>CALYLW010000011.1:2190798-2837447 GCA_944989445.1 Ampullaceana balthica | reverse complement strand
AAATATAGTTAGGCCCCGTTCCCGTTCCGCAAGACGAGATTTCAAGTGCGTTTGCTCTGAGCCCACAGGTTACACCCAGAGAGTGGCAACTCTCGTGTCGACCATCAATCAACGTTGCATCACGAGCAACCCTCCACACGGCTTGTATTAACCTGAGCCGTCCAACAAACCCTGAATGACTTAATAGCTTAACAAGTCGGTTGCTCTCTAGGCGGCCCTGAACCTCGACCACTTCGGTAAGAGCATCAAACAAATCAAACGGCCAACCCATACGCCCTTAAAATTGTGCGCCCTGGGTTGGGTTGCCTGACAAACCATTTAAACCAAAACAAAATCAACATTCAAAACTCTAATAAAAATGAAAGACTACACATAAACCTTGGATAAGAGTAGGACGCAATAATCAGCATTTTAGAAGGAGGGCCTGTAAATTATAAGATCATTTAATTAAAAACCAGTGATGAAATCCATTTCGTTAATCGATAATTTGATTATTCCCAGTTGAAAAAACAAACCCCAAAAACTTGATGTTTCTCAAGACAGAAAAAAGACATTGTATTTCACAGGCACTAATGTTTATAACCCAGAAATAACCTGACTAAATCGGTGACTTGAGAATTTCTACGTTTAAACCGTTTCCCCGGCCTTATCTATCTCTCTATAACGCCCGGACAGTTTATCAAACAAAGCAGTGGTTTGTGACTACAATTATCGCGACTCTTCAGAAAAAGCGAACAAAACGCAATCTATACTACCGGGGACCAAACTAAATGGAACAGTGGTGCTAAATCTATTGTGCATGGACCCTAAAGGTTAAACGCAAAATACTTTTTGTAAAAAATACTTTTCATTACGGTTATGTTTCTATGTTTTGTCTTTTGAATACTATAATACAAAGTTAAGGTGTCGCGGTAAAGAGGTGCGGATTTCTTATTTTAATTTTTAAATTAAATATTACAATTGTCAGTAATTTCAATTTTTTTTAAAGCAACATGTTTTAATACTTGATTCAAATTTTTAAAATTATCTGAATTCACGAACGTGTTTTACTGGGTGCAAAGGAAATCCAACTTCGCCCATGGCTTGAATACGAGGGGCTGTGTGACTGTGTGGTGAAATAAAGACACCTAACCAGCGCATTTTAAATCAAGATTTTAAGAACCTTTGTAAGTCTTATTTTAAGAAAGAGAGTGGAGAAAGGAAAGCACAGTCTCACCATAATACTTTCTTCAAACGAGAACAGGGGGTGTAACCGTGACAAGCCGCTATAATTTATTAATATCTGTAGATCGTAATGAGGACACGGCGAGAGATACCGTCCACTTTGAACACGGGGGCTCGTCCACCAATTTGGGGCTTGTTACTCGTGATAAATCAAGGGGTAAGCGGTCTCGGGCTCTCTCAGCCCCAGGGAAGTGCACGGGGGACGGGGAGGGGGGAAAAAGCGATGGAGATTTATGGCCGAAATAATTAGATCTGAAACCTTGTGCTCGGCCCTTGAACAGCCTGCAGATATGAAGGGAGGTAACACTCACTCCTCAGAAATGGAGGAGAGAAAGAGTTACCGAGGTTTAGGTGAAAACCCACGAGGTTGGGGAGGGAATGGAATGTTAGTTGGAGGAATGAAGATAAGTGATCTGTCTATAGACTAAAGACATCGACTGCGTCAAATGACGTTACCGTCGCTGGAAATGTGACTTCCCAAGGTTTAAAGAGCTAAAGATATTAATTTGGGTTATATTAATAACTATTACTGTTGAAGTTAAGTGTCAAGTCCTCACTGCATTTGGTTCATTGCCGGATTATTTTATTCTATTACGTCCCCGAAAAACTCTGACTGGTCAACACATGACGTCACTTGTGTCAAATACAGGAAAGGGCCAATAATTGGTTTATTTTAATTTTAAAAGTCCATAAATGCTTTATTGTCCAGTCTCTCTACACAGTGGGCATGATCACGGACAATGCTGCTGTTTCTAAAAGGTAATGGTAGTTAGCGGTTTTATCAGACGCGGCCACAACAACGTGTATTGATGATGAAACTGAAAGAGAAAATAACGATGCAGATATCGACATTGTCTCATATAAGCGTCGCGTTTCTTGTTAATCAGCTCAATGCAACTACTCGAGTCTCTGAGCCGGCCCAGTAAGCTAAATGTAGAAGATTAACGAACACAGCATGAGAATATCGAGGGCGTCGACCTCGATGGCAAAGGGGCGTCGATTCTTTCTCAGCCCTGGACTGCGTAATGCACCTAGATCCACTCCTCGTGAACTTTGATACCTTATGTACATGCTAGAGATTTTAATATATGTTATTTCAAGTCCTTGAGAAAATTGCGAGCTGTAAGCTGTAGTAACAGCCAAACTTGTCCAACTAGAACTGTAAGCTGTAGTACAGCCAAACATTTCCAACTAGAACTGCGACCTAAGATGTTGTACTTTAGGCCAGCTGCCTTGGTTGTCTGTGACCTGATCCTACACCGCAGTCGTCGGCAGAGAAGCCATCGTCATCCGTCAGACCAGCAACCGTAGAAAAGCAAAATTTGATCGGCCAAAGGAAGATGTGTATCTCCGTCTTGGTTTTAAGAAACGCTGCTAACAAATTGGACGAGATAATGATCTTCGGCGGGCTTATTGTTTCTATGGTGATGGGGGAGTTGGATAGACCCGGTATAAAGATTGGGATCTAGGTGTTGAACAGCGGACATGTAGATACAACAGCCTGATAACGCACACACTCTTGTAAAATACCAATTTTCTGCTCCGACGTGTCTGACTGATTGAGTTTGACGATGGTGTTGTTGAGAGTTGTTGAGACACAGTTTTTCGTGAAGCTTCGGCTCGCACCCCTGACTTACGGGGAAATGGAGCTGTTACATAGTTACATAGTTATTGAGTATAAATAGTCATTTTAAAATTTTAACAATCCATATCGAGTTCTCTTGTTTATAAATCAAGTATAATGTGCGTTACCTATCAGAATTCAAAGCAGGCCGAAATAAGTGGTGGCAGAGGGGGCACGTGACCCGATGTTCGAGGCTATTAAGTTTAGCCAAAAATGTGTTTATTTGCTTATGTTTAATTTTTAATGTGTAGAAACTGGGTAAAAATAAGTAATGGGGCGGTTTTTATCTCAAGATAAGCTAAAAATGATTATTATCTATTTAAGTACGCTTCTTAAGCAAGATCAGATTGTAGGAAAATGTTAATTTGACTTGACAACACTAGAATTGATTAACGAAACACGTTTCAGCCTATTAAAAAAAATTAGTATTTTAAAATGAAATTTTTTCTTCATTGTGTAATTTAAAATAGCTTGTTTACATTGGCATATGCTGTTGGTAAATGTTTATTAGTTATTCCATTTAGATGAAACTTAAATCTTATAGTAGCCATTTTTTTTATTTACCCGAAAACTTAACGCGTTCATTGAAACACATTGGCTGCAAAAAACTTTTTAATAGTATTCTATTAATATACCGTGTGTGTGGGGACTTATGCAACAATTTTAACTAAACTTGAACTGTCTCTCAATAATTATTGATGTTTCTTGTTTTGTTCTTCAAATTTTATTTTTTTCTGTTGACTTATACGTTTCTAATTTCCATGACAACATTATTTCCTTGACACAAACCAAAGTTTCACCTGAGCACAGTGGAAACTATTCTAGAACTATGATTTAACGGCAGGACGGTGGAACATGTCAAAACTCGACATGCCAAAGCCGTTGGTCGATGACAACAGACAACAATCTACGTCTCATAAACGTTGAAGTGATTTGTGTGCTGGTCATGATGGCAAGGAGTGTCCCGGACTGACTCTCCATACATCGCTAACGCACCGAGCTTCTCTTTAAGCCGATGGGGACTGTCCGTATGCAGCAGTGTCTTCAGGGATTGCATAGTAAATGTAGCAGGGAAAAGTACCAAGAGAAAAGTAAATGAAAAATTACAAAAAAAAACAGGAAAAAACGACATAGATTAAAGTAAATGAAAAAAAAATATGATAAAAGCTGTTTGTCTCTGCAGCTATGTTTTCAAGTTATTTTAAAAATCGTTATTTAAGGAATAAAAGTTATTACAAATTTGAGGTCTCTCATTTAATTTTTAATGTGTCATCTATTTATTAATGTATTTATTTTTATGTAATTTTTTACATTTTATTTTTGAAACATTTTTGTATATTTGTATGCGGCTAAATATTGAATCACATTTTTGTAGTATGTGGCTGAATATTGAATCACATTTTTGTATATTTGTATGTGGCTGAATATTGAATCACATTTTTGTATATTTGTATGTGGCTGAATATTGAATCACATTTTTGTATATTTGTATGTGGCTGAATATTGAATCACATTTTTGTATATTTGTATGTGGCTGAATATTGAATCACATTTTTGTATATTTGTATGTGGCTGAATATTGAATCACATTTTTGTATATTTGTATGTGGCTGAATATTGAATCACATTTTTGTATATTTGTATGTGGCTGAATATTGAATCACATTTTTGTATATTTGTATGTGGCTGAATATTGAATCACATTTTTTCCACATTTCCTGAAACATGATATCCAGTACCTGATAATCAACGAAAAGATGATAATTTTCACTACAGATATTAGCAACCAAATCTTCTAAGTTATTTGTTTCAACTGCTTCCAAATCGTCTGTAATATCTTCAAAGACTAATGTAGATTAGATTTTAAAAAAACATCAAATTTTGAAATACTAGTTTTAAAATATCATTTTTCAAATGTATACTAAATACTACAAAATAAGATTCCTGCCAAAAACGTATAGTTTTTATCACCAATAAAAACACAATCTAGTCCACTTTAAAAAAAATTTGCACAATAACAATGATCCATTCCTTCTGTTTATCTATTTGGTATTTAAGTATTTTTTTTAATTTGTCGTTACATTTTCCTATAGGATACATTGTGACTTTTTTCTGTGAATTTTTTCCAGTAACCGTCTGTAGACATCTTGGTATTTTCCTGTCGTAGAATTTAACGTGGTTCGTTTTCATTCCAGTCGCGTCTGCATTTAGGTTTATGAGAAATGTCTGACCGGGAAAAAAGTATAGTCGCTATTTCTTTTCTTTAAAATTCAGTATCGATACAAAATTTATATCACACTCCACAAAGTCAGAAAAAAAAAGGTTAGTAAAATAATACTTTGTGGCGGTTGCATGTAAGTTATTTTTTAAAGCTTGAAACGTTTACTAACAGATTGTGGTGAATCTGTAATCGGAGTCGAGCTACCATCTCTAGAAAGAGAATTTCGTCCGATTACGAATGCACGATCTTCACCCTGTGACGCGGGCGTATGTAGGTTTTTATGAGATCCATTCCAAGGATGTCTCCGCCGCCCTTGGGGTATTCGGATAGGGTGCTAAAACTCAGGGGAGCCCGAACTGATGTGGAGTTGGCATATTTCATGGCTCCCTCGGCCCCAATTCACACCAACGCCTGGAATTCCTGGGCCTGGGGAGGGGGGTAATAGTACCTTGTACTTGAAGTATACGCCGGGGAAACAGCCGTGCCACTGGGGAAAGGTATTTGGGGGCGAGATCTCCAACGGTCATTTCGCCACA
Organism: Ampullaceana balthica; assembly: GCA_944989445.1. Taxonomy (NCBI): domain Eukaryota; kingdom Metazoa; phylum Mollusca; class Gastropoda; family Lymnaeidae; genus Ampullaceana; species Ampullaceana balthica. The sequence continues at coordinate 2,831,842 of CALYLW010000011.1, read as the reverse complement.
GATATAATCATCTCAGAATTCCTCTAGTAGCCAAAGATTTCAGTTGTCTGCTTCTAGCTCTGGGGGTAATATATGTGGTGGTTGCAATTTGCCAGGCTCTCTAGCAATAAATCATTTCTTTTTAAAAATGAATTCCCGATAAAGTTATTTTTAAAATATTATGATAAAATGTTACTTTTTTCCCCATTAATAATTATGCTTTCATAATCATTTAAATACTAATTTATTTGACATTGTTGATTTAGATTTTATATCAAAATTGAGGCAATGCTTTATGATAGATGACACACACCTTTATCTGGTAAGTTCGTCATAAACAAAAGGCAAATGTACACAGTATGTATAATATCCGGAATCCTGCAGTGTGACACACATACATAACTTTTACTGTACTCCCCAGCCCCACCTTCAAGTGATCCACTGTGACGTTTTCAGTTGTGATCTAAAACATTTCAACCAGGGCTGCAGAAATCAGCGATTAAATAATCGATTAATGGATAAAAAAAATTAATCGATTAAAATTTAATAAAATATTTCTAATATTGTTTTTCAAATCTATTAATAATTTATAATTGTGTTACTTACATACTTTTCCCTCGTATTATTATTATTTATTTAGAAGTGCTTACGTAAACAAAAAGGTTTTTCTTCCTTATTTCTAGCATAGCAGAACGAATTTGCTGTGTTACGTCACAACATTTGGGAGCCATGGAATTACCGCGACTTAACCGATTTCGCGAAATAATGAATCACAAGTTAACGGGATCTACACATTCTTTATAGATTAATCGAGTAATTTTTTTCTCTATTAATCGAACAATTTTTTTTTAAAATCAGTACAACCCCTTATTTGAACCAAACTCTAATTAATTTTACATTACAAAAATACCTGCTCTATTGTTAACTCGTGTAAATCAAATATAGTTCACTCGCACCAGCTGCACGTGATTTACAATGTTCTTTGAAAGAAACGCTGAAAAATGTACGTATATGAGACAGTACATAGCACTTCGTGGCATATTATAAGCCATTAATACACGAGATACAATTTTTATGGCAAATAGATTAATAAACATTTTTAGAAATTGACGTTATATGATATGAACCCTATTCACAATTTTAGAAAAATTGTCACTCTAGTTCCAGGTGTTATTAAACAATTTCAATATCTTACATGTCTACTTTGCCGTTTTTACAAGTTTTCTTTTGTTATGAACTTGTGCACATTCTTTTTTAAATCCTTTATATTAAACTAGTAACAAAGCCCGCCCAAGGACGGGAATAAGTGTAGGGTGACCTTTGAAGTTCATGGACGCTATGTTTTGGTAGTTGTTATGCTGAAACGTTTGCAGGACATTGTCGTCGCAGGGCAAGGGATGTGGACAACAACAACAACAAAAACAGCAAAAACAACCAAAACAACAACAGCAACAACAACAAAAACAACAACAGCAACAAAAACAAAACAACAACAACAAAACAAAAATAACAACAACAGTAAAACAACAACAAAACAACAACAAAAGCAACAACAACAAAACAAAAACAACAAAACAAAACCAACAAAACAACAACAATAACAACAACCACAAAACAACAACAAAACAGCAACAAAAAACAAACAACACTTAAAACTCTTGCCACTACCCCCCAGGACCATCAAGGAAAAAGCATTTAACAGAATTATCATTGGAATAAGCGGCAGGCATCACTTCAAGATGGGAACAACATAATGAATTATGACCCCAAAAAATGCACCAAAAATAACTCGTTTTGAACCTCCGCGTAATATATAAATTTTTCTCCGCTAGTGATTGGCTGTAGGAGTCATGTGTGTTTGAGGGACCAATCGCTATAGATGACAGGGCAGAAAGGACATAAACTTGCCTTTTATTATATAGGACTAGAAAAATACCCGCACTTTGTAGCGGGAGTGTGCTGACCCTTTATCCAAGTATTAGTTGCTGGTTATTACAATTTTTATTTGCCAAGATAAATTTGAGATTCATCTATTTAGTTAAAATCTTATGAGAAGCAGAGATATGCCATTTTACCGCGTGAGTTGTTTTCACTTAATGCAGTGCCTTTTAACATAACCTTACTATTTAAAAGATATGATTTATTAAATAATGATTCTTGCCGACCATAATAACTAAATTTATAATTTCATTCCCACTTGTACAAAATTAACATAACTTACAGGTTTTCCGAAAGAGCTCTACCACCTTCGTCACTCAAAAATTTAATATATAATTACGAAACTGCATCGTATCACAATTGTAAGTTATATAATATTTGTAACCACGTCTATGAGATAAAGAACATGTGGCACTATCCCTTTAAAAGGCAAAAGCTAAGTGACTCATAGCGCAAATAAACAAAATTATAAATGTACTTTCTAAAATATTTTTTTTTAAACGTTCGTATTAAAAGGATATTTAAAAAATGTGCACACCATATTTTGACAATATAGAAAGCTGGCCGCATAAAATAAAGTCTTGTTATAAAGTAAATGTCCTGGACCAAAATAACTCCTCCTTTTGACGTATTTATAATTGTTTGCACGGGGAAATAATATTTAACATTTTGTATGTCTCTATATTTTACGATTTATATTTACGGTTTATAAGCAATGTGTATAATTTCAAAAAGGAATCATTTTTTTGTGTTCCCTTTTTCAGATAAGGCATCATATTTTGTAAATTATATTCAATGCACACACACATACACACACACACACACACACCAGATTTTATATCTGAAAAATAAAATAAAAATGAAAAAAAAAGATTCAACCGTCTATTAATAAGTGCATCTTAAAAATGATTAAAAGGCAATTTTAGAAATGGCCTAAACTATTCTGAATACAAAGGAATGAACATAAAAAATATTCAATTCGCAATTCATATTAATTAAGCGTTTTCAGGATCACTTCATTAAATTTAGTCAAGTTTTGTTAATAAATTCGGTATCGAAAGTTTATAATGTATAGTGTATATAAAGCTTAAGTAAACTGTTTTAAAGTGTAAGTTTATTTGACATAGGCCATAACTTTCAACATAAAATAAACTCGCTACATCTATGGTTTTTAATTAAATGTCGAGTTATGAATTAAATTTTTAAAAATCCCAATTTTATTCATTGCATGTAAAATATTAATACAATGCATCGTGAAAATAATTAGAAATTAAAATAATTTAAACGCATATGTAATATATAAAGCTCAGTTGATATTTTTATGTTTTTTTGTTTGTATCCATTAAAGAAAGGCCACTGCTTTGTTGACATTTTCCAAAAGATCTCTGCCACTGTCGTCACTAAAAAAGCTCTTATATATTTACGACACTGCATCGTAACACAATTGTAATTAATACAATATTTGCAACAGCGTCTATGAGATAAAGATAATAAAGATAAATAAAGAAATTAGGGTATATTCCTAATTTTAAAAAAAACAAAAAACAAATCAATTTTATTTTAAAAACGCATGTGAAACCATGACAATAATTGATTTTAAAAATGGCCTATGTTAATCCATCATCAAAGGAATGAACATAACATATTCAATTCGCAATACAAAATAATTAAGCGTTTTCAGGATCACTTTATTTAGTTTAATATACTTATGTTAATAGGTCCGGTAGCCTAAGTTTAAATAGTTTGAAAAAAATACTGACACAATTATTACATAAATAGGTTTTTATTAAATGTCGAGTTATGGAACAGAAAATTATTAAAACAAATTCGCAATTAAATTTAAACGTGTAAAGAATTAAATCTAATGCATCGTGTGGCAGTTGTAATTAAATATGTTTACGTGTCTATCTAATATATAGAAAGTAACAGTAAAGAAAATGACAATTCTTTGTACTACACAACTCAAATTATGAAGCGTACACGAAAATGTGCGCACCGTAATTAGACATTATAATATATTTTGAATGCGCAGCGCTGAAAATAAAGTATTGGGGGAAAAAACGTCACCAAAAGTAACTCGCTTTGAACGGCATTTGAAAGTCCGCGTAAATTTGTTCAATACAGAATTGAGGTTAAATTTTTTTATTCTTTGTCTCTGCATTTTCTGATTATTTAATTTACGGCATTCGGGCAAAAGGGACAATTACAAAAACTAACTTAAAACCACCTTCAGGGTAAAAGGAACCGTCCTGCCAAATTTGGTCCCCGTCCGTCACTTGGTTTTTCCGTGATTGTCTAACAGAAAGTCGAAAAGTGAAACATACAAACATACAAACATACAAACATACAAACATACAAACACCAACTGAGCTTTATATATTAGATTGTGGTGTCTGAGCCCTTGATTGCCTGCCGAAAAAACTGTGGATCGATTTTTAACCCTTTTCCTCGTAAGCTAGCGAGCTGAAATTTTGCAGGCTGACTTGTGCCGATGATAAAAAAGATGTATCAAAATTTCAGATCGATCGCATGTATAGTAATTAAATTATTAAATTTTTAGATTATTTTATTTATCTCTATGTATCATGTTCGTTTTTGTGCTAGAGAGTCGTGGTGCGTATGATATTGAACAACCTTCCCTGTCGCGCAATAAGGTGCGTATTATATTAACAATACTTTTTAAAAATATATTACCGATCGGTGCGCATTATATTAAACATGTTTTACGATACATAACTAAAATTTTGTATTTCTGGATTGTCTTGCGCTGCGTATTATAATGAACATTCTTTTAGTTATGTCTCCTATATAAAGGATTTATAGTCAAAAACTTGTTTTTTCCCGATCTTTTTTTTTATTAAATACTTTACATTAACTTGTGGTGTCTGTTTGAGCCCTTGATTTTTTGCTTGCCGAAAAAACTTTGGATCGATTTTTAACCCACTTCCTTGTAAGCTAGCGAGCTGACATTTTGCAGGCTGGCTCGTGCCGATGATAAAAATGATGTATCAAACTTTCCTCACTATCGCATGTACTGTAATTAAATAAATGCATTTTTAGATTATATTTATTTATCTCTATGTAACATGTTAATTTTTGTGCCTGGGTGTCGTGGTGCGTATTATATTGAACAACCTTTCGTGTCGCGCAATAAGGTGCGAATTATATTGACAATACTTTTAAAAATATATTCCCGATCGGTGTGCATTATTTTAAACATGTTTTTTGGATTGTCGTGCGCTCGTATTATAATAAATATTCTTTTAGTTATGTCTCGTAAATAAAGGATTTATCGTCAAAAACATTGCTTTTTACGGTTTTTTAAAATTCTGCTTTTAATACTAAATTATTATTAATTTTTATGGGTAGCGTTGTCATCACACTACGTACATATAAAATGTAATTGTTATTTAACATAAGCCAAGACTTTTACTAACTTGAATATCGTCCTTAATTAACTTTTCCCCATTTAACTTTATCTATATATTTACACACATTTTTCTCTCTCGTTTAATTTATTGATGTGAGGTGATCCATTTTATTATTACAAATTGTTCCTTAAAATTAAAATTAATTCAAACTATTATCATTTATTATTAGTATCTTTTTTCATGAACTGTAGTATTGTGTTTATTACACACCTTTGTACTGCAGATGCCATCTAGGGACCCTCATAGTGTACCCAATGAATTGTGATCATTAAAAAGAACGCTTTATCACAGGTGCTATCAAGGGACCCTCATATTTCACCAGAAGACCGCCTCTGGCGTTTCCTCGTTCAGCGCAATCTTTGCAGGTCATTTCTCCGGGTTAAAATGTTTGGCATTTGTAAAAAAAAACGAGTGACAAAAACAGTCGTTAATGCCATACGTCATCTCCGACAAACATATTCACGCCATTTATTTATAGTTGTTTACCAAGTTTTCTCTTCCTTTCATTGGAATAAACATTCCCTGCTAAACACACACATGGAGTGTCAGAGGGGAAAAAATGTGTGTGTGAGTTTGTGTGTGCGTGTGTGAGGGGATGGGCAGGCTGGTGTGTAAATCATTTTTTATTATTTTATTATTATTTTTTAAAATTTATTTATATTTTTATTTATTATTTATTTTATTTATTTATTTTTTTAATAAATGTTTTTATGTAGGAATGATATTTTTGGCATCTAAATAAAATAGTCCACTCGAATAAAAACCGCATTATTTTAATCTCAAGCACTACACACACAAAAATATAAAAAATAATAATAATAATAAAAATTATTTTTTATTTTTATTTTTAATTTTTTTTACAGTTAAACTTTATTTTGGAAAAGTGACCCAGTTTCAAATGCGGACGGTTTCATTTCCGTTTAAAGCAGATGCCACCTCAGATAATCTGAGGCCGACGTCAGTCATGCCAGGTTTAGCGCTCACTTCATTCCAAATCTATTTCACTTCGTTCCGCGGGTTGCTCCCTCAGCCGGGGTTTTTGTTGGCGTACTGGATGGAACGCTGTGGTTACGGCTGCTGCCGTCGTCAAATTCTTTATGGATCCTGCTGAAGTCTTGGGGGGGGGGTGTAGGGGTCTGGGGAATGATGGAGGACGGCGTTAGTGTTACAAGATAGTTGCGATTAAAAGTTACAATTATGTCCGAGTCGAAATCGTCCGGAAATAAAAAAATAAGTATAAATTCTTTCCGGCAAAATAAATCTCTTACTGACACCTTGTAAGTGGCTCAGTTTTAACATCTGATCTGCTTAGGAATTAAACAATTCATTGCTAGGGTGTTAAAAAAAAAGTATGTTATTAAAAAAATCTTCATGTTATATATAAGCTTAACCATCAAGGAAATGTGGGAGTATAGTGTACATATTGAAGCTTAAAAATGAAAACAGAGTAGATAAAATCTAAAGAAGGACAAAATATCCGACAATATGGCTTTGTCTCTCTTAAAAGCAATAAAAGGTGCAAGATGCGAGTGTGTGTCTTTGTAGTTTTGGTGCGTACGTTTTTTTAGCGAGTTTTTGTTATCATCCTCAGGACGTGTAAATTTTGTGATAACCTTTGTTAATTTTTCTGACCATAATTTGAGGCTCCTTGGTCAAGGTAAAGAGATCCTACCTGAATGGAGAGATTTAATTTTCGTTTACTATTAAAATACGAATAAAAGCTTTAATCCAAACAGTTGACATTTGGCCTAAACAAAATGAAACTTGCAAGTCATTAATTTTATAACGAAACGTCACTGGTTGGGGAAGAGGAAGAGACTTATCTTAAATTTCATATATATTCTGTTTTTATGCACGTTTCAAGGGTAAAATCGGTTGTTGTATATTAAGACTCTATTGAATACCCAGGAACTGTCCAGTTACAATTGTAGTATTTAACTTTAGTCACCGGCTTGTCTATGGCCTGTACATTTTGTCGCCTCTCTTCCTTCTAATGAACTGTGTTGTTTTGCTAGTCTATTATAGAAATATCCAGCACTGAATAGTTTGTTTATTCACCAGCAATTACTACTTTATTATCCTAAATGGATTCGCCGCCTGTCAGTTGAACAGCCTGTCTAGCTTAATGACCTCGAGCCCCAGAGAAAGAAAAGAAAACACGTCTTAAGGAAAAGATCTAAAAGAGCTTTTTGACTCTGCCCTGTGACGTAACGACCCGAGCCCCGGGCCGTGCTTGTCTTTGTGACCGGCTTCGAAAAACGGTCGTGATTTAAAGACGCCGGCAGGGAGCTCGACCTGACGTCGGCGGTGGATTTAAAAATCGTCAGTTGTCCGTTGTAATTTTGTTTAATTGCCATGTTACCCAGTGGTCGTGACCACCGAAGATGACACGTTGCCATTCACCGCTTCCATACGGCTGGTCAAAAGCTAGGGGTGGGTTGGATATCACGACTTCTAAATCCTGGGGGAGCCCCCCCCCCTGCCCCGACTTTTAATTCCAGGAGACCCGTTAGATCTCGGAGGAATCACTGCAACCGTGGTCAACGCTCCGTATTAGCAAACATGCATCAACTGGGGCATTCTATGCAGGGGCGTAGATAGGATTAGCAAACATGCATCAACTGGGGCATTCGATGCAGGGGCGTAGATAGGATTAGCAACCATGCATCAACTGGGGCATTCTATGCAGGGGCGTAGATAGCATTAGCAAACATGCATCAACTGGGGCATTCGATGCAGGGGCGTAGATAGGATTAGCAAACATGCATCAACTGGGGCATTCGATGAAGGGGCGTAGATAGGATTAGCAAACATGCATCAACTGGGGCATTCTATGCCAGGGCGTAGGTAGGATTAGCAAACATGCATCAACTGGGGCATTCTATGCAGGGGCGTAGGTAGGATTAGCAAACATGCATCAACCGAGGCATTCTATGCAGGGGCGTAGGTAGGATTAGCAAACATGCATCAACTGGGGCATTCTATGCAGGGGCGTAGGTAGGATTAGCAAACATGCATCAACTGGGGCATTCTATGCAGGGGCGTAGGTAGGATTAGCAAACATACATCAACTGGGGCATTCTATGCAGGGGCGTAGGTAGGATTAGCAAACATGCATCAACTGGGGCATTCTATGCAGGGGCGTAGGTAGGATTAGCAAACATGCATCAACTGGGGCATTCTATGCAGGGGCGTAGGTAGGATTAGCAAACATGCATCAACTGGGGCATTCTATGCAGGGGCGTAGGTAGGATTAGCAAACATGCATCAACTGGGGCATTCTATGCAGGGGCGTAGGTAGGATTAGCAAACATGCATCAACTGGGGCAATCTATGCAGGGGCGTAGGTAGGATTAGCAAACATGCATCAGCTGGGGCATTCTATGCAGGGGCGTAGGTAGGATTAGCAAACATGCATCAGCTGGGGCATTCTATGCAGGGGCGTAGGTAGGATTAGCAAACATGCATCAACTGGGGCATTCTATGCAGGGGCGTAGGTAGGATTAGCAAACATGCATCAACTGGGGCATTCTATGCAGGGGCGCAGGTAGGATTAGCAAACATGCATCAACTGGGGCATTCTAAGCAGTGGCGTAGATAGGATTAGCAAACATGCATCAACTGAGGCATTCTATGTAGGGGCGTAGATATGATTAGTGTTACCAGAAGAAAAAATCCCACCTTTGCAGTTAACACAAAATTCATTCACACTTTATATGGGCAAATATTGCCACCCTACTTGACCCTAAAAATAGGCTGCCCTACACATCTGCTTAACATCATCAAGCAATTCCACGAAAACATGCAGGGCACAGTGTGCTATAACGGTGCCACCTCCGAGGCTTTCCCAGTAAGTAGTGGAGTAAAGCAAGGCTGCGTGTTGGCACCTACTCTATTCGCAATATTCTTTTCCATCTTACTCCAGTATGCCTTCAAGAACAACAGCGAGGGGATATACATACACACCAGAGCTGACGGGAGATTATTCAATATTGCCCGACTTTAAGCCAAGACCAAAATAAGGAAGATTTTGCTGCGTGAGCTCTTATTTGCAGACGATGCCGCCTTAATATCCCACACAGCAGACGGCCTGCAGAACCTTGTATCCAGCTTCTCCGCTGCCTGCAAAGAGTTTGGCCTGACCATAAGTATAAAGAAAACCAACATTATGGCACAGGATGCTGCCTCTCTCCCGACTATCACCATTGACGACTGCAACTTGGATGCTGTTGACAGTTTTACTTATCTGGGATCAAACATCTCGAGCACCCTCTCACTGGAAGATGAGATAAGTAGTAGGATAGGGAAGGCAGCAACTGTTATGGCTAGACTGTACAAAAGAGTCTGGTCCAATGCCAAACTCACAGCAAGGACTAAGCTGCAGGTATACCAGGCCTGCGTACTGAGCACACTCCTCTATGGATGCGAGTCTTGGACCACCTATACCAGGCATGAAAGAAGGCTCAATAGCTTCCACCTCAGATGCCTGCGCCGCATCCTAGACATCAAATGGCAAGAGAAAGTCCCCAACACAGAGGTCCTGGCTCAAGCAAGCATGAGTAGTATTGCAGCAATACTAAGCCAAAGACGCCTCCGTTGGCTTGGACACGTCAAGAGGATGCAAAGTGGTCGCATACCCAAGGATGTGCTCTACAGCGAGCTGGCGACAGGGAAAAGGTCGGTTGGTCGGCCATGTCTCAGATACGTGGACATATGCAAGAGAGACATGAAAGTAGCCAACATTGATATACAAAACTGGGAAAACCTGGCAGAGGATAGGTCCATATGGCGGGCTATAGTGAAAGAAGGATCACTAAGAGCAGAGGAGCAAACTAGGGCAGAAGCAGTCGGGAAAAGAGCGAGGAGAAAGGCCAGGAAACACTGCCCCACTGCTTTCGTGTGTGTGTCATGCAGAAGAGACTGCCACTCAAGGATTGGTCTCATCAGCCACACCAAGAGCTGCAGATAATAAAGATAAATCTATCGTCTTTCGTAGACGGACAGATGCCATACATACATACTTGACCCCACGTCTCTATCTCCACCCTATGTATGCCACTATTGATGTGGCAGTACATTAATTTCCGACTCTTAAATTGACTATTGGCATATTGGCTCCCACTAAATATTGACTTTAATTGCCAGTTCCTTTAATATTAATCAAAAGAATTTCTTTCTTTCTTTAAAAAAAAATTGTCTAGTCCTTGAGGAACGTGGTATTTTATATATATAAATATACAATTGTAATGTGAATTTCAGAGTATCATATATCATTATATTCCTCGATAAGAGCAAAAAATACATTTCCGTCACCTTCATTCAATAAGTGCATGAATTCTAAATTCGATTCATGCTATCTAGAAATGCTATATTTTAATGCCAACTATTTTTTCCACTCTCCTTTTGATTTCCTTTTTTTCTTTCTTTCTCCTTTCCAGGAGAAGTGCTACAATTGTCTCAGACGTTGTCGCCTTCGCTAACGTTGCCCATGGAGACCAGTGTCAATAGATTTCTTTATTTCATGGGCTTCAGCTATCAAACCAAGAGACGTCTGAAAGGCTGCCAAGCTGTATAACCTTGTCTATAGCCATGTAGCCAACTGTAATTTTTTTAAAACTGTTTGTTGTTTGGGGGGGGGGAGAGCGAGAAATAATACTCCGTTTTGACATTTGTGGAATGAACACTAATTGGAATCAAATTTAAGTCAGATTTCAACTTTGTTTAATCAGCTAAATTGTGGACATTTAATTTGCTTATCTTTCCTTTTGTTTCCTTCCTTTTCTTATAATTTGAGGAGACCACTTGCAAAACCATTTTATTTTGGCTGGAAAAATAGTTGCTGCAATTTTCTGGTTCAAATGGTAAAACTCTAATCTTTCTTTTGGTTTGGTCATTTAAAACCTACTAAATATGGTGTATTTTATTGTTAAAAATATGAAATACTTGCAAAATAATCTAAGTCAATCACATATAAATGCGTTTTTCTCAAAAACTCTAAAAAGTGACTTCGTAGGTTTTGCAAGTAGGCTCTTCATTTGTTAATTTATTTTATTATTTTAAATTTATTATTAATATTTTTTAATTTTAAATTTAGATATTTTTTTTTGTTTGTTTCATTTCAATTTTCAGAGTTGACAATGTAAATAAATAATTTTCATTAACCTGTAGAAATGAAGACTTGAATATTATTTTGGCAATATTCAGTGTAAATAAAATCTTTTTAATCGTCCAAAAAGAAAAAGAAGGTGTCAAAACTAGATGTGATTCTTGGAGAGAGAAAAAATATGGTCAATAACCCGTGAGTAATGATCAAAAATCTCCAAAATAATTTTTTTGGGTCTATCCCTGCCTCGCATTCCACAAGATTAAAATAAGACATATAAAAATACAGTGATACCTCCGGTTCGAACTTAATTCGCTCCAGAACTGGGTTTGTAGCCCAAAAAGTTCTTAACCTGCAAAATTAGAATTGATAATAATGTCAATCCGCTCCAAAAACGAGTTTTATCTTCTTTATTCGTGCTGTTTTCTTGACATCCGTTTTCCAAGAAAGTTAAACTTTGCTCTCTTACTCTCTTCCTTTCTCTCACTCTCTCTCTCTCTCTCTCTCTCTCTCTCTCTCATCTCTCTCTCTCTCTCTCTCTCTCTCTCTCTCTCTCTCTCTCTTGCCTTCGTTCGTATTGCGCTATGAAAATCGATGTTTTATTTTTTACAACTGCAAAAAAAAATAATAATACGTTAGTACTGTTACTGTTCAATTAATTACTGAAGTAAAACAGAAAGATCAACTTAAATTATTTTTAACAGAGCAACACTTTCGTCGTGAGCATATTCCATAGCCGGACTGGATCAGACCCACAGGCCGTAATATTACCAACCGTCGTGCCAGACATGGCTGGCGCGCCTCCAGTTTTATTTTTTGGGTTAAGTTAAAAAAATTTTGTTCTGCGAGCGACATTGTTTTTAAATCCTTGAGAACACGATACTCCAGGCCAGAGTCGACCTAACCAGAAGCAGAGGCCGTCAGCACAGCGTCTTTCTTTATCACCTTGTAAGAGGCTGTCAAGGCGGGATCCAAGAATCGGGGAACCTCCGGCCGTTACCGTCATCCCCGGGGATCGAATGTACCCTGCAAATTAACCTAGACAGGGATTTACGGTTCTGGGGACCTTGAGTTGCGTGATTCCCGGGAATAGGGCACCGGTACAACGTGTGTGCCAGTGTCATTAATATTCGGCTCGTCGTTTGGCAGGACGGAGCGAGACCGTTGCTCTCTAATTCCTGACACACGCTGACACCAGGAACAAAAAAGAAAACTTTCTTGGTGGTTTGGTTTGGGGGGCGGGGGGGGGGTATTTGGGACACGAGGAGGATTTGGGGTGGGGGGGGGGTCTGGATTAGAGTGGAGGCTTTTTTCAATGAATTCATTTTTTTTTAAAATTCATATCATTTGTTAAAATTTTCTGCAAAAATAGTTAAGCTCTATAAATATTCACAACAATAAATATAAAACAATTTTTGAAGGGGAAAAAAATGGGGAAAAAATATCAACAAAAAAGCACAACATTAAAAATTCTTTCATTGAAAATTGTTTTAATTTTAATAAACGTTCATCACTTGTAATACTATCACGCTCTCCGTAGTTGAGTAGATCTATACGTACTTCTAAGGTGCGAGAGCTCAAATATAAACTGTCGGCATCTACTCAATGCAATCTATACCCAAAAAGCTGGACCCAAAAGGTGACCGAAAAAAGAACCAAACTAAAAAAACAGATCCTCCCACTTACAGATTGCCAACTTTCTATTCCATGTCAGCCTAAGCCAATCATGCAAGTGATTTTCATTTAGTAACGATGAATAACACTGAACTGCACGAACCATGTTGATTGTTTCCATACTTAAGGCACTGATCGCGAGTCGAGGATGTAGGATAATTATTGCTTTCATGGTCAGTTTCACTTTTAATTTCATTATTCAATCGCCGCAATCTTTTTAGGCAGAGCCTTTATTTCTAAATTTTCACTGGAATAAATCCTTGAGTAGCTCACATATCAAACAGTTTAATACCACCCCCAAACACCAACTGCACATACTTCTATAACTATAGACTAATAGACTCTGTATTTAATATAGAGGACCGAAATCCCATGACACTACGCCACTGGTCTTACACAATGCTGTCTCGACCTTATCTGGGCAGAGTCAAGTGACATTTTGTTTTGTGTCGAAGTGCCTAGAATAGTATCAAAATGTTTTTCCACTTTCCATGAAAGCAATTAATCACTTCTTTTTTATATTCTTTACTGCCATTAAAATTTCAAAGTTCGTGACAGATCAGTGTGAGGTTCGTTTTTCCACCTGTCGTGTCGTGAATTTTAAATCAGCCTCAAAACAAACGGTGAAACACAATGCGTGTTTAATGCGTGTTTAATGCGTGTTTCCTGTGGCGGAGCGAGCAGTCATTGGTCGGAAAACTGGGAAGAAGTCATTTATATATCTGTTTATGAATTAAATGAAAAATGTTGAAAGACACTCCATACACCGTTGATGCAACTTCTTGGCACCAATAATAGAGTTTACGTACATACCTGGCACAATTGAGTGAGCTGATGAAGCTTCTTGGCACCAATAATATAGTTTACGTACATACCTGGCACAATTGAGTGAGCTGATGAAGCTTCTTGGCACCAATAATAGAGTTTACGTACATACCTGGCACAATTGAGTGAGCTGATGAAGCTTCTTGGCACCAATAATATAGTTTACGTACATACCTGGCACAATTGAGTGAGCTGATGAAGCTTCTTGGCACCAATAATAGAGTTTACGTACATACCTGGCACAATTCTTGGCACCATTGGCAGAGTTAATATATCTTCTTGGAACCAGGGACAGAATCAATTTACCTTTCTAAAATTAATCATTTAAAAATAAATTATTTGTATTTTAAATTTAAAAAATTTACTTTATATTTGCGATGCCTAATTCTATTAAAATGGTGAAATTTTTGTTTCTTGCTGTATTTTAACAAAATTATAGTTTAGTTTTGTGAATTATTTCCCTTGGTTTCGTCAATAAACTTTCTATCTTAGGTTTTACAACTGTATTACAGTCTATTTGTTGTACCACCATATCTTAGTCTGTTTAACAACAGTAGTTTACTGTTTTTTTAAAGCAACCTATTTTAATGAGTTTGATGGATGAATGAAACACGCAGTTGACCAATGGTCAACAATACATTTAATGAAAATTGATGTTTGAACGCCCCATTTCAATTTCTATATCAGCAGCATTTAATCCAAATTATGCACTTGATAAAGGGACCTATTTATATCAACTTTTATTTATGTCTTTTTGAAATTAAACTTAACAACTCTAGCAACTTGAGATATCAGGATAAAAACAGAGGTCGGGGACCGGGTTTTTGGAGGGGAAAGGGGGGTTGCTTATTTCGGGTATTGCCTCTCGACTATTATGCATCGGTCAAACGTCCACCTCGCGACCATAAGTAACAAAAACAATTTTAACCAAGGTATTATTGGGTTTAGGTGAAGGTAAAGAGTTAATTAATGTTCTCCAGTATCTTGTTATTATCTTAAGCTTTATATATAGCATTTAATTTTAATAAATTAATGCTAAAAAGTTGAATTAAAGTATCGTTAACAAAGTAATATCAATCAAATACGAAACTATTAAGCAAAGATTCTTTGAGCAGAACATTTTAACAAAATCCCATGACTATAGAAAATGCACCTCTACACTTCTGCACAGTCTTTCATTGCCAACGGCATTTTAAGTGAAAGGAATCTTAAAACATTTTCTACTTTTTTGGCTTATTATTTTTTTGTCTTCAGCAGAGACACTGTTTGCTTTATCTCCTTTTTTTTATTTAAAAGATAATCATTTATTGTCTTTTTCTGAACTGTTGACAGCGAACGCCTCGAGTCACGACCTATGACGAACTGCGAACTGACAGGTTAACTTTACGTTTTAATTTCCGGCAGAGAAGTGGCGGCCCACAGTCGGGGCGAGGCGACTAGTACCACGCTGGGTCCACCCCCTAACAATAATCGGTACGCTGCATTGAGCAATTCCCCCTAACACGGGCTGACGGTCCAGACGCTGAGTCTCAGCTGAGCGTGGGGAGCTTGTTCGGGGATCTTATCCAGAAAATCTTTTTCTGAGCGTCTTCCCCCCCGCGACACAAGGCGTCCACCCTCCCTGGGCATCGCCATTAGGGGGACTTCTTCCGCTGGCTCACTTCCGGCACATTGCACAGACATGGGTCCGAGAGTACATTGTATAGCGGAGCGGTGGCTTTCCGCTCGTTACCTAACCAGGGGACAGGACTTCTACACGAGGGGACGCGAATTAGGGACAAAACGTGTCCTCACATTGAAAGTGTAGCCTGTTTACTTGAACAAATGGGTATAAACTGCTCTACTATTACTATTATGGAAATCCATGCAGAGATTGACAGTGTCTCAAGATATCGGAAAATGTTGTAATTTTGTTATATCCAAGGATTTTTATATTTATTTTTGTTAGTTGTGAAAAATGGCAGTTTTTTTTATTTATTTGTGATATATATATATATATATATATATATATATATATATATATATATATATATATATATATATATATATATATATATTTGTACCTTTACTGCGGTAAGAACAAAATTAATTTTAATATGGATGTCCCTTTTTAATTTTTTGAATTTAAAATAAAAATTAAACATTTTGTTATAAAAATTGTAACCTTCTAAGCATTATTGTTTACCTAAGTTATTTCCATTATATAAACGTGTGATTCAACTTTCAAATTGATTAGCTTTTTAAAAAAATCTTCTCATCATTGTGCTTTAAAGCCCCAGCGTGAGCAACATTTCAAGATACCCGTTCATTGTGACCCTTGAACCTATTGTCGAGTCACAAACATGTTTAGTTATTTAAAAGCTACACAAGTAATCCACCCAATCCCAACACAATGTTGTTTTCCCTCTGCAGAGAAGCAAGCTTTACCCCAAATAACCATTTTGATACAATTACAAACAAATTTATATTCAACCTGAATAGTGCAATGCTGTTAGGTGTTAAATATTGGAAATACCGAGAAATACCGAGAAATACCGAGAAATACCGAGATATACCGAAAGTGAAAGAAAGATTAAAAAGTGTAACCACGTTTAATAGAAGCATCCACTTTCTCACAGAATTATTCATTCAGTGACGTTCTGCTGCCACGAAAACCCTGTAAAATGACGTCATTTGACGATAAATTATGGGAGACTTTGGTGTCAAGATGTGTTTTAAAATCCTCATCTTTGCCAACCGAAATTTTCACAACTTTCCCGTTTGGTTTGCTACACTCCCAAGTCGCGCCTGCCCATTCCTCTGAATATTTTTAGGTTGAGAAGTCGCCTGTGGCCCCATTTGTATTTGACCGGCTGCGACGCCAAGTGGCAGCACACAATAGGCGTACCTCTTACCAATCTACCGTCCACGGAACTGTGATGAGGGGCGCGATGGAAATAGAAAGAGTCTATTCTCTCGGATCCTAAACAAAGTGGCAGACCCCCGTCGGTTCCTCGGGTGAAGAGTCCGCGGGGGAAAGAAAGGGATGTCTATTAATACGGTCGTTCTGTTTCCACAACGCTTGACACACAAATTGTGCACTTGACTGCTGGTTAATATAATGTATTTTGAACGGAGGAATTCCGTCCTGTTAGGTCAATGGCTGAGTGTCAGTAAGGTCTGCTTACTATGAATACGTGTCGTATCTCAACAATTACCCGGTACATTTTGTGTGTTTGTGTTAAAAATTACCGTGACGTTATTTTCAGGTAAAGGAAATTTGGTGCAGTTGGAGTTCACTTATACTAAATTGCTGCGGGTGGATTAAATATTAAATGGGTTAAGGTGAAATAGTTTTGTTCAGGTAGAGGGAAATTATTCAGGTGAAGAAAAGGCTAAGGAAAAGATAAGGTTCAGGTGAATTGACATGGTTCAGGTGAAGTGAGAGGGTTCAGGTGATGTGACAGGGTTCAGGTGAATTGACAGGGTTCAGGTGAATTGAGAGGGTTCAGGTGAATTGAGAGGGTTCAGGTGAATTGAGAGGGTTCAGGTGAAGTGAGAGGGTTCATGTGAAGTGAGAGGGTTCAGGTGAAGTGAGAGGGTTCAGGTGAATTGAGAGGTTTCGGGTGAATTAAGAGGGTTCAAGTGATGTGACAGGGTTCAGGTGAATTGACAGGGCTCAGGTATATTGAGGGGTTAAAACTAAGTATGGGTTCAGGGTAAGTGACTGGGTTTAGGTCAACATTAAGGTTCAAGTGAATAGAATGATAATGTGAATGGACAAGTAAAGAAGTTCAATGGCGTAGTGCTGGATAAGCATCAAGTTTTACACGTCATATCATGAGCAATTAGCTTTAAAATTGCTTCATTAGATTTAAGTTTCTAGAGTAACAGAAAAGGTTTAAATAGTTGTTCAAGAAATAAAAGCCTTTTGTTGTTTTAATACTTCGATTTAAATGAAATTTTAATATTTATAATTTTCTGTTTACTTAAATTTAAATATTTCTTTTTCTTGTCCTGAGCGTTTTACTAATTTTCTGTGTGTTTTAATTAGTGAATTAATTTTATTTTATTTTGAAAGAGCTTTTATTCCAGTATTTGAGTAAAATTTAAGCAGGTAACTCAAATATGACAGGAGTATATCATGAGCTCTCATAATCCACATATACTATGACAAATGTCATCATATCTAATTAGACAAATGACATTTCACATTTCAATTTGGACAAATTTTCTAATGGTTATTTGGACAAAAGTCATCCTGTCTATTTAGACAAAGTCATTTTGTTCATTTGACAAAATTCATCATGTATATTTGGACAAATATTGTCATGTATATTTGGACAAACGTTGTCATGCGTAGTGGGAGATATTTGTATATCCCTATTGACCTGGCTCTCAAACGAAGCACATCTAATTTATAAATATTGTTTATCGCAAAAACTAACAAATTTACTTGCCAACAAAGACATTTTGGAACAGGCATTTGACAAGTTGTGCTACAAGAAGAACATGTCGTTTTAACGCATTGACACTTTGACATGAGCACAATACGTTAAATACTAAAACACACACCCCGTACATACAGCCACACAAACTCACACGCATGAACCCACACACGCGGAAACTGGAAGCCACGCTGCCAAAATGCCAATATTTAAGACGAACCCTTCTATCGCCAGATCTTCGGTCTCTGCCCAGTAGCGGAGTTAAACCCCCTCGGGCCGGCTCAATAGTCGGATAAACGACGTTAACCTAATCTGCTCCGATGGAGGTACTTCCACGAGCCACCCCGCGAGCACCGTTACGGTACCAGCTATGGATTTTCAATTCCTGTCAAGCGATCGTACTGATTTGTTACATCCCCGTGTCTCGTAAATCGAACCGATAATAACCTCCCCCCATCTCCTTGATCGGGCGGGCAAACACTTCATGTTTGGTTAAAGCGGCTCCACGGCTGGACACCAATGTTTGGCCAAGGCTGCTGTGTGGCCAGGACATCAATGGTACAATTTCTGAAAGGCCGTGCCCAATGGTTTGTCATATATCACGTCAAGCGATACCGGTCGGTCTCGTGATATACCTCATGGCCCCTCCACTCGCCCCCCCTTTTTTTTCACCTCCGTTCTTTCTGGATGCTCAGTTTTTAATTGAGTTGTGACTTTCTTTGCGGGAGAAAAATGAGGATTTCATTTATTATCATGGTATTATCTTTATATAGTTTTAGTTTTGAAAAATGCCTCTATTATCATGTTGTTATCTTTATTTACGTTTATTTTTCACTATTTTCGTTTACAGGCTATGTAGCATTTTCCTTTGACACTGAATGCAAGTATTTCCTATTTAGCTTATTAAATGAAATTATGCACAAGTCAGATTATTTTAACATTGATAAAATTTATATTTCGTATCTGTTTGGTCTCAATTTGCCATCCTATGAACGCCGTTGCTAAATTTAGTTGGAGATGTTTAATATTGCATTTACCTATGGTAAGTTCAGTTGCTATCGTGATCTATCATGAGAAGTTCGAGATTGTGTTCCATTAGATCTAATTCAGTGTAATACAGATTAACTAGAATGAAATGGGTAAAAGATACCCAGCTACAATTGTTAAAATCTTTTTCTCAAACGGCTGCGGTTTCCGGCAATCTCTCCCGTTGACATCAGCATTATGTTCACAATCGTCACAACTTTGTCCTGCCGCCACGTGAGGTCACTCCAACTGACAGGTCTCTGCTGACACGTTTAATCCGCGCCATAGTTTATCAGGCCGAATGAGCAGTTACTCGTTTTTTTAGCGGGACGTGAGTTGTTGCACGGTATTATACGGGCCATCGAGACGTCCTCACGCCTAAAACCAATTTGAGTTCTCCTAAGGCGACCGTTCGGTGGTGGGGTGGGGGCGGAGAGGGTGGCGCCCGCTGAAAATTTAGTGGAATGAGGTTATATAAATCCTGGACTCCAGTGGCACCACTCAACGGCAGCTTAATGACTGACGACTTGATGGTGGCATCTTGACGGGGGCCCTCTCCTGGAGCTGCAAATGTCTGCAAATATTGTCCATTCTGTAGCACAGTTAAACCATATCTGATTTCAAGTGTGCGTTGTTCTGGCTTAATCTCGCCATGTAGCTGAACCTAGCAGTGACTTTAGCCATCATTGACCACAGCTGGCTAGTCGGTGACGAACAAGAAATTTCTGTTATTAAAACAGATCTCTATTCCAGGTCATTCCAATTTGACTTCATTAATATTCAATTTTACAGAACAATAAATATCCTATTAAATTGAGGACGAAGACTTGGAGAGAGAGGGTGAGATGGGTGTTACAAAGAAGGAGAGGGTTAAGAGAAAATATGAGGAGATGGACTGTCCTTACTTAGGATATTAAATGTGAAAAACATAAATCGACCACTGCAAGTTCCTAGTTGCCTTTCTGCCATAGGTCAAAGTTCGGCCATACTTCAACACCATACCTACATCCCCCCCCTCCGGCAAAAATAAACCCCGACATTTGGTGGCCGGAGGGTACCACACGACGCCACCTCTTGGTAAACCCGGGCAGCTTGGCGCTCTTTATTGCGTCTGCCTTGCATCGTTATAAATATGACGTCTACGGGCCTGCTGGTCCCCTATATCCTGGCTGCCGGCAGCTCGCGAGTGCCTGTGATTGGTTGGCTCTACGTGAGTACTGGTTTATTGCCTGCCATGAAAAACAACAAATTGTGAGGGCAAACCCCATAGAAAAATAACAAATTGTGAGGGCAAACCCCATAGAACAACATCCTATTGTGAGGGCAAACCTCATAGCACATTGAAGATAGATCAAGTGCCGTGTGACATCACGCGCAAGATGTTGATCACGCAAAAGATAAATAGCGGAATTCAAAATTTCACCAACAAAATATTTCAGGCTCTAATGTTTTTCTACATGCGGCAGTTGCTGTCTTTATTTATGTTTTAATCGATCGTTTCTTAGCCATACTGACCACCATCACTACCTCTATTCAGTCATATAAGTGTATTGTCATTGGTGCAGTCATCCATTAATGAGTAATGATATAATTGCAGATGGTGCTCGACACTTCCTCGTGGAGTCCTAGAGAGGACATCATTTTAACTACAACTACAATCGTTTCATCATTTTAACTACAACTACAATCGTTTCATCATTTTAACTACAACTACAATCGTTTCATCATTTTAACTACAACTACAATCGTTTCATCATTTTAACTACAACTACAATCGTTTCATCATTTTAACTACAACTACAATCGTTTCATCATTTTAACTACAACTACAATCGTTTCATCATTTTAACTACAACTACAATCGTTGCATCATTTTTAAGCTGAGAAGTGTGTCAGAATTGGCGGTGATTTTGTTGAGAAGGTGTTTACCTAGGCTCTGACAGAAGAGGAACACGATAAAAATCCTTCTAAAAATTCCCTGAGTTCCGATCATTGCAAGCAAGCGCGGAAACCTGTGACCCCTCGTTAGTTTAACCTGTGACCCCTGGTGGTTAGTTTAAAAAATGTATTTATTATTTATATTTTAAATTTGTATGTGCAGCATAAATTTTGAGATATATTATCACCCATTTTATGTTTAAGACACCCACATACAAACACACACTTACATCTACTATGTACACATGAAAATATTCAGCCAGTATGTACACCCCGTTCTTTTTGTCTATGACGTCATTTAATCGGGTCACAACATTCGGCTGT
The DNA here is from genome assembly GCA_944989445.1 of Ampullaceana balthica. Lineage (NCBI taxonomy): Eukaryota > Metazoa > Mollusca > Gastropoda > Lymnaeidae > Ampullaceana > Ampullaceana balthica. The sequence continues at coordinate 2,810,177 of CALYLW010000011.1, read as the reverse complement.
TCCTATGATTGTTACACGACGCCCTCCTTGAAAGTACCTTTGTACGGTAACACCCGGACAGTGATTTCAAAGTCATTGGCTTTAACTGACCGCCGTCGTTATTAGTTTTAACAGACCGGCGTCGTTATTAGTTTTAACAGACCGCTGTCGTTATTAGTTTTAACAGACCGCCGTCGTTATTAGTTTGAACAGACCGCCGTCGTTATTAGTTTTAACAGACCGCCGTCGTTATTAGTTTTAACAGACCGCCGTCGTTATTAGTTTGAACAGACCGCTGTCGTTATTAGTTTTAACAGACCGCCGTCGTTATTAGTTTTAACAGACCGCCGTCGTTATTAGTTTTAACAGACCGCCGTCGTTATTAGTTTTAACAGACCGCCGTCGTTAAGTGAATCTATGAATTAACCACTAACTCCCAGCCTCCATAGACGTCAACGTCTGCCGGAACCTCCCGCGCCAACTCGGGTTGAAAAGTACGCCTGAAAAATTATACCCAATGCAATTTTCATGGCCCATGATTCTTTTCAACACCTCAAGACCGGAGCCCCCGCCAAAGAGCCTGGTCCGGGGCGCAAGGCCCGTATTTGTTGGCGCTGTGGAAGTCGAGACAGACACCCGTATTTTGTGGCCCGCCAGTGGCCTGAAGATGTCTCCGCATGACGGCACGTTATGAAATCATTGACACTCGATCTGACCTTCTCAGCGGCGGGCTGCTGCGGGTGGAAGGGTTGAGGTTTGCGCCACCATCGGGGTGTCTGTTAGACGCTTGAGTGGCTCGGCGCGGGGAAACTAGGTGGTCAGGTACTGTGCAGACGTCCCTTAAGCCCCAAATGTCTGGTCGTCTGCCGTTTAAGTTACCAGGGGTAATAACAATAACAATGTGATGGTTTGATGTTGTTTGCCGAATCAAAGGGGATCCGTGGCGAATTGACTTTAACCTTTTTTAAGGGAGAGAAAAATGACGAAATGCTCTTAAATTAAAAGAAATAGGTAATATTCGATGTTGTAAGAAATACATTTTTAGCTTAGTTCTATTAAAACATTAATAAAGCATTTCAGCTAGGAACTACGGTAGTTTATTTTATCTTCTAAGCAGGATGTTGAAGTCAAAATTAATTCAGGAAGACACATCCTGGTGGAGATCCAGTATAAAATACTCAATGACATTAGAGGCTTAAGCATAAAATTGCTGGCGGGCAATGCAAAAACAAACTGAAGTTAATGTTATTATTATTATTACTAGTTTGTGCTGCGGCGCCGTGGCGCCTGCGGCGCCCCCACTTTTTAAGGGCGCATACGGCGCCCACCTTATTCAAAAACCCAACTAACTTGTCCTTGTATGATAAATACGTAATATTAAAATTTCTTAAATGTACACAAAGTATTTTATAATAGTTTGTTTTAATTGTTTTTTAAATAAATTTTTATGTCAAAAGCCCAAGTAACTTATCCTTGTATGATAAATACGAATTATTCCTGAAATGTACACAAAGTATGTATATAATATAGGTTGTGCTGCGGCGCCCCTTTTATTTAGGGCGCCTATGGCACCCACTTTTTTCAAAAGCGAAACAAACTTGTCCTTGTATGATAGATACGTAATATTAAACTACCTAAAATGTACACAAAGTAATTTAAAATAGCGGTTGTAGGACGATTTTTTAACTAATTTTAGAAAGCAGCGCACCAAATTACTGCACCAAAAAATAACTATTTAAGTCAATCAGCACTGCTTACAACACAAAATTTAAAAAAAGCAGAGTGATGTCCCTCAGCGTTAGGTATCAGCGATAATTGAGCGTAAATATATAATATACTAGTTTGTGCTGCGGCACAGTGGCGCCTGCGGCGCCCCCTTTTTTAAGGGCGCCTACGGCGCCCACCTTTTTCAAAAGCCCACCTAACTTGTCCTTGTATGTTAAATACGTAATATTAAACTTTCTTAAATGTACGCAAAGTATTTTATAATAGGGTTTGTTTTTTTGGTAAAAAGTCCAAGTAACTTATCCTTGTATGATAAATACCAAATATTCCTGAAATGTACACAAGGTATGTATATAATATTTTTTACAGTGCTAATCACCACACAATTTTTAAAGCAATTTTAGAAAGCAGCGCACCAATTTACTGCACCAAAAATAACTCTTATCGAACGGAAATTGTTCAATTATTAATAAAAGTGAGGAGGGTGTTTAATGTTAATCTGGAAACCAAAATGATTATCCAATTTTGAAAGAAAAGCAGAGTGATTTCCCTTAGCGTTAGGCGTCAGTGATAATTGAGCGTAAATATATAATATATGATATTTTTTGGTGTAAGTGTGTGTGTGTGTTTGGGGGATCGGGTTGACATGTTGTTGTTTTTTTATTTCAATAGAGATACAAACCATAACTTTTTGCACTACAACACCGAAAGTGATAAAACCTCTTTCTTTATCTACTTCATCACATGGTGTCAGGGCTACTTTCTTAGATTACAACATGACAGAATGTGAGGGCAATACTTTCTTTACTACACTACCGACGAGTGTGAGGGCACTACTTTCTAACACTACAACACAACCTATCGAGAAGAAGAAGAATTTTTAAAAATTATTTCTAATTGTTTTTTCACTATTTTACGAAAAGTTATCAGTGAAGCTAAATATTCTTCACGCTTTATTAAGACTGCAATTTACGAATATGTCTAATGTGTGTTGTATTTTTCTTTCCAGTTGAAAGTTTCAAAACCCCACAATCAATGTTCCCTTTAAACTGCGTGTCTGCGCTGCCATGCAGACATCTGGCCGAAGCCGCGCAGCAGTTTGGAATTACCGCGCAGTAAATTTTGATATTCGTCAGATCAGCTCAATCCGTCATTACTTAAAAGTTATTGCCACAAAAACTCTAGTCTGTGCTCTTGTACTAGCTCGTATGGATTACTGCAATTCTCTTCTGTCAGGTGCGCCAAAACAATGCATTGAAAAACTACAGAAAGTTCAAAATTCAGCTGCCAGATTAGTTCTAAAGGCAAAAAAACATAACCATGTTACTCCGCTACTTTACTCACTTCATTTGCTACCTATACAAGCCCGAATTGATTAGAAACTGGCCGTTCTCTGTCACAACTTCTTTTCTGACTATCTTACTGAGCTTCTGTCGGTCTACTCACCAAGTCGTCAGCTACGCTCTTCTGCAGACACGCACATTCTCTGTGTTCCTAAGACACGAACTAAAACATTTGGCGAAAGGTTATTCTCTTTTTGTGCAGCGAAACAATAGAATTCTCTACCATTACACATCCAGAGTATTTCATCTACCAAGTCCTTCAAGACTGCACTTAAAAGCATATTTTCACAATTTTTTTTTCAAAATTAAAGAAACACCATTTCTATTTAATGATTAACGTTGCTTATGTGTTTTGTACTGTCATTTATGTGGTTATTATTAAAAGAATGTATATTTAAATTATTATATTTATGTTATTATCTCCATGTAAAGCGCTGTGAGCCCGGCTCCTTGCTGGGAAACCGCTCTATAAAATTTACCAATTTATTATTATTATTATTACTAGGCTGCGATGTTTTTAGGGCGCCTACGGCGCCCATTTTTTTCAAAAGCCCAACTAACTTATCCTTATTTGATAAATACTTAATATTAAACTTACTGAAATGAACACAAAGTATTTTATAATAGGGGTTGTAGGGGGCCTACGGCGCTCACTGAAGCTACTTTTCTTGTCAAAAGCCCAAGTAACTTATCCTTGTTTGATAAATTATTATTATTATTATTATTTGTTCACTTATATAGCGCAGTACCCCAGCCTACAGCTGGGCTCACAGCGCTTTACAAACATGTTCAACAACTGCATAAAACACATTGCAATCTAAATATTCCTAAACATAGTTACACACACACAATTTCATATAAATGTTCAGAAATGGACGCATCACCGTCATAGACTGTTAATTTGATGGAGCAATCCTTAGCGAAAAAGGAATCCATGATGAAGATCCTGATCCAGAAATAATAACAAGACAAATACACACAATTAAATCAAGAGTTCAAGGCTATGCATGCCTGTTAGGCGTAGCCTCGTTCTCAAGATTCCACCAAGAAGTTTAATCGCAATGGTCGTCTCGTGGTTTGTTGTAATCTGTATCACTTCCATCAGGTTGTACCGAGTCACCTTGTAGCGAGAGTTCAGTCTTTTTAAATCCTTTATATTAACTCGTGGTGTCTGCTTGCTTGATTGCTTGCTTGTCGCCAAAACTTTGGATCGATTTTTAACTCACTTCCTCGAAAGCTAGCGAGCTGAAATTTTGCAGACAGTTTCGTACCGATGATAAAAACAATGTATCAAAAAAAATTCAGATAGATGACATGTAATTATTTTATTTATTCCTATGTATCATGTTATTTTTTTAGATAGAGTGTAACAGTGTAAGTGTGCGCATTATATTGAACAACCTTTCTGTCGCGCAATAAGGGGCGTATTTTATTGACAACTCTTTTTATAAACATATTCCTGATCGGTGCGCATTATATTAAACATGTTTTACGACACAACTGCAATTTTGTATTTTTGGATGGTCTTGCGCTGCGTATTATAATGAACATTCTTTTAGTTATTTCTCGTACATAAGGGATTTATAGTCAAAAACTTGTTTTTTTTACGTTTTTTAAAAATTAAATCCTTTATATTAACTCGTGGTGTCTGCGTGCACCCTTGATTGCTTGGCGCCAAAACTTTGGATCGATTTTTAACCCATTTCCTCGTAAGCTAGCGAAATGAAATTTAGCAGGCAGTTTGGTAGCAATGATAAAAACTATGTATCAAAATTTCAGATCGATCGCATGTACCATAATTAAATTATTGATTTTTTTAGATTATTTTATTAAATCCTTTATATTAACTCGTGGTGTCTGCTTGCTTGATTGCTTGCTTGCTTGTCGCCAAAACTTTGGATCGATTTTAACCCACTTCCTCATAAGCTAGCGAGCTGAAATTTGGCAGGCAGTTTCGTACCGATGATAAAAACAATGTATAAAAATTTCAGATCGATCGCATGTACCATAATTAAATTATTTATTTTTTAGATTATTTTATTTATTCCTATGTATCATGCTATTTTTTTAGATAGAGCGTCGCGACGCGTGTTATATTGAACAACCTTTCCGTCGAGCAATAATGTGCGTATTTTAATGACAACTCTTTTTATAAACATATTCCTGATCGGTGCGCATTATATTAAACATGTTTTACGACACAACTACAATTGTTTATTTTTGGATGGTCTTGCGCTGCGTATTATAATGAACATTCTTTTAGTTACTTCTCGTACATAAAGGATTTATAGTAAAAAACTTGATTTTTTACGTTTTTTTTAAAATTTCCACTCTTGTAATAAGTTACACACTCCAAGACAACGCTCAAGTCAACGAAAGAACGCGCTCTACTTGAGATGACGTTGTTCGATTGTAACTTCCGGATTAATAGTAATAATGTTTAACAGCCACAAGATGATAAGTCCAAGTAAAATACAACACCAGACGGGCATAGAGGGAATTCCATTCGATGATCGATTCTTTGATATCTTTAATTTCCTCATTTTACATTTGTACGTTGTAAATTTCTTGTTTCTTCTTGTATTTCTAGACAGCAGAGAAATTTAGGTTCCGCCATTTTGATCAACTTCCAATACGAAATATTAAACTTGCTGAAATGTACAATAAGTATTTTATAATTATAAATCCTCAAATCCTATTTTTACATCGTTCCCTTTTCAAAAATTAAAATATAAGCTAAAACAATGACGTCATATAGTTTTTTTACGGCGCGTCTTTAATTTATAATTATTTTGCACACCTTTTTGCGCGCCTTCCGATGCACGCCTTGTATTAAAATATACGCTCAAAAATGACGTCATAGTACTACGGATCCGTCCTGTGACTTGGGCTATTATATTGGTTATTTTTTTAATTATTATTATTATATAATGTGTTTGAGGGATGTAAAATTATGCACAAAAAGTAGATGCCGTGCAACTTTGCACACGATATTTGTTATTTTGCACATGGACTAACCAACCTTGGAAGAAACATTGCCTACAATTCTGAATCAGCGAAGCCGACATTCATCTACTGTACTTACACTCATTTCACTAGTGTCTTCAGCCGCTTTACTTTTTAGCAACTACTAAATAAGTTACTGTTTACAACAACAAACAAATTGACCGACAGTCTGAGGCACGGAAAGTCTTTGTTTTATGATTGTTATTTCTTTTCCCTCAACTGTCTCATCTTTTCTCAGATAGCGTCTAGCCCGAAAGGTCCCTTTGTTATTATATCAAGCTTCAAAATATCATGTTTCTTCACGCTGCTTGATCGCAGTCTTTCATCATTTTCTTATTTTTTTAAAAACAAATTTTAACAGCTCAAGACGTACTCAAATTTTTTTTTCATTAGCCCGTGGGAATAGTCTAAATGAAAAATAAGAGTCTCGCCATATTTCAATGCAATTTTTAAGCCTTTCAATAAATGATTACGCAAATGAATTTCCCAGACAACTTTTACGTGTAAATATAATCTCCTCTGTTTAAAAAAAAACGCGCATTCAACTTCACTTAAGCCATAATTATTATGGCGCATCTGAGCTTATCATTTGTTTTTTTTTGTTTTGTGTTTTTTTTTAAAGGAGCTGCAGGACACTGCAGGTAATTTTTAGTGGTGGAAAGAATTGGATGTGGGTGTTTTTAGTGCTTATTGAAAAAGGTCGTAATTTGATCTCTACAGCGATCTTATCACTGCGCTAAATAATACATTGAAAAGCCAACACAAACAAAGACAAAAACAGTTGCTTTAAAAAAAAATACCACAGGGCAAACGCAGTGGACCAAGACACCGTGACCTTCCCCACCTGCCATGTCTTTAGGCGATCGGACTTAGATAAGTTGTGTGTATTTAGTTACCACATAATGAATACCATGTATTCGTGCATGTTAAAATAATCTGCACAGACGATTAGGAAAGTAATAATACACCCTACCATCGTAGGTGTGGTTTTCTTAATTTGTCTGCCATATCCTTGTAGGTAACGAACGCTTTTTTATTGTATGGCACACAACATAAAAGCTAAATTCGAAACTTATAAACATATATTTCCTTTTCTGCATAATGTCTGTCCATGATTCGAAAATTCTTAACGGATCTGTGACACGTTGAAATTTAAAGATGTGAAAACATTTCCATTGTTGTTTACAGTTTAACAATATCTAATGACACATTGTCTCCCCTGGCTGGATTCGTGAGGCGGCATAAAAGTAATTGAAATCTACAGTTAGTTATAGGGAAGTGTCCTGAATGGTGCTATCAAGCACCAATGTCTTCTAATCTATGATATCTTTGTATCACACCATATTATTTTCTACCGCTAAACCATTTAAAGGTAATGGGGCTATGTCTTAATTTTATTCTATATCCATTCGATCATTGTATTGCACCTGCTTATTTTCTACCATTTTTTTTAGTCTTTTTCTTGGAGGTGAAATATGTCCTGGCTTGGCGTCAACGCAAGCGTCATCAAGGGGTCGTACACGTGCCTGGTTCCAAGATGCCGATCCTCCCTACCATTCGACGCCCCCTCCCCGTTGAGTTTAAAGTGTTTACTTTACGGGGGCGCTCGTTTAATGTCTCAAGCCCTAGTAAAGCGCCAAGATCCTTGTATGCTATACTCGAAGTCTGAGGTATGGAGTAATTAAAGTTTGAATGGGAGGAAGAGCTAGAATGTCAATCTCCCGCGGAGACTCGAAAATCACCTTAGTGTCAGTTTTCTCCATAAAAACACAAACAAGGGAACGTTGGCAACTGGTCCGAATAAAAATACGGCTAATCATAAAAAATATGATTAAAATGAAAAATGCAAAGAAAATCAAAACAATCACAAATACTATTTTAAAAAAAATAAAATTAAAAATAAAAGTTTAAAATTACTAGAAACGATAGGTGACACAATCATACAAAGGAAGGTGTATAACCGTGTATTAATAACGTGACGTTTAAAATAAAATATGAAACGTTTCATCAATCTTTTTTTAACGGGGGACTATTTAACCCTTTTTTAACAGGGGACTATTTAACCCTTTTTTAACTGGGGACTATTTAACCCTTTGAGATCACTATGCCATCTAAATACGTTAATATGTGACTGATGCTCTGGGCGGGATTTTTTGTTAATTTAATGTGTAAAGAAGGACAATTTAGTATTTTCGCTTTTCCGTCTATCAGATGTCGTCGTTGGTAGTGTCATCGCAGCAACGATAGCGCCCGGGATGTTCAGCCACAACCATCCACACATTGGCACTCGCCCAGCTCTACGTTATCAGTCCATCTCAGCCTCTGTCAGTGATCCCATTGTCACCATATTTATGTATATGTTGCCCCCCCCCCATACAGAACAGGCGCGTTGTGTATTGCGACATCTACCGATTGAGTTGTATTAGCATTGCCTGCATGTAGATCTTCCATATTTCTAGATTTCTTCCTTTCTACCGATGCCTCATCATGTCATTGTCTTACATTTTCCTGACCAAAAGAAGTTTACAGTGTCCCCTAAAATTTAGGGCCTAAATCAATATACATAATTCCCGTTGTCTGTATGCATGGATATAACTAGGTGGCGCGGCGAAATTTGTAATGCTGTTAGGCGGCGCTTGGATCGATTTTGTTTTATAGTGCTGCACCAAAAATAACACTTTTTGAACGTTCCGTAAAAAATTGTTCAATAAGATAATAAATGAATCAAATAAAAATAAATAAAATAAATGAAAGTTCTGTATTACGTGTTATTTTTTAATCTGATGCGTATTTATTTTGAAAACTTCCGTCACTATTGACGGGTGATACGCTAGTTAATATAATAATATTCTTGATGCCACGTAAAGTGTGTTTACATTTTATGGATTAAAGAAACCATTGTTACATATTTAAATATATATGTAAAATTTTTAAATTCTAAAGGTAAAACTTTGAACAAGTCATTCAGCATTGAAATAATAATAAGATTTTTTGTTGCGTCCGTAGCGGATGGTGGTCATAAAACTTTTACACAGTCCCCCCCCCCACATTTACTTCAGAGCAAGGTACCAGGCCACCACGCTTAGAACCATAACCAACAATGACCTGAGAGCTTGAGGGTGCGGGTACACCACACCTTTAAACTATAGGACCTATTTTTTTCTTCTCTACTCTCATCACCAAAAACGACTTTGCATCAAAAACGCAACGTCGGGATTGCGGGACTTGAGACTGACAGAGTTTTCCCTTCTTGACGTTCCCGTCCGCCGTCACCTCGTCCTCTATTGTCTCCCTTGAACACACGGTTCTCCTGTTACTTGGGGCGACCTTCCTTATTTCAGCGCTGAAAATGGCCCTACCCAATAGAAAAAGAAAGAAAAAAAAGGCGGCAAGAGCATCGGCCGGGCGACCCGTTGTCTCAACAGACAACTTTTGTTGAAGGTTACAATGCCTGCGTCTCTTGTTTTTCCCCCCTGATGTCATCCAGCGGCAAAGTCGCAGCGCCGGCTGTTTATTCTTTCCTTCTTCTTGTTCCCTACGTTTAGAAAGTCAAATGTGGCACAGGAGGTAACATGGGAGTAAAGGGAGACGGGGATAAAGAGAGAAGGAGAGGAGGGAGAGAAGGGAAACACGCTGGAATACAAAATGACTAGCAGAAGGTTTTTACCACAATTAATACTTGTTTGCCCGCGAGAAAATTGGAGGCTTGGGGGATTGCTTAGCGTTAGCAATAAGCCCTTATTACCCGCCCTTGTTGCCAGGGTGATTGATAGGAGTGCATTGAGATTCACAACACCCTATGATTTGGTTGGGGGGAGGGGGTGGGGGATGGGGGACAGGAAAGGGAAAACGGGGAGGGGGAGGATGTCGTTGGCAAGACAAAAGATGTTGTACAGATAAGAGAAAATTTTAAATTTTTGAGTCTGCGAAGGGATGAGCCAGAGGAAGATGGAATATATATACAAGAGGGAAAGGGGAAAGGGAAATAGGAAATATGGGGTTTATTACTATTTTTTATCACTTCATTTACGTTCATTAAGGTATTGAGGTTTTCTTTGTTTTTACTTTCTAATTCATTATAATTTTACTATTCAAATTTGAAACAATTCAAATCAAACAGTGAAATCCAAAACATGGCTATTGTGTTGAGGTTCGTTTTTTAAAAACGCCGATCTTATTTTTTTATTTTTCTCCCCAATTATTTTTCAAATATTTTGAAAACAAACAGGAGTAGCTCTTTCGTAACACTGTACTTGTTAGCTTGTAGTTAATTGTAACGCTTTAATAATATGTATATTTGCTTAAGTGGAAGAATTTATACAAAATAACAGACTTTTAACATGTTAATTAAACACCATCGTCCGCAATAAGCTCCTAGAGTGTTTCGACAGACTCTTTGATTTGAATATAAGTTGCACCAAATAACACTAAAAATAACTTCTTTTTTTTCTTTTTTGTGTGTGCGAATTAGGATTGGTTCCACGATTATGATCTCTTTTTTATCAGTTCGCCATTTTGACCCGCTGATATGACTTAATAGTTCAAAATATAGCCGACCTTTTGTATCAGATATAGAATAATGTTCATGTTGGGCATGTTTGATCAAAAAATGTTAGATGCCACAGTGAAAGATGGTGCATCGCTGTGCGCATTGAGTACGGTGCATACAACATCTAGATGAGTTAAATAGTGTTATAATAGATACGTGCACGACTTTAACACATGCTTTGATCAAGAATAATCTTCTTAATGGTGTTGGAAGCCAGCTTGACTCGTAGAATGACGTAGACTTACCCTTTGTCTTCTCTACAGAAACATGTCTTATGCTATTCTCATAACACTTTGTAGCTTTTCATAACAAGAGGTTTGAAACTATAGAATTTTTCTATACCAGAAGTCATGTCCTGTCATTTTAATCAGAGGGAAGTAGAAACTGGTCGGAGAAGACCTGAGCCCAACCACTGAGCTCCGTGACATATCTCCTGGCACTGTTATCCCCATCCCTCCCGTCCGACTGCAGCGAGGCCAGGGGTCAAAGTTGAGTGAGGTCGTGAGGGGCGTCGTTAAACGATAAGGGCGCCAATGAAAGGAGGACAACAAACTTTGTATTTTACGATCCCGCGGAGATCTATGCGGCCTCGTCCGTGTCAATTATCCGGACGTGAAGGGTCGGGTACTATCTCGTGGTATCACTAGGTCCGGATTAGGTGAAGCCCTGGGACTGGGGTTAATGAAGATTACTGTAAGGCGTAATGGCCGGCTTATCACGTCATGATACAGCCCCGAGGGACAATTAAGATCATGCTACGTGCAGGAGTAAGCAGGGACATGACTCTCTGACTGACTCACTGTCTTCCTAAAGTCACATTACGATTCCAGGATTTTTTCTGTGACTGACTATAGAAACGTTTTGATACTCCGTCAGAAAAAATGACTCCAATTGCAATGAATTTATGTGAAACAAATATTTCACGATGAGACAAATATAACGACAATGTGATAGAGTTATTCAAACATATTGGTTCAAAGCTCTGCTTCGCCTTGTTGGGAATGTCTCTCTCTCCTTTTTTTTTAAAACTTCGTTTAGAAAATTAATGTTTAAATACTTGTTTAAAAGAGCTAATTATTTTTTCTAACATTTTCCAACAGTTAACTATCTACAAAAAGCAATCAAACAGCCATTCAAATTCAACATTCACCGATTTATGAGCACCACTTGGTTTTGTTGAATATAGATAAATTGTTGTATATTCCCAATGTTCTTAAGCTTAATTAATAATAATAATTATAATAATAATAAATTGATTATTTATATAGCGCTGTATCCCAGTAAGGAACTGGGCTCACAGCGCTTTACATGAAAGAAATAACATACCTATAAATATTAAATTAACTTTCATATCATTTTAATTAATCAGTTACTATTTGTTCTTTCTTTTTATTGTAACAAAGAAAGAAGAAAGAACAACTGAGATGTACACGCCGTGTCCCCGCACGACGGCTTTAATTTGTACCACCTGTCTGAGGCCGTCGGTGGCTGGGAACAACACCCTTCCCTCCCCTTCCCTTACCCGTACTACTATGTCCCGCTCTGGCACACTCTAGGTCCTGGATGCTATCCCTCAAAGGATGACAGTTCGTAGCACGGCTCCTCAACGGAGGCTGTCAAGCGATAAAGGACCATTTTCACGCAACACTCCCAGCCCGAGTGCTGGTTCTTGACTTTCACGATGCACGGATATAATTACCATAGGCTTCTAGACCTTTGGAATCAAGATCTTGGTTATAGAATAAATTTTAATTTAAAAAAAAACAACAAAAAACCCACCATATTCCCACGTCAAATCCTAGCCGATGTGGACGGGAACGCTTCCAACGCCTAAAAACAGTCTTGAGTATCACTCCATTAATACAAAGGTAACAAAGACAAGATAATACGGGAACCAAAGTTTTGGACACTACTTATGCTATGTTCCCCTTAAGCTGCTCGGCCGGGCATATATCTGTGCGATGCTGCGCAGGTAGCTGAGCGACGCCGCGCAGCAGTTTTGAATTACCGCGCATGAAATTTTGAAATGGATAATATAATAGCTGTGTTTGTTGGGTGTAGAATCTAAAATTAAAAAATCGATGCTGTGCAGCTTTGCGCTGGTTTTTTTTCTTAACTTCGCACAAGGACCAATGAACATTAGGAGGAACATTGTACCTATAGCAGAGTCCAGCGAAGAGATGACCAGAGATTCGTCAAACAAGGTTTCATTCTTTCAATGAAAGATTGAACGAAGATTAAACAATAGCATGGTGCTTTTTTTTCTTCTCATTATTTGGACTTTTTGTTTATTTCAAAACTTAGGAATAATAACTTCATTGACATGGGGATTCCATGATAGTTTCTCATTTATTAAGACTCCTAAGTATTTTGCATCTTTAGTTTGGGTCAGTTATTTTCCATGAATGTAATATTTTGAATTTATTTGTTTCTTTTTCTTTGTTACTCTTAACAGTTGACACTTTTCTGGGTGGAAAGACATACTCCAGTTAGTCAGCAGTCAAGAGTCAAGGGTCTTGTTGCCTAGGTCAATCCATATTTAAAGTAACACAGTTATATGTGATACTTGGTCCTCATCTTTACCATAATAACGTGGTGTGACGTCATGATTCCTATTTTTTTTGTAATATTTACATTTCTTCTATCAAAGGTCCATGTAAACATGCAATTTATTTAAACGGGAGAGTAGGGAAAAAAGTCGCAGGAGAAAACAAAATCCTGCTTTGAAACTAAACGGGCGGATTATAGAAGCGTGGATTAAATGAATAAATGCCGCGCTTTTTAAACACCCGCACTTCTGTCTCTTTTTTTCTCTTCCAAAGAAATGTTCTTTTAAATCTTAAAATGTGAAATGAAAATTATGCCCAACATCAATGAGAATTTGTAAAACTCGTGTTGAAAATGACCCTAATTGTTCCCCAAGCACATGGCCTTCACCTCTGCCCTTCGCCTGATAAGTGTCACAAGTTTCGACCAGTGTCCTTCCTTTCGACCAGTTAATTCCATTTTACATTCACGCCCATGACTTCTCGTCCGTTTAATCTAAATGGGCGCTCACGGGACACAACCCTCCATAGATCAGTAGAGTGACGTCCGCTTGAGTTGACACCCACTTGTATGTTTTCTGATACAGCTCCATGTTCTATCTCCTGCGCTCATCGTTTTGGGGACGTGCCCGTGTGTTGATGAGGGTGTAAACAAGCCGCGAGACCACACACGATGGCTAATTAGGCGAGATGTTTACGTGATTTTTAACCACGTTCGTCTCAGAGATACTCGTTTCTAGATCACACCTTGGGCCTGTTTACTATACCGTGAGATCATCTTTTAGGTTCGTGTTCAACGGCGTCACCATGGCGACTTGAATATGTTTTGTCTAAATGATGACATAAACAAAGTACAATGATTTTCCTCCGAAGGCTATTTTTGTTTTCTTCTAAACCCATCCTATCCACAATTTGATATGTAGTATTTTATAAGTAATCACGTGATGGCTTGCAAGACATGAAAATCGAGGAACAGGGAAGAATGGATCAATTTAACTGACCAAATAATTAGACAGTGTCGGGAACAGGTACTCTGAAAGGAAAACCTCAAACCACGTAGTTATCAAACATGAGCTCGATGACAACAACAGCACGAGTACTTTTAAACTAACGGCGTTAGTCAAACGGTGGGGGTGGGGGGAGGAGTTATGTTTTGTTGAGGGTCAAATATCGCCATCGACATAATCGTCTCCCACGAGCGCATCATTGACTACTTCAACAGTCGTTGCCGACACGAGGGCCCGAAGATCCCCGAGTAATAAATCGTCAATTTCACGCTGTCGCATGGAATTAACACTCACACGAGGTTCCGGGGCCATTTATTTTTTTTACGCTGGTCGCCCTGGCCTTTGCCCTTTCACTCCCGACCTCAATCGCGAGGGATTTTTGCGAGGTTATCTGACGCATATCTTGACTTCCTGTTCACCTCATCTTACCCAGGTTTTCCAGTTGTCCACGTAAGGAAACATGGACAATAATGGCCGTTGAATGAGACCAAGCAAGTTTGGCCTTCAGTTATTTAGTCATATTCTCTATGTTATTTTAATTTGTGTAGTTTATAAATGAATTAAAGACACAACAGGCGACCCCCTTGTTTAATTGGCATTTTAAAAAAAGAATATTTTGAAACCTTATCACTAGAATTAATGTTTAAATTTTACTTTACTTTTAATTTCCCCAAAAGACATTTTTAATTTCACCGATATCTTTTATTTATTTATTTTTTTAATTTCTTTTCAAATCTGCTCCTGTTTTTTGCCGTACATATCGACATAACACATTGACTACCAACTTAATGTATCCGAATTGTTGTACAATTGTTTGTAACATTAAAAATGTACTGTCTGGGTTTTTAATTGAAAAATATATTTTTCAATTTTCAGCGACCCAATGTGTAAACTCCTTTATTTTTAACTGAATAATAATATTAGTAATAATCAAAGACTTGTAAAAAAACAACAACTTTGGGATAGAGATTGCTGGGTCAATAGCAAGGCACTCTACCAGTTGTTTAGGTTAAAAATAGACGCACGTTAATGATCTTGTATTAAACTTTTAAAAGTGTAGTAATACAACAAACAAAAGGTCTTATGACTATTTCTTTTTTTAAAATGCAACGTATCATTTCGTTCTAATCGAGGTTGTAATTTGAAACGAAAGTCTTGTTATAAAAATATTGAATATTTCACTTACAAGTATGCAATTTATTTGTCATTAGTTTATTCACAGATTATGTGCAGATATATATAGAAAATATTATTATAGGGTCTTTAACACCCATTTAAACCATAACATTTAAAGAGGAGAAATAAGAACCAATTTACCTCTAGTAGAATTCTTGTGACGTATATTTATTTTGAAGAATTACCCCCAATCCACTTTTCCTTTTTTTTTCGATCCGCTTTCCCCAGTTTTGTTAGGTAAAAAAGTACACTTTGAGACAAAGCAATTTTTTACCCCGACATAGTGTATTTGCATCTAAGTTTGAAAGCATCAATCGATTGCCATAAATTAAATTCAGGGCTGGAAATCGAAGACCTTCCTTTCCCACCCCACCACCCCCCACCCCATTCCTTATGGGGTAAGAACGAGTTTCTTTGCCACGAAACTCCAGAGCTCTGATGAAACCGAGCGCTTCCTTTTGTTCTCTCGGGTCTCCTGCTCCACCACAATTTTCCTTTATCATATTAAGCACTGAATAGATCAGCCGCGGCGTCACGTGTAGGGAGGCCAGACTAATCCCCATTTAAAGTGTGATAATTCTATTGACCCCGCATAACTTCCCTTGGTTCTGTGGGATGCACCCGTCGCCCTAGACAGAGCCGTGTCCGGTCCCCAGCGTTGTCATGGACGCTTCCACCAATCATAATCAAACCATTTACAAACATGAATGCAGGCCTGGGGAGCCGAATTATGACCGCCCGGAGCCCCAATATCCCAGGGGCTCAAGACGTCGAGGCGAGTCCCCTGGACACAACCTAAGGGGCCCGAAAGCAAGAAAACACTGCTGGTTCCAGATGGACTGGCTTTTGGGGATTAGGGGAACGGGTGAAAATTTATATTATGTATTCCTGGTTGTGATCGCAGCGAGGGCGAATTGACGAGATGTTTAATGATGACAAACGATGCGGGGGCAGGGATGTTCCACGCTAAAATGTTGTCATTTGTCTAAATAAACAAATTAGGAAATTAATGTGAAGAGGAATGAGAAGCGAGCCCAGAGTGATGACGACATAAGAGTTTTTGGTAAATACGATAACTTGAACGGTTCTTTGGTACTCCCGCCCCCCCCTTTTTATGTCCCTCGTGTGTGAGCGATGTGTAATCCAACGCCATAAGAGATGGGAAAATAATCATGTTTATATTTTAACTTTTATTGCCATAGATCTTAAAATAACACATTTCTGTAAAAATTGACTCCGAGTGAAACCATAACAAGCAATTTGCCTGTGACTGATTGTCTGGATGGACTTTCACCCGCGCCCAGTGTTCAACTCTAACTCTGAACGCTTCGACATCTTTGCATATACCATGAGTTTCAAAAAAGGGTGTCAAAGGATGAGGGGTATTTTCTAAAAGACTGTTTATGTCAACTCTGCAATGTGTGTAATGACCCGTCACTAATGTCTAAAAACACTTCATGTAAGGATTGTCAGCAAATTTTTCATGTCATTTCTTGTCATTCCATCTATGACCAAATTGGTTTTCCTTGATGTGTTAAATACGATCTATAAGACTATTTTTATTTGATTTTTTTCCCGATAGACTTTACTGAAATTTTTTAACATGTCACTTATATTATCTAAAATTATGATGATCCATTCTTTCTTCTTTTGGATAGCCTCTGACGGAAACGTTTGCACTAGGGATGTAAATTTTAGTGTTTTTTTTTGGCAAACTGATAAGCAGTTATGTAAATCCGATTTTTAAACGATTATCGTTTTACTGCTGACTTCATAGAAATATATTCTCATAACTGTTGCAGTGTGTTGAGAATCTTAAGGTGCCTACGGTAAATAAGATGCACCATACTTTAACATGTTACAGTAAGCCGATGTTGGGTGGTCAGAGGCTCATAAATCTATCAATGTGGACGTGGGACGTGGGTATACTCCAATACGCTCACGCCCTTACGGCCACACCGTTGTATCAATGAAATCTGATTGACGCGATGAGTGAGCTATCAATTGGCATATATATATACCATACATTGCTTGCAAGGAAAGCAACGTGCTCGACTTGATGCTCAGTTGCTGCCACACCGCAGATGCACATACATCTTGTCAATGAATTTTGAGTAATGCAAGGGTCGAGCTATTAATTGGTGTTGGTTGTAAGGAAGACAATGATTATTTTATCAGTGGGGCTTGTAAAGAAAGTCACAGATTAACAGTCACAGATCTACTGTATGTTTATTTTAAAATTTATTTATCAAGCAACATAATATCATTAATAAATAAAAAATAAATAAACTGAGTTGCAATCACGCTTGGTAGAAATAGGAAACAATAGATACGAAATGTCCATAGATAAAAAAAATAATTAATTAAAGTCAAAATAGTTTCAAATAAATTTACACATAAGATTTATTTATTCAACCAGCCATATTTGTAAACTTAATTTTGATTTGTATAAAATTTAATATTTTTTATGTTGAACTGACTCCAAGCTCGAACTAACTGTAATTGAATTTGAAATCGCATCGACCTTTTATACTTATTTTAATTCAAGAAATTCCGTGTGCGAAGATGGTGTGGAAACGGTGGAATTAAAGAAACGATATCATACGTAATACGTAATGTGGAAAAATGTATTTTATGTCTAGGCTACATCATGATTTCGACAATAGAGACTGCATTTATTATGTATATTTTTTTAGATTTCGGACATCAAATGAACGTAATGACGTCACACTTATCGCCAAACAATAAATGTATTAATTTACAAACACACTGCACGGAACGCTCAAAACTTATAAATAAACACACCTTGGCGGCCTTTTTGGATGAAAAGTCAGCAAATTCGGGAATTAATTTTGTTGGAATATTTTTTTGAAGTTTTTCAGTACGGAAATGATTTTAAAAATAAATAATAGATAAATTCGATAATAGGTTTGGGAAATTCAAAACCGATTATCGCTTTCAAAACCGATAATCGGATTTCCGATTATAGTTTAACATCCTTAGTTTGGACATAGTTTTTTTAGCAAACAAAAGTTGGACATTTTAACTTTGCGACAATGTGTCAAAACTATCATTTTCAGCATCAACATGACACATGGTGCCCAGCATGACACATGGTGTTTAGTATGACACATGGTGTTTAGTATGAGTATGACACATGGTGCCCAACATGAAACATGGTGCCCGACATGAAACATGGTGCCCGACATGAAACATGGTGCCCGACATGAAACATGGTGCCCGACATGAAACATGGTGCCCGACATGAAACATGGTTCCCGACATGAAACATGGTGCCCGACATGAAACATGGTGCCCGACATGAAACATGGTGCCCGACATGAAACATGGTGCCCGACATGAAACATGGTGCCCGACATAAAACATGGTGCCCGACATGAAACATGGTGCCCGACATGACCCCGTTGCCCTAGTCCGACACGTACCCGCGAAATGACCTCACCACAAAGTCCACTCGGTTGTGACCGGACATTTGACCCCATGAAAACAGACCGGTGGTCAGTTGGTTCAAGACATTACATGGCAGTGAAATCTGATCCCGTGGTCTGAGAGACACGTGGACGAACAAGTCTGCTCTAGCCAAATGTCACATGATCAGTTTGACCTTTGATAAAATCTCTCCTATATTTTACTATCTAAATACAGCATCACAAATGCTGACTAATACTTAATATCCACCAATCATTTTAATAACACTTTTAAAAATGGTTGATTGGAGGAGTTAGGCTGTGTGTGTGGGGGGGGGGTACTTCAAACCAATAATTTCAGCGACATTGTAAGGGGAATATAAACGACGAATAATTGAATATGTTGCTCCAGTGACTCGGTTAAATTCCGCTTGGGAAAAAAAAATTCCACGTATTAATGTGAAGTGCCTCGCGAGTATTATTATATTTTTTAAGCTTTGCACAATTCATTTCGCCTATTGACATATTGGTGATAAATGGGTCTAAACATCCTGGTGTTGGCAGATGCTGTCCGCCCCTGAATGGAACGGTGTCAGGGGCGGATGGGATAGGGGGGCTTAAACAAATCACTTTTAAGCGAGTGCAAATATTGGGACCAGTCTTTCGAGGGCCCGTATCGCTCTCCGGGCTGTTTGCTCATCTCCGGAAAGTCAGCAGCGGCCTCTAGCGGTGAGTTTCTCACCTTGTTGACTTTGCTGTTAGAGTCCCCTATAAAGAGGAGGGGCAAATTTGGTGCAGAGAGGCGGCCGGGGTTGGTGAGATGGTCCGTTGACGCAGGCTCGTAGAGTCGTTGAGACTGTGAGTTCTGCAGAGAGCTTTAAAATGGGGGGCACAGTGTAGGCATGAATCTCGGGAAATGGGACGGCCAGGGGCGTAGCGAGGTGGGGGGGGGGCAGGTGGTATTTATGTCCATGGGCGCAAAGTCACAGGTACGCTAAATTAAGGCTTACAACGTTGAAATGTAGTAAGTGAACAAGGGTAATGCATTAATTTCAAGACGGTGTGGAGCGCCCATTGTATGGTTTTTCCCCTGGCACAAAATATGCTAACGACGCCTCTGGTAACGTCTTATAGATTGTGTACCTAACAAGGAAATAAATATTCACGCCATTGAAAGAGGCGAAGTGGAACGAACGCTCGATGATCACATTTCAAATATATAAATTATAAACATTTCAACACATGCAATCATGTCGAACAAAATCCAAAAATAACTTGACATTTTAATTCAAATAGTATTCATATTCTAATATTCATTATTTCCTCCAGACTCGACTGCTGTACTCAATAAACAACGAACACATAGAGATTGTGAAAGAAAGAGAAAGAAATAGAAAAATGAAAAAATAAAGAAGAAATGAAACAAAGAAAGAAACCAACAAATAAGCAGCTGATAAATAAAAGAAAGGAAGGACGCTTACAGAGATTATTATATTAATATCATATAGAAAAGGACTGCGATAAAGCTTTTAAATATAATACAAAATACACAAACAAATTGTGTAATGCAAACAATACATTTAAGCTTTATCATTTAACTATAACAATAGAGAGAATTACAAATAGCCAGAAAAGATAGTAGAGATTAGCAGTTAGAGAGGGAAAAAATGCCAAGATATATAAAGAGAGGAGATGGGAAACAAAGTAGAGAGAAGGGAGGGAGGTGAGGAGAGAGAAAAGGCAAAGATATATAGGATGTAATTTGTATAGGCGAGAGCGATGAATGACAGATATATCTAGTGCGCAAAGGGGAAAAGAGAGAGGAGCGAGAAATCCAACCTCCATGTTTCCAACTGTTTTGAGTAAAACAATCCGCCATCCCACGAATCAGGCCGGGGAGACATCGCATCGGGACGCTTCCTTTAGGGACTTTAAGAATTCTGTCTGACACGGAAGACGCAGGGGAGATCCGGAGTCTTGCGGCCAACGTCTTGGTTAGGGTAGAGACCGTCTAATGGACTTTGGCAGTCGGCCGGCCCCACTGAATAATCTTTTGGGTTATTCCAAGTAATTGAAGTTTGTTTCCATCACAAAGGGGGCGATTAGTTCTTAAAGGGTCTTTTAAGACTTTGAGAGTTTACTTCGGAGAGATTTGCAGTTTTTTGGTGGGAATTATTTATTAAATTGGGATTTAGATCAATTGATATTTTTGACACATTTAGCTGACATCATTTTACTATAATATTAATAAATAAACACAAAGAGGAATTATAGAAACAAATATAGGATATATAATAATATATATATGAAAATAAAACAAACCCGTAAAAACAAAGTTTGTGACTATAAATCCCTTATATATGAGATCAGTATTGATTATGTTCAAACGCGACAGACATTTACAGACTGAATCTGTCTTAACTCCCCTTTGCTTTATAACCAGGGGGCTTGGGAGTGTGGGAGAGGGGAAAGGTCTGGTCACCGATCGCTGGACCTAGCTCAGCGTGACACGTAAAATGTAAACAAAAGCACGCCGGTACATCTACGATGTTGCGTCAACGCGCGAACTGAACTGTCACATGAAAAAAAAACAATAGGTGACACAAGTCTATGTGCCAAATTTCAGCTCGATAGTATCACGGGAGGTGGGTCACTTTTGACTTTTGTTTTTCCGCCCGACGTACGAAGAGATCACGACAGATAGACAAGATTTCGAAGTTATTATAAGGGATTTAATAAGCTATTTACATTTCAGTGAACCGAAAGCTTCACCGAATGGAGATAATTAAACAGACCTTAAATGAATTACATAAACAGAAGAGCTGCCTTTTTAAAGGCGGGGATCCTTTCTTTGATTGCCTTTATCCAAACAGCCAGGTGTCATAATCTGATCCCTTACGTCTCAACAGAGTATACACATTAGAGGAATGGATGACCCTGACTTCATCTGGCCACCATTAAGTCGTGTGATAGGTTGAAGTGGAAGAATAACATCCACATTTCAAATCAATGGTAAGAGATAGTTTTACAGTTCAACCTCGGTTCCATACAAAAACCAACAAACAATTTAAGGGTTTTAGATTGCAGTAATTATTTTATTATTACCCGTAAACGCCTAAAGGACCGTACTTCCTCTTAGTGTCTGTTCCCTACTTAAAACTCAGGTTTCGTGAAAAACAATATCCTATTTCTTCTCACTACCAATGATCTGGTCAGCTGTCATTTAGCCTACTTTCCCCTTTTTCTTTTTACTTTTATATTTTCTTGATATTTTTTCAATAAATATTTAATAATAGAAAAGTAAAAAGGACTCTACTTGCTAAATGATCATTTTTATACAGTAGACTGATGCCGTTTTGTTCACCTTGTAAAGTTGGATTGTCACTAACATTAACACCCTAATCAAAGTTTTACATTATTTCTTTAACTGTCTCTCTCCGTCCTAAAAAATAGTCATAGGTGGAGGTTTGAGACTGTGCTACTCGCTTGTTTGGGGCGAAATACAAGCAGCTTATATATATATATATATATATATATATATATTAGGGCTGCGGAAATTAACGATTAATTTATCGATTAATCGTTTAAAATTTTAACGAATTAATTATTTTTTAACGATTAATCGACCCATCACTTAAAAATTATTGGAAGTCAAAAAGAAACAAAAAATAATAATAAAAAATAGCGGCCGATAAATAATACATTTCCTGACGATTACACAAACATTTTGGTTTTAAACTATTGACTGACGGGAATGTTCAAAATGTTAATAATGAACAGCGATATCCGATAATGTCATTCCTTGACAAGACCGTTTTGTGCATAACAGTTACCTCAGTTCCATGTGAATGATTGTTCAGGTCGGCTGGTTATATTGTCAAATAGACCCGCTCATCACTTGAACCAAATAATGTCAACACACTTGTCCTTTTGCGTAGTTGGTTAAAAGATGACATATAAAGGGGACATTCCAGTGTTATTTAGATTTTCATCAAGAACGTTTAATAAGTTTTACTTATGGCATCATAATTTTTTAATTTTTGGCTTTAATCGAAATTAACGATTAATTAATCCGGGCCGTTCATGTAGTCGTAGGTGACATTGATAGGTCTTAAATTGACAGGCAATGGTAAGCTGTATGATAGGTCTGTTACGTTATTTACATGTCTATGATAGATCTGTAGCGTTATTGACACGTGTTCACACGTCCATGATAGATCTATAACATTGTCTCGACTCTTCCCTTTATGTTCTGAACTATATCGCTGAAATACATAAATATATATAGGTAAACTACATATCCAGATATGGTGAGATATATTTTAAATTTAGATTAAATGAAAAAGGTGTTTGTTTGTTTGTTTTGTTTGTTTGTTTGTTTGTTTGTTGTTTTTTTCCCTTTTTTTCAAAATTTCAAAATAACAATAATAATTAGGGATGCAACTGATTAAAAATAATGTGTTCGATTAATCGGAAAAAATTTAATCGATTAATCGATTAATTTTGATTAATTATATTTTTATAACGCACATATAGATCCCGTTAAGTTGCGATTCATTATTTCGCTAAATCGGTTATTCCATGGCTCCTACATTTTGTGACGTAAAACAGCAAATTCGTTCTGCTATGCAAGAAATAAGGAATAAAAATCTTTTTGTTTACGTATGCACGTCTAAATAAATAAGAATAATACGAGGGAAAAGTATGAAAATAACCAAAAATATAATTATTAATAAATTGTAAAAAATATATTAGAAATATTTTTCTTAAATTTTAATCGACTTTTAATCGATCAAATTAATCTTAATCGATTAAAAATTTGAAAGATTAATCGATTAATTATTCGTTTATTTAAGCAGCCGTAGTAATAATACATTGTAACAGTTAAAAAGTCACGTATAACTGATTTAAAAAAAAATAATTCATAACAGAGTATAACCGAGACGTACTCGGAGCCCTCACTTTACTCTCGTTCTTCCTATCTTTTTTTTCTCAACCCCTCCCCACCCCCTCCCTCCACCACTCACACACACAGACACACACACGGATAGACACACACACACACATATACACAATTTAGTGAGTTGCAATCAGCCCACGACGCTCGGCACCAACCGGGAACTGTCGGAATCATTTTTCTCGGCGCTCCTGAAGACGGGGCCATGGAAACCGTTATGATAAAGAGAAGAGATTAATGAGAAAACACAAGACCCACGCAAGTTGCTTCCCTTGTGACACGCGTTTTGATAAGGGGAAACAATCACCAGATGGCTCCGTATGATGAAAAGATTCATTCCCAGAGTCGCTCTGTACATTCACGTACACCTTTCCCCTTTTTTTTCTATTACTCCTGCTTGTTTTGGTTGTTTGTGCGTTTGTTTGTTTGGTTGTTCTCTTTTTAAGAAGTGCACCTTTTTACATTCTGTCTGCCCAGCTTCAAATTTCTTTTTTTTAAATTTAATTTGCTAAATTCTTCACTATCTCAATTTCATTTTTTCAAGTCTTCTTTATTTCTGTTTTCTTTCTTTCTTAATTGCTTTCTCTTTTTTTTCCTTTCTTTCTTTCTTTCTTTCTTACTTTCTTTCTTTCTTACTTTCTTTCTTTCTTTCTTTCTTTTTTTCCCTTCTTTCTCTCTTTCTTACTTTCTGCAGGTCTTTCTTTCTTGAATTTTTCTTTCTTTCTTTCGTTCTTTGTTTCTTGCTGTTTTTCTTTCTTTCTTTCATTCTTTCTTTTTTTCTTTCTTTCTTTTTCCCCATTTTCTTTGAATTTTCACCTCAATTTATAAATGAATACCATTTAACCTATAGAAATCGTAATGCAAAGGCTTTAATTTCCATTTAAATAATGATGTTACATAAAAATTTGTCATACTTGTGTTTAATCAGAGTATGTTGTCTAATATAATTTAATATTATTCCAAATTTTTTTGACCACTTCATCTTTTATAACATGTTACCTTTACTTTTATTTCCGTTCATTAAAAACTCTAAAGTATATGTATTTGTTTCACGATTAATTGGGTTTTCCCGAATTAAGCGCAAGTGTCATAATAACCACTAGAAAGTGTTCATGGATTCACTGGCACAATTATCTGCATCCTTATGCTTTTAACATACATTAAAATAAAGACTGACGGACAAGCGAACATATTTGCGCACACAATCCATCTCATATGCTCCCCATCAGTAAAAAGATCCCGTGAGCTTAGAGTGAACGCCCCTGGCTTGCGTGACAGCAGTCGATAACTGTATCAGCATGACAGTTTTTCTTTTTGCTTCTCTCCCCTTTTCCCCGCTAATCAAATGAAGGATTTAAGCGTCATAAGGTAGATAAGCAGTTATTTTCTCCGATAAGATATAGCCTCGACTTCGACCTTTCGGCTAAAAATGCGATTGTTTACGGTCCCGGCAGAGACACCGAAATAGCTACTTCGAGGGGTGATAACTCCTGACAATGGTTTCACTGCAATGATGCCCGTGACCTCCTTACCGCCCTTGATGCCGCGAAATCTAGAAACCGGAGCCTTTATTTTCGTAGTCTATCTTTAATTATAGCCGTCTGCATTCCTGCACCACCCCTACCCATTTTGTTTGCACACAATTTTCTTCTGGTTCTTCCCTCTAGGTTATGTAAAAGTTCTTCCTTCTAGGTTAGGTAAAAGTTCTTCCCTCTAGGTTAGGTAAAAGTTCTTCCCTCTAGGTTAGGTAAAAGTTCTTCCTTCTAGGTTAGGTAAAAGTTCTTCCCTCTAGGTTAGGTAAAAGTTCTTCCTTCTAGGTTAGGTCAAAGTTCTTCCCTCTAGGTTAGGTAAAAGTTCTTCCCTCTAGGTTAGGTAAAAGTTCTTCTCTCTAGGTTAGGTAAAAGTTCTTCCCTCTAGGTTAGGTAAAAGTTCTTCCCTCTAGGTTAGGTAAAAGTTCTTCCTTCTATGTTAGGTAAAAGTTCTTCCCTCTAGGTTAGGTAAAAGTTCTTCCTTCTAGGTTAGGTAAAAGTTCTTCCCTCTAGGTTAGGTAAAAGTGCTTCCTTCTAGGTTAGGTAAACGTTCTTCCCTCTAGGTTAGGTAAAAGTTCTTCCCTCTAGGTTAGGTAAAAGTTCTTCCCTCTGGGTTAGGTAAAAGTTCTTCTCTCTGGGCTAGGTAAAAGTACTTCCTTCTAGGTCAGCTAAAAGTTCTTCCCTCTAGGTTAGGTAAAAGTTCTTCTCTCTGGGCTAGGTAAAAGTACTTCCTTCTAGGTCAGGTAAAATTTCTTCCCTCTGGCTTAGGTAAATAGATAGTTTTAAAAGTAGAGGTCTACATGCCGGCACCAACCTTTCAGGCAGCTATTGGTCGGTCCCCAAAGGGTTAACTAGTTTAGAAGACTGCTAATAAAGAATCAAATTTGATCCCTGGATTGGTTGGTAAGAAATCGTTGTCAGTTGCTAGTGCGCAGGTCTAATGTTATTTGGATAGAGAAGTCAATAGTGCGCTCGCCTCACAAGCTGAGGGGCGTGGGATCTATCACACGTTCGTTAAGCCACCATAAAAATGTTGATGAATGACTATTGCTAATACATGTAAAAGTCATCCGCTGATCTGGAGAGGAGATGGGCGCCGCCAGATCTACCAAGCCGCGAGAAAGCTCTAATGGAAACATTAGAACCCTCCAACGACCAAAAGGTTATGGGACACACACACACAAATATATATATATATATATATATATATATATATATATATATATATATATATATATATATATATATATATATATATATATATATATATATATATATATATTATATTATATTATATTATCTTGTCTATCTTATCTATTACAGACAGAGAAGATCTCTAAACAGAAGATTATTGTGTCCTACACTTGTCAATGGTGTATGCGTAGTCTTGCATTTTTTAAATGTTTTAAATGTTGATAGTGTTGATTTTCCTGGTTTGATCAGGTGACAAATTCCACACCCAAATTCCAGACGGAAAAAAGAAGAATTTGTATGTGTTTGTTCTTGCATACAGAATAGGAAAATTGTTTTTATCCCTATGTCTATTTGAGGTTGTATTAGCTTACCTTTGTGTTGTATTTCCAAATCAAAATTAATTGCCTTATGTACAATTACTGCTTCGATCTTTGTTCTTCTATTCTTAAATGTTTCTAGGTTCAATGCTTTAACTAATGCTGTTTGTTACTCCTGTTTTTTTAAAAATATTCATCAGTAATTGATCAGGCAACTCTTTTATAAAATTTGTTTTAGTTTATCTATGTTTTCCTTGGTGGATGGGTCCCATGTACAGTGTTAGAGAATTGGATGAAAATGATAGTTAAAATGAAAAACTTTGAGTTTTATGTAGGACTTTTTAACAAGTTGTTTTTTATTCAGCAGTGGGTTACTTGAGAATGTTAATTTTTTATCTTTTTGTTCTTGCTCTTTCTCCAACACTTGGCTCTGATCACAAGAAAAATCAAGATTCTTATCATCTCACACATAAAGAAAGTCATCTAACTTGGTATTATAACATTTTTTGCTAACTTCGGGTACAATGATTTGTACAACTTCTTCGTGTGTGTGTGTTGCGGTTATTTTACAATACAATTAGCGTCTCTTATGTTTTTTTCTTCCCCTCGAATGTGTATATTTGTTGTATAACACGAGAAATAACTACACATTTTGTTTCACTTTGTTCTGATATTAATATGTTGGAGCATATCTTCCAATCCAATTTTCCAAGAACGTCGACCTTGCTTTTGAAAATTAAGTACCAATTACTAGTATGTCAATAAACTCTAAATGAGTTGAATTGAATGAATTCAAAGGGAGATCAACGATTCTGCTATCCAGCTCCTCTCAACAAACCCCTTCCAGAACAAATGGAATAAGTTCCTATAGCAAGTCATTTTCTTTAGCTTATTACTGGTCATGTTGCTTGCTTGTAGTTATTTATAGTCAGTCAGATCAGGGTGACAAATAGCCAGGTTTTATCTTTTATCTGGTCTCAAAAACTGACCTAAAGAGCGAATGAGGGGGTTTGCAATATTTCTGTTTGACTTTATTTTCAACGTAGGCTAGAAATACACACATTTTTGTACCAGAAAGTGGCAAATGCACGCAACAGATGGAAGCGCCAATGGTGTAAAAAAACAACCAAAAAAAACACACAAAAAAACAACACAAAATGGTAGCGAAGTATTTCTCAACAACAGCTCAACGAGCGGGTTTATAAGAACGAGGCTTTAAAGTGATCGCAGATTTCATTTTACTCAAAGGTGGAGCATGTAACCACATAGCGCCACACTGATGCATCTGTCATGGGGGGGCTTTGTTACGTTGCGGTTATAAAAGTATGTTCCCTATAACTTTGCGGCCTATAGTTGAAAGCCCCTAGCTTAATTCCCAGGTGCATGAAACCCCTAGCTTACTTCCAGGTACATGGCACCCGTAGCGTGGTTCCCAGGTGCATGCCCCCCCCCCAGTTTACTTCCAGGTGCATGGCACACTTAGTTTGGTTTCCAGCTGCATGGCACCCCTGACTTGGTTCCCCGGTGCATTGCACCCCTAGCTTGGTTTCCAGGTGCATTGCACCCCTAGCTTGGTTTCCAGGTGCATTGCACCCCTGACTTGGTTCCCCATGCAGTGCATTGCACCCCTAGCTTGGTTTCCAGGTGCATTGCACCCCTAGCTTGGTTTCCAGGTGCATTGCACCCCTAGCTTGGTTTCCAGGTGCATTGCACCCCTGACTTGGTTCCACATGCAGTGCATTGCACCCCTAGCTTGGTTCCCAGGTGCATGGCACTCCAAGCTTGTTTCGTGATTAGAATCTAAATGGGGTTTGCTCTCGATGTGGCCCTACATGCACAGGGGAGATGTTCAAAGGAAACTGAAAGGAGCATCTCGTTAGCATGTGGCAAATGTTCTCATCTGATGCTGATCTTCCTTATCAGTGTCAGAGAGGGAGGGGGTCGGTAAGAGAAACAAAAAGAAATTGAGAGAGATAGAGAGACAAGCAGAGAGAAGCACAGATACGCAACTTGAGAGCGGTAGAGAGGGCGAATAAATGAGACAGAGGGACAGAAATAGACTTTGATTGAAATAGTGAGTGAGAGAGAGAGAGAGAGAGAGAGAGAGAGAGAGAGAGAGAGAGAGAGAGAGAGAGAGAGAGAGAGAGAGAGAGAGAGAATTAGAGAGAGAGAGAGAGAGAGAATTAGAGAATTAGAGAGGTCGGAGAAAATGTAGAAGTATACTCATTTTTGAAGTAAAATTGCACATTTTCAGAGTTGCCTTTTTAAATAGGATATTTTTAACCATGACTAAAATCGAATATGGGACCGTCCATAAATGACGTCACGCCATTTGGGCCGATTTTTAACCCTCCTCCCCCCTCACACTTCGACGCAAAAACTTAGATCCCCTCCCTGCAATATGACGTCACAAATATTTGATCCCCCCTTCCCCCAAAAGCCGTATTTTCTAACTGATAATTAGCATGTTGCAAATTACTTTTTTGTCGTTTTAATATGAATTTATTGTAAGGTTGAACTCTAATATCGTAACACGTGTGACGGCCCCTTACAAGCCATCAAATATTTAAGTGGAAATTTTATTTAAAGTTGCGTTTTTTTGATGTGACGTCAAATTTCTTAAACACCCCCCTCTCCCTCGTCACACATCGTCACAAATGCATGTCTCCCTCCCCTACCCTTTTAGGCACGTGACGTCATTTATGGAGGCCCCTATGTTTGGAAAATAGATAAAAAGTTAATATACATTTAATACGATCACCGTAAACACACTCCTTATGTCATTCTTCGTTACTTTTATCTTTTTCAATCTTCAAACAACTTGAATTCAATATTTTTCTCCTTATCTAAGAGTTAACAAAAGTCAACGCAAACATTCTTGTAGTTATTTCTTAACTTAATAACAAACACAATATTCTATTTAAAGCATCAAATAGACATTTTCTTTTTTTTCTTTACCGAATTTTATGTTTAAAGAAATATTGAGGCATGAACTAATTTGTGTATCTTCTATACTTAGTTATTTACAGCTTCCTCTTTCCCACCCCCTTACCCCATTCTCGCCCCAACAAATGTCTATATTTTCTACCACAATCTGAGAAGCTGCCTAACTGTCAGATTGCCCTCAACACTAACGACTCGGGCTCGGGTCATTAGCGCTGCACCACGTACCTCGGGCACGTATCGGCCCCTGTGCAATATCTGCTCCACGATGACTGCTTTTAAGACTTTCGCGGCATTAAATAAGAGCCCGCCCGTGTCACTGAACAGCCCCCTGTGGAATCTTTACGTTCGTTTGACAGCACTTATCAGGACCGAGAAACGTTCTAACGGATGTACCATTTCTATTTACAGCTCATTTCGCGTATCTCCCCACCCCCTTCAGTCTTTCACTGTACAACCCTTACCCACTTCAGAGTAAAACAAAAGTAGTTATCATACAAGTCGATTCGCCGACTTAAGGAACTTTCATGGAGGAAATCATACGAGTCCTATAAACTGGGTAGTTTTGAGTAAACCGCGGACCTTTCATGAGATGTGTTTTGATGGCGCCGAAGACGTTCTTTTGTTAACCGCCAAAATAGCCGAGACTTGTATACATAAACAAGGAGGTGTGTTCTTTTTTTTTATCTATCCTGAATGCGAAACACCAGTCTGGCGAACGAGTTTCTCACAAAGACATACCCGAGGAAACATAATAGTGTTAATACAAGCTGTGGAGAAAACATGATGACGTGTTGTTTCTTTCTTTCTGTCTTTCTTTTTTCACTTTTTTTTTCTTGGTCAGTGCTAATGTTTCAGTAGCATTAAGTTTGAATTAGGCTAAACAGCCAGCTAAAGCAGCCAGAAGCCGGGGGTGTGTTTAATGTTAGGATTTTCAGTCCCTCAAATCGGTGATTACCCCTATTTATCTCCCATAGCTCTAGTTATCTCCCTTGGGGGAAGCCGCTGGGGGAATCCTGGGTGGCAGGACGAGCCTCGTTATCGACGCTTTAGACGTCACAGGTCGGCAGACGATAAGAGCCAGGGGAATCCCCCGCGGAGCTCACGGCCATTTTCTTCCTAAAGTTTGGGCCATTTGAAAAGATTTGAGAACGGAATCTAGGGGCAGAGCTAATAAATAAAAGATAGCTGGAGAATGAGAAAGCGAGATACTGGCAGACGGCGAGAGAGAGAGAGAGAGACAGAGAGAGAGAGAGAGAGAGACAGACAGAGAGAGAGACAGAGAGAGAGAGAGACAGACAGACAGACACAGAGAGAGAGAGAGAGAGAGAGAGAGAGAGAGAGACAGAGAGAGACAGAGAGAGAGAGAGAGAGAGAGAGAGAGAGAGAGAGAGAGAGAGAGAGAGAGAGAGAGAGACAGAGAGAGATGGAAAACGACAGGTTGAAGAAAGAACAATAAATTGTTATTTATTATTTTTAATTTAAAAAAAAATTTGGAACAAAACGCAAAATATTTTATGATTAGAACATTTTGTCGATGCCCCTTTTGATTAAAAATGATTTGACAACTATTATTTTATATACATTTAACATTAATTGATCATTGATTAATTTAAAAACGCAATCGCTTCAATCTTGTATTTCTAATACGAGTAAAACGATATCAGAAATAGACTCCTCTCCGAAAAATATATGTGTTAATTTATTTCAGAAAATCTTATCTAACAGCGCAATACTTAGGTAAATTTTATCTGGTCTTTTCGTAAGTTTCCGTAGTGTTGATTCGGTACAGTGCGCCACTCTCGAGAGTTCGTGTGAATCTTGGAGGACGGTTAAAGCGGGGTCACTCCAAACCACTGACCGGTATCACACATGCAGTACGAAAATAAAAGCGGATAAAGAGGACCAGCTAGACATTACAGCATTACAGAGTTATTCAGTCAGGGACGAAGATGTTTCTGATTGTTGGTAGGAAACATACTTTTGCTTATTTGATATTTTTCATTTGGAAACTGAAAAAGGGAAGGGGTCTGCTTTTAATGGTTGTCTTTTGACAACATAAAAACAAGCACGCCCGTGATTTTCAATGTATAATGTACGTGTAAACTAAATTGAAAAGTTTCATGAACGGGAAATTTTGTAAAATCTTGTTTTATTTTAACAAAACAGATTAAAAGTATAAAATGGTATCTTTTTATTTATTAATCTCTATTACGTTTAAAAGGTCTGTTATTACAATTTTGTTCTAGGCTTGGGAATTTAAATTTATAAAAATGCGCCTTCTGCACACACTTTCCATGCGCATTAAAATGGAAAAAAAAATTGTTTTGAATAATTAATTTTTTTCAGTCTTCGCAAAAAGTTAGTTGAAATTTGTTTTAACTAATGAAGTACACAATATACCTCAAAATTTCTTTCTAACACGCTGCTAACAAATTTTGATCGCGGTCATCTTTACTACTTTATTTGCTGATTGAAGTGGTTCGTTAGTCGTTAGGAATAAGGCAGTTATTAAAAAGATGAGAACCGCCGGCCCCGACACCCTCACTTGGTTCGCTGATTAGGACCAGTGTAAGGGAACAAGAAAGTTTTCTGAATGTACATCTGGGTAGAGGATACCGCTATCTGTCCGGGAAAAAGGGTGGGGGGTGGTGTGGGGAATCGGTGGTCACTCATGTCAAAGGTGCCCGACGAGACAGGCGATTAAGTTTTAAGTCTGTGGTATACACATCTCCCAGAATTTCGCAGATGAAGTCACGAGATTGAACTAAAGAATATAAACTATGGTTGCAAGCAATCGGTGTTCGTGGGGATGTTAAACTTTTAACTGGTGGCCGAATGATAGTACTGAAACCATCTTTAACAATGATTGCTTGTATTTGTCGTGTTTGTGTTTATCTTTAGATAAAGGGGTGAACAATTTTTTTTTAAATAAAGGGTAATGGTGTCTCTTCTCAGAAACAGCGTTGCACTGGAAAGGATATCTTGGTCTGAGTAAAAGTGGTAAACTTTTTAAAGACTCCGTTTTCGCCGTTCAAATAATTTATGGCAAAATGTCTACTTATCAAGTGTTTGACGCGAGATCCATGTCACAATTTTTCGTTTAGTTTAGTCAAAATGAGAGCAATTGAAAACACGTAACTTGAGAATCCTCTTCTATGCTCTATATCAGGGGTCTCCAAACGTTTCTGGCGGAGGGCAACATTAACTGTCAAACAGCAGTTTGGGGGCCAATTACAGTTTTATGGTAAACTATAGGTAAAAATAGTCTTTTTTTGGAAATTAAAAGGTCTCCAGGGGCCAGATGAGAGGGCCTCGCGGGCCGCATAAGGCTCGCTGGCCGTAGTTTGGAGACCCCTGCTCTATATCATGGGTGGGCATTGGTTGTGGCTTGGGGACCACTGCTCTATATCATGGGTGGGAAATGGCTGTGGCTTGGGGACCACTGCTCTATATCATGGGTGGGAAATGGCTGTGGCTTGGGGACCACTGCTCTATATCATGGGCGGACAATGGCTGTGGCTTGGGGACCACTGCTCTATATCATGGGTGGGAAATGGCTGTGGCTTGGGGACCACTGCTCTATATCATGGGTGGGAAATGGATGTGGCTTGGGGACCACTGCACTATATCATGGGTGGGAAATGGCTGTGGCTTGGGGACCACTGCTCTATATCATGGGTGGGAAATGGCTGTGGCTTGGGGACCACTGCTCTATATCATGGGTGGGAAATGGCTTTGGCTTGGGGACCACTGCTCTATATCATGGGTGGGAAATGGCTTTGGCTTGGGGACCACTGCTCTATATCATGGGTGGGAAATGGCTGTGGCTTGGGGACCACTGCTCTATATCATGGGTGGAAAATGGCTGTGGCTTGGGGACCACTGCTCTATATCATGGGTGGGAAATGGCTGTGGCTTGGGGACCACTGCTCTATATCATGGGTGGGAAATGGCTGTGGCTTGGGGACCACTGCTCTATATCATGGGTGGGAAATGGCTGTGGCTTGGGGACCACTGATCTATATCATGGGCGGACAATGGCTGTGGCTTGGGGACCACTGCTCTATATCATGGGTGGGAAATGGCTGTGGCTTGGGGACCACTGCTCTATATCATGGGTGGGAAATGGCTGTGGCTTGGGGACCACTGCACTATATCATGGGTGGGAAATGGCTGTGGCTTGGGGACCACTGCTCTATATCATGGGTGGGAAATGGCTGTGGCTTGGGGACCACTGCTCTATATCATGGGTGGGAAATGGCTTTGGCTTGGGGACCACTGCTCTATATCATGGGTGGGAAATGGCTTTGGCTTGGGGACCACTGCTCTATATCATGGGTGGGAAATGGCTGTGGCTAGGGGACCACTGCTCTATATCATGGGTGGGAAATGGCTGTGGCTTGGGGACCACTGCTCTATATCATGGGTGGGAAATGACTTTGGCTGGGGACCACTGCTCTATATCATGGGTGGACAATGGCTGTGGCTTGGGGCCCACTGCTCTATATCATGGGTGGGAAATGGCTGTGGCTTGGGGACCACTGCTCTATATCATGGGTGGGTAATGGCTGTGGCTTGGGGACCACTGCTCTATATCATGGGTGGGAAATGGCTGTGGCTTGAGGACCACTGCTCTATATCATGGGTGGACAGTGGCTGTGGCTTGGGGACCACTGCTCTATATCATGGGTGGGAAATGGCTGTGGCTTGGGGACCACTGCTCTATATCATGGGTGGGAAATGGCTGTGGCTTGGGGACCACTGCTCTATATCATGGGTGGGAAATGACTTTGGCTGGGGACCACTGCTCTATATCATGGGTGGACAATGGCTGTGGCTTGGGGCCCACTGCTCTATATCATGGGTGGGAAATGGCTGTGGCTTGGGGACCACTGCTCTATATCATGGGTGGGTAATGGCTGTGGCTTGGGGACCACTGCTCTATATCATGGGTGGGAAATGGCAGTGGCTTGAGGACCACTGCTCTATATCATGGGTGGACAGTGGCTGTGGCTTGGGGACCACTGCTCTATATCATGGGTGGGAAATGGCTGTGGCTTGGGGACCACTGCTCTATATCATGGGTGGGAAATGGCTGTGGCTTGGGGACCACTGCTCTATATCATGGGTGGGAAATGGATGTGGCTTGGGGACCACTGCTCTATATCATGGGCGGACAATGGCTGTGGCTTGGGGACCACTGCTCTTTATCATCTGTGGGAAATGGCTGTGGCTTGGGGACCACTGCTCTATATCATGGGCGGACAATGGCTGTGGCTTGGGGACCACTGCTCTATATCATCGGTGGGAAATGGCTGTGGCTTGGGGACCACTGCTCTTTATCATGGGTGGGAAATGGATGTGGCTTGGGGACCACTGCTCTATATCATGGGTGGGAAATGGATGTGGCTTGGGGACCACTGCTCTATATCATGGGCGGACAATGGCTGTGGCTTGGGGACCACTGCTCTATATCATGGGTGGGAAATGGATGTGGCTTGGGGACCACTGCTCTATATCATGGGTGGGAAATGGCTGTGGCTTGGGGACCACTGCTCTATATCATCGGTGGGAAATGGCTGTGGCTTGGGGACCACTGCTCTTTATCATGGGTGGGAAATGGATGTGGCTTGGGGACCACTGCTCTATATCATGGGTGGGAAATGGATGTGGCTTGGGGACCACTGCTCTATATCATGGGCGGACAATGGCTGTGGCTTGGGGACCACTGCTCTTTATCATCTGTGGGAAATGGCTGTGGCTTGGGGACCACTGCTCTATATCATGGGCGGACAATGGATGTGGCTTGGGGACCACTGCTCTATATCATGGGTGGGAAATGGCTGCGGCTTGGGGACCACTGCTCTATATCATGGGTGGACAATGGCTGTGGCTTGGGGACCACTGCTCTATATCATGGGCGGACAATGGCTGTGGCTTGGGGACCACTGCTCTATATCATGGGTGGGAAATGGCTGCGGCTTGGGGACCACTGCTCTATATCATGGGCGGACAATGGCTGTGGCTTGGGGACCACTGCTCTATATCATGGGTGGGAAATGGCTGTGGCTTGGGGACCACTGCTCTTTATCATGGGTGGGAAATGGCTTTGGCTTGGGGACCACTGCTCTATATCATGGGTGGTAAATGGCTGTGGCTTGGGGACCACTGCTCTATATCATGGGTGGACAATGGCTGTGGCTTAGGGACCACTGCTCTATATCATGGGTGGGAAATGGCTGTGGCTTGGGGACCACTGCTCTATATCATGGGTGGGTAATGGCTGTGGCTTGGGGACCACTGCTCTATATCATGGGTGGGAAATGGTTGTGGCTTGTGGTCCACTGCTCTATATCATGAGTGGGTAATGGCTGTGGCTTGGGGACCACTGCTCTTTATCATGGGTGGACAGTGGCTGTGGCTTGGGGACCACTGCTCTATATCATGGGTGGGAAATGGCTGTGGCTTGGGGACCACTGCTCTATATCATGGGTGGGAAATGGCTGTGGCTTGGGGACCACTTTGTTGCAGCGGATTTTAGCAGAGGAACGCACCTTTTAAAATGACGTTACCAAAGAAATATTTATGGGCCCATTCATCACCAATTTTACGCTTTTTCGGACAGTTCATGACCCCACTTAATTGGAAATTTTAAATTTTATCGTTGCAATGACAAATTTTAAATAAAACTGACAAGCCGTAAAATTGCGTATTTACAATGTCTGCTTATGCTCATTGACGTAACTGCTCTAATTGAAAACACAAGAAGAACTTCGTGGACATGAAGCAAATCTCAGAATTTCTTGGCGGCCACACAAAAACTCTGTGGCTGGCTGGCCACATGTGGCCCGCGGGCCAAACTTTGCCCACCCCTGCTCTATAATATTAAATCAGAGGATATTTTTATGAAAGTTACAAGAAGCTAAAGAAGGAATTAAAATCTACAGTGGTAACTTTTCTCATTACTCCTGGTCTTCTCGTGATAAACTTAATAAAACTACAATTGAACGCGACGTTCTATCTCTGAGGTGAAGATCAGATGTCAGAGTGATGGGTGCCGGACTGCTGGACCATTCGTCAACAGGTAATGAGGGTCATCTCGTATAACCTAACGGCCCAACGTTGTGTGGGTTGAGACAGATCATCAAAAAAAACTGGTAAGTCACCGTGTACTTTGAGGTGGGTTTAGGACAAAGGTGTGAACCAACAGCTACTCAGATAGTGAAGGGGAGGTGGATTTCTGTCGAAATTAAAGAGGTTGTTTTTAAAGGCTATCCTTAAATATCCTAAAAATTTCAGGCCTATATTTTACTCCCACTTGTCACAAAATAATGAAAAATTTAGATATCACAAAATCGACTCTGCCCGCCTCCTAGTTACAAATTAGTCTTATAATTTATTTTACCCCCCCCCCTCACTATCTCCACCTAATAATAATAATCATAATAATCAATTAGTCTTAAAATCAAGAGAAAATCGCACCCTCTCTCTCTCTCCCCCCCTCTCTCTCTCTCTCTCTTTCCTAGTCACCAATTAGTCTTCAAATTTAGACAAAATTGCAATTTCCTAAATTTGGATTGCAGGACATGTAGTTAGTTAATTAATCTTTAATCCATGACAGCTTTTGAGAGAGCCATCAATAAACTTATTGGTGTTTATTATTACGTTTGACATTACATAGTTTTTTTTCCATCGAATTTAGACAACTGTAAATAAAAAGATAAAAATATAAAAAAGTATATTTTAAAAAATATAAAATAAGAAAAACGTGCATTGCCGCCATGATGTCTGACACTTTTGAAGTAATGCATTGTGGGTAGAGAGGCGTTGTTGATCAAAATGTTCCATCCGGTGTGTGCTCCACGCCCGACGAGCATCCGCCTTGAAGATTTCAATGAGAGTGAAGGAGAGAGAGAGAGAGAGAGAGAGAGAGAGAGAGAGAGAGAGAGAGAGAGAGAGAGAGAGAGAGAGAGAGAGAGAGAGAGAGAGAGAGAGAGAGAGCGTGAAACCCCGATTTTCTCATTATTCGTCTGTCAGAATATGAATTTGATTGAAAAAGGGGGGGGAGGGGGCTCGATTTTCATCCCATACCTCGCGGTCAAATAACCTCGCGGTCAAATATTTGTACCCGGGAGAAAAGCTAAATGTGACTAAATATTTGTAAGTTATTTGTTGGGCGATCGTGTGAACTAGAAATGAATGGTTCTAGAATTCTTGGGAAGTGACTTTGAGATGTACACAAAAAAAAACTTTTTAAATCAAATATTTTAGAATGGATACTCATCAGTGATGCAAAATATTTCTATCGACGATTATTATTGAAATTTAAGTCTGAGGAATATTTTTGTTTCTGAAATATCCAATATTCCTTTTTAAAAATGATTTCATGTGAGAGTACGGACAAATATCATCTATATGCTCAAATATGGTACAGCATACGGTTAACGATAAAAGTTTTATCGATTGCCAATTACACACATGAAGTCAAAATCGGTTAATAAGTTTCTTAAACACAAAAATTAATTAAGAATACATTTGTGTTGTCAAAGCTTTTCTGAATTTCCTAATAAGAACCAACAAAAACTCCTCAACACCAACGTTCATTAAAAATGTATTCATATTATAATAATTAATTTGTAATTTTGAAAACTATACAGTATTAAAGATCTACAACAACTGGGTATCCAATACTGGAGAAGAAAGGCGTTGATAAGGACTGAGTGGAAGGAGGTCGTGAGGCAGGCCCAAGTCCTACATTGGCTGTAGTGGAAGGAGGTCGTGAGGCAGGCCCAAGCCCTACATGGGCTGTAGTGGAAGGAGGTCGTGAGGCAGGCCCAAGCCCTACATGGGCTGTAGTGGAAGGAGGTCGTGAGGCAGGCCCAAGCCCTACATGGGCTGTAGTGGAAGGAGGTCGTGAGGCAGGCCCAAGCCCTACATGGGCTGTAGTGGAAGGAGGTCGTGAGGCAGGCCCAAGCCCTACATGGGCTGTAGTGGAAGGAGGTCGTGAGGCAGGCCCAAGCCCTACATGGGCTGTAATGGAAGGAGGTCGTGAGGCAGGCCCAAGCCCTACATGGGCTGTAGTGGAAGGAGGTCGTGAGGCAGGCCCAAGCCCTACATGGGCTGTAGTGGAAGGAGGTCGTGAGGCAGGCCCAAGTCCTACATTGGCTGTAGCGCCACATGGATGGATGGATACAGTATTAAACCAACCGCTGAAGTGATTCAAGGTATATTTATAGAACTATATTCCTAACTGTAATTATTTACTTTGTATTCAGTGTTTGGAAATGGAAGTAAGTATCTTGATTTACGGCGCAAGTTTCAACATTACTTTAAAAAATAAATATACTAAAATAGTTTGTTATGTTTCGTGAGTAATTCTAAGAGATACAATGACAAGAAAATTGGAGTTCAAGACGATGCCACAAAATTTACTGTAACTGCTATTTTTGAGAGTTTCTCAACAATTGTTTCCCCGTGGTTCATTTCACACCATGACTTTATTCCTTTACGGAGAAGAAAACAGCAAACGAAATTAAACAAAATTGTTGTGTTGCTGTTTCTTCTACCCTAAGTTTTCTTGGCCGCCACAAAAAAATATGACGTGAACTTCTGAAGGTTCATATGGAACCATGTTGAGAAACCTTGATATAAACCTACAGCTTTGTTTATAATGTCAACAATATAAACTCTCGTGAAATCGCTTGTTTGTTAAAAAAAATAGAATTATCCACTGTTTACCTTAACAACATAGTCAGAGACAATGTTTACCCTAGCAACTAGCTTCCAGACCCGTGTTTGGGCGATCCCTTATTTTGATGTGCTCTAACGCTCTCCATGTCTTAATGAGTGTTGGTTCCACTCGGTCAAGAGTCCATACAGCCCGTCAAGCCGAAGACAGGTGATGGCCAAAAGCCAACAAGGAGACGACACGGGCCCCCGGAGACGCTCATCACCCCCTCCCCCCCCCTCAAACTTCCTTCGGTGCCTGTTTGGCCTTGCCCTTAATCAAAGCCCCGTGACGAATGGCGTGTATTCAGGAGATTGAATCTCGTTACGTTTTGGAAATGTTTATCTTCGGGCTTGCGCGCGTTTGAATTTAATTTTATTTGGCTTTCTCTAGGGAGAGACCCTGGGCGGCGTGAGACCGAGGGCTGGTCTGTTGTTTCAGTGTATTTTCGCCTGTTTTAAAACTCTTTTAAGAGTCGACGAAGCT
Source organism: Ampullaceana balthica (assembly GCA_944989445.1). Classification (NCBI taxonomy): domain Eukaryota; kingdom Metazoa; phylum Mollusca; class Gastropoda; family Lymnaeidae; genus Ampullaceana; species Ampullaceana balthica. Next base: position 2,770,262 of record CALYLW010000011.1, on the reverse strand, counting down.
CTTTACAAATCAAGTCATCGTCCCCTCGTTCCTCGCTCCTTGGAAACCTTCTTGAAATGTTCCAATCGCTCGTGTTGTTTTGGTGTAAACTATAACCTGTTGATCTTTTTTAATGATTCACCAAAGGATATTGAGTTTCATACTCATGGTAATTTTTAAATAATGAGGAAAAACAAAACCGTTACGTTGCGCATCTTGTAAGCTCCAAAGATCGTCAATTATTATTTTAAAAAATTTGAAGTTTTCGCTAGTCAATGTGGAGTCAACATTTGAAAGTATTGATGACATTGTTTTATTTTCATTTATTATAATATATTTTATTTGTTTCTATTTCTGCGGTAACACTGTCTTAGTACGTAACAGAGTGTTAAATAATGCTCAATATTCAAGGGGTCGGTGGACAAGGGTCAATTGCCGCATTTGGGGTAAAATCAGAACACTTGGGGGGGGAGGCTAATGCAGACTTATTGGGAGCATATAAAATCGGCTACAATCCACTCCCTTGTAACGGCAACATACAATGTAATATTGTGGGTAACTGGTAAACTAGTTTGAAGACCCTTGATATATTCTATGAGGAAAATAATAAAGAAATTCGCTAAAACCTTTGGCAGACTCATAGCAGGTTTAATTATTTATCAAATCAAAATCAAAAAAGTGTTTTTTTTTCCTTAGGCTTAATTTTCTGTTGATTATTATTTTGCTTTTGTTGACCAATTTTGATAGCCAAATAGACTTTTTTAAAGAATACAAACCCTATTAGAAGCTCTCAATACCAACACATTTTGTGATCATTTTATAACAAAGTAGATGCGACCCGCGGCGTAGATTGAGCCGCAGACTTGCTCATAGATAGTGTAAAGAGAAAAAAAGTGTGTGGGGGGGGGGATTGTGGGGAAGAACGGACACAAACTACATCACGAAGAAATGGGAGCAACGCGAGTGAACGTTGGGGGGACCGCCAACGCATTTTCGGTCTCACGACATGCGCACTGCGGCTAGCTACCTACCCCTCTTTGCACCGCCCTCGCTTGCCAACCATACACTGTGATTGGTCGACCCTAGCTAGGGTCATTCGTCATGCTTATTTGCTCGCGTCTTGTGCTTGTCCTAATTTCTGGTGAATTTTATATAAAGATACTTTAAATTTCACGCAACGAAACTGAGAAATCAAACAATGAAATGTAGCAACCTAGTGGCACATAGGCAATGACACTCCGACTTGAAACAATTTCTTAATCCTGCCAATAACAACCAGCTCACCGCGAAAAGCACCACTTTTTACTTTGGTAGCAAGCCTTTGGGTTATTTAAGGGGATTCCCCATTGTAAGATTTCGTGTTTTAAAGTCCTCTAATTTCAGTTCTTCTTTCATCCACGCCACTGATTAATCATATGTCCCTAAATGCAAACCTGTCTCTCCAAGATGATACTTGTCTCGCCAACGGCGCACCTGTGTAGAAGAACTTCCCAGGTCATGCATCATACCTGTCATTAAATTTGTATTTTTTTTTATCTTCCTATCTTGTTATTATTATTTTTTTATTTTTTTTGAAAACAACATTGATGTTACCGGATTCCGAGCACCGGACACATCCCCTTATTAAGAAGCCTTCCCGGTCGCAGACAGTACATCACTGTCGAGCCCTGGTCGGCTCCCTTCCCACATCTGCAGTACAGTTGTGGCTGAAATGAAAACCTCGTAACAGAACCTGCTTATTGGCGGGTGACCCCGCCAGGGTGACCTCATTAAAAACGGTAAAATGTCGGTGATCACTGATTTTGAGACAAAAACTAATGTCTCAGTGAGTCGTCCTGTAATGGCGTTTTGTCAACAGGGATGGAGGGGGATAATATTCGGTCATGTGATTAAAGTGACCTAGTGAATTAGCGGAGCATTGATTCATTGAGAAAGAAGAATGATGAATAGTAAAATGATAAAATTAAAATGTATATAAGTTAAAGAGTGTTTTATTATAACATAAAAGAGAAGTAAAGACACCTAGATAACATGTTTAAACTAACGGCACAATGATATAAAGCGCTGGCAAGACATTGAGTAATACCTACATTTTTAACATATGATAAGACTTAAATCAAAAATATCTTGTTTGTTCTTCAACGCATGTACTGCTTTAGATAACCACTATGTTCCCTGCATGGAAGTAAAGAAATCGCTCTCACGTTTCTGCTATTGCCTCATGTCGCCAGCTTGTGTCTCCGAATAGCTACTGCCAACGGAAATAAGAATGGCCTGAACCGCTAGGTTCAAATGGATAATTGGAGCTAGCGCTGCTAATTCCCACTTATCACCTCGATTGACTTCATCATTCCGCTTTCCTTTCCTCCCCCCTGCCCACGCACTCACAACTCACAGGGTGGCCCTAATGAAGGAGACGACCGCCATACTTCCGGTACCAAGCCTCGTTTTTGAAAATGATTCGTCACCTGATCGCCGGATGTCGCCAGGAGGCGGTGGTCTTCTCGATAAAAGAAACACGGTACGAGATCTGAGGCAGGCGAGCAAGCCTCGTTTGGGCAATGTCTGTTTTGCATAATGAGTAACAATTTCAGTAGTTGGTGGCAATTTAAAGTGTGGAGGCCGCCCTGTGATGGGGCATTGTCATTGGGGGAAACTGCACCGGTAATGAGATGAATAGAGCCGAACTGGTGCGTTACTTGCTGTGCAAATGGGCCAAGCGCTAACTGGTGCGTTACTTGGTGTGCATATGAGCCATTTGCTAACTTGCGAGTTACTTGGTGTGTAGATGAGCCATGCGCAAACTAGTGGACTAAGTAGTCCGCAGATGCGCCACAGGCTAAATGGTACATTATACTTGGTTTGAAGATGAGTCATGCGCTAACTAGTGCATTGCTTCATGTGCAGATGAGCCAGGTGCTAAATGGTGCGTTACTTGTTGTGCAGATGAGCCAAGTGCTAAATGGTGCATTACATGGTGTGCAGATGAGCAATGTGCTATGATAGTCGTCCTCGTGCTGTATTGTGGGACACAGTGGAGCTGCAGCTTATCAACCTTTGGGACCGTCCATGAATGACGTCACGCAATTTTGGCCGATTTTTCACCCACCCCCTTCCCCTTTCGTCACACGTCGTCACAAAAACTTAGACACCCCCCCTCCCATTAAGATGCCACAAAGCTTTGCGCCCTCTCTAAAAGCTGTATTTTCTATTTGAAAATGAGCACATTTCAAATCATTTTTTTTTCATTTATAAGTGTTTATTTAGAGTAAGGCTGCACTCTAATATCGTAAAACGCGTTAAGCCATGTAAAACGTCATTAAATAAATTGAAAACAATCAAATGTTTCAGTGGAACTTTTATTTTAAGTTGCGCGCTTTGATGTAACGTCACATTTCTTAACACACACCCCTCCCACTCGTCTAACATGGTCACAAAAGTGTGACGCCCCTAGGTGCGTGACGTCATTTATGGAGGGCCCCTTTGTTGGAGTGATACTGTTAAACAATAATCAGTCTCAATCCTCAAACGGGTAAAGTACCAGCCCTACCTTCAACAATAAACAATGCTACAGTATAACAATTGGATCCACACAAAAAACACCACACAAAAAACCGTCCTTCATCCTTCACAGAATACGCACTCTCAGTAACCCATCGACAGGATTAAACGTGATATTAATCGTGGTCGTGACTATTTTAAAAGGTCCAGAGTCAGATACATAATTACTGTTGAATCCTGACCATCAGACTTTTGAAATACTCAATTTGGTATTTGAAGGCTGTAAATTGTATTTTAAATTTTATTCTTTTTAAATCTCTTATATTAACTTCACCGGCGTCTCTGTCTCTCTGTCGTCTTCTCTGTCTTGGGCGGGTGGGCTGAAAAACAAAATTCGAAAATGACCCACTTCCCGTGATCCGATCGAGCTGAAATTTGGCACACGGACGGACCCGTCTTACCTAACAATGCATCGTATCAAAATTTCAGATCGATCGAACGTATGTAATTCAAATTCACGGTTTGTTATTGTTTTTTTTTCCCACGTGAGAGTTTGAGTTGACGCTTTGACGTCGACCCATCGAAGTACCGGCGTGCTTTTGTTTAAATTTTACGTGTCATGCTGAGCTCGGTCAAGCGATCGAAGACCAGACTTTTCCCCTCCCCCCCCCCTCGCAGGGTTATGAAGCAAAGTTAAGTTAAGACAGATTCAGTCTGTAAATTAAATGTTTGTCGGGTTTGAAAATAATCAATACTGTTAGTTATGTCTCATATATAAGGGATTTATAGTCAAAAACTTTGTTTTTACTGGTTTGTTTTATTTTACTTTCTCGACGAGGAATGGGATATCTTTGAGAGTTCGTACAGGATATTTATTTGGGGTCGAGTATTCATAGTTTTAGAATATTATTTTTATTTAATTTTTCCGAATAAAAAAGAACCCAAAAAAAACAACACTAGACTCCGTTGTGACGACTGTTCCCTCACAGATGCCGCCCTGAAATCTATTGTGTCCCAGCCAATAGGTAGGGCTAACGAGTCTAGTATCATGTGCTCTATTGTTCTGTGTCGGGAGGGTGTGCCGTGGGCCATGTGTGACAATGGTAATGGAAAGATTGTGGCTAGCACAATTGCTCATTGTTTTTTGTTGTTTCGTTTCAACTTTCATCTACTATTGGCTCTATTTTTTTTTCAATATCAGTTAATGTACCTTTGTAGCTGTTTCATTTATTTAATGTTTTTAATCCATTTTTTAATTATTTTTTTTAATACATTGCATTTTTAACTAATATTTTAGTTGGTACCTAACAACACGTGTTTATTATTAATGTAATACTAATATGGTGTCCAGCGAACAGGATAAGTCATTTGATAATAATGTAGGACATTACAACTACATGTGGTGTAGATGTAATAAGGCCTTAAAGATAGTTCATTGTTGAAGACTTTTAGCAATTTTCCAATACATAACACCGATTATAGTCGATACTAAAACTTAAAACTAAAATTTAGGCACACATTCTTGTATTACTGAGGGACAACAAGACTACATTTCCTTAACGGTATCCTTTTTAATATAAAGTAAAGTAAAGTAGCATACACGTATGCTACAAGTATTCAAAAATATTAATATCTCAAAATTGGGTTTTGAAACCTGTCTTTGTTATTAAATACCTATTTCACAATAAATGTTAAGGATTATGCACAAGATACATTAAGGCACAATTAAATTTTGAAAATTTTACAATATTTAAGTGTCAAACTATTTTATTAACAAGATTATTTTTTTAAAAAAAAATAATAAATTTAAAAAAAAATTTAATTTAAAAAAATAAAAATAAAAATAAACCAACTTCATAATATCTGCCTTGATTATCTATGTAAAATTTAAAAAGATCCTTGCATCAGTATCAAGTTAATATAACCAATTATTTTCATTACACAAACACTAAGGTATAATTTCTCTTCAGTTGGCTTTAGATGAGACAGTGAAGACACCAAGAGCATCTCTCCTTGGCGAACCATAAAAGTTAACTCCGCGCGTTTCGTAACATTTCAATTTCCGCAAACCTCCTCCGTCCCCGGGAACTCCACTACTACAGCATCTCGCATTCATCTGTCATCTTCTGACACGGTCGCTCCTCTTCCAGGGATTAGCATTTTACAGTCCTCCCTCATCGCCTCCGTCATTAAGATCCTGGGCGAGAAAGTTGGCCGGCTCCGTGTCCGCTCGGCTCCCAGATCCAGGAGATAGAGGTATCTTCTTCTTTCTCCTTTCTTTCATTATTTTAATGACGTGCATGGAATCCCTCCAACAGTGTCCGCGTCGTGCGTCTGTCGCCCTGGACTTCCCAGCTCAGACGCTGCAGCAGCGCTCGGACACCCCGCTGGGAAAATGATCTAGGTCCTCTCCCGGCCGCCCGCCGCTGATAACGCTGATACTTGATACGCCGAGTACCCGAAGACTCTGTCTACGGGTGTCCCCCGGGGGGTTTCTACGTCTCACGCCAGCGGCCACGCCCATGTCTAACACTGTACTGCGAAACGGTGTGAAGGCTCTGGTCTTTCTCTGAAATTCCCCCTCCCTCCCCAATCTTTTTTGTTCTTTTTTCAAAGACTGCAAGCTTACCATTATCATGCCCCCCCCCCAACCATACCATTTCCCCCCGTCCAGACACCCTTACTGAGAAATGCAGCGACAATGAACGCAATGTGAAATAATTGAATTGAATTAAAGCATCCAGCCCCGAATTCGTTTCTTTGTAATGTTCAACCCCTCAACCTTTTGGTCTGGAGAGTATGATTTCATCTATTTAAAATGTTCAAACAGTCTGAATGACGTCATCGGGAGGATCTAATTAGTTGTGTGATAACGGCATTGATGACAGTTGGTCAGCTAAGCCTAGTTTGTCCTTCAGTTACGTGGCTATCAATGACACCACGGCCTCACGGTTTTTATCTTCTTCGCCATCGTTTTGTTCGTGTTCTCAAAACGAGACTGAGCCGAGGGTTGAAAAGGACGATTTCCGTGTTAGATGAAAATGGGGTAGAGGAGAAGTTCTTCTGAAAGGCTTTTCGTGAATATATACACAGTTATTTTTTCTTTACTTATTTTTTATTCTTCACATTATTTTTTACGTCAACTTTTAGCTTCCCCCGTCACCAGAAATATTGTTTGTTTTTAATAAGATTTTCAAAGGTTCATCTGGGAGCAGCTTACAACATCTGTTCGAATAAATTATTTCATTATTTGATAAGAACACAATGGTTTAAACAGCTGGCATGGAGTCTAAAATTAGAAAGAACTGCTTCGACTAAGATCCATGGTATCATTATCAGTTATCTTATTGAGTTATCTCTCAGTTTTAAAACTGATATAAAACTAAAATGCTACCTCACTTTGGTGAGACCTGTACAAGAATATGCATCTTCTGTATGGGACCCATCCACCAAAGAAAACATTGATAAAATAGAACAAATTCAAAAAAGAGCTGCCAGATTCATTACTGGAGAATATTCGAAACTGACAAGAATAACACCATTAGTTAAATCATTAAACCTTGAAACACTAGAGGATAGAAGAACTAAGAGCAAAGTAGTAATCATACATAAAGCAATTAATTCTAATTTAGAAATACAACACAAAGATAACTTAATACAACCCTCAGATAGACATAAGGATAAAAACACCTTTCTTATTCCGTATGCAAGAACAAACACATACAAGTTTTCCTTCTTCCCGTCCGGAATTCGGGCGTGGAATGGGTTGCCTGAAGCATCCAGGAAAACCAACACTTTATCGACATTTAAATCTCTAATAAAAATGCAGGACTAAACACAAACCATAGATAAGCGTAGGACGCAATAATCTTCTGTATAGAAGGAGCGTCTGTAAACAGATAAGATAAGATAAGTTTTCTATTCATGGGTTAAAGTCACTTATCCAGTCTCCTATGGGATGATATTGATTGTAAGACATTGCACAAGATGTAAAAATGTACTCACTGAGAGGGACTTACATGCAGGATAAGGCAATCTGCTAAATAAAAGATGCACCCTTTTCGGGGAAAAAAAAACAAGAATATAAAAAATACTAATAATTTTGATGGCCAACATAATAATAGTATGCAGTATGTTTAATTCGATATACTTTGGAATATTATAAATAGTTCAATGCCATAGCAGACGACCAAAATGTACAACTCTGCGCTCTGTGCACAAGACTCTTGTACAAAATTATCAACTAATTTCAGTGCCATGTTTAATCTCAACGTTTTCTTTTCTGTAGGACTTCAGATACCTTGACTTTTAAGGGCAGTAGATTCCAGGAACAGTGGTCATTTGCACAAGATATTCGCCATCTTTTTGGAAAACTTAACTTCAGAAAAGGCGAATTGAACTTAAATATGCACATTACATCATTGGTTTTCCTATTAATTTACTTTTAACACATTTGGGGTCAGAATGTAGGTTCCCTGACAAACGCGCACAAGACAATCGCGCACACAACAAGCGCACACAGATAATTCCGCAATGACACAAACGCGCACCGAACAAACGCAAACACCGATAGTTGTGCACACGGACAATGGCTCACACCTACAAATCTAACCCTAAACCTAACCCTAACCCTAACCCTAACCCTAATCCTAACAGTGTGCGCGATTTTTTTTTCGTCTTGTGCGCATATGTCTGGTCACCCAGAAGGTACTTTGACTATTAAAAAGACATTGACATTAACGTTCCTGAAATGTATTTTGTCAAATGTGAACCCTGGGCCCATTGCATTTGTATGTGGATACCCCCATTGGGACGCTGATCCCTAGTTCGATGTAAGGCCAAGCGGGATATTTAATGACAGTTTTCTGTTACCCCTTCCCCCCTATCCCCGAATCCTTTCAATTTCTTCTAGCGGCCGACCTGTCAGAATTGGTATTTTATCGAGACGATGTTGAGTTCACTGTTGTCAAACCTGGCTGGAATTGTTTTTTTCTGGGAGATCTACCACCAGCCTGGATACCAGCGCATGGGAGGACAGTGATAGGACCGAGAGGACCCGGCGATGATCCGCAGGTCCCACCCCTCCATCCCCCACCCCAATAGAGGAACTGTTCAAGGGGGACGTCATGATATCCAGTGGGCGTGGTCTGAATTGTCACCTGTCACTTTTTGTCCAAGCCAAGAGAAACAATTTTTAGAGAGGATAAAAACCGTTCGAATCAGCGGTCCTTGGCGGCGACAACACACCGCCCGGGCGAAACAACAAAGTCCTCCGATGTTTTTAAACGGTCCTTTCACTTTCGGAGCCGTATCGAGTTGCCCTGGACGGAGAAATTAATAACAAGTCTGTTAGGGTGATCCTGCCGGGTCCCGGGAAGCCCCCGTTGATGAAATATTGGATTGGTAAAACGATACACCGTGTCTCCGCCCCTGACACGCAACGTCCCCCTGGCCTGTCAGGCGATTAAAGAGACACGAAAATTACTCCGGCTCTCTGGGTGTAGTATTCGCGGTGGTTTTAAAAAGATGCCGAAGTGTAATGGCTATTAAAACAAGCCCACCCCTTCCACCCCCCCCCCGATGACCTTTCATTTTCAACACGTACACCGCGTTTAAGAAAGGTTTCAGCCCCCCCCCCTCTCTCTAAATCCCTTATTGTCGATAGCGTCAGTCCATGAAGGAATTATCATCCCCTGTTTTAGTCCATCCATTCCGATTTCGTTGACCGACGCTGATGTTTGTAGATGTTATGAAGACGTGCGTAACTGAGCGAAAGGTTGGGGGCGGGTGGGGAGGGGGGTTCAATGGACATTTTTGCAGAAATACGTCAGTCATTTGAATATTTAAATCTTCACTCCCCTCTCTCTCTCTCTCATTTTACTTAACTCCTAAATCGTACTCTCTCTCTCTCTCGCTCTCTCTCTCTCTCTCTCTCTCTCTCTCTCTCTCTCTCTCTCTCTCTCTCTATCGCAATGTATCTTTCTCTTTTATTTAAGATCTTTGTTTTTGAAAGACACCTCCCTATTTTCCTTATTTGCCAATCCGCCTCTCCACGGTATCTCTCCCTCTATTCGAACCAACATCTCCACACTTCCCCTCCCTCCACCACTCTTAATCTCCTCCAATAAAACTCCGTTAGCTATTCCTTCCAATCCACTTCTTCTAAAAGTCTCTCGCTTCTCAATCGCGTGCACCACGGCCTCCTACCACTCGTTATGGATGCTATAAATTTCAACTCGCCAACCCTTTAAACTAATGAATTAAAAGAAGGTTTAAAAATAAAATTTAAAAAATTCGGTCTCTAATTGAACTGTATGCTTTTTTTAAAAAAAATAGTAGACTAATAATAATAGCACCACTTAATGAAAATAGTTCCTTGAAATAAGATATTCAAGTTATTCAAGTTTTTAATGTTGCTAAAAGACAATAGAAACCATTTTTGATAATGGAAATTTTCGTCTGGAAAGAATGTAGGAAGCTTCCTCTGATTAAAACTGCCTTCATTCCAGTTGTCGTTCCTTTTCACACAGGAAGTGCATCTGGGGGAAACGCGAAGACATAACCAAGACCGACTCCGGTCCTTAATTGAAAGCTAGGGGGGATAATTCCAATCCCTCGTGTACTCCGGTGACACAACCCAGATAGCGGGAAAATTGGAACCTTTTCTGAATCCTAAACGCCCCTAAATTTGTGAGTTTTAGCTTTGTTCATCCTTTTAAGGCCCTCGCCTGTTGTTTTAGCCGGATAAATTCCTGTTTCCTATTCACTCGGCAGTTCTGCACGCCACGAGAGGAGCCCGCCAGACCTAATGAAATAACTGCCTCGTATTAAAAGTATTTGAATAATTTCTCCCCACTGCCGTCCAATTTGTTTATCTCGTTGGAGGTTCATTTATATTTGTTTCGTGGAGTGTAGATTCAAATTTTCAAATCTATTGTATATTTTATGCCCTACATCCCTATATTTCTCTCGCTCTCTCTGTCTTTCTCTCTCTCTCTCTCTCTCTCTCTCTCTCTCTCTCTCTCTCTCTCTCTCTCTCTCTCTCTCTCTCACTCTTTCTCTCTATCTCTCTTTCTCTCTCTCTCTCTCTCTCTCTCTCTCTCTCTCTCTCTCTCTCTTTACATCGTGCTTTTTTAATAGCTTTCAGCTGATTTTGTTTATTATTATTATTATTATTATTATTATTATTATCATCATCATCATCATCATCATCATCATCATCATCATCATCATCATCATCATCATCATCATCATTATTATTTCATTTTATTTTTATAATCATTAATTTAAAACCTATTGAGAGTAGAGATGGAGTTTAGCATAGACGATGAGGGAGATGAGTTAGTGACCCGATCTATTGCAACCCTTTTTACAAATTAAGATTATAGTAGTTTTCAATCATATAACCGTATTCCGTTTGTTGAGCAGATGTAAAGATTTCAATTCATTTAAGATTTTTAAAAATTTGTTTTAATTTATGAAAAGAAGCATACGGAAATGCTCCTTATCTCTCTCTCTCTCTCTCTCTCTCTCTCTCTATATATATATATATATATATATATATATATATATATATATATATATATATTATATATATATATATATATATATATTATATATATATATATATAAATGAAAGTATGTATGCATGTCTTTTATAGCTGACTAAACCATTAATCCGATCACCATGAAACGTTTTTGAGACTTTTGAGTACGCTTCTGGGAGGTACACTGGCTACTTTTTTGGGGGCAAAATTTAACACTCATGGGGCGCTGGGGGCCCATAATATGATTTTTTTCTTATATGAGCTATATAAAAATTAGTTTAAGTGTTAGCTATTATGTAAATTGATGGATCTTAACCAAAATTTGTATACAACAACTTGGTAGCCACTATTTAAATACTATAGGGCATTAATTTCCTAATGTCCATTTCTTCGGGGCTGGGGGCCAAAAATGTCTTTTTTCACAAACGTTTAAGATTTTATTACCCATTCAATTATTACGGATGTTGAGAAATATAGATAAATATATCCGCTATGAAATTGATTGAAATAAACAGGTGTTTTGAACTTGACGGCTTGAACTAAATGGGCCCTGGGGCCCTTAATGTCGTTTTTTGGTTATATAAGCTATATAAAAATTAGTTTATGCGTTAGCTACTGAGTAAATGAATGGATCTTAACCAATTGTAGTCTATAAAAACTTGGTAGCCCATATTAAAATAAAAAAGGGCACTGCACTTCTAATGTCCAATTGTTCAGGGCTGGGGGCCCAAAATGTCTTTTTTTCGTAAATGTTTGAGTTATTATTTGCCATTTTATTTTTAACGATGTTGAGAAATATATTCATGATGAAACTGAATTAAAATGAACAGCATTTTGAAATTTACATCTTACATAGAAAAGGCCGGGGGCCCCAAATTTCTTTTTTTTCTGTATACTCTAAGATATTATTTCCCACTCAGTTTTTAACGATCTTTAGAAACATATCAATGATGAAACTAAATTTTAAATTAACAGGTTTTCAAAATGTACATCTTGAACCGAAGGGCCCCAGGGGCCCCTTAATGTATTTTTTTTCTTATATTAGCTAAATAAAAAATTAGTTTAATTGTTATATAATGAGAAAATAACTTGATTTTGACCAAACTTGGTATATAAAATCTTAAGAGCCGATATTAAATTACTATAGGGTACTGAACTCCTGACTCCTAATGTCCATTTCCTCGGGGCGGGGGGCCCTAAATGTGATTTTTACTAAACGTTTAATATTTTATTCCCCCATTCAATTTTACACAATATTGAGGAAAATAGATAAATATATGTATATATTTGTTATGAAATTGATTGAAATGAACAGATTTTCGAACGTCATATGTTAAACTGATGGGCCCAGTGACCCTTAATGTAATTAGATGGGCCCAGAGACCCTTAATGCAATTTTTTTTTATCTATATGTATTCCTTTTTACTGAGATCGTTGCAACGCACGACGGGTCTGCTAGTTATATAAATGAAATTATGTCTGTGTGTGTGTGCATGTCCCTTATATCTGACTAAACCATTCACCCGATCGTCATGAAATTTTTGGAGACTGTTGAGTGCGCTCCCGGGATGCTAACTGGCAACTTTTTTTTCTAAATTTCACACTCATGGGGCTCCGGGGGCCCATAATGTCATTTTTTGCTTATATGAGCTATATAAAAATTACTTTATGCGTTTGCTACTGAGTAAATGAATGGATCTTAATTAAACCTTTTATACAAAAACTTGGTAGCCCATATTAAAATATTTAAGGGCACTTAACTTCTAATGTTAATTTCTTCAGTATTTTTATTTAATTTCTCTTCACCAACAATCTATTTCGTACCCACTCCTTTCAAAGTCCCAACCTCTGAAAACTTGGATTATTACCGTAAATATATGTTTTCTCAAGTTTTCTTTTATGTCAATGTGTTTCAATAAAAGCTTTTGAATAATCTCATTCATAACCATTTTGATGTACATTACTGATTATATTAGTTTGTGAGATGTTTTATGAATTAAAGCTAAGCTAAGCTACTTGTGCGATACAAGAATTGTTATCTTTCAAATTATCAAACTTAATTAGCATGTTGAAAAATGTTGCATTTGGGAAGGTATTATCTCAAGAGATAATTTACTGAAAACTTTAGGTTCACCATTGTTCATTTTTAACATTTGATAAAAGCTGTTTTCTCAAATCTAATAAAAGGAGGATCGACCGTATTGAACTCTTTAACATTCTTCGGATTAATGATTTTTTTTTATTTTAATTTTTTTATTTTTTTATTTTTTTATTTTTTAATTGCATCTAAAACTCTTTCCAAGTTTATATCATTTAACATTCACTTTTAACTTTTTAAATGCCTTCCTAACAATAAATACTTTGGAAATGTCTATACCCTTGAATTCAGTTAAATAAATGAACCGGTCACAACGACACAAGAGTCATAGTGTTTTGACCAATAAATAAATTGGAATTTTAAGGTATTATTACAGAGCGGTGAAATTGTTCATTTTTATTATATAAAAAACCAAATGATACTTAAATTTTCATTGAGACGAACATTATGAAACACTTGACACATGTTTGGAATGGGGCAGGTAGGAAGCTAGTTTTCCTATATGTCATCTCATACAATAAAACATATATGTAGGTAAATAATATCCCCAGTGAAGTAGAGAGCATTATGACGGTAAAATTGTAAAACAGTTTTAATTGTGTCCCTAGCGACTGTGGGAATGCGCGCGCATCTTGGTTCATGCAAGCCGCTGAGCAGATGCGCGACCAAGCGTCCCGGACATGCGCGGACAGATTCGGATGACGAGAGTGATGGATGGGAACACGGCTGAAGTGAGCAGCCTACAAAGAAGAGTTAGGTGTGGGCACGAGCAGAGACAGAAGTGTGTTTGTGTGTGTGTGTTTGTGTGTGTGTGTGTGTGTGTGTGTGTGTGTGTGTGTGTGTGTGTGTGTATGGAGAGGGTTACTTCCCCTACATTAAAACGGTTGATGACTTTGACAAAACTCAGTTATCTCAGAAATAGCGCTATCTTGGAGATATGACCATCTCAGAAATAGCGCTATCTTGGAGATATGACTATTTCAGAAATAGTGTTATCTTGGAGATATGACTATCTCAGAAATATTGCTATCTTGGAGATATGACTATTTCAGAAATAGTGTTATCTTGGAGATATGACTATCTCAGAAATATTGCTATCTTGGAGATATGAGTATTTCTTGGAGATATTTCAGAAATATGGCTATCCTGCAGATATGGATATTCCAAAAACAGTCTTAGTCATATATGGCTATTTCAGAAATATGGCGGTGTTAGAATCACAACTTTGTACTTACTTATATTGTCTTCCAACTACTTCTGACTTCTGTCTCAAAAAGTCAAACTTTTCAGCCAAATACTTTCATGTTTGCATAGTTAACCCTTGACTGAAGAGCCGGTAGTAGAGTCTGAGCTTTCATTACGCACCATCTCTCTCTCTCTCTCTCTCTCTCTCTCTCTCTCTCTCTCTCTCTCTCTCTCTCTCTCTCTCTCTCTCTGTCTCTCTCTCTCTCTCTCTCTCTCTCTCTCTCTCTCTCTCTCTCTCTCTCTATCTCTCTATCTCTCTCTCTATCTCTCTCACCCTCTCTGAGACTGATCGCGGAACGGAATCTCTGCGTGCCGTTATATTTCCATATTTCGCTTTGGTATGAATTCCTTCCCTTTGATTCGTTAGTCACATCGCCGTCCACCAAGTTAAAGCAACAAAACCGAAATTCCAAAAAGTTTTATTTGATAATTTTTTTTAACCACTAAACCTTCTATCTTGTCAATTAGAGGAAGAGGATTAAATTCCCGGATGAAAATATCTTTAAATTTCCAAAACTTCTCACGATAACCACGATTTTAAGTTTATCTAGATGAGGTAATATAAAACAGGAAATGAATCAACCGCCTCCCGTAGGGCCCTCATTTTCAGGTATCCCCATTGGATCGACTTAATGTGGATTACGTGTCGGGGATAATTTTTGTCCACAGTCGTGGGTTACCGGGATGGAATCAAATATGTCCGCCTAATCTGGCACGCAGCGACGAAACGGCGATAAAACCACCAGGCTTTTATCAGCCATGGCTCCTGTATCGCCATTCGCAGCAGTTTTTGACGTACATCAGGAGCTGTCATTGAACACGCATGAGATCCTTTTGTGTGTTTGTTGTATCCCACACACCTGAGTCTGTCGCTTGGACCGATGGTTCTCAGACATCAATTCATTTGATATCTGGAATTATGAACGTTATTTCATGTTTTATATGAGCATGTTTACATTCTCAAACTCAACATTTTCTCGAATCATTTTTAAAAATTTTGTTTGGCCGTACCAAAGTGTAATTATAGAACACGTTAAAATAACTCGCAGTTCTGAAACAGCTCACGTTGTGTCAAAATGAAGACATGTGTTAGTGGGTGTTCAGTTAGTGGGTGGTCAGTGTGTTGACACTAGGATGTGGTTCTGTTTTGTACTTTCAGTTTTCCCTCTTGTATCGCAATATTTAAATTCTCTTTTTTTTTCGTATTGAAGGAAAGAAAATTCGTTTAAGTATAGATCGAAAAAACAAAGATATCTTTTAAGAACAATTCTGCCCTCTTTTGTGGCTCAGAACCTCGTTACAGATACTCGCCTCACTCACGCACACAATAACTCTACAATTACAAACCGTACAAGAAGGTTTACGGTTATTTGCCAGAGTGAATTAGACAAAGTCCATGACCACAAAACGAGCGGGGAGGGGGGATGAAGATTCCTATTTCTACGAGAGAGGGGGGAAATGGTTTACGGCAACACTCGGGAGCATGCCCTCGTGATGGCCTCGACACCGATGGCGTTGCGACCCCAGGGCGAACTCTTGCGTTTCTAATTAAGCTCGTATATTACGGGGAATAATTCGAATAGTTGCGTGTTTCATCTGCTCCCGTTGATGGCCTTTAAATGCGTCGTGCTATTATTCCCAAACAGTGTTTTACCAGGGTCACGGCTCAGTGAATACGGGTAACGTTTTGCCGAGGCCCTCGCCAGAGCGCATGAAAGATAACAAGCTGAGCGATTATAACACTCGGTTTGACAAAATGGGGATGTTCTTTTTTTTTAAACTTATATTTCGTTGACAATGAGTTAATAACGACAACGAAAAACGAGCTTTTCGCGTGTCACGTTATCAAATGGAAACTTGTTTTTAACTCCATTTGTGTCACGTGATACCTTGGAGACGGTGCTCCGTCGTTGATGTGTTCCACCCCAGCCCCACCCCTTCTTATCGCCCCACCTATAATTATTCCCCTTTATTTGTTTATATTAATTGTTTTGGGAGCAGTCCATTTTATTCATAAGCAAGGTGGGTGGGGGGAGGGGATGGGGGACAATCCTCACTGCCAAATAATTAAAATACAACATATGTGTGTGCTCTCCCTGAAATCTCTAGCGCATGGGTATCGTATGGGTTCCGTTACACTATAAAATATTATAAGATTTCGTTTTCGTACTGTAATCTTCCGACCGAAACCAGATAATCAAAATTAGTCAGTATTTATTGTCTGTGCATAGCATGAAGGAGTGTAGGTGAGTGCACTGAAAGTAAGAGTATATGACATGTGTTGACAGAAAGAGAGGGGGGTCAGGGAGATTTGAGTGACAGAGAGAGTGAGAGATAGGGAGAGAGAAAGGGGAGAATGTTATGATTGGGAATTGTAGTATTGAAACCAAGGAGTGTGTCGTTTTGAAGCTGTAGTCCAGGGCACGTCTGACACGAGAGGTCGTATCCGCTAACATTTCAGTAATATCCGAAAGAGAACTTGTGTTCAAGTAAATTGGAGTTGGAGATTTTTGATTTAAAAACAAAGAAAAAACAACACCAAAAAAAAAGGAATGAATAATTTGACGATTTAACACAGGGGTCGGGAAACCATGGCTCGCGAGCCAGATGTGGCTCTTTTGATGGCTGCATCTGGCTCTCAGACAAATACTTATTTTATTTTTTTAATGTTTATTCAGACCCATTTGATCTACATATTCATTGCATATTAACAAAAACAACATAACAATGTTATTTAACAGAATTCAGAGACATAATAATTGTACTTTTATTGTTGAAATTACACAAAATGATCACATTTACTTGAATTTTTAGTTTTAAACATAATATATGGCTCTTACGGAATTAATTTTCAAAATATGTGGTGTTTATGGCTCTCTCAGACAAAAAGTTTCCCGACCCCTGATTTAACAATAACTCGGCAACAAAGGAATTTCTCACCATGTTAGATTTTGTCCACTGATTTGTGTGAGTGCAGAGCTTGGTCTATGAGAGTAGACATGCAGGTTGTATGGTGGGAGACATGCAGGTTGTATGGTGGGAGATATGCAGGTTGTATGGTGGGAGACATGCAGGTTGTATGGTGGGAGACATGCAGGTTGTATGGTGGGAGACATGCAGGTTGTATGGTGGGAGACATGCAGGTTGTATGGTGGGAGACATGCAGGTTTTATGGTGGGAGACATGCAGGTTGTATGATGGGAGACATGCAGGTTGTATGGTGGGAGACATGCAGGTTGTATGGTGGGAGACAAGCAGGTTGTATGGTGGGAGACATGCAGGTTGTATGATGGGAGACATGCAGGTTGTATGGTGGGAGACATGCAGGTTGTATGGTGGGAGACATGCAGGTTGTATGGTGGGAGACATGCAGGTTGTATGGTGGGAGACATGCAGGTTGTATGATGGGAGACATGCAGGTTGTATGATGGGAGACATGCAGGTTGTATGATGGGAGACATGCAGGTTGTATGATGGGGAGATGGTTTTAGGACAGAGTGATGTAGAGTGTCGTGTGTAGATCTACTAATATTTTGTTGACACAAGGATTGGGTTTGAGAGCGTTTGGAATGTGTGAGCGTGTATGCACACAAAGAGACAGATTAGGAGAGAGAGAGAAAATGAGTGAGTGTGTGTGTTAACGGCAAGTCAGACAGAGTGAGAGTTATTTATTAAAAACTAAATACAAAATTCCATCAAAGAACATCCCAGCACAATAAACTTTAACATTGGTGACCTAAATCAAACTCCCCCCTCCCCGAATGGCCCCCTAATCCACATCCACCCCGCCACCACCACACAACCGTGTACCCTAAAAGTTCTTTGTTTTCAATATATCTGTTCTATTCATATCGCATTAGCCGGCACGTGCTTTCCATAATCAATGTGACCAGATTCTCCCATACGTCGACGAACTCAGATTAACTACAGCAACAGCTTTCTTGTGAGCAACAGCTTTCCGTGGAGCGACATCAGTTCAAGAATAAAACACAATTTGTGAATGCCTGCTGCTGTATGGGGTTCTCAACCTATACGATACATCCCCACAAAATGTCACGTCTCGTTTGTTCACATCCCCACAAAATGTCACGTCCCGTTTGTTCACATCCCCACAAAATGTCACGTCCCGTTTGTTCACATCCCCACAAAATGTCACGTCCCGTTTGTTCACATCCCCACAAAATGTCACGTCCCGTTTGTTCACATCCCCACAAAATGTCACGTCCCGTTTGTTCACATCCCCAAAAAATGTCACGTCCCGTCTGTTCACATCCTCACAAAATGTCACGTCCCAGTTTTCAAATCCTCACAAAATGTCCCGTCCCGTTTGTTCACATCCCCCAAAAATGTCACGTCCCGTTTGTTCACATCCCCACAAAATGTCACGTCCCGTCTGTTCACATCCTCACAAAATGTCACGTCTCGTTTGTTCACATCCCCACAAAATGTCACGTCCCGTTTGTTCACATCCCCACAAAATGTCACGTCCCGTTTGTTCACATCCCCACAAAATGTCACGTCCCGTTTGTTCACATCCCCACAAAATGTCACGTCCCGTTTGTTCACATCCCCAAAAAATGTCACGTCCCGTCTGTTCACATCCTCACAAAATGTCACGTCCCAGTTTTCAAATCCTCACAAAATGTCCCGTCCCGTTTGTTCACATCCCCCAAAAATGTCACGTCCCGTTTGTTCACATCCCCACAAAATGTCACGTCCCGTCTGTTCACATCCTCACAAAATGTCACGTCCCAGTTTTCAAATCCTCACAAAATGTCAAATCCCAGTTTTCAAATCCTCACAAAATGTCACGTACCGTTTGTTCTCATCCCCCAAAAATGTCACGTACCAGCAAAGCTCACATCGCCATAAAAAGTCACGTCACCAAGCACAAAATGTCAAATTATCACTGCCATTGTGATGATGTGACATATGAGGGTGATGTCATGCGTCACAAGATCTCGTCACCACCCTTATCAGAAGTCGTCATATTTACGTGATTAGCTGCATGGTAATTGATAGCGTGTGTGTGTGTGGGGGGGGGGTCAAGGGAAAACATCAGGAAAAAAGTAATGGCAAAAATGTTACAGACAAAAATAATGGCCTGGAAGAAAAAAAATTTACACAATTTATTTTTTGTTTTTGTTTTCCACTTATGGATTAATGGATATTGACCCAACTTGGCACACATAACTATTGTAATCCAGAATAAAATATTGAAATTTTTTAAATTTACATAGTGTACCGTTTCGGATCGGGTGGGCCTATTAAGTCATTTTTTGTCTGAAATACCAACAGTGGCCAAGCCGAGGCTCGCGAGCAGCATGCGACTCTTCTGTGTTTACATGCGGCTAGTGCACAATTTATGAAATATATGTTACAAGGGGCCGTCCATAAATGACGTCACGCGATTTTTTCCGATTTTTTACCCCCCCCCCTTCGTCACGCGTCGTCACAAAATCTTAGACCCCCCCTCTAAAATACGTCACAAATCTTTGACCCCTCTAAAAAAACATAAAACTTTATTTTCTATTTGAAAATAAGTATGTTTCAAATCACTTTTATTGTCATTTAAGTATTTATTATTTATTTAGTGAAGATTTACATTGTAATATCGTAACCCGCGTGGAGCATTTTTTTAAAACGTTTTACCGGCCTTCAGAAAACGAACTGTGTTAACATCCTTAGATTATATTTTATTTAAATGCATTCAAATTAAACATTGACTATTAATCATCACAGTTAACGTCTTTGTTTAGAAAAAAAAATATTTAAAAATAGCATTTTTAAAATGTATTTGTTAAAAAAATCCCTCAATTGACTGACAGGGCGTCCCGTAAGAAAGAGGTCGGCGAACAGAGGTAAATAACCTCATCTGGGGTCAAAAAGGGAATTATTGGGGGCAATGAAGACTCATTTGGGACATATAACATCCACTACAATCCACTAGATATATTAAAATACATCATGTGTACGTGTACGCTTGGAACATGTGCCCATTATTGAACCGGTTCCTTCCAGAAAATGCATTTTTTTAAAAATTTGACAACTATGTAGATTTCTTACCTACGTACTATACCAAGACACCCAAATATACCCTACTTTCATTTATATTGACACGAGTGTCAATAATCTTAATCCACATGACTTGTCTGTATCACATATCCTTTCTATGATATTTAAAATGAATGCCTTAAAAACTGAGCTAAGAAGAAAAGTTGTTTTGTGCTCCTCTCGAATTTCGATGTCAAGAATTTAATGCATTCAATAAAGTTAATGAATACTTGACTCATTTTAAATGGGCTCATTTACCATTATATCTAGAACAGTGCTTCTCATTTTTTTTTAGTATGGTGGACCGGCTGGAATTTTTGCCATTGCACCAAAGACCGGTCACTATTTTCCCTGCACTGACAATTTTTGTTGTCCTTTTTTTAGAACATCTGCGGACTGGCAGCGGATGGCCCACGGACCGGCACCGGTCCGCGGACCACCACTTTGAGAATCACTGATCTAGAAGAATAGAATGTCCAGGGGCGTTTGACCAAAAACCAATCGAACAAAAACAATTATATCAAACTTAAAACGTTTTTAATTCTATCAAATAGACCCCCCTCTCCTTTTAAAGAAAAAGGATATTCCATGTCGTTTTGACTTAAAATATCTACACAGTCCTATTCAGATCATTTTTAGACACTTGTCATGCTTGTAAAACTCACCAGTAACATTTTCGGGTGGGGGGGGGGCTTACGATGCTACCCCCAAATCCCCGAGTCATGTGAGCAGAACCTAGAGTCTGGGGGTTGGGGGGGGGGTAACGCACACATAAACTTGTCTATTCTGGGGTAACGGGCAAAAAAGTCCATGAGAGAACCAAACGGAGCTGCGGTTACATCACAAATGTTTTGATGTCAACATCAAACAACGCAGTGTAACAATTTCATGTTATCTTGTGGATTCTCAAACTTAAGGATTATAATTAGATTTAATTTTCGTGTCTTGATAGCTTATTATACGCCAACCAGCGTCCGATGGCCTACCGCCTGGCACAATGAGAAGCACTGATTTTAAAAAAAAATATTTTTTTTAAATTAAAAAAAAAGGAATTAAATAAATTGTAAGGGACCAAATATTTCAGTGGAAGTTTTATTTAAAGTTACCCTTTTGATGTGACGTCACACTTCTTCAAACCCCCTCCCTCCCCCTCGTCACGCAACGTCACAAAAGTGTGACCCCCTCCCCCCTTTAGGTGCGTGACGTCATTTATGGACGGCCCCCAAGGATAACTGTAAGATTTCCAAGCCGTGTTTAATGACCCTCTGGTCTTGCAGCTCTCGACAATTTTTTTTTAATATTTTAAAACGGCTCTCAGTTACTACAGGTCTGGCCACCCCTGTTATATAACATGACAAAACGATAAGTGACAAAACGACAAGGTGACAAAAAGACATCTTGCTATTTCATCACTTGCCGTTTTGTGACATGTCGTTTTGTCATTTGTCGTTTTGTCTTGTCACCGCGCTAGATTAATATAATTTTAAACAATTTTAATACGCAAAATCTTGTAGCCTCTTGTTAAAATGTTAGAACTGAGCTCGAGGCACACTATCCAATCGTTCGGGGTCTGGAGCTGTTAGATGCCTCCATTTTAAGTCATTTCTAGCTTCAAAGATCTTAGCTACAATTAATTATTTCTTGTTACAATTTCAATTTATGCCACGATAACAACTTCTGCTCTTGGTTTAAATCTTACAGGAACTCATTAAAACCTTTAAGTTGGCGGTGCGTAAGTGATTGGGGTACATATTATAGACAAAAAGACGTGTACTTATGAGAACCCTCTACTGTCGATGTTCTACTATTCATTTTTTTTTAAGGGTAACCAAATGGAAATGGGAGGCAATTAGACTAGTCCTAAAATCTGCGGTATTTCCTTCAGTGAAATCACTTTTGGACAATTTTAAAGCACTTCCTTCTGGAAATCAAGCCTCCGTTTGCTATCGGACTGGGATAAGTCACCATCTCTAGGCCTGGCAGTCCCTAATACCCCTCTCGTGTGCAGCTAGGGGGTTTGTTTTCTTTCAATAAAAGCCTGCCATTACGGTGACATGGGAGAGTAGGAGCGACCAGGAAATTAGCCAACCGGGCGACTCTCTCGCAAGCCCCTAATGGCGGCTAACAACAGTAATCAATGGCCGATATGATTTTGGGGTTTAGGTGTCACCGACGATCGCTTGGCATTGTGGGACACCATCATTTGTCAGTTGGTGTGCACGTGGTTGGGGCTGGCGGTGGGATCACCTTCTAGACATCGCTACATTGTTGTAGTTTGTTTCTAGATAACAAGCCTGGGGCGGAATCTGAGAGAAAAATGAAATGACCCGAAAAAAAATGGGGGGAGGGATGATAGGGGAAAAATAATCAAAATTGATACCTAGATTACGTCTTAATATTAATATTTCTCATAAAAATTAAATATGACATTTTAAAAAACCGTTTAAAAAAACAGTTTTTGACTATAAATCGTTTATATAAGAGACATAACTAAAAGAACGTTCATTATAATACGCAGCGCAAGAAAATCCAAGAATACAACATTTTAGTTATGTCTCGTAAAACATGTTTAATACAATGCGCATCGATCGGAAATATATATTTTTTAAAGTATGTTCAATATAATACGCACCTTACCGCGCGAAAGGAAAGGTTGTTCAATATAATACGCATCACAACTCTCTAGCACAAAAACTAACATGCTACATAGAGATAAATATAGATAATCTAAAAATTCATTAATTTAATAACAGTACATTCGATCGATCTGAAATTTTGATTGATCATTTTTATCATCACCACGAGTCTGCCCGCAAAATTTCGCTCGCCAGCATAGGGCGAAGTGGGTTAAAAATCTATCCAACGATTTTTTCGGCATGCAAGGCCTCAAGCAGACACCATGAATTAATTTAAGGATGTACTTTTTTAAAAATGGAACGCACTCTTCTACAAGCGGTTTTATGCAATGCCAAAGGAGATAATAAGTTTTGTCTACCTTTTTTAGCGTATATCGTAGAACTGGAAATTCCAAAAAAATCTTAAAGTTGTTTTTGTATTGCCTTAGCTCCCACACCCGAAAAACCTTTCCAATCCCGACATTTTCTCTCCTTATCATATTAAAATGTCTTTGAAAAATGAGGTTACAAACAATACATACTATTTCTTAGAATTCAAGGAACACTTAAAGATGTTTTTACCGGTGCCAATTCGGGGATAACAAAATATTTATCATTATACTATGATACTTTGGAATACTATGATAGAGATACTATGACTTTTCGATTACTTAGAACGAGTTCTAAAAATACAAACCTTCCGGATTGCAGGTGTCATACGGTGATTTTTTTAAAATTGACCTAAGTTCGAATTATAGGTTATACTAAATAGTATACTTTTTTTAAAAAAAAATTGACCAAATTGTAAATTTTAGTATAAGAAAATGTACAACATGTACAGGTGGATCCAAGGTTTCCTTACAAACCGGACGATCCAAACAATTTATGGCAGTGAAACCTCCAGTAAGAGAACGCTGCAACAGGGGCTGCCCCAAGGGTCAGCACTCAGTTGCACACTGTTCTTGGCTTTCATCAACGACCTCCCTGGAATGTTGCAATCCAGCGCGGCTATGTATGCAGATGACTTGGTCATCTGGAGCACCGGTAAAGATGCCAACCGACTGCAACAGCTACTACAGCGAGACCTTTCGTATATCAGTAGGTACATGCAGAGGTGGCAGATGGAAATCAATACCGAGAAGACGGTCTATTCCCTTTTCACTAACGGCAGAACCATTCTCAAAGAGGAGATAGTGCTCAAAATAAACGATGTGGCGCTCAAATGGGACAAACAACCGGTATATCTGGGAGTCAAACTGGATCAAAAGGTGCAAATGCATAACTTTGTACAAGACCTGTGCTCCCAGGCTACCGCCAAGCTCAACCTGGTGAAAAAGCTTGCATGCACGAACTGGGGCGCTGGAGCAAGTACACTCAGAGCTCTCTTTCTGGGTAGTGTGAGGTCGATTATGGATTACAGCATGCCCGTCCAAGCCTTTGCCAGCAAAACGGCATTGGAAAAACTGGGTCGAATCCAGAACCAGGCCTTAAGATTTATCTGTGGCGCATATAGAACGACACCCACAGCTGCTGTGGAAGTCATTGCAAACGTAGAACCGCTCGATATTCGTAGGGACAAGGCAATCATAACGACTGCAGAGAGGTATCGCAGGTTAGACTATAGGGAGCCCTGCTACCAGATGCAGCACAACTGGGGCGGACGTGGGTGTTTGAAACGTTCCTCATTTATGCATCAAGTAACGGAACTTGATAGGAACGTCAAACCCCCACAAAATAGAAGACAAATTATAAGTGTCCCACTCAAACCGCCCTATGCGGAATGCTCACGTCCCGAAATACGTTTGTCTCTGACTGACACAGCGGTGACGAAACGCAGCCCTGAACATGTACAGAAAGCGGCTGCCCTTGAGACGATAGAAGGGTTCGCGGGAACCCAAGTGAAAGTGTTCACGGATGGGTCTGCCAGTTCGAGTGAAGGAATTGCAGGATACGGTGCGCTCATCTTATACCCAATAGGAGGGCCACCAAGAGAAGAACTTCTAGGTCCCTGTGGGACTATGGCATCGAACTACGATGCGGAGCTCGAGGCTATACACAGGGCCCTGGAAAGTGTGCACCAGACACTGCAGGGGTCGGAAATATTTGGTTTCGACACGGTACTGTTTTGTGACTCGAGATCAGCCCTCGAAGTCCTGGCTAGTGAGAATCGTAGTACCCACTTGGTTGACGTCATCTTGGAAGACGTGGGTAGACTCGAAAGACTTGGAGGTAAGGTAACAGTGCAGTGGATCCCGAGCCACGTGAATGTTAATGGCAACGAAAAAGCAGACTCCCTGGCCAAAGCAGGCGCAGCACTGCCCCAACCAGAGACCCCAGTCACCTATCTCGGGGCAAAAAACTGGCTAAAGGACCACTTTCGGAATAAGTGGTACCAGGAGTGGGCTGACAACACAACAGCCAGAGGGGTATTCGCTAACATGCCCAGGCCAAGCCGTTCAGACCAGTGGTGGAACCTGAGTCGCAAACACCAGGGCTTGGTGACTCAGATGAGGACCGAACATTGCCCAACCAACTCTTACTTTCACAGGCTAGACCACAACAGGGACTCGAACTGCCGTCATTGCAGCCAAGCCCCTGAGACAGTCGAACACCTGGTGACGTCTTGCCCGGCGCTCGATATAGCCGGGGGGGTGAGGGAGGCGGGCGAGTCCCATGTAAAGACAATGTTGTATGGCAATGCTCAGCAGATGGAGCAGATTGCCCAGGTTCTAGCCAAGGCCTTAAGAGATTAGTCTCAGGCCTACAGAATATGTGTTTAGTTTAGTTTAGTATAAGAAAATACAGAAGACCTGGCTTCAGATTCCCATTCTCTACTTATTTTCACAATCTATAATAGGAAGTTCTGGAATCTAGAACAGACTTACAATCTTACAATAATATTATCAACATAACAGCCCAAAACTAACCCTGACATCACCTCAACCCTAAATATAACCCCAATCGTCACTAATTCGAACACTAACCCAAACTCTAACGCTAACACCGAGCCTAAAACAAACCAAAAAAAACTAGTACTGTTATTTTTCACCAAGTCCACACACACACACCACACATACACACACACACAAAACAATCTCGTATATGGAAAGGGTTGGGTCGGGTCAGTTTTCTGGTCTCATACACAGTACTTGATGCCACAGAAGATACCCGTGAGGTCATGACAGGTCAACTGCCAAGAAAGATAAGCACTGAAACCAGAACGTCACAACATGACCTAAAAGCTGGAGATTCTGGCAGTCGTACCAAATAATGGGGATGGGTTTTGTTGGAAACGGGTTTAAAGATAAGTCGAGAGATATTGTCAAAGTGCAAGAGATGATGAATCAGGGCATCGAAACTTGGTTAGACCGATAAACTGATATTCACAGCTTCCAGCTGGACGACAAGCCGACTTTTAGAAGAACATTGGATTTAAAATTTACTTGGTTCAATAAAAAATTTAGTGATAAATGTCTATAAACAGGATTTTCCCCCGTAATATTTTAGTTTGTTGTGAAATGAGTCAGTTATATTTTGGGTATAATTTACCCATCACAGCACTTCACATTAATTTCATACGGCTGACGCTCGTATACATAAATATGTGGTTAGAGACATAAAAGTAAAAGTCTTAATTTATATATATACACCGATATATATACATTATATATATATATATATATATATATATATATATATATATATATATATGTGTGTGTGTGTGTGTGTGTGTGTATGTGTGTGTATGGCTTAGTACTGATTAAAAAAATGTGTTCGAACAATAGAGAAAATATTTACTGGATTAATCGATTAATTTCGAAAAATTATATTTTTATAACGCGTAAATATATATATATATATACTTAAATGTACATCACTAATGTAGTTCTTTGAGACAATGATTAAATGCAAAATAGTTGTAAAGAACAAATGAGAACTATGACTACTTTTATGAAGACTAACTGAGGGAATCTTGGCTGTCATTATATTCAGCGACATTGTGTATTTGATACATTCACCATGGATGAGGCTGACAATGTGATGTGCTACTTAATGTACGTTGTGGACTCTAGGCTCAAACATCAGATTGCTCAAGAACAGACTAATCAAATAAACTCAGTCAAAACATCATTGGGACCAATACAAGAAATGAAACTAGAAGCCAAGGGTAGACGTGATCAAGTCATCATGGGAGGCCAAGGGCAGAGAATATTCATGTTACCTTGAGAACGATGCTACCCCAAATCCCCGAGTCATGTGAGCAGAACCTAGAGTCTGGGGGTTGGGGGGGGGGTAACGCACACATAAACTTGTCTATTCTGGGGTAACGGGCAAAAAAGTCCATGAATCATTAAGCCGACATAAGAAACCAAGGGCAGGGAATCATTGAGCCAACATAAGAAACCAAGGGCAGGGAATCATTAAGCCAAAGTAAGAAATCCAAGGGTGGGAATCATTAAGCCGACATAAGAAACCAAGGGCAGGGAAGCATTGAGCCAACATAAGAAACCAAGGGCAGGGAATCATTAAGCCGACATAAGAAACCAAGGGCAGGGAATCTTTGACCCAACATAAGAAACCAAGGGCAGGGAATCATAGAGCCAACATAAGAAACCAAGGGCATGGAATCATTAAGCCAACTAAAGAAACCAAGGGCAGGGAATCATTAAGCCGACATAAGAAACCAAGGGCAGGGAATCATTGAGCCAACATAAGAAACCAAGGGCAGGGAATCATTAAGCCAACTAAAGAAACCAAGGGCAGGGAATCATTGAGCCAACATAAGAAACCAAGGGCAGGGAATCATTAAGCCAACTAAAGAAACCAAGGGCAGGGAATCATTAAGCCAACTAAAGAAACCAAGGGCAGGGAATCATTGAGCCAACATAAGAAACCAAGGGCAGGGAATCATTAAGCCAACTAAAGAAACCAAGGGCAGGGAAGTATTGAGCCAACATAAGAAACCAAGGGCAGGGAATCATTAAGCCAACATAAGAAACCAAGGGCAGGGAATCATTAAGCCAACGTAAGAAACCAAGGGCAGGGAATCATTAAGCCGACATAAGAAACCAAGGGCAGGGAAGCATTGAGCCAACATAAGAAACCAAGGGCAGGGAATCATTAAGCCAACTAAAGAAACCAAGGGCAGGAAATCATTGAGCCAACATAAGAAACCAAGGGCAGGGAATCATTAAGCCAACTAAAGAAACCAAGGGCAGGGAATCATTAAGCCAACTAAAGAAAACAAGGGCAGGGAATCATTGAGCCAACATAAGAAACCAAGGGCAGGGAATCATTAAGCCAACTAAAGAAACCAAGGGCAGGGAAGCATTGAGCCAACATAAGAAACCAAGGGCAGGGAATCATTAAGCCAACATAAGAAACCAAGGGCAGGGAATCATTAAGCCAACGTAAGAAACCAAGGGCAGGGAATCATTAAGCCGACATAAGAAACCAAGGGCAGGGAAGCATTGAGCCAACATAAGAAACCAAGGGCAGGGAATCATTAAGCCGACATAAGAAACCAAGGGCAGGGAATCTTTGAGCCAACATAAGAAACCAAGGGCAGGGAATCATTTAGCCAACATAAGAAACCAAGGGCATGGAATCATTAAGCCAACTAAAGAAACCAAGGGCAGGGAATCATTAAGCCGACATAAGAAACCAAGGGCAGGGAATCATTGAGCCAACATAAGAAACCAAGGGCAGGGAATCATTAAGCCAACTAAAGAAACCAAGGGCAGGGAATCATTGAGCCAACATAAGAAACCAAGGGCAGGGAATCATTAAGCCAACTAAAGAAACCAAGGGCAGGGAATCATTAAGCCAACTAAAGAAACCAAGGGCAGGGAATCATTGACCCAACATAAGAAACCAAGGGCAGGGAATCATTAAGCCAACTAAAGAAACCAAGGGCAGGGAAGCATTGAGCCAACATAAGAAACCAAGGGCAGGGAATCAGTAAGCCAACTAAAGAAACCAAGGGCCGGGAATCATTAAGCCAACATAAGAAATCAAGGGCAGGGAATCATTGAGCCAACATAAGAAATCAAGGGCAGGGAATCATTAAGCCGACGTAAGAAACCAAGGGCAGGGAATCATTAAGCCAACTAAAGAAACCAAGGGCAGGGAATCATTAAGCCAACGTAAGAAACCAAGGGCAGGGAATCATTGAGCCAACATAAGAAACCAAGGGCAGGGAATCATTAAGCCAACGTAAGAAACCAAGGGCAGGGAATCATTAAGCCAACTAAAGAAACCAAGGGCAGGGAAGCATTGAGCCAACATAAGAAACCAAGGGCAGGGAATCAGTAAGCCAACTAAAGAAACCAAGGGCCGGGAATCATTAAGCCAACATAAGAAATCAAGGGCAGGGAATCATTGAGCCAACATAAGAAATCAAGGGCAGGGAATCATTAAGCCGACGTAAGAAACCAAGGGCAGGGAATCATTAAGCCAACTAAAGAAACCAAGGGCAGGGAATCATTAAGCCAACGTAAGAAACCAAGGGCAGGGAATCATTGAGCCAACATAAGAAACCAAGGGCAGGGAATCATTAAGCCAACTAAAGAAACCAAGGGCAGGGAATCATTAAGCCAACATAAGAAACCGAGGACAGGCCTTCTCAAGTCTCAATTACATCAAAGATAGCTCGAGACCTTACTTTGGTCCCTTACAGAACACCCGGACGGGCCCCTCCCCCCCTATTTTGTAAAGGTTGCGTTTGGGGGGGGGGTGTAAAAACTCTAACGATCTTTTTAATAGCATAGCCTAGGGGCATTGAGCCCCTCATAGACCTTCATGTTCACACCAATGAGCCCCTCTTAGATGGCCCAGGTTCACACCCAGCGATAATTGAGTCCAAATGAATACCCGACTAACGACTTCAACAAAACCTGAGATTCTATTGGAAGATACATCCCCGGATATCTGGACCGATATGTCACAGATAAGATACAACCGTTGACGGCAATGAAGAATGGGCTTGAAAATGGGGGGGGAGGAGGTGGAAAGGTTGATGTGGAGAAAGGGGTGGATTCTACGAGGCAAAGACCCCCATCCCCTCCTATTTACACTCACACAGTTTTCACTACCGGAAAAAGAAAAGACTTTCTCTCTCCTTCCCCCCTCCCCCCCCACACAAGTTATCATCATCGACAGATGAAACGGTGGCGAATGTTTCTTGTGTCGTCTGCAACGTCCAGGGGCCGCTATCGTGTCATCTGGTAATGCAGGGGGCGGGAGAGAAGTTAAGGGGTGACGGCCGAAGAATAGGCGTCGGCTTATTGGTGTTGGACGTAGTCAGGGCTTGGTTGGGGGGGGGGTAGAGTTAGTCAGGGCTGCGGGACAAAGGAAAGTTTAGGGAGGTAAAAAGCGATACGAAAAGCAGTAGATTTTTTTAATGAGAAACATTTGTCAAACTGATTTTCTATCTTTAAAAAATTAGTCATTATAATTTATTAAAATTTTAAAAAACTTATTTTTTTAAAAAACATTTAAAGTTTATTAAGAAATACAAATTAATTTAGAATTACCGAAAGCGCGTCACGCTTACATAAGGAAAGACTCCATAAATGTGATCACCAGATGTAACAAAAGATTTGTTTTTGCAGACGAAAGTTAAACTTGCTTTCTGTAATTTGTATTTAATACAGGCTTTCCATGTCCCTTCAAATGGGATATTGTTTTTTTTTAAAGTACTGTTACATGTAAATAAAACACAAGAATAGAATAAATAAATATCAAAATTTAGTGTGGTTATAGAGCAATAAATATCAAACAAAGACAACATTCGTGGAGCCATTGAACAGTGAATGAGAGCAGTGGCGTAGCTAGGGGGGGCGGTGGGGGCGGTCCGCCCCGGGCGGCACACAATTTGGGGGCGGCATTTGGGGGCATTTGAAAAGTACAGCCCTTTCGGACAACCGCCCTTTTTCTTTTGAAAGAGGAAAACCCGGGTGAAAATAAAATATTCGTACTTTCGAGTCGTAATTAACGGATTCTCAAGACAATTTTTTATTACATACTGTTTGTTATAACTAATGCATAACCGTTAAGAAATTTAAAATCGTTTAAAAATTGTATCGATTTGTTTTGAAAATTAAGCGGTATACATCACAGATGACGCTTTTTATAAGAAAACAACACAATGAACACATCACTGCTGGACCGAATTTACTATTAATATCGCCGCGACAGTTATTGCGTGGATTTTCGACATGCACAGAATCATACGCGAAAAAGTACCCACATGGCATTGTGGTTCAAATATTGTGTTTAACTTGCAAGTAGTAATTTATATTACTGTGCAAGTTTCAGAAAATTATTCTAAGGTAATTTATTAAAAATTAATTTTTTGTTTTTCTTTTTGTTTGTTTTTTTCATTAAAGTAGCACAAACAAAATGTGTTTCATTAAAATACGTTTCTTCACTAAAAATGTTATGCATATCCTATTAAAGTAATGTTTAGATGGTTTGAATTAGTCTATTTTAGTGAAAATTATTACGATTTTTCACAAGAAAGATGAATCGCGATTGTTTTCTTTGGTGAAAATGGTGAAAATTTGTTAAGATCGTGGATGGAGTATACACCATTGAAGAAAATTAAATATTTTTTTTTGCTGTCAACTGTTAGATGATTTTTCCAATAAAATTGTAACACGGAAAATAGTTTTAAAAAATAGTGGAAATTTAATCTCAAAATAAGTCAACACGAGTTGTGTGTACTGAATAAGTCAACACGAGTTGAGTCTACTGAATAAGTCAACACGAGTTGAGTCTACTGCAGATTCGATCATTTTCCCAATGGAAGGAATTAGAAATAAGAATTGGACATGGTGCATCTTTTGATAATCTACAACAGAATATTGATAAAGAAATAAGAAAAAATGAAAGGAAATTCTCACAATACTTGATATAATTAAATTCTTAGCAAAACAAAATTTGGCGTTGAGAGGTCATCGTGAAAGTATTCATGAGGAAGACATCAATTCAATTGGAAATATAGGACATTTTCTAGAGCTTTTGGACTTGTTGGCCAAGTACGACCCAGTATTATGTGAACATTTAGTACAAATTAAGATGGGTAATAAATATAGTGTCTCCTATTTGTGGAAAATGATTCAAAATGAATTCATAGACCTATTGAGAGGTGCAGCGAGAAAAACAATAATGGACCAATTAAAGCAAGCTAAAAACTTTTGTATGATATTTGACAGCTCTCCAGATATTTCCCACAAATATTAAACTAATCAAATTAAAAGATACGTAGTTATTGATGTTGGCGAAGTTAAAGTTGTAGAATCGTTTATTTATTTTGTAGAAAATAAAGGAAACGCCAAGTTAGAAAGGAAAAACATGTGAGTGGGGAAAATTCACAAGACGTGGTCCTATCTTTAGAACATGAAGTACAACGATAAATGTTTTAATCCATGGATCGAATTATAAAGGAATTAAAAGAACTCTTTGATCAGTTGCATGTCCATGTCAGAAAATATTCGTGTATAATCCCATGTAACATACTAAGTGAAGAAATTGAATGTCAAATAAATGATTTTATTGACATTGATAAAGAAAAGTTCCATAATGAAAGAAAAATGATCCAGGTTTTGTGGCTGTACCTATACTACACAAAGAGGCATTGCGTTGGGAAAATGGAGGAAAAGGTCCGCTTGTTGTATTAGTTTATAAATAAAGCTTAAATATATTGTTTGCATTGCACAATTTGTTTGTGTATTTTGTATTCTAAGAATTTTGATAACAATTATTGTTATCAGTGTCGCTAGTTGTGAAAGGAGCTTCTCCAAACTGAAGTTGATAAAAAATTATCTTCGTTCCACAATGAGTGAATGATTTAAGACAGGGGTTGGGAAACTATGGCTCGCGAGCCAGATGTGGCTCTATTGATGGCTGCATTTCAGACAAATGTTCGACTATTCTTTAAAAATACGTTTATTCAGATTCCTTTGAATTGCATAAACAATAAACAGCATAACAATGATATATATTAAAAAGAATTAAGAGACATAATTATGGTACTTTTAGTGTTAAAATTACACAAAATGCACACATTTACTTGAATTTTTAGTTTTAAAAATAATGTATGGCTCTCTCAGACAAAACGTTTCACAAAGCCTTGATTTAAGACTACAAAATCTTGCAATATTGTCCATACAACAAAATATAACAAATTATTTAAATTTTGATAGCATAATACACGGTTTTTCTACTATGAAAGTTAGTAAAATAAATGTATAAATAATATGTATACATACTAATGTACACAATTTGTTTGTAAAAATATAATTAAATCATGTATTTATAAATACAAAATAAAAGCATACTAATTCGTAATTTAATTTTTTGGTGTAAATTCTGAATACGTTTGTCTCATTGGGGGGGGGATGCAACCTCAGTAACTTTCTTGTAAACTTTAAAAAAAAAGTATCTTGTATTTTTATAAAATATGTATTTATAGGTATAACATCTTATTTGGCCTCCTTTATTGCCACTAACTTAAATATTGCATTCAATGGTAGAAATGTTCGCCACCTTTACTTTGTTTCAATTACAATTATTTATTTATGTTTATTAATTTATAAAAACTATGATACTATCTACTTAAAAAGGGCGGCAAATTGGAGACCGCCCCGGGCGGCAAAAGGTCTAGCTACGCCACTAAATGAGAGCATACACCTTGATGCAAGGAAGTTTGGGGGAAAAAAATCATTTCCAAGATGTAATACTTTATATGTTGTAACGTATGTGTCACATAACACTCAAATGCCACAACGCGAGTACCTAAATGTCTTTAATCTGGCATTTTTTAGGTTAAAAAATGTCTTTAAATTATTTTAATTATTCAAAAGTGCAAAACTCACAATTACAAAAGCTTGTTTTGAATTCAACATTTATTATTATTATTTTTTTGTTTAACAATATCATTACCTTTAAGATACAATAGCAAATTTCAGCGCAGACTTCAAAGAAATCAGACGCGGCATGTCCGGCCAGACGGACAATGTGATCCCACAAGTTCGCCGTTGCAAAGAAACGCGGGAAAATCTCTTTAACGAAATCAATCATTTCTACCTTTGGCAACTTTTTTTTCTCCATTTTGTTCATCCTCTCAGTTAAACATTTCCATGTCTTTCTGATGTACGTGAGAAGAAAATTCGTGTTTGTTAATGTAAGTGTGGGTGTGGGAAGGGGGTGGGGTGGTGGTGGTTGCAAGTAGTTTTCCACCATTTATTTTTATGAAACTAGAAGGAACTCACTCAGGAATGGTGGCGACAACTGTGAACTTCACATCCGTAAACTCGACTCTATAACAAAACATGGATCGTAAGAATCCCAAAACCAGTTCTAACTTGTGGGAATTTTAGTTATGTTTGTTTTTTCTTCCTACGGCCACTTTCTATAGATTTCCCCTTTTGCTGTTTTGAAACCTACAACAATATTAGTATTAGTAGTTACATGTCAATAATTTACAAACATTCTTACATTCTGGTCAATAACACAGGCATACACATACATAGGGTTACATACACTTTTAGCAGAATAACTACAAACCAGTATTACTAGAAGTTACATATTTGTGTCATGCAAACATTCTTACAGTTTGGCCAATCATACATACATGAATACAAATATACATACATGAATACAATCATACATACATGAATACAAATATACATACATGAATACAATCATACATACATGAATACAAATATACATACATGAATACAAATATACATACATGAATACAATCATACATACATGAATACAATCATACATACATGAATACAATCATACATACATGAATACAAATATACATACATGAATACAATCATACATACATGAATACAATCATACATACATGAATACAAATATACATACATGAATACAATCATACATACATGAATACAAATATACATACAGAAATATTTTAAGCATCTTTTTTTTTAAATTGCTTACAGGTAAATTTGTGGAAACAAACAACTTCTAATATTATACATCGAGCTAAACGTCCCACTTTTTAGGTCTTCTTTCTTACATCTCCCGCGGCTAATTACCCAACGTTACCAGCTCGCTTGCAGGAGATGAGGAGAGACTTTAGCGTTGTATGAAAGCTGTCAAAGAAAACTCGATTAGACAAAACGCTAATAAAACCACCGGGTTGTCTGGGAGGGATGCTTACTGCACTCGGGGCCTGAGGTTTTAAGAGATCCTTTACT
Organism: Ampullaceana balthica; assembly: GCA_944989445.1. NCBI lineage: Eukaryota > Metazoa > Mollusca > Gastropoda > Lymnaeidae > Ampullaceana > Ampullaceana balthica. The sequence goes on along the minus strand of CALYLW010000011.1, from coordinate 2,734,987 downwards.
GCCCCATAACGAGGGGCTAATGGGGATGACACATGCCAAATCAAGGCCACGTAGCAATGCATCATGGGTGTCATACCGGAACCAGGTCGCAAACGGACTGAAGTTTACTCCACCCCGCTGATTGGCTAATTAACAGCGGTTCTCATAGATGATCATCTTGTACCGTAAAGCCTCATCGGGGTAGGTGCCTATTTCTCCCTCTGATATTTCAGTGATTCAAAGCTACTGGCAATTAGGAAAAACTGATATATATTTTTTAAGATAAACATAACGCTATTTATATTATTTTATTTAGTAACTCATTTAAAAAGTCATTTCTCATATGGATTCATACTTCAAATTAAAAAGATCAGTTTTTCATATTAAATTTCTTACTTAGCTGGTGTACTTATTGAAGTATACTAAAATATTAAATACATGAAAGTTTTACAAATGGTTGACTCCTTTAAAGGAAGGTGGTGGGGGATTTTTAATCTAGTTTAATAACTGAAATGATGGTATAATATTTGAGAACCATTCTCTCATCCTTTGTTAAAGCCTTGAGTTTTAAAAAGAAGGAATTCCCCCCAAAGGTGCAAATTTATTACCTTCGCGGTCCAATAAATCCAAGGGCTCTCAATAGCTTTTGTCTTCCAGCTCTTCAAAAAACAAAGTGAACGATTATTACAAGACATTTTTGCCATCTGTTGGCTCTTTGTCTTCTCGAGACTAAATGGTTTAAACTCATTGCCAATACCGGTACCTCACTTATTCGCCTAGATTTCTTTATTTAATTGTCTAGTTATAGACTTTCATTAGTTCGACGGAAGGCATATTTTCATTTTTATTAATTAAAACATACACATACAACAAGAAAAAGCAAATAACACACAAAAGCTAATTTTTCCTAGAAGTTTTTATAATATAATATAGCATTTTCGTCATTACAGCTTGAACTTTGTTGACTTGTGCTCAAGGTAAGACAACTCAAGTGAGAAACTGAGTTATTCACCTTATTTCTGTCAGATTTTCGAACTCTTGTTTTCGTTAATGGGCAGATTTATGACTTAACACGTCGAATAGTACGCAGTTCCTCAGTGTTAATTTTTTTTTAAAAAGAAAGAATTGTATTTTTTAGTTTCATAATCAAACATCTGATCAAACTTTGACCTTTTGGCCTATGATTTCGTACATTCTGATATCAATATCGAGGACTACATATAAGCAAGCCACAGGCCTCTTGCTTGGCATCAGTGGGTTCCATTTGGCATATCACCTTGATGGCTGAGCTTGATGGATCGTGGAGGGAGAGATGGAGCTGCCGTCATGCCAAGCCATTTTATGATTTTATTATTATTATAATCTCATGATCTTTTTAAACTCCATCTATTTATATTGCTGTATTCCGCATTTCGTATTACTCATTCATTTTCATTTACACACACACACACACACACATCAAATCAACGAACACAATTATTTTTGATACACCTTTCAATTAGTTCAACTCTCAAATTTGTGATGTGACCCAAAGATCCCCAGCTAGTCTGGTACTCAGATTATTTATGTGAAATTCGATTACAGTTTATCTACTATATTATTATTAGTTTAATCAGTTTTGTAAGAAATATTGTCTTTTGTCAGGGTTTGCTATGCTATTTCTGAAATCCTAAAAAGTCATTTTTACTTATTAATTTTCACCGATTATATATAAATGATAATTGTATTGATATTCTATGTCTACGTTGAACTTCTAACTTGACGATATGTGTTGTACTAGAAAGTGGATCTTATGTGTTGTACTAGTAAGTGGATCTTATGTGTTGTACTATAGTAAGTGGATCTTAAGTGTTGTACTAGTAAGTGGATCTTATGTGTTGTACTAGTAAGTGGATCTTATGTGCTGTACTAGTAAGTGGATCTTATGTGTTGTACTAGTAAGTGGATCTTATGTGTTGTACTAGTAAGTGGATCTTATGTGCTGTACTAGTAAGTGGATCTTATGTGTTGTACTAGTAAGTGGATCTTATGTGTTGTACTAGTAAGTGGATCTTATGTGTTGTACTAGTAAGTGGATCTTATGTGCTGTACTAGTAAGTGGATCTTATGTGTTGTACTAGTAACTTGATATGTTGTATTATAGTTGTAACTTGATATGTTGTATTATAGTTGTAACTTGATGTTTTCTGTTGTACTTTTGATTTTCTGAGTTGTAATAAAAACTTGATCGTCTGTGTTGAAATATTAACTTGATATTCTGTGTTGTAAAAGAAAATTGATAATCTGTGTTGAAAATATAGCTTGCTATTCTGTGCTGAAATAGAAACTTGATATTCTGTCTTGTACTGGTAACTTGTAGTTGTAGGTGAAGTTGTTTGCTGAAACGTTTCAATTCGTATTTTGTCTCATCATACTTAAAGCTTACCAAAACATTTATCTTTTAAGATAACACGACATGAGTTAGAATTTGAATAGATTTAAACTTGACTAGTGGGGACAGTGATTATATTTAAACTTGACTTATGGGGACAGTGAATAGATTTAAACTTGACTAATGGGGACAGTGAATAGATTTAAAATTGACTGATGGGGACAGTGAATATATTTAAACTTGACTGATGGGGACAGTGATTATATTTAAACTTGACTTATGGGGACAGTGAATATATTTAAACTTGACTGATGGGGACAGTGATTAGGTTGAGTCAAAGCAAAATGTCATAATCCGATGTTGATAGAGAGAGGGGGGGGTTGTTGGGTATTGAGGGGTGGTAGAAGCCCACCATTTTTAAAAGCATGACAACACACAGGTCAGCTGTTATATGTATGACAACACACAGGTCAGCTGTTATATGTATGACAACACACAGGTCAGCTGTTATATGTATGACAACACACAGGTCAGCTGTTATATGTATGACAACACACAGGTCAGCTGTTATATGTATGACAACACACAGGTCAGCTGTTATATGTATGACAACACACAGGTCAGCTGTTATATGTATGACAACACACAGGTCAGCTGTTATATGTATGACAACACACAGGTCAGCTGTTATATGTATGACAACACACAGGTCAGCTGTTATATGTATGACAACACACAGGTCAGCTGTTATTAGGTGTGACAACTGCAATGTCACATCGCAAGGTTTCAAGAGATTCAACATTTGAGATAATGCTTAATACTTGAATTTTTTAAGTAATACTTTTCATTTAAGGGTCTTTTTAAAAAAATAGAAATTCTTCTTTGTTTTACATTTTTTACTTTCCCTAGACGGTTGTGTAACACAGAATGTGGGGAGGGGATGGACAACTATCCGTGGACACCAGGAAAGTTGGGGCACAAAAATGAGTTTTTTGTTGTTGTTTTGTTTCAAGAAAGAAATGTATTTCAGTGTTGAGGGAGATTGAACGTTTTGTCCCTAGTTCCAAGTCAGATTCTAAGAACTCAAAGTAACGAGTTTTTAATATTTCATTCTTTCAATTATTTTACGTTGAATCCTTGGTGTCGGTCTCTGACAGTTTTCTAGGGCCTTGGAAAATACAGCACAATTGCCTTATTCGACCACACGATTTGTTGCTCTTTTGACTCTCTTTTCTCTTTTCATAAAGTATCAACTTTTACAAATGAAGGTTTTAAATAATAAATCCTAATAATAAAGTTAGTGTGCCAGCGATTTCGTTTGGGAGCAGCCATTTAAAATGTCTTTTTGTCAGTTTGAATTTCAAGTGGTCACTTAAAGATGGTGGCAGATGGGATGGGACCGCCGTCAGAATAAACGTTCCCGGCAATGACGTTTCACATATATCCTCGATGACATCATTAATATGACGTCTTTTTTTTAAAAAAAATGGCGTCTCGTATTGAGGTTTACCTTCATATTTTGTAACCGTTTGGTCAGAGAGTGTCACAGCCAATCTCTTTAAAACACATAAATATTTGTTCATTTAAATATTGCTAGCAGACGTCCAAATGTCTCGAAACTTTTCTTACGTCGATATTTAAACGCAAAAAAATTTGAGTGTGGAAGGTTTTTTCTTTTTTAAGACGGTAAGAAAGCTTTTTCACATGACAATTTTGAAATGTTGAGTCTTGCTTGGAAGTACTTGGAACAATGTCATCTTATGTGTCAAACCAAACGGACACTCAGATGTGAATATATTTAAAAATAATGTATAAAATTTTTAGTGGAAAAGTTTTTAAAGATTGAAAACGTATGGAAATATTCACTTTAATTTTTTTGCAAGTACGTAGCTAAATTCTTTGAACGAATCTAATGCGTGTCTTAAAAGATCCCATGAGATTTTTATTTTATGGTCAATGGGAAACTACTCATGAAAAACAATGTTATTCAAAATGTTGGAGTTATTGTTCTTTCATAAGACATTGCAAGAACTAATGAAATTTTAAATAATAATTTATTGAAATCTGTCTTTTTACTTCACTTAGAGTCAAATATATGTAAACATATTTCTTTAAAGATCTCAAGATAAAATATTAATACAAAAATTTCGTATACAAAAGCATAGATTTAAATTCCACGAAGAAAGATGTAATTTTGACTCGAATTTAAAACAACCAAACATTTTCATTACTTTAAATTTTGATGGTGCACACTTGTTAGTTTTATAGCGCATGTACGTGACATTAGTATCTTCAAGGAAATTATTATTATTATTAATTTTTAAATTGAATGAATCGATTTTTTAATACAGCCTTTTCTTTAAATCCACTTCATTGATTTTTTTTAAATTGAAGAACCCCAACCGTCGAAAGGCGTATCCCATGTTTTAACCTGGGATCCGCCACTGAAGACAGCCCCAGTTACACTTCTGATGACTCCAGCTCTCTGAGAACCTCGAAGTCCGTCAAGGATTGCTCCCTTGTGCAGGATTGCTCCCTTGTGCAGGATTGCTCCCTTGTGCAGGATTGCTCCCTTGTGCAGGATTGCTCCCTTGTGCAGGATTGCTCCCTTGTGCAGGATTGCTCCCTTGTGCAGGATTGCTCCCTTGTGCAGCTGGCACCGGTCTCAACAAAGTGATCCCACTGTTCGCAGTGACGAGAGTATCTGTGAATATAGCGGCTGTGAGAAAACAAAAACCGAAAATTACGTCATTGACCTGTGCGGTCATTCCAATATTTTTTCTAAAATTTTAATATTCTCACAGAATGTTATCAATATTGTCATTGTGCCGTTAATGCACTGACGGAGACAAGGGTACACTATGTGACGTAACTTATTGTATCAAGAGAGTATTTCCCATTTTGAATCAATGGTCGACAGAAAGATGTTCATGTTAGTGCATAATCACATTTCTGGTTTTTATGGTAATCTTTCTATATATATATAATTCTCTTCATGGGACCATGCGAGGCAAGCAGGCTGCAAGTATGTGCAACAGAGCATGACGAATGACCCTCGCTCGGGTCAACTAAACACAGTTAACGGTTGACAAGCGAAGGTAGTGGAGGGGTGACCAACAATGGCCCTTGCGTTTCACTTGCATTGTTCCTTCACAGAAAACGTGAAATTCGTAGTGTACTGGTTAACATATTTAGGGTTGTTAATGGCGTGTTTTGAAAAACCGATTATCGATTATGTAACTCCGATTTTAAACCGATTATCGTTTTACAACTGACTTCATAGAAGTTAGGGTTGTACCGAATTTCGCCTGCAAATGTCTCGAAAATAAACAATGAGTTGGCAGTTCAACCGACGTTCACTCGCGTTGTTTTGATTTATTCGTGCTGTAGTTTGTGTCCGTTCTTTCTCAACTTTCTTTGCACTCTCCACGAGCAAGTCTGCGGCGTATGCTACGCCGCGGGGCGTCTAGTATGTATAATTCACTTAAACGGCATGTGCAAATGAGCATGACGAATGACCCTCGCTGGGGTCGCAAGATCAGAGTTGGCAAGCGTAGTAGGATGACAAAAAGGTGGGGGGGGGTGGCAACAATGCTTCCTGCGTTCACTTGCATTGTTTCTTCTCAGAGTAACATATGATTCGTAGTGTAGTGGTTATCACGTCCGCCTTGCACGCGGAAAGTCCTGGGTTCAAGCCCCAGAGGGAATAATTAAAAAAATATAATTAAATGTTTTTCGGCTCGTTCTTTTCCCCATTTTTTGCGAACATTACTAACCCTAGGCTCGGCAAATCACAGTGTATGGTTGGCAAGGAATGTTAGTAAAGGGTGGAGGGGGGCAGGTAGCAACAACCGCTTTGTACATTTCTCCAAGTTTACTCGCTATCTTTTTTTTCTCTCCATTACTTCGTGTTGCTGTTTGTGTCCGTTATCTCACCTCCTCCCTCGTTCTTTGCAATATCTATGATGAGCAAGTCTGCGGCGTAAGCTACGCTGCGGGTGGTATCTTTTAATATCATAAAAGTAGTAATAATCCATGTTTCTATTGCGCCTTTATTTTTGTAGACATGAAAAATTGAAAGAAAATCGTAGTGTGTGTGCGAATCATTTATTTTCTCCTATTTAGTTCAATGGAATAAAAGCGTGTTGTTAAAATCCTTTTTTACTCAATTTTTTTATTAATGAAAGTAAAATTTAAAGAAGAATTTAAAATTATGTGTATATCGATCAAATTCTAGTTGTTTTTTTTCAATAAATATAAGTTTTTATTCCTTGCTTAGTACAAGAAACAAGCTGCTCATACAAACTGCCAATCACGTAATTAATGACAAATATATTGACAGTTGTTATCTTACTTTGGCCAGACTATCTATGGTGTCTTACTTTGGCCAGACTATCTATTGGTGTCTTACTTTGGCCAGACTATCTATTGGTGTCTTACTTTGGCCAGACTATCTATTGGTGTCTTACTTTGGCCAGACTATCTATTGGTGTCTTACTTTGGCCAGACTATCTATTGGTGTCTTACTTTGGCCAGACTATCTATTGGTGTCTTACTTTGGCCAGACTATCTATTGGTGTCTTACTTTGGCCAGACTATCTATTGGTGTCTTACTTTGGCCAGACTATCTATTGGTGTCTTACTTTGGCCAGACTATCTATGTGTGTCTTACTTTGGCCAGACTATCTGTTGGTGTCTTACTTTGGCCAGACTATCTATTGGTGTCTTACTTTGGCCAGACTATCTATTGGTGTCTTACTTTGGCCAGACTATCTATTGGTGTCTTACTTTGGCCAGACTATCTATTGGTGTCTTACTTTGGCCAGACTATCTATTGGTGTCTTACTTTGGCCAGACTATCTATTGGTGTCTTACTTTGGCCAGACTATCTATTGGTGTCTTACTTTGGCCAGACTATCTATGTGTGTCTTACTTTGGCCAGACTATCTGTTGGTGTCTTACTTTGGCCAGACTATCTATTGGTGTCTTACTTTGGCCAGACTATCTATTGGTGTCTTACTTTGGCCAGACTATCTATTGGTATCTTACTTTGGCCAGACTATCTATTGGTGTCTTACTTTGGCCAGACTATCTATTGGTGTCTTACTTTGGCCAGACTATCTATTGGTGTCTTACTTTGGCCAGACTATCTATTGGTGTCTTACTTTGGCCAGACTATCTATTGGTGTCTTACTTTGGCCAGACTATCTATTGGTGTCTTACTTTGGCCCGACTATCTATTGGTGTCTTACTTTGGCCAGACTATCTATTGGTGTCTTACTTTGGCCAGACTATCTATTGGTGTCTTACTTTGGCCAGACTATCTATTGGTATCTTACTTTGGCCAGACTATCTATTGGTGTCTTACTTTGGCCAGACTATCTATTGGTGTCTTACTTTGGCCAGACTATCTATTGGTGTCTTACTTTGGCCAGACTATCTATTGGTGTCTTACTTTGGCCAGACTATCTATTGGTGTCTTACTTTGGCCAGACTATCTATTGGTGTCTTACTTTGGCCAGACTATCTATTGGTGTCTTACTTTGGCCAGACTATCTATTGGTGTCTTACTTTGGCCAGACTATCTGTTGGTGTCTTACTTTGGCCAGACTATCTATTGGTGTCTTACTTTGGCCAGACTATCTATTGGTGTCTTACTTTGGCCAGACTATCTATTGGTGTCTTACTTTGGCCAGACTATCTATTGGTGTCTTACTTTGGCCAGACTATCTATTGGTGTCTTACTTTGGCCAGACTATCTATTGGTGTCTTACTTTGGCCAGACTATCTATTGGTGTCTTACTTTGGCCAGACTATCTATTGGTGTCTTACTTTGGCCAGACTATCTATTGGTGTCTTACTTTGGCCAGACTATCTATTGGTGTCTTACTTTGGCCAGACTATCTGTTGGTGTCTTACTTTGGCCAGACTATCTATTGGTGTCTTACTTTGGCCAGACTATCTATTGGTGTCTTACTTTGGCCAGACTATCTGTTGGTGTCTTACTTTGGCCAGACTATCTATTGGTGTCTTACTTTGGCCAGACTATCTGTTGGTGTCTTACTTTGGCCAGACTATCTGTTGGTGTCTTACTTTGGCCAGACTATCTATTGGTGTCTTACTTTGGCCAGACTATCTGTTGGTGTCTTACTTTGGCCAGACTATCTATTGGTGTCTTACTTTGGCCAGACTATCTGTTGGTGTCTTACTTTGGCCAGACTATCTGTTGGTGTCTTACTTTGGCCAGACTATCTGTTGGTGTCTTACTTTGGCCAGACTATCTGTTGGTGTCTTACTTTGGCCAGACTATCTGTTGGTGTCTTACTTTGGCCAGACTATCTGTTGGTGTCTTACTTTGGCCAGACTATCTGTTGGTGTCTTACTTTGGCCAGACTATCTGTTGGTGTCTTACTTTGGCCAGACTATCTGTTGGTGTCTTACTTTGGCCAGACTATCTATTGGTGTCTTACTTTGGCCAGACTATCTGTTGGTGTCTTACTTTGGCCAGACTATCTATTGGTGTCTTACTTTGGCCAGACTATCTGTTGGTGTCTTACTTTGGCCAGACTATCTATTGGTGTCTTACTTTGGCCAGACTATCTATTGGTGTCTTACTTTGGCCAGACTATCTGTTGGTGTCTTACTTTGGCCAGACTATCTATTGGTGTCTTACTTTGGCCAGACTATCTGTTGGTGTCTTACTTTGGCCAGACTATCTATTGGTGTCTTACTTTGGCCAGACTATCTATTGGTGTCTTACTTTGGCCAGACTATCTATTGGTGTCTTACTTTGGCCAGACTATCTATTGGTGTCTTACTTTGGCCAGACTATCTATTGGTGTCTTACTTTGGCCAGACTATCTATTGGTGTCTTACTTTGGCCAGACTATCTATTGGTGTCTTACTTTGGCCAGACTATCTATTGGTGTCTTACTTTGGCCAGACTATCTATTGGTGTCTTACTTTGGCCAGACTATCTATTGGTGTCTTACTTTGGCCAGACTATCTATTGGTGTCTTACTTTGGCCAGACTATCTATTGGTGTCTTACTTTGGCCAGACTATCTATTGGTGTCTTACTTTGGCCAGACTATCTATTGGTGTCTTACTTTGGCCAGACTATCTATTGGTGTCTTACTTTGGCCAGACTATCTATTGGTGTCTTACTTTGGCCAGACTATCTATTGGTGTCTTACTTTGGCCAGACTATCTATTGGTGTCTTACTTTGGCCAGACTATCTATTGGTGTCTTACTTTGGCCAGACTATCTGTTGGTGTCTTACTTTGGCCAGACTATCTGTTGGTGTCTTACTTTGGCCAGACTATCTGTTGGTGTCTTACTTTGGCCAGACTATCTGTTGGTGTCTTACTTTGGCCAGACTATCTGTTGGTGTCTTACTTTGGCCAGACTATCTGTTGGTGTCTTACTTTGGCCAGACTATCTGTTGGTGTCTTACTTTGGCCAGACTATCTGTTGGTGTCTTACTTTGGCCAGACTATCTGTTGGTGTCTTACTTTGGCCAGACTATCTGTTGGTGTCTTACTTTGGCCAGACTATCTGTTGGTGTCTTACTTTGGCCAGACTATCTGTTGGTGTCTTACTTTGGCCAGACTATCTATTGGTGTCTTACTTTGGCCAGACTATCTGTTGGTGTCTTACTTTGGCCAGACTATCTTTGGTGTCTACTTTGCCAGACTTTGGTGTCTTACTTTGGCCAGACTATCTGTTGGTGTCTTACTTTGGCCAGACTATCTGTTGGTGTCTTACTTTGGCCAGACTATCTGTTGGTGTCTTACTTTGGCCAGACTATCTGTTGGTGTCTTACTTTGGCCAGACTATCTGTTGGTGTCTTACTTTGGCCAGACTATCTATTGGTGTCTTACTTTGGCCAGACTATCTGTTGGTGTCTTACTTTGGCCAGACTATCTATTGGTGTCTTACTTTGGCCAGACTATCTGTTGGTGTCTTACTTTGGCCAGACTATCTATTGGTGTCTTACTTTGGCCAGACTATCTATTGGTGTCTTACTTTGGCCAGACTATCTGTTGGTGTCTTACTTTGGACAGACTATCTATTGGTGTCTTACTTTGGCCAGACTATCTGTTGGTGTCTTACTTTGGCCAGACTATCTATTGGTGTCTTACTTTGGCCAGACTATCTATTGGTGTCTTACTTTGGCCAGACTATCTGTTGGTGTCTTACTTTGGCCAGACTATCTGTTGGTGTCTTACTTTGGCCAGACTATCTATTGGTGTCTTACTTTGGCCAGACTATCTGTTGGTGTCTTACTTTGGCCAGACTATCTATTGGTGTCTTACTTTGGCCAGACTATCTGTTGGTGTCTTACTTTGGCCAGACTATCTGTTGGTGTCTTTCTTTGGCCAGACTATCTATTGGTGTCTTACTTTGGCCAGACTATCTGTTGGTGTCTTACTTTGGCCAGACTATCTATGTGTGTCTTACTTTGGCCAGACTATCTATTGGTGTCTTACTTTGGCCAGACTATCTGTTGGTGTCTTACTTTGGCCAGACTATCTGTTGGTGTCTTACTTTGGCCAGACTATCTGTTGGTGTCTTACTTTGGCCAGACTATCTGTTGGTGTCTTACTTTGGCCAGACTATCTATTGGTGTCTTACTTTGGCCAGACTATCTGTTGGTGTCTTACTTTGGCCAGACTATCTATTGGTGTCTTACTTTTGCCAGACTATCTATTGGTGTCTTACTTTGACCAGACTATCTGTTGGTGTCTTACTTTGGCCAGACTATCTGTTGGTGTCTTACTTTGGCCAGACTATCTGTTGGTGTCTTACTTTGGCCAGACTATCTATTGGTGTCTTACTTTGGCCAGACTATCTATTGGTGTCTTACTTTGGCCACACTATCTGTTGGTGTCTTACTTTGGCCAGACTATCTGTTGGTGTCTTACTTTGGCCAGACTATCTATTGGTGTCTTACTTTGGCCAGACTATCTATTGGTGTATTACTTTGGCCAGACTATCTGTTGGTGTCTTACTTTGGCCAGACTATCTATTGGTGTCTTACTTTGGCCAGACTATCTGTTGGTGTCTTACTTTGGCCAGACTATCTATTGGTGTCTTACTTTGGCCAGACTATCTATTGGTGTCTTACTTTGGCCACACTATCTGTTGGTGTCTTACTTTGGCCAGACTATCTGTTGGTGTCTTACTTTGGCCAGACTATCTATTGGTGTCTTACTTTGGCCAGACTATCTATTGGTGTATTACTTTGGCCAGACTATGTATGTGTGTCTTACTTTGGCCAGACTATTACTTTGGCCGAATTCTATTGGTGTCTTACTTTGGCCAGACTATCTGTTGGTGTCTTACTTTGGCCAGACTATCTATTGGTGTCTTACTTTGGCCAGACTATCTGTTGGTGTCTTACTTTGGCCAGACTATCTGTTGGTGTCTTACTTTGGCCAGACTATCTGTTGGTGTCTTTTTTTGGCCAGACTATCTATTGGTGTCTTACTTTGGCCAGACTATCTGTTGGTGTCTTACTTTGGCCAGACTATCTATTGGTGTCTTACTTTGGCCAGACTATCTGTTGGTGTCTTACTTTGGCCAGACTATCTGTTGGTGTCTTACTTTGGCCAGACTATCTTTTTGGTGTCTTACTTTGGCCAGACTATCTGTTGGTGTCTTACTTTGGCCAGACTATCTGTTGGTGTCTTACTTTGGCCAGACTATCTATTGGTGTCTTACTTTTGCCAGACTATCTATTGGTGTCTTACTTTGACCAGACTATCTGTTGGTGTCTTACTTTGGCCAGACTATCTGTTGGTGTCTTACTTTGGCCAGACTATCTGTTGGTGTCTTACTTTGGCCAGACTATCTATTGGTGTCTTACTTTGGCCAGACTATCTATTGGTGTCTTACTTTGGCCACACTATCTGTTGGTGTCTTACTTTGGCCAGACTATCTGTTGGTGTCTTACTTTGGCCAGACTATCTATTGGTGTCTTACTTTTGGCCAGACTATCTATTGGTGTATTACTTTGGCCAGACTATCTGTTGGTGTCTTACTTTGGCCAGACTATCTGTTGGTGTCTTACTTTGGCCAGACTATCTGTTGGTGTCTTACTTTGGCCAGACTATCTATTGGTGTCTTACTTTGGCCAGACTATCTATTGGTGTCTTACTTTGGCCACACTATCTGTTGGTGTCTTACTTTGGCCAGACTATCTATTGGTGTCTTACTTTGGCCAGACTATCTATTGGTGTATTACTTTGGCCAGACTATGTATGTGTGTCTTACTTTGGCCAGACTATTACTTTGGCCGAATTCTATTGGTGTCTTACTTTGGCCAGACTATCTGTTGGTGTCTTACTTTGGCCAGACTATCTATTGGTGTCTTACTTTGGCCAGACTATCTGTTGGTGTCTTACTTTGGCCAGACTATCTGTTGGTGTCTTTTTTTGGCCAGACTATCTATTGGTGTCTTACTTTGGCCAGACTATCTGTTGGTGTCTTACTTTGGCCAGACTATCTATTGGTGTCTTACTTTGGCCAGACTATCTGTTGGTGTCTTACTTTGGCCAGACTATCTGTTGGTGTCTTACTTTGGCCAGACTATCTTTTTGGTGTCTTACTTTGGCCAGACTATCTGTTGGTGTCTTACTTTGGCCAGACTATCTGTTGGTGTCTTACTTTGGCCAGACTATCTATTGGTGTCTTACTTTGGCCAGACTATCTGTTGGTGTCTTACTTTGGCCAGACTATCTATTGGTGTCTTACTTTGGCCAGACTATCTATTGGTGTCTTACTTTGGCCAGACTATCTGTTGGAGTCTTACTTTGGCCAGACTATCTGTTGGTGTCTTACTTTGGCCAGACTATCTGTTGGTGTCTTACTTTGGCCAGACTATCTGTTGGTGTCTTACTTTGGCCAGACTATCTATTGGTGTCTTACTTTGGCCAGACTATCTGTTGGTGTCTTACTTTGGCCAGACTATTTTTGGTGTCTTACTTTGGCCAGACTATTTTTGGTGTCTTACTTTGGCCAAACTATCTATTGGTGTCTTACTTTGGCCAGACTATCTATGTGTGTCTTACTTTGGCCAGACTATTACTTTGGCCGAATTCTATTGGTGTCTTACTTTGGCCAGACTATCTATTGGTGTCTTACTTTGGCCAGATTCTATTGGTGTCTTACTTTGGCCAGATTCTATTGGTATCTTACTCTGGCCAGACTATCTATTGGTGTCTTACTTTGGCCGAATTCTATTGGTGTCTTACTTTGGCCAAATTCTATTGGTGTCTTACTTTGGCCAGACTATCTATTGGTGTCTTACTTTGGCCAGACCATCTATTGGTGTCTTACTTTGGCCAGACTTCGTAGAATGCGTACAGCGCGGCCCCAGCGACTCCAAACACGAAACTTGACCAACCCGGTGGGAGGTGGGACTGCGCGTGGAGGCCGATGACCATAGCAGTGACGTGGACATCCATGACTGTACACATCGAGTGGACCAGTCAGCTTCGAGACTAACCAGTGGATGACGGTGATGGGTAAACCTTCCAAAGATCCATACTTCAATCAAGGACTGTCGTTGTTAATGGAATATTAGATATCTGAAATAATGGAGAAGCAGGGTCACATTGTGGACATCTTTCAAATGATGTATGTTTCGATAACAATATTTCAATAGCTAAAATAAGTTTATTCGGCTAATTTGTTATGGCAGAGCGAGGCGTACTTCCGGGAATGGAATTATGTATTCATACGACGCGAACTTGGGAGAAGCGCAATTGACATATACTATTGGACGACCTGCATATTGATATTTTTATAGTTAGTCACTCGATTTTCGCCGTTTAATTGAATGTAATCTATTGATGAACTTTTTGCTCTTCATTTTTTTAAATTCATGAATTGATATATATTTTTTTTTAAATTTTATAGTTTTCCCCTGACAGATCCCCATTTTAGGTTTAAGGTTAGGTTTAGGCTTAGGGATAGGTTTTAGGATTATGGATAGGTTTATGGATAGGTTTTAGGTTTCGGGATAGGTTTAGGGTAAAGGTTTAGTGGTCTAATTTTTAATTTCAGTTCTTACTTCTTTTTTTTCAACTTTTTTCTTCATTTTATGCACTATTTTTCCGCCATCTTTTTCACGTGTTGACAACAAAGATGGCGGCTAAAATACAATAATAAAACAAACCCGTAAAAACAAAGTTTTTGACTATAAATCCCTTATATATGAAACATAACTAACAGTATTGAATATTTTCAAACGCGACAAACATTTACAGACTGAATCTGTCTTAACTCAACTTTGCTTCATAACCCTGGGGGGTGGGGTGGGGGGGGGAGGGGGAAAAGTCTGGTCACCGATCGCTTGACCAAGCTCAGCGTGACACGTAAAATGTAAACAAAAGCATGCCGGTACTTCGATGGGTCGCGTCAACGCGTGACTGAATAATCCCGTGAAAAAAAAACAATAACAAACAGTGAGTTTCAATTACATACGCTATATAAGGATAAACTAAAAAGGCATAAATTTAATTGCGGTACGTTCGATCGATCTGAAATTTTGATACGATGCATTGTTAGGTGAGACGGGTCCGTGTGCCAAATTTCAGCTCGATCAGATCACTGGAAGTGGGTCATTTTTTAATTTGGTTTTTCCGCCCGCCCAAGACAGACAGACTGCGAGAGATGACGACAGAATGACAGAGACGGCCGCGAAGTTAATATAAGGGATTTAAATAAAACAAACCCGTTTAAACAAAGTTTTTGACTATAAATCCCTTATATATGAGACATAACTAAAAGTATTTACAAATATTTACAGACTGAATCTGTCTTAACTCAACTTTGCTTCATAACCCTTTGGGTGGGGGGGGGTGGGAGAGGGGAAAAGTCTGGTCACCGATCGCTTGACCGAGCTCAGCGTGACACGTAAAATGTAAACAAAAGCATGCCGGTACTTCGATGGGTCGCGTCAACGCGTGACTGAATAATCCCGTGAAAAAAACACAATAACAAACAGTGAGTTTGAATTACAAACGTTATATAAGGATAAACTAAAAAGGCATAAATTTAATTACGATACGTTCGATCGATCTGACATTTTGATACGATGCATTGTTAGGTGAGACGGGTCCGTGTGCCAAATTTTAGCTCGATCGGATCACGGGAAGTGGGTCATTTTTTACTTTTGTTTTTTCACCCGCCCAAGACAGACAGACAGAGAGAGATGACGACAGAACGACAGAGAGACAGAGAGAGACGGCGGTGAAGTTAATATAAGGGATTTAAAAAGACGCACGCTCTTTTTGCTTTTACCATTAATTCTATGTAACGTCACAATCATCTTTCTATAATGTTTCTACATTTCTAGTATATCCACAGTCCCTTGTTCTAAGTCTTAGCAAGAAGCTTGTCAAAAAATTAGTATTGAATAAGACGTCTTCACAGTCTGGCAAGAGAAGCAATTTTAACTATGGCACATGATCTGATGTATTAGTCGAGTTAATAAACGAAAATGAAGTGTTTTAATGACACTTAATGAACACTTACAAAAACTGCATAGGTTTGTGTGATGCTGACCCTCATCCTTCGAGGCTTTCAAACCGGAAGAATAGAAGAGTCCTTAAAAATGAGTCATTTCCGGTGCTAGTAAACATGACATAAAAATAATTACGACTTTCAATTTCAAACATCCATGAGATCTAAAAATATTTGCAACTATCTCAAATATAAAGTCACCACCTCGAAATAAAAACAAAACGAATTTTTACATAGAGTATTAATTGAACGGTACAGCACAAATTTCGTAGCAGCCTCTCAGAAAATATAAGAGCCATATTCACATTGTTAAAAATGGTGGCATCTTTGTATTAAAACTGCCATCTAATTGGAGTTTTTTTTTATTTTAAAATATTTTTTAATCTAATTATTTATTGTATAATTTTCGTTGTATATACAACTGTAGAACTAAAGGCATTCGCATACCGTAAGCCTGAAATAATGGTTACAGAAAATAAAATAGTATGTGTTGTGCTCAACTTTCTTTCCGATTTACTAGCCGGGTACAAACCACTCTTGTGGTGATTCCGAAAGTGTATGAATTTCTTTTAAATATTGTTTAAGTCCAGCTAACTTTATTTACACTCCGCAATTTTTTTTTACAAAAAGTAATTGACCTCTCAGATAACGAGTAACACAAACCAGTAACACAAGCCAGTAACACAAAGTTGGGAAAGTGTATTATAAGAAAGCAAATAAATAAACTCATTGAAATTTAAGTGATTAGATTTTGAATCTTAGAAGAAGAAAAAAAGTATTGAATAGATTTTCTTGTTCAAATGTATTTTGCCAAATATATTTTATTACTTTTATTGTCACCTTAAACTTAGACGTCCATGACTCACGTTTCGAAAACGAAAAGCTTCGCATTAGATCACGACAGCACACATTATGTTCTTAGAAAGTGTTTTCCCGAAAAACTATCGCGTCACTTTAAATGAAGCATCATCTCTGGACGCCAATTTTATATCGATGAATGCGGAAGTGTACTGAATGGCATATAAAGCAATCGGCCCATATCTTTTGGGAGCAAGCAAGTCCATGGCAGTCACAACCTTCATGATTAACTTTGATGATGAATCACATAACTCTATATAGATCAGTCTTTGGTGGTGCAGATCTTTCTTCGTGAGGGCTGTCAAATTTAGGTGGGCTGTCTCAAGCGGTTTGTGTTATTATTATTTTGTTCACTTATTATATAGCGCAGTACCTGCAGCCTACAGCTGGGCTCACAGCACTTTACAAACCTGTTCAACAATTACAGATAACACATTGCACTCTAAATCTTCCTAAACATAGTTACACACACAAAATTAGCATTCTCAAAGCGTGAAAACCCCATTAACTATCTTTCTAGATTACATTAAAAGTCATTTCAAATCAATAATTCTGAAACTAAACAAAACAAGTGCTATTACAAGTTGCTGCTAAAATTTCGGGAGTCGATCGAAAAAAGATTTTTCAATATTCCGTCTCCAACATTGTTCTAAATATTCTTAGATGTTTCTAGACCATGAGTTGGGGAAGGTTGCAATTCAAAACGATAATCAGTTTAATTAGAGAAAGCCACTGAAAGATAATACTTGGAATTTTGATTTTTGTAAAATAGTATGTTGCCTTTTTTCTGTAAAAAGATAAGTCTTCTGATAAAGAATAAAGATAAAGCAAAGCATTTCTAAATATTTCCTGAATTAAAATTACTTGCAAATACTTTCAAAATTTCATCAACAAATTATTTAAATTAAAAATAAATAAAAATAATAATATTTAAAACTTGATCGCATTGTTTTTAACATAATAAAATCAGCTCTGTTTTTTTAAAGAGTTGTATTCTTTTCCTCCCAGAGACGCAAAGCAAGTCTCCATGACAAGTGCAACCGATGTGTTTCCCTCTCTTCTGTGCTACGAGGCGGTCAGCTTCCTCATCTACGGTACCCTGGCCTTTCTGATACTTCTCTACACGCCTTACTGGGTCCGGCAGCAGATGGACAAATACTTTCTACAGGTTTGGTGGTCATTGCGGGTGGGGGGAGAAACATTTATGTGTCATCTCATTACGTCATGTCGGCGGTGAGAAAATAACTCTGTAACCACATGACATAAACAAATACATGACATAATTAGTCGTGAGTTATTTCTCTATTAAGGATCATAATAATAATAATAATAAATTGATTATTTATATAGCGCTGTATCCCAGTAAGGAACTGGGCTCACAGCGCTTTACATGAAAGAAATAACATACTTATAAGTATTAAATTAACTTTCATATCACAACAAACACAAAAAATTACAATACATTATACATAAGCTACGTTAATCATTTACAAGAAATGTTGTTTCATCAATTTTAAAAATAAATTGTGAAAAGATGTGTCTTAAGTGCAGTCTTGAAAGACTTGGTTGTTTGAATACTACGTATGTGTAATGGTAGAGAATTCCATTGTTTGGCTGCACAAAAAGAGAATGACCTTTCACCAAACGTTTTGGTGCGTGTCGTAGGAACAGAGAGAACGCACATAAGACCCAGAGGAATCGCACATTTCAGTGGCGTATTAGAAACGTCCTTGACAATAGGGCGCTATAACACTAGAGACGTCCATGACATTAGGGCGCTATAACATTAGAGACCTCCATAAAATTAGGGCGCTATAATTTAGTATTTCGAGAAATGTATTAAGTCTTTATTTTAGTGACCCAATGACATTAAACCCCATTGATATCAGTGATATCATTGCTATTTGAACACAATGACTTTATGACTCAATGACGTTAACGAACCTACGACTTTTCTTTTGTGACTTTTGTTTGGTGTAAATAAACCCAAATGATATTAGCCCCCGCTCCCCCACCCCCCGTCATGTGTGTGTGTAAGTGTTGAATTATTATATTGTTATCAAATATTTTTCTTCCCGAGCAGAGCCTGGCCATGAAGGCCAACAAGAGAAGCATGCAGAAACAGATGGACAGCTTCAAGAACAGGTTGTCTGTGGGTGAGACTGTGGAGAGGTTTGACGACACGAGCTACGAGAAGGACGGGGAGGACACCAAGGCCCAGGACCTCGAGGTGGAGATGTTTACAAGGAAAGAACACGTGTCAGAGTGAAATAATAAACAAATGTAGCTTCTAGCATTGAGTCCGTGTTGACAATGGTCTGCTGGCACTGAGTCTGTGTTGACAATGGTCTGCTAGCACTGAGTCTGTGTTGACAATGGTCTGCTAGCATTGAGTCCGTGTTGACAATGGTCTGCTGGCACTAAGTCTGTGTTGACAAATGTCTGCTAGCACTGAGTCTGTGTTGACAATGGCGTTTGTATTTGTTTGTCAATAACTAGCCTCATATTAGTGAAGCTTACTGATTTTTTACGTCTTTTTATTACAGAATTATAGATATACCTTTTTAATGATATTTTTAATAGAGAAGATGAGACTTAAAAAAGATAATTAAAAACACGTTTAATAGAGTAATAAGTGACTAATAATTTTCTGAATATTTATATATATGTCTATATAATATATAAGCTTTTCAATTTTCAACACTTACGAAATATTGCATACATAAAAGACTAAAGTTGGGATAATAGAGTTCATGAAATTATATAGTATTCATTGTAAAACTATTTTAAAAGTGAATGTTTAAATTATTTTAAACCAATGACAAATTAATTAAAATATGAAGTCTACCTGTGAGACCTTGGTGGACACGTGTCGTCCAGTATACAAATATATTATACGGATCTCTCCCGCCTGTTTCAGTGCATTAGCATTAGCAACATGCTGGTTTTTTTCTAAAGTAATGGGGGTGAGACTGCAATCAGGCTTTTAAAAAGGTAAATGCATAAAATAAAAACAGGGTATTAGTAGGCCTGACAGGACGTAACACAACAGCGAACGTTTCGGCAAAGAGCCTTCTTCAACGGACAAATAGTACACAAATGAAACGAATAAAACGAAATAATAGAAAAAAAAACACTTAGCTGCGGTGAAATCCAAGTAGTCCAGTAGAGATCCATCGTTTTATTCGTTTCATTTGTGTACTATTTGTCCGTTGAAGAAGGCTCTTTGCCGAAACGTTCGCTGTTGTGTTACGTCCTGTCAGGCCTACTAATACCCTTTTTTTATTTTATGCATTTACCTGGTTCTTTTCTAGATGACCCCGTGGTCTATAGTCAAACCCTAACTGACCTTTAAGACTAAATTCAAGGCGTTCTTTAAATAAATCAAAGTCAAGATTATTTTAAAATAATTTATTCGATTTAAACTAGCTTGCAAAAGTAGTTCAACGAAATTAAATAGTGGAAAATGTGCGTCATTTAACATTTTAAAAAAAACCAAAAAAAACAAAAAACTTCATGAGTCTTACGAAAATTCTGTCTAACTGGAACTCCACAGCCAAAGACAGTAACAATGAACATGGATATTTCAGTCAGGCTAATGGATATTTCAGTCAGGCTAATGGATGTTTTTTTTAAAAGTCAGGTCAATGGATGTTTCAGTAAGTCTCATGGATATTTCAGTCAGGCCGATGGATATTTCAGTCAGCGCAATGGATGTTTCGTCTGGCCATTGGATATTTCAGTCAGGCAAAGAGATGTTTTAAGTCAGGTCAATGGATGTTTCAGTTAAGCCAATGAATGTTGTGGTCAGGCCAATAGCTGTTTCTTCAGTCAATACAATACAACAATACAATACAACAATACAATACAACAATACAATACAACAATATACAATACAACAATACAATACAACAATACAATACAACAATACAATACAACAATACAATACAACAATACAATACAACAATACAATACAACAATACAATATGTTCTTTGACGTTTTGTCAGGCCCATACATACCCTGTTTGTAAAACATATAACTATTTAGTCAGGACAATGGATGTTTCAGTCAGGCCAATGGATTTTGCAGGCCAATGTATAAATCTACCAGTAAATTTTGATGACTATATATCATGAATATACAAGGAAAAGCCCAATACCATACAACTTAGGGTTAGAGCCGTGATCATATCTTTCAAATAAGTCCTGTGCGATAGATGGTTTTATTATTATTATTTGACATCCCGTCCCCGTGCGCATTAACACAAAATTCAAGTAAATGAGCAGCAATACCAATCATATCCCGCCCCCTCCCTTCTATTTACATTCTGTCAAGTTCCAAAATCCACTTTATCCTCGAGCGTGGTAAGTACATTGAACAGTTTACCCGCTGATATTTATTGCGTGTTTTGTTTCCTTCAATTATTCGAAGAGAGAGCTACATAATTCTCGGTAAGATAATGTCATCTCTCATCAAATTAATAATTAATGACGTCTCAATCACTCAATCTTTATAGAAATGAAATATAACGTCCGGGTGCAACTAACGATGTTATCAATAATGAAAAACAATCACTTTGACCTCAGTTATTAGACTTAGACTTAGACTATTATTGTAATACCTTGAGAAAGTTGGAGACACATTCCCATCAAGGACCATTGATTTTATTTTAAAACTGTACATTTTTCAAATCACTACTTTAATTTTGATATCAGTTTTGAACTGTGTATGCGGATTTTATAAATATTATGGTTGCCATAGTGGATAAGGTCGTTAAACCGGAGGCCGGGATGGGGGGGGGGTGCTAGGTTGTAGGGGAATCAGGCAAAGGGACAATTACAAAAACTATGCTTAAATCAGCTAAAATATATTTATTTTGAAAATTTCTGTCACTTTTGACGGGTAATACACTACACTAGTTTAAATATAATTTTAATACTTAAGTAAGTACTCTATGTTATTTGTACTGACGAAGTCATTAGCTGAAACGTTTAATGTTGTATTAGTTCAATAATAAATCTTAACTTTATTGCTTTCATTACACAACTTGTGTATTTTGTATTTGACTAGTCAGGAGAGATGAGGGCTACACCCTCAGATAACCACAATGAGTGACACCACGTTAACCACAGTTGATGACAACAATTCGTTTAACGCCACTGGTTATCTCTAAATACTGCTATTTAGGCAAAGATTTAGAATGACGTTGTGCAGTACCGCGACCTGTGGTCTCTGGCCTGGTGATTGGTTGTTTCCTTTCCCACGCTTTTGACGTTGCCAGGGGTTACGACATGGTCTGCAAGCACATGGACTTGGAATTTAGTTTGATTTGTTTGCATGCAGTCGTCATCGCAGACAGATATTATACCTGATTTTTATTTATGAATCATCAAAGCTCAGCCTTCCATATAGTATAATTATTTTGACATCACGGACAGTTGTTAAAGAAACAATAAATGTATGTCATAACTTAATTTTAATGGTGTCTTTTGATTATTATATTCGTGTGCCACAATAATGGAATTCCCCGATGAAGTCTCAACACGACCGTGTTGTCAACACTATTTCAATGTGACAAATGGTCAGGACATCTCACAGCTGACCGATGAGCCGTTTGAGACTGTCATGGCCGCCTGCCAGTTGGTCCTGAGCTGTGTAATCATTACAAGTAACAGTTTAACCCTGGTTGCTATTGCTACGACCAAGACTCTGAAGACATTACAGGTAAATATTGTCTTTTCTGGCGCTTTTTTGTTAACGACTCTGCAATTTTTATGATGATTAACAATAATAATCACTTTCAAATGAGTTCAGTTTATTTATTATTTTATTTTCAATAGTAGATATAAGCGTTAACAAAATGACAATATTTTCGGTTTTAATTTTCAATATTTCATCACAGTGCTTAAAATAGAGATAATAGTTTAATTTTCTATACAATAGTGGCATTCACTTTCAGTGTTAGAACGCTGGAGAGATATTTTTTTCTCTATTGTGTTAACATTACCACAGAGGCGATATTAAGTTTTCATGATCCTATTGTATCTGTCAACTTAAACTAGAATTATTTATTCTAAATTAGTTATTATATATAGACTTATATGCAATTTTTATATAAGATATATTTTAATTAATTATGATTGGCGTTCACTTGTTTCTTTTTATTGAATCGTTTTAAGTTTGATTTGCTTTGGACAATGTTGTTGTTTTTTTCTTCTTTGCTTATCACTTCCTATTGGTCTGTTTCAAGCCATTTTCTTACACCGGTGAGAGATAAAATCAAATACAAAAATTAAACGTGAGATATTTTTATTTTCGCCCCGGAACATGAAATAACATGTCTATATAAGAACTAAACAGCAATATAAACTTTCTATTGCTGCAAGGCCTAAATGAAATGAATAGTGAATTTTTAAAACATAATTTCAAAAGTGTACACACATTTTTTTTTAAAATTGTTAAACAACATTAAGCACTTTTTTTTAAATAGCGCTGGTCGAGTGGCAACGTACCTAGAGACAAGGGTTCGAATCTCCGAGAAGGCGGGGGCTCGTTCCCGTAGTCAAGAGCGTCCCTGAGTCCATCTAGCTCCGAATGGATACCTGACTGACATTAGTTGGGGTAAAGTAAGGGCGACAGGGCATTGTACCAATACTAGCCACACAATACCTTCGTACGGGGCCGTCCATAAATGACGCCACGCACCTAGGGGAAAAAAGGGGGGGGAGAGGGGGTCAAAAATTTGTGACAATGTATGACGAGAGGGGGAAGGGGTTTAAGGACTGTGACGTCACATAAAAAACTCGCAACTTAACATGAAAGTGCCACTTAAATATTTGATTGCTTACAATTTATTTAATGACATTTTACATGGCTTCGCGGGTTACCATATTTGAGTATAGCCTTACAATAAATACATACTTAAATGACAACGAATCGATTTGAAACATACTAATTTTGAAATAAAAAATACGTCTTTTATTGCGGGGTGGGGGGGGGGAGCGTGCAAAGCTTGTGACGTCGTATTGGAGGGGGGTATAACTTTTTGTGACGACCTGTGACGAAGGGGGAGGGGGTCAAAAATCGGGCCAAAATCGCGTGACGTCATTTATGGACGGCCCCTTTGCCGTGGCTAAAGAAACTTGTGAACGCTGCTTCACTTGCCTCATAGGTCTGCATGGTCTGAAAAGGGTACTTAATTGTTTTTTAATGCATTAAAAGCAAACAATTTTTTTAGTGACGTTCAAGGATTCTCTTACTCTCTCTCTCTCTCTCTCTCTCTCTCTCTCTCTCTCTCTCTCTCTCTCTCTCTCTCTCTCTCTCTCTCTTTCTCTCTCTCTCTCTCTCTCTCTCTCTCTCTCTCTCTCTCTCTTTCTCTCTCTCTCTCTCTCTCTCTCTCTCTCTCTCTCTCTCTCTCTCTCTCTCTCTCTCTGACGTTTCGTTTTGTTTTCTTATGTTTATTGTTGTATTTCCTTCTATGATAACATCCAACAATTTTACCAAGGAAGCAAAAATGGATATGTTAGTATTTTCATGGCGCGTTATATTTAGCAATGTTTATCATATCCTATTTTCATAATTGCTCTTTACATTTCATCATCTATTCAATAGGGATGATTTCATTGTTTATTATTCTAATAGACCTACTTATTTAATTTTTTAAAACTTTTATTTGCAAGAACAAGTTCATCTCCACATTAGCAGGGGCGGATCTGATGGTAGGGTTAGCACTGCTCATACTTCGTGTACAGAACTATGTATACAGACCTGAGTGGTTGCATGTGAGTATCGTTGTATTTTTTCTAAAACGTTCTTTTTCAACTTAATAAGCAATACAAGCCGATCCACGGCGTAGCATACGCTGCAGAGCTGGAGGGGGGCGGTAGCTCAACATCAGTGCGCATGTTTATAGACCAACGATGGGCAGGCAAGGGAAGGAAGGGTTTCTATGTAAGGCATTCTATATATAGATTGATGATTTCAAATTTTTAAAAAACACAATGCAATACATGTATATACACTCTTACACCGCACAAGTCACACCTAAACTACGGGGAGATTTCAACAAAAAGAAAACATTATCAAGAAATATCTCGACGTCAACGTGCTAAATATAACGGGTAAAAAAAAGTTTTGATAGACAACGTCCTCTTGGCTATTTGTACTTCAAGACATTTACAACGATTTGACTAAGTATAATGTTTCAATACCCGATAGCTGGCGCAGCAAAAAAAATGCATTTGCGTTTCTTGATTTTATCAATTTAGTACTGAAGGATACATGCTACAATTATCAACTTCCCAAATGCAAAGTTCCACACGTTAACCGTATTTGATAGGCCTGATTTATCAGTGACGAAAGAGCTGAATCTTACTTCGCACATTCCGACCAAATGAAAGTCGTATTTACAAAACGGAGTTTGTAGGTCTGTTTATCTCTGTCATCCAGTGACAGTCAATATATGAAATCAAATGTTCATTTAAAAAATGTCATTAGACATGTATAAAATATAGGGTAGTGTTTGTGTCTGTCATCCAGTGACAGTCAATATGTGAAATCAAATGTTCATTTAAAAAATGTCATTAGACATGTATAAAATATAGGGTAGTGTTTGTGTCTGTCATCCAGTGACAGTCAATATGTGAAATCAAATGTTCATTTAAAAAATGTCATTAGACATGTATAAAATATAGGGTAGTGTTTGTGTCTGTCATCCAGTGACAGTCAATATGTGAAATCAAATGTTCATTTAAAAAATGTCATTAGGCATGTATAAAATATAGGGTAGTGTTTGTGTCTGTCATCCAGTGACAGTCAATATGTGAAATCAAATGTTCATTTAAAAAATGTCATTAGACATGTATAAAATATAGGGTAGTGTTTGTGTCTGTCATCCAGTGACAGTCAATATGTGAAATCAAATGTTCATTTAAAAAATGCCATTAGACATGTATAAAATATAGGGTAGTGTTTGTGTCTGTCATCCAGGGACAGTCAATATGTGAAATCAAATGTTCATTTAAAAAATGCCATTAGACATGTATAAAATATAGGGTAGTGTTTGTGTCTGTATCCACGATTTTATGCCATGAGGCAAGAATAATGGAGTTGCTTCAAGTCTTCGCAGAAATATTACACATCAACTGTGAAACATTACGCTGACCATCGTGAACATTTAAGCATGGTTGCCATAACATGTCTTTGAAAAATTTCTTAGAACACTCACTGAAAGCACACAGTTCACTAAACTATTAAGGAGTTTAATAGTAATCCCGTAGTCTTACAGCCATTGCATGAATTCAGGTGGCTTTCAGGGCACTTAGCTTTACAATAATCGTTGAGACACTTACAAGAGCTGATAATGATCCTGTCAATAAATATAATTTGAAACCAGAGACCAGAGACCCATAGTTTTAAGCTGCTCTTTTCATGATGAAATCTTGAGTCCCGTCCAAGAATTATTTGAGTGCAGTGCATGCCGAAAGTTTGAGGTATCAGCATTGGTCGACAGGTCAAGTTTTAATTTTGTCCAATCAACTTACAGAAATAATTTTTAAATGCAAGGCATTTTCTGAAAGCTATTAATACATTTGCATTATTGATGGGTATCTTTACTTAAAGTTTTTGCTTGCAGAAAATAAGAACTTTGGGTTGATGCAGGTTTTTGACGAGTTGTTTCGATTTGTTCTCAATTATACAAATTTCTGCGGCATTCCATTCGTTGTATAGTTGTGCAACATTCTTGCGTCAAGCACGGATTGTGAGCATGGTATCAGCAAAATGAACTCTTATTTATAAAGGAATGAACAAAGAGGCTCGATGATTTAAACTTAATAATGCTTACGAGGATTAAATTATTTTGGAATAATCGGCATAAAATCAACCATAACGATGTCTATAAAAGCTGGGTCTCGTAAGACTGACGACTGAGTACCCCCAGAAATTATTAGTGACCAGTGGATGTGTTTGCACTTAGTTGCTTGATATGATAAATATCGGTATTAGAAAAAAAAGTCTAATTATAATTGAATTAAGTATTGTTACTTTATTTGATGGAATTTATTTTAAATCTCATAAATTATATTATATAGTCCTTTTAATTGATGCATGTTTCTTTGAGGGGTTATCATTTAGCACACACAAAAAGACACTAACTTTGCACACGAACCAACGGACCTTACAGAGGAAACAGTGTGCTTCATATAAAAGGACGCCCCCTTTACTTTCAGTGCCAGTATGTGGTTGCTGTTCTCTACTCAAGCATCACCATAAGTATGTTCATCATGCTGACCGTGGCGCTGGACCAGTACTTGTATATCATTCACCCCTTCACCTACAGACGCCTTGTAACATCTACCAGGGTTAATGTTAGCATTTGTCTGCAATGGTTCTTCGCTTCCACTCACGGGTTTACAGCGGCGTATGCATTCTCACAAAGACAGTCTGAAGTAAGCTCATTTGTCTAACACGTATTTCTTACAAATATTGAAATAAACATCATCGCTGTCTTTGGGAGGATGTTTCCCTGTTTGTTTCGTATTTAAAACTGAATGTATAGAAAGAAAAAAGTACATCTTTTATAACTTTACTATAGATTGCTGTCTTTACATTGTATTTAATTATCGAACTTCTGATTTTATCCATTGTAAAAATAACCACGAACCGATACCTTATGCATCAAAGTACTAGACTTCAGGATTGTAAAATTTGTTTACTTTTGAAAATCGTTCTACTTCAGGGCTGCAACCCGTACAACACACTGCAAAGAAAATATGTCAGAGGCTTCTATCCCCTGTGTTTTTTTATGTTGTGTGCTGTCATCAGCCTAACCTACGGCCTGATTGCTAAAACAGCCAAGAAACACCACGACAGGAAACATCAGAGACGCGTTCAAGTCGATTCCATTTTGTCGAAAAAAACAGTTGTAGATAACAACATGGCGATGAGTCGCTTCTTCAGCGCAAAACAGCAAGAAGACATCGGTTTTCAACCAGGGAGACTAGTATTAATGAACGAGCCGGTAAATCATCAATTCAATAAATACTTAATTTACGTCGACATCTTTGAAGCATCTGGAAGCATGCGCCACGATGCAAACGAACGTTTCACCAATATTGAATCAAGGGCTGGGTTTTATAATGGGTCCCCTTCACGACTACAAGCCAATTCTGAAAATTCATCGGTACAACAGCAAAGTGTAAATAACTTAAATACCAAACCTACTGTGCGACAACATCCGTTAAAAATAAGTCAAGCGGCAGGAGCATCAAAAGTCGCTTCCTTCAAATGGCTGAAGCAAATGTTGATCGTGTTTGGCCTGTTTGTTATCTGCTGGACACCATGTATGGCTTGTGTCCTCATTTCCCAAACGTACCAGGTTGAGCCAAAGATAGTCTACGTTTTCTCCATGTTTGGCGTGGCCAATTCGGCAGTTAACTTTTTTGTGTACTCCATGCATACAAAAGGTTTTAGAAAAGTTATTCAAAAAAGAATTATGTGCGTATGTGTGGGTTAAGTAAAGGAATAATGTAAGAGGAGCATATTAACTTAGATTTTTAATCAAAATAACTATTGTTTTACAATACAGAAAACATTTCTTGGAACCCAAAAACCAACTTTATAAGACTATATAGTATAAGGCTATTTTGTTTTAACGGCACACATGTGAATCTTAAGCCGCTGCTATGACCAAATGTCGTAAAATTATTGATTTCTATAGATTAGACCAGGGGTCTTCAAACTACGGCCCGTGGCCCTCTCATCTGGCCCTTGGAGACCTTTTAATCTCGGGAAAATATACCATTTTTACCTGTAGTTTACCACAAAACTTAGTATTTGGGGGTTAGTAGTCAGCCCCAAAATTGCTGTTTGGTAGTTAATGCGGCCCTCCGGCATAAAAGTTTGGAGACCCCTGGATTAGACAAACAAATGAATTGAGTTTTTTTGTGTTTCTTTTTAAATTTACTCACTGTATGATAATAATTTAAAACCAATTATCAGCTCCTATGATCATGATTTATGATTACGATGTTTCAAATGATGGTTTAAACCTTGAACACAGCTATATCTAATCAGTCTTAAAGTCGAAAGAAGCGTTTTAGACCTTAAATGTCAGCAACCAAAAACAAATTTTTCCAAAGCCATTTCCTGAAAATCAATGTTTAATTAATCATGACGGTGTATTGACGACATAAATATCGTAGCACAATTTGTTGATCTCGTAACATTAAAATGTAAGGCAGAAGTCAACGCTTGAAAAAATTTCCCACAACAGCTGTTTTTTTCTTTTGCGTTAAGAATATTCAGCACATATACTCATCCCAGAGGCGTAACAACGCCTTGGCATCGGGGCAGTTGCCAAGGGCGCCGAGGGCTAATCCTTCTATTTATTCAAATTTAGTATTTTTCTACCTTTTGGATTTTTTAATATCCATTTGTCAAGGGCGCCAAAAATAAATTAGCCAAGGGCGCAGTTACGCTTCTGCTCATCCCCTTCCCTTTATGGGTCAGAAAGGGTTGAAAACAAATCCCCCCCCCTATAAAAATTGAGATTTAACACCTCACATTTAAAAACGTGTCTCTATGCTAAATAATCTGCACGTATTAAATATACCTATTTCTAAAAAATCAATGGCATGTAAATATGTCAGATGGTGATACAATTTAATTTCATAATGATATAGTAAAGGCCGTGGATATTTCCCCTAAATGCTACAATACAGTTACCGTGTGCCTGTGTGAACATTTCCTTGGGAACCACTGCTCTTCCCGTCCCTTCCATTAGCAGTGATGGTAGCTCTATTAGCCAAGCAACTAGCAGCTCAAATATTTGTCGTGGATTTTGAAAGAAATGTCAATTTATTTAAATCATGGAACACGATAACGACTCCATTGATTATCGGTTACAAAGTAATAAATTAGAAATTTTCCATTCTTCTTGTTGTTTTTGTTAAATTGCATATTTACATGTGCGCGTAGATTGTGATATCTCTAATATTAAAGAGATAAATTTCACCGATTCCTGTTTTATATATAATTGCTTTCAGTTATAAAAAACTGTTTATTTTAATAAGGTATTTGAAGATTAGTTGATGTTTGTGTGTGCTGTGTTTAGTTAATGTTTGTGTGTGCTGTGTTTAGTTAATGTTTGTGTGTGTTGCGTTTAGTTAATGTTTGTGTGTGTTGTGTTTAGTTAATGTGTGTGTGTGCTGTGTTTAGTTAATGTTTGTGTGTTTTGTATTTAGTTAATGTGTGTGTGTGCTGTGTTTAGTTAATGTGTGTGTGTGCTGTGTTTAGTTAATGTTTGTGTATGCTGTGTTTAGTTAATGTTTGTGTGTGTTGTGTTTAGTTAATGTTTGTGTGTGCTGTGTTTAGTTAATGTTTGTGTGTGCTGTGTTTAGTTAATGTTTGTGTGTGCTGTGTTTAGTTAATGTTTGTGTGTGCTGTGTTTAGTTAATGTTTGTGTGTGTTGTGTTTAGTTAATGTTTATGTGTGCTGTGTTTAGTTAATGTTTGTGTGTGTCGTGTTTAGTTAATGTTTGTGTGTGTTGTGTTTAGTTAATGTATGTGTGTGTTGTGTTTAGTTAATGTTTGTGTGTGTTGTGTTTAGTTAATGTATGTGTGTGTTGTGTTTAGTTAATGTTTGTGTGTGTTGTGTTTAGTTAATGTTTGTGTGTGCTGTGTTTAGTTAATGTTTGTGTGTGCTGTGTTTAGTTAATGTTTGTGTGTGCTGTGTTTAGTTAATGTTTGTGTGTGCTGTGTTTAGTTAATGTTTGTGTGTGTTGTGTTTAGTTAATGTTTATGTGTGCTGTGTTTAGTTAATGTTTGTGTGTGTCGTGTTTAGTTAATGTTTGTGTGTGTTGTGTTTAGTTAATGTTTGTGTGTGTTGTGTTTAGTTAATGTATGTGTGTGTTGTGTTTAGTTAATGTTTGTGTGTGTTGTGTTTAGTTAATGTATGTGTGTGTTGTGTTTAGTTAATGTTTGTGTGTGTTGTGTTTAGTTAATGTTTGTGTGTGTTGTGTTTAGTTAATGTTTGTGTGTGTTGCGCTTAGTTAATGTTTGTGTGTGCTGTGTTTAGTTAATTTTTGTGTGTGTTGTGTTTAGTTAATGTATGTGTGTGCTGTGTTTAGTTAAAATCGACGTGGTCTGCATTTAGCTAATGTGTGTGTGGGCTGTTTTTAGTTTCTTTCGATGTTTGTTGTGTTTATATAAAGTCTTTGTTTACTCTGATTGGTAAATGTTCGTGTGTGCTGTGTTAAGTTAATGCCTGAGTGTGTTTTGTTAAGTTAATATCTGTGGGTGCTGTGTTAAATTATAACCGGCGTTTATTGGTTAAATATTTTTTCCAGTTGTGGTTTTAACTGAAACTTTTGATACTTACTTTCTCTTCTTCTATTCTTTGTTTTTGTTTAGTAATTGTGTCCACCTTTCTTCTTTGCGTTAAGGTTGGGCCACACTATCAAATGCCATCGAGCATTTGATCAAGCATTTGATCAAACACACGCACTATAAATATTTTTGTATTATTACGCAACCTCCATATCACATGGTAAATTATTACAAATTGAAGTTCAAAGTTCATCATCGGAGAGTTGCTTATGTTGACTACGATGTGCTATTAATTTAATAAAATTGCTCGTGATCAACCAAATTTTTATCAAATCATTATTATTTAAAAAATGTCAAAACAACAACAATATACGATTTATTACGAAGTAGATATGCATTTTATTTAAATTAGGCTTTTAAAAACAGAGATTTTTTAAAATTAAAAGAATGAAAATAAATAATAAAATAATAATATTATAAAGACTTCAACTTTAAATTCAAAATATGCAAATGAATGTGTAGAATGAGTATAACTATGGCTCATGTTTAAAAATGAGTTAATATGTTTAAATAGTCATACTATCTACTACTGTGGCTAAGGAGTCTACCATCGTTCGTAGAAATTTAAATTACGCAAAAAAAATTCGTTATTTCGAAACTATGAAATAGAACTAATAATTAATAATGATGTTATAAGATAGATGAAGGTATGTTTAAAAAATTATTTTGCCCCTCCTTGATCATAAACACAAGAAAAAATAAAAAGCTTGCCAAGAGTCTAGATCTATAACTATAACTCTAAATTATATTTCAATACTTTGTTAATCAAATTTTGTTCAGCCTAAGGCTAAGGCCTACGCCTAAGCTTAGGGGCCGTCCATAAAGTAAGTCACGCCCCAGAGGGGGGAGGGGGTGTAAGAAAGTGTGACAGGGGAAAAATTGTGTGACAGTTTGTGTTAATAAAAAATTATTTTTTGTTTCGAAAGAGTGACGTACTTTAGGTGTCCGAGATTTGTGACAGGGTGGAGGGGGGAGTTAAAATAGCGTGGCATACTTTATGGACGGCCCCTTATTTTAATTAGTTAATTGGGCCTATGCCTATATATATTTACGTTAATTTATTTTATACATAATTACTTATTGGCAATTTTTTCCTATTTTATTACCCCGGCCACAGAAACTTAGACACCCCTCCAAGATGACGTCACAGAGCTTTGCCGCGCGGAACAAAAAAAAACAAACTCCTCCGCCAAACAACAGAACATACGGAATTTTACAGTTTGGTATCACCCTTGTGATGGTGTCACCCAGCAGTGGCGTAGCTAGGAGGTGCAGGGAGGACATATGTCCCCGGGCGCCACGTTAGGTTTTGGAGCTCCACAAATATCTTCTTTACAAACCAGTTGGCAAGCATGATTTTGGCACCCCCATTGAGCATTAAGGGGCGCCATGTGGATTTTCAAACTAAAAAAGTAACCATTAAAGAATCATTTTAGGTTTTGTTCATATACATTCCAAAGACGCAGCAAGCCTTGAAAGGGTTATCGTAGAGAAACTGGAATATGTTAACATACCTCTAGCCGACTGTCGGTCACAATAACATAACAATGCTGATGCAATGACCAGTGGCGTAGCTAGGGTCATCTGCGCCCGGGGACATGACACAAAGTTTGCGCCCCTTCCCGGACCGATAAATTCTGGGGGCTCAATGAGCCCCCCAGAAAAATTTTTGAAATTTTACGATTTATATGGTTCATTTTCAAAGTATCTGGTATTTTAATGAATTACAATACGGACTAATAATTCTCTATGCGATTGCAAACAATTTGTTTTAAGGAAAAATCTGTCAGTCCGAGAAGGGGCGCAGAATTTGTGTAATGTCCCCGGGCGCAGATGACCCTGGCTATGCCACTGTCCCCCGGTGCGGTCCACACCCCCCCTATCTAATTTTACCTCTGGTTACATTATGTCTGGCCAATACTTTCAACTTTGTTGAATGTATTTTTAATTGGTGCATGTACAAGAAAAACAACAATCCAAATAAAATACAAAACCTATTCTCTTCAAATATAACTAAGAAAATGTAACTGTCCTATAACTTACTTATTCCATAAAACTTCAATTCAATTGTTATTGTACTATACACATATATTGCAAAATTCTCTGACCAATATTTTCCATATGCACTTACAATTTTATTTGAGGTGAGTGATGTGTATTATAAACAGGACTGAATACAAAAATTTCATCAAACATAAAATAAAAAATGTATAATTAAATAAAAAGTAGCAATTTATTACAGTTTAATGCAACATGGCCTAAACTATTTTATTTATTTATAAATAAATTATATGTAATAAAAACATAGCAGACACTAAGATGTAATCAGAAGGTGTATTCAGGTTATTTATAAATAAAAACCATATTATTTTTACTTGAAAAAAATGCAGGATATTAAGTTAATAATATTTTTCTTTTTAAACTTTAGAAAATGGAAGATTGTTAAAATTTATTGCTAAAAGCCAAATCTGAAAATGAAAACATATATATACTTTTATGAAATATTGCACCCATTAGCTTTCACTTTCTAAACTTTTTTTAAAGTCCCAAACACTTTTACTCTTTTATTTTTATGTAGAAACAAGATTATTCACTATAATTTATTGTCAAAATTTGAATGAAAGACACATTAAAAACCATAACTTTATTTTTGAATACATTTTGAAACTGCATGTGTGCATAGGTGCTCAAATCATGTAATTATCATTGTGTATATATATATTATTTTATATACATTATATTTATATTTATTTTTATACAATATATTAAAAATGTATGTAGCAGTAAAAGGAACAAGTAATGTTTAGATTTAATTATTAGTTATAACTTGTATAAATCAAATATAGATTTACAAACTTATTAATTTTTCAAAAAACATTCACAACAGATTATTTAATAATAACTCCTATTTAAACAAACATTTATTTTAGTTTAATTTAAATGCATTACTTTTGATTATTGATTACTTGTTTTCCTTTCAAATTGTTTAGATTCATTAAAATTCTTATTTATTAGATATTCATCTTTTCTTTGGTCTTATTACTATTACTCTAACCAATTCTCTACAAATTGGAGAAAAAAATGTTAAATAGAGCCCAAATCTATTTTAGTACTTAAGCCTTTCAATCCTAATCTTTCAACTTCTCAATATCATTCTAGCAGTGATGGCTTTTAAATTTTTGTGTTTAGGCAAGGAACAAAATTGCCTCAACATAGAGTAATTTGATACAACTACAATTAAAACAGTAACCTAATTTTGGTTGTTTTAAAAAAAAATATTTACAATACTATTAAACATTTATTGATATAAATTTCAGATGGTTGGTAACTAGTTTCTAATCATGATAACTACTGAAATGATCGGGTGATATTTCATGATTTTCAAAATAATTTGCTTATTTTACAAGTCTTGTGGTAGTATTGAATCTAAAACATATTAACGTCTCTTAGCCTTGTAATATTAACAGAAAGAGGATAAAAATGAATTTAAATACATTTATGTAAGTAGTAAGAATAGTAATGAGGAATTTGTTTCATTCTTCATAATTAAATTAATTTTTTTATATCTCTTGCTCCAATAACTTAGTAGAGTGACTTGGTATTGAATAGGATTCAAACATGCTGTCATCATCTAAATGAAAGTCAGTGCTATTGGATGTAGTCTTTTCTTTCTGAAAAACAAATTTGCATATTTTTAACTATATTTAAAAAAAATATTTAAAACTCAATATATTAAAAAAAGGACTTGTAGCTAAAATTTGGAAATTTACACATTGTTTTGGTAATTTAATTATGTTTTACTCTTTCATTGCTATGCAAGAAATAAGGTAGAAAAACCTTTTTGTTTACGTATGCGCGTCTAAATAAATAAAAATAATACAAGGGAAAAGTATGCTAGTTACAAAAAATATAAATTAATAATAAATTTTTTAAAAAAATATTCAAAATATTTTCTTAAATTTTAATTAAATTTTATTTTTAATGATTAATCGATTAATTTATTGTTATTTTCCGCAGCCCTATTTTTAATATTAATATTTTAATAAAAGTTATTAGTATTATAATATAAATAAGCAAATTCATTCGATAATAATATTAATAATATGACAATTATGTTTTATTATCGTTATTAAGTTATTATTAATTAATTCAAAGTGATTCATACATTCCAGGTCTATGGTCCATATTGATAATATTAAATTTAGATATTAATAATTAATATATTAATTTTTTAAAATTAATAATATAATATTATATCATAATATAATATTCATGTGCTTTCCATAAAAACTAAGCTATAATATAAAAAAAAATAATAACTGAACTTACCATTATGATTTTGAAGTTTCTTGAACTTGATAACTTATCAGTGATCAGTAACAGCAGACTATTTCTAGTAGTAGTAGTAGTAGTAGTAGTAGTAGTAGTAGTAGTAGTAGTAGTAGTAGTAGTAGTAGTAAGGTAGAATTACTAGTAGCCTAGTAGCACTATTACTATTATTATTATGTCACGAAGTATGATCAGAGTATTTGTTCGATTCAAATTTTGTCCTTTAAAGTGAAGACGTCGCGTAGATATTATTAGATTTTAAAGACCATTTGGTATGCTGAGGATTTGTTTTCATTGTGAATATTAGCGTATTATCCTTGTTTTCATTACGATTTAGAAGAGCTGATAAATAATAATTAGACTAGAATCGAAGAAAGTGGCAGCCATTAAAATTAAGATCAGCTGTAAAGTCAAGTCACGTGATTAATGTTTACTTCTATTACATCTGCATTCGCCAATAAAATAGTGCGTTTGATCAAATGCTCGCGCGAGCATTTGATAGTCTGGCCCAACCTTTACTGTGTTTTTAAGCATTACTTAATTATCATTTTCCCTTGGGATAGTAAGTATTTATATAATGTAAATTTAATTTAAATACATGTGTTTATTTATTTTTACTGATGAAGGCATTAGCCGAAACGTTTACTTGTGTTTTAGCCTGTTAATAAAGCTTTAATTTATTGTTTTTATCACATAATTCGTTTATGTATCTTGTATTTTATGGTTAAACATGCAATTGACAATTTGACAATTTTTAGAAATGTATCGGAATGACATTAAAAATATGTATAAGTTATACGTTTATTTGAATAACAGAAAATCTAGCCCAGACAACTAGATGTCAGCTAGCTGGATCTGTTTTATGCGGTATATGCTGCTACATGAGCAGCTAGCTGGAACTGTTGTATGTAGTATGGGCTACTACATGAGCAGCTAGTTGAAACTGTTGTATGTAGTATGGGCTGCTACATGAGCAGCTAGCTGGAACTGTTGTATGTAGTATGGGCTACTACATGAGCAGCTAGCTGGAACTGTTGTATGTAGTATGGGCTACTACATGAGCAGCTAGTTGAAACTGTTGTATGTAGTATGGGCTGCTACATGAGCAGCTAGCTGGATCTGTTGTATTTAGTTTGAGTAGCAAACTAGATCTCTTGGGCAGTCTACTTCAACATTTTCCGAGTTTAGTATTCTTCTGCTGCCTTGACCTACCCATCCTTGGGCGCCAACTACTTTTATCTGACAGGTGTATTCTAAGTTCTAACTAATTTAATCCAATCATTGAAGTCTAAATAATGTGATCCCACCATTGTGGTTCAACTAATTTAATCTGACAAGTGTGGTGCAACTTATTTAATCCGACCATTACACCCCAACTAATTTTACCCAAAAATTTTGGTCCCCACTAATTTCATACAATAAATATTTTCCGTATAATTTATTGTGCACAATGTGGCCAGAACATTTTAATATTACCAGTATTGTCCACATTATTTAATAACATGAGGTCCAGCTAATTTAAGACCACCGACGCGGCCAAGTCCAACTTACTTAATGAAATATTTTGTCCATGCAACTTATTTATTCCAACCAGCTTCCCCCCTCCCCCTTTTCTTCTCTCCACAATGGCAGACATCAATCAAAAACAGTTCCAAACATCCATCGTAATTAACTGGCTCCCACCACGTTTGATAAACACAACGTCGCGGTTCTTCAATAAAGATGGTAAAACTATGACTCTGATATGAGATTACGTTTCTGACTACCCTCCCCCCCCCAAGGCTTTTAGGACTGTCTTCTTTACTTCGGATCTGAAATGAAAACGCCCATCCTTGAGTTACTTAAAGTTTAAGCCTTATTTTGGTCAGGATTAGATGACCAAGTAGCAGGAAACACTTGTCCCAAGTCGACAAGCGCCTGTCTCAATATTTGAACTGTGTTTAATGCATGCTGCGAGCAATACCATACATTGATCCATTATTACATGCAGTCTTTCCCACTGATCAAAGAACTGTACATAGCGACAATCCCCTGAGTTGACTGTCTCCAATGTAACAGTTTTTGAGAACGATTGATGCAACCAAGAGAGTTTTTAACCAAGGGTGAGTATTTAATCAAGAGTGCGTTTTCAAACAAGAGGCAATTTTTAACCGAAAATGAGTTTTTAACCAAAAGTGAGTTTTGTTAATGTTGTCAGCAGATATATTATTTTTTGTTTTATAAAAAATGCATGGCTGTCTTTTAACTTGATTCTTAGCTGGATGTGTTTAATTATGACATACATGATTGACTCATCCTTTAATTATTTAGGAACACGTAGGACGTCAGCACCATTGGCAGATAACGATTATCTAAAGTTTGTAATGCTGGCAAACTGTTAAATTATACACACTGGCAAACAATGTTAAGTGTACACAAAACTTGCCCCCGATTAATGTAATATCTGCTGTTCCCTTGTAAGGGGAGTAACTCTGTTCAAAGTTTCCCTCTGAAGAATGAGAACTGTGTCTGCGTTCAAGCTTTTCGTCGATTGCTCTTTTATTGCTTCAGTTACGTTTCTTTAAACCATTTTTTGGAGCAACTTTGCCAAAAAAGACATGGATAACGTCACAGATGTTTCCAGACTTTTCGACAACACGACGATGGCCATTCGTACAATAATGCTGACCGGAGACCAGGCACTGAGGGATCCTTTCGAAGCCCTTATTGTTGTGATCCATTTTTTTCTGTGTATTCTCATCATGACGGGGAATGCCCTGACGATTGTGTCAGTGTGGAGCACCAAGTCACTGAGGACTACACAGGTCAGTAGTCACCATACCGAAGTTACGGATTTTTTGTTCGTTCTTTAACTTGAAAAACACAATCAAAATTTCATAGAGGCAGCCAGAAAATATGAAATAGTTTTATAGTTACAACTCTTAAATCGCGTGACATTATATATTCTTTCATTTAGGTTTAGATTCATCTAAATACTTTCTAATGATTTAAACTCTGAGATATTTATACCATTTTAAAATTTCATTTAGGGAAAACCTCACTGCTCTCAACTTCTTTAATCTCAGTAAAAATATTTTCTGGTATGATTGAATGGTATTTGAGGCAAGCCCTAAGTATAACCATCAATGGCTAAAAATCAAAGCACTGAAAAGTTTCATCTACCTCGGCAGCATATTGTTCACAGGGTGCCAATATTGATGATGAAGGGAATGTGCGTATCTCTACAGCCAGTGCAACGTTTGACATACTGTATGACAGTGGCTTGAACAGATGGGGAATCAGCATCGAAACCTAAATAAAAGTATCACAGAGATGTGTGCATGGCAAACATGACTTGTGTACCAACGCCATGCAAGGTGTCTGAACCACCTTCACACAAGCCTGAGGAAATTCCTCAATATCTAAATTCAGGATAATTTCCATACTCTGAAGTACTCATCAGGGCAGGACCCCTAAGAATCTATACAAGTCTGATGCAGTCAGAACTACTAAATTAGGCGGGAAACGTCGTGCGCATGCCAGACTATATTCTATTAAAGAATTGCTCTTCTATGGTGAGCTTAAACATGAAAGGATAGCCCGCTGAGTTTTTTTTTAAAGTGTTACAAGGATACTCTGAAAACCAAACTAAAAACTTTTGGCATTGACCTTGAACCCTGGGAAGCAGCAGCCTCCTGTCACCCTACTATATGGAACAGCGCAGCAACTTATGAAACAAACTGACAAAAGGCTGCCAAATCCAGAAGACATGCTAGGAAAGAGTGCAAGAAACCTTCTTAATGCCATCCCGACCATCTCTTGTCTGATATGAGGACGCACTTTTCGGGTAAAGATAGATATAAGTCACCAACGTGCTTACCAAACTGCCACAGAACATAGAAAGAATGTGTAGAAATGGTCCCCATCGATCACGGCGATTGTACAACAATCAATTTTGAAACGGGGCTATAGAAAGTTTAACATTTTGTTTGATATGGGAGGAAGGGGCATGAATCTCATTTTATCAACAAATGTATTGCAGTTGTACTGTAAATGCCAGTATAGGTTTAGTTGTTATGATCTCTTAAACAAAGTTCTATGACAGCTTACCAATAGATTCTCATTTGAAGATAATATAAGTATCTATAGGCCTACAAATGACTTATTCATTCCACGTCCTAGAATAAGTACATCGTTGCCCTGGCACTGGTCGACTTTGTTGTTGGCTTCACATTCACCGAGATGCTCCTTCAGTATTACATCAAGGATTCTCAAACTCCTAATGACGTAAGTCCTACCATTAGACATTACCCATATTGTCATAACTTGCAATTGCTAAAAGTCTGTCTTCGGCTCATTACAGTGTTATATTTTATTTTGCATTACATCTATGTCCGACATGACAGCCTTAATTCTGCCTACATTCCCCAAATAAATGTTATGCAACATTGCTATAAATGACGGTCTATAATTTATTGTCACTAACAAATGTCTATGTTACATTGCCATAGATAATTGTCTAAACTATATTGTGCTTAACAGATGTCCATATTCCTTTGCTACATATCAGTTTACTCATGTCTATATTACAGTGCCAGTTTTACCTTGCCATCCTGTACTCCTGCTTCATCTACAGTCTCATAATCATGTTGTCCGTCGCTATTGACCGTTACCTGTACATCGCTCGACCATTTTTCTACATCAAGCACGTGACTGGCACAAAAACCCGACTTGTCCTAATCCTAGAAGGAGCGACGGCCTTCACCTTTGGATGCTCAGCTTCTTTCGTGGATGGAGTAGAGGTAAGCCAGGAACAATGGAGGTATTAAATTAACTATGCTACAATAACGAGCTTCTTTGTCACGATCGGATACCGTAGGATGTTATGGTCAGCTAAGTGGTGGAGTGGGAGTGAACTCAGATTGCGTGGACACGAAGTCCGTGCCCGAGAACTTCCATGAATGAGATGTGTCACGGTCAGATGTTGTGTTGTGGGGATGACTGGGCAGAAATGGGGCGAGCGTGGGTCAACGGACTGTAAACACGCCTGTTCACGTGGAACGGGGGGGGGGTGAACTCAGGGTACGTGGGAGCTGTTATGAGGGAACATGACAACGGTCAAAAAGGATACATGGTGAATGACCCAGGGGCCAGCCAAAACCGGTCGGACAAGACGGGGCCTATAATAAGAGTCCCATTGTGTGTCGGGTAGAGTTGAGTTGCCGAGTTACAGGCAGGTGGAATACTGAGCGAGAGTGTGACGGCAGAGAGAGAGAGTTTGTTTTTTTTTAACGTAGTCCGATACGGTCAAGCTGGGCCAAGGACGATTGACTGTTAGAGTAAGAAGCTGTGTGGACTCTGGATGGTATGAAGATCAACCATAACATTACGAATTGTACTTGACTATACATGTTGGAGATTTCATTAAACGTGCTTGAACTAAAACCCAGCGTTGTGATTCATTTTACCCGTCCAGTGGGGTAATTATCTGTGGCCAAGGGGGGCCTCAAACCCCTAGAAAACGACTCCGCCACAAGATGGACTGTGAGTTGGGCGGGGATAATAAAAGGGGTAATGGGACGAGTTGCATGATATAGACTAATATAGAGTATAGAGAGAATATGGTCCGAGGTGAGATAGCGTGAGGACTAGGAGAGTTCTCTAT
Source organism: Ampullaceana balthica (assembly GCA_944989445.1). NCBI lineage: Eukaryota > Metazoa > Mollusca > Gastropoda > Lymnaeidae > Ampullaceana > Ampullaceana balthica. Next base: position 2,693,885 of record CALYLW010000011.1, on the reverse strand, counting down.
ACTAAGTTCCATGTATCATGGAAATATGGACTAAGTGTGCCAGATTTCGTTTTGTCAAGTATGTGGTGTTGGAATTGTATTATACAGATAGCTGCTATGGCTCTACGTGTGATAACAAGATTAAAGATATTGAACTGAAGCACTAGAATGTTCATCTATACATTTGACTTCCACTATTAGTCGTGTGTTAGCACACTCACTCACTGTCCATCTCATCCACGGACGGTCCTATCACGGACTCCATGTCCACGCACCCTGAGTTCATTCACATTTCATAATTTAGCTGATCTTAACATCCCACGGTATCCGACCGACCGTGACAATAGATTTCAATTAACACTCATGCTTCAAACCAATTTGTCTTTCGTGCCATGAAGACAATTTTCATAAATAAGCCAAAAAGTCATAAAATTATAATTTATTATCTTTATTTAATTTAGTAGGGTTTTAAGCAACATATTCATAAATTTCAACAGTTTTTACATTTATTGTTCCATTTACATTTCAGAAATGCAACCCGTTCTTTATTTTCAATAACAAAATGATGCGATATGTTTTGCCAGAAATCTTTTTGACTGTCGGTGTAGTGATCGGGTTAACCTACGGACGCATTGCTAATATGGCCAAAATGTTCAGAGACAAAAAGATAAAAAGACTCCTAGTCATCAATGAGACCCTTGCTAAAAATAAATCTTCACCAAAACGAAATGAAATCGGCTCCGTAAAACACAGTAATTCGATTGATAATGAAAACATCGTCATAGAGCCGAGTTTATCCAGTGACATATTATTAAAGTACAAGGCCGACTCGACAAATAAACTTCGCGATTTGGGAGATCGACCCCAAGTTTCTGTCACTGGAGATGATGTGTTGCACAGAGATTCGTCAGAGACGGTACAGATGTGTTCAGATCAAAGGTACGAAGTAGGTGGAGTGCTGCGTGATGTGGACGGACTTGGATTAACCAACCGTTTAGATATAGACGCAATAAAACAATTAGATATAGTTGAGTACGAATGTGGGGGTCAACATGAAGGCTGTGTAGTTACGAAGGGAATTCATACTGACCCGACAACAGAATCAAACAGCTCTAAAAATGATTGCCCTGAACTACAGAAGAAACTGACTGACCACTGTCAAGGAGATCCCCAAGACATCCAAGAAGAGAAAATATGCGTTGTGGATAGCGGAATGGAGTTGTGTTGTAGAAGGGATGTGCATGGCGACCATCAGTTATTGCGTCATGAGAACGTGATGGAAGTCCTTGAAGTTCCTAAAACAGACCAAAAGAAGGAATACATTGACAGTCACCATTGCTCAGTTCTTTCAGAACATAAAATTGAATATTTTTACCATCAGCAAATTTTAACAGGCGAAAAGGGAGAATACCAAAATAAATGCGCAGTGCTCCCAGAACAGTATGCAAACACTAAAAATTCCCCTTTCAAGTCAGAGTCACTTTCATTTAACCAATCAACATCATTAAAGTCTGGTCCGAATCCATGGAGCCTGTCCTCACTTCGATGGATGAAGCAAATGGTTGTGGTATTTGGTCTGTTCGTCATTAGCTGGATGCCCATCATGGTCTACATTCACATGTCCTTTGTGGTCACGCTTGAGTTTCGGCTGGCGTACGTCCTGTCTATTCTCAGCATTGCCAGTTCAGGGGTCAATTTCTTCGTGTACTCTTACTTTAACCAAAATTTCAGGGTTGTCCTGAAAAAGAGACTGAGATGTCACGGCAAAGATTAGCATCACACATGGGCAATGCCGGTGATAAAAGTAAACACAATTTTATGTGAATATGTTGGGATATTAAATTCTAAGGGAGATCAATTTAAGTACATCGTCTCAATGTGTTCTTTGACAGAGGAATTCTGTTAAAGTGTTCACAACTGACATCATGGTGAGGGTGATGAGTCGAGGACGTTGCATAAGAAATGATTTTAAATTTGAAAAGAGATAAATGTTCAACTTAAATCATTTCTGTGTTAGCTACTTGAGTAAAAAAAAACGTATTTCGATTAGAAAGCTCAAACATTAGAACCTAAGGACTTTTAGCTTAGGGGCGGCCCGAATCTATCTATCTATATATATATATATATAATTCTCTTCGTGGTCGGACCCTGCGAGGCAAAAAGCTGCAAGTATGTGCAACAGAGCATGACGAATGACCCTCGCTCGGGTCAACTAAACACAGTTAACGGTTGACAAGCGAAGGTAGTGGAGGGGTGACCAAAAATGGCCCTTGCGTTTCACTTGCATTGTTCCTTCACAGAAAACGTGAGATTCGTAGTGTACTGGTTAACACGTCCGCCTCATGCGAGGAAGGTCCTGGGTTCAAGCCCCGGCGAATATATTGTGTTTTTTTTGTTTGTTTTTTAAATGTCTGTTTGTGCCCGTTCTTTTACCTCTTTATTGCATAGCATACGCCGAAGACTGGCTCATCATAGACAGTGCAAAGAACGGTTGGGGAGGGGGGGTGAGAGTACAGACACAAAAAGCAGCACCAAGTAAATAAAAAATAGCGAGTAAACGTGAAGACATGCACACTTAGGTTGTTGTTACCCGCCTCCCATTTATTACTACCATCCCTTAAACATAAACTTTGTTTGGCCGATCCTAGCGAGGGTTAGTCATATTTAGGGTTGTTAATTGCGTGTGTTTTTGTGTTTTGTGGGTTTTTTTTTGGAAAACCGATTATCGATTATGTAACTCCGATTTTAAACCGATTATCGTTTTACAGCTGACTTCATAGAAGTTAGGGGTGTACCGAATTTCGCCCTGCAAATGTCTCGAAAATAAACAATGAGTTGGCAGTCAAACCGACGTTCACTCGCGTTGTTTTGATTTCTTCGTGCTGTAGTTTGTGTCCGTTCTTTCTCAACTTTCTTTGCACTCTCCATGAGCAAGTCTGCGGCGTATGCTACGCCGCGGGGCGTCTAGTACACAATAATGTGACTCTTGAAAAAAAATTGATTAATATGCTGTTCCTCATTGTCAGGGTATGAGAATCACTGCGAATGATTGTGGTGAGATTGTTGTGAGCCAGTGTTGGAGTCGGGTCAAGGCGTTGTTGACGGGTATGAACTCCTATCACGTGAATAATGTCTAGTGATGTCTGAGTGAACTTCTGGTCACACGGGATATGTCAGGGACATGACCAGAGGACACGCCAGGGTCAGTTGAGACCAGTTGGGGGGTATATAAGAGGGTAGTCGAGACGAGTGCGGGGTGGCAGAAAGCTGTGTAGTTCGCACAGTGTTGTGCGGTCAGACCGGTCAGGATAGACCGGGGAGCTGCAGGGTTGCAGTAAAACAGAGTTGAGTTTAACGTCGCCCAGAAGCGGTCGGGTCGGACCGAGGGCATGCTTGAGCATACAGCCGTTATATATAGATGTATTTTATGTCAAGGCAAGACAGCCAGTTGTACAGTTGTTTATAGTAGAATAAACATTGCATCGTTACACAGACTTGTGTCATCTCTTGTGTATGTTGTGTGTAGCGGAGAGCAAGGTACAATCCACCTAAACATAGAGACTTAACATGGGGGCCCGAATTGTCTCTGGATTGCCTAGCACCGCCAAACACTACGAGAGATGGGACGGAACCACATCAGCACAGCGGTATGTGCGCCTGTACTTTTCAGTACAGCGCCTCTGATACAGACTACTGTATCCATCGTAGGGCATACGTCTTACAACAGCGCAACGATCAACGTATCAGCGGATTTTCTGATAGACGAGGCCTAGCAAGTCCCAGTACAGAACATTACCAGCCAGAAGACCAACTACAAGAGATACCTCGAACCAGAACCAGCAAAACAACGACGTCGGAACCAGACGGTGCCAACTACGAGAGAAGACGATTACAAACTGTACCGGGAGGTCAAGTTGCAGAATCAACCATCCCGCCCCAGCTACAGTGGGACCCTGAGGAGCCGAGACGACCCACAGCACCACAGTTCAAATCGGGACAAGTTCGAGAAGATATTCAAGGTGGAGAAAAACATTACTAAGTGACAAGGAAACTGCAAAAAGTGTGACTTTGTGAACTTCTTACGAATGGATAATTATTGTGTAATGGGACTTTCATTGTATATGGATATTATGTCTGAAATATAACCCACAGTAAGTACGTACTTAATTACTTATAAAATAGTGTTAAATTGGGGAAGTGTGCTATAGCAAGATTGATCTGTTAGATAATATATATAGATATAGCATACCTGTCAGATATAAACGGACAATAAGGGAAGCTAGATTATAAGTAAGTTGTAAGTTATTGTAGAAGTAGAATGGAAACTAGAAGCAGTAGTAAGGGTATAAACATGGACGAGAAATTAGAGTCGTTTAAAAAACAAGGGGAAAAACTCGCACTCAGAGGGGAGGAACTAGACGGATATGTGAGAGAGCAATGGAAAGATTTTCAAACACAGGAAAGGTTAAGGGAACAGAGAGATTATGACGAGAAACAGAGACAGAAAGAAAGGGAGCACGAATTGAAATTGGCAGAAATTAAAAGGAAAGACGTAACTGAACTGGACATGACAGGTCACTCGAGAGAAAACAAAGACCTTCGACAAATATTAAAAAATTTGCAAAAATTCGACGGGTCCCAAGAACTCGACGAATATGTGGCGACATTCGAACATGTAGTGGCTCAGGCGAAAGTGCCAAAAAGTCAATGGCTGATAGAGCTACAAGTAAGGCTAACGGTTGAGTTACAATCATTCTTAATGACGGAAGACGTTAGGACAAAACTGCATGATTATGACACTGTCAAGCGACTCCTTTTGCAACATGCAGGATTTAATGGGGAGAAGTACAGGGAAGCGTGGAATAGTCTAGCACCGGAGAGTAATAATTTTAGATTATTTCACTCAAAATTGGTTAGAAGTTTAGACAATTGGGTGGCCAGTACAAAAACAGAGAGAACATTTGAGGGGTTGAGGGATTTATTATGTAGAAACAAGTTATTATTGAACATGAATGAAGAGGCTATTAAATGCATCCTAATGAATAATGCCCCCAAATGTGAGGACGTACTGACACAAATTGACCATATAAAGTCGGCAGGACAAGGACAATTAAGTCGGAAAGTCAATACACAGCCACTGGTAGGGGGTGTGGCGGAATATAGGGGTGAATATGGAGGCAAGTCTAGAAGTCGCTCGACGGAGGGCCGAGTAATGGGTACATGCTTTAACTGTGGTCAGAGGGGTCACATAATGGCCAACTGTCGACAGAAATGGGCCAATAATAGGATGCCTGCAAATGCGAAGGGAAATCAGTATAAAAGCTCAGACCAGAAATATAGCTATGGAAATAAGTATCCATGGTACAGCCAGGATAGATGACTAAGCAAAGATTGCAAACAGGGCCGTACTATACAGTGGCAGGGGTATAAACCTAGAAAAAGGGGGCAGTTTCGCAATACACAATGGGGGGGGAAGTATGAGCGATATTTTTAGAAAGTCCACGGGTAGGTTAAATGTCGAAAAATGCTTGTTGTTAGGGAAGGAAGCTTCTCTTCTTAGAGACACCGGCTGTACAATCGTAGGGTGCAGAAAGAGTTTAATACCAAAAAAATACATGACTGATCAGACCTTTACAGTTAAACTTATCGATGGGACAATAAAAACGTTTGAAACTGCTATAGTAGACATTAAAACCCCTTACCTCTGCGGTAGATTTTTGTCCGCCCTTTTTGAAGATCCGGTAACAGATGTGATTTTAGGAAATGTTAGATCAGACGAGGACACACCATTCCATCACGGTAACGTAGTTACCAGGGCCCAGAATAAACGAGATAAAGGGGGAGGACCACAAATGAAAACTGTGATTAGTACAATTCCAAAAATATTTGAACACATCAATTTAGCTGAGGAGCAGGCAAAGGATGGTGGATTAAATAAACTATGGCAAAAAGCTAAAAGTCAGAGGGTGGAAAACACCAAACAAGGAATAATAACGTTTGAAATAAACAATAATATACTATACAGGTTATTTATTTCTAAAATAGATAACAGTGTTGAAAAAAAATTGGTGATTCCGAAACCATACCGACGATTAGTCTTAGAAACGGCTCATACAACAGCATTAGCCGGACACATGTCAGTCAGAAGAACCAAATACAGAATTTTTTCTCAGTATTTCTGGCCACGTATGAGCATAGATATCAAGGAATTCATTAAGTCTTGCCCTATTTGCCAAAAAGCACGTCCACCGGGGAGCATAAAACCCATAGAGTTAGGTCAAATGGAAGTGATCGGAACACCATTTCAGAAGGTTGCTATTGATATCGTAGGGCCATTACAATTAAGTGATAATAAGAATAGATATATCCTTACGTTGGTAGATATGGCTACTCGTTGGCCTGAAGCTATTGCACTAAAAAATATAACAACACAAGACGTTTATGAGGCCCTATTAACAATATTCTCTAGAATGGGATTCCCGGAAGAGATCTTGTCAGATAACGGGCCCCAGTTCTCCTCCGATATGTACAAACAGGTGTGTGAATTGTTTAACATAAAATCCAGTCACTCTTCTATTTACCACCCACAGTCTAACGGGATGGTGGAAAGATTAAATGGCACCTTAAAAAGCATGTTAAGAAAAGTGGCAGATGAGGAACCCAACAATTGGGATAGATTTTTGCCGGCAATTTTGTTTGCATATCGGGAAGTTCCGAACGAGACAACGGCAATGTCTCCTTATGAACTCCTCTTCGGGCGGAAAGTGAGAGGACCAATGTCAATTTTAAGGAAAATACTAACAAATGAAAATACGACAGAGGAAGGTAAAACAACATATGAATATATAATAGACCTCAAAAACAGAATAAAATCAGGGTTATATAAAACAGAGGCAATCACGAAAGGAAAGGCAAATAAATATAAACAATATTATGATCAAAGGGCTAGAGAGAAAGATATACAAATTGGTGACAAAGTGCTCGTGTTGAAACCTAAAAAAGGAAATAAACTCGCTCTGTATTCAGAAGGTCCATTCACCGTCACGAGAAAATTATCGAAATTTAATGTAGAGATTGCGAAGGGACATAAGCGTATAGTTTATCACCTCAACAGATTAACAAAATTTGTCGAAAATAACATGGATAACACAGATGCGAACTTATCGGCAGCAGAGAAAAATGAAAAGACAATTAATGGTGCCAGTGCCACAGTGATAGCCGAAGAAGAAGAGGAAGATGTAAATAGTGAAGACATTAAGCAAATTCCGTTAATCAACGTCAAGGTTAATTCAGGCATTGACATTAATAAGGAACTAACGGAGAAACAGAAAAGACAAGTTGACGATATGGTGCAAGAGTACAAAGAAATCATTTCAGATATCCCAGGGAAAACATCGGCGGGTACGCACAAAATAGAATTATTAGACTCTAAGCCCATTAACGTAAAACCTTATGCAATACCTATACATATGATTCAAAGTCTAAAAGAAGAGATTAGTATGATGTTAGAACTAGGTATAATCGAGGAATCACAGTCACCATATTGCTCTCCCTTAGTTTTAATTAAGAAAAAAGATGGATCGATTCGGACTTGCGTGGATTATAGAAAATTGAACGCAATTACAAAAAAAGTAGCAGAAGTTATACCTAACCAGGATAAACTTCTAGAACACATGAATAAAGCCAAATACTTTACGAAACTAGACTTAACAAAGGGATATTGGCAAATACCTCTTGAGGAGAAAAGCAAAGAATACACAGCTTTTCAAGGCCCAGACGGGGCATATCAATATAACTTTATGCCATTCGGATTGGCAACCGCACCGGCAACGTTCAATAAAATTGTTAAGAAATTATTCAAAGGAGTAAAAGAGGTAGTTACTTATTTTGACGATATCTGTGTATACACAGACGACTGGGAGTCACATATACGAGTTACTCGAGAGGTTTTAGAGATTTTGAAAAAGGCAGGGTTCACCATTAAACCATCTAAGTTAGAAATAGGTAAAGAATCAATCGAATTTCTGGGACATAGAATTGGAGCAGGCATCTTAAAACCAGACATGAACAATATAAACAAAGTGTTGGAAATAGAACGACCCAAAAATAAGAGACAAGTAAGGGGACTAGTTGGCCTAATAGCGTATTACAATAAATTTATACCTAATTTTTCAACGATAACAGCCCCATTGACGGACCTTACAAAGAAAGGTAAACCTAATAATATATGTTGGACTAAGGAATGCCAACAAGCATTGGATACAATCCAAAACTATTTAACAAATAACCCCATTTTGGTTCTGCCCGACATTAAGGAACCTTTTATAGTTCGTACAGATGCGTCAACGAAGGGATTGGGGGCATGTTTGATGCAGAAGAGAGACAATATGCTCCACCCGGTTAAATATATTAGTCGTAAACTGGTTGACAGGGAAACTAGATACTCAACAATAGAGAGGGAATGCTTGGCAATAATATGGGGAATTCAGAAATTATCCTACTATTTAATGGGGGCAAGATTTACGCTCCAGTGTGACCACCAAGCGTTAAAATATTTGAACACGACTAAATTTGAAAATTCAAGAGTTTCCAGGTGGTCTTTGATGTTACAGGAATACGATTTCAACGTGGAATACATTAAAGGTGAAGATAACATTATTGCAGATTTTTTATCTCGGCAATAAGCAGATATGGCAGCTGATTGGTTAGATATTTACATCAAAATTCGGTCGAGTTACGGCGACCAGGGGATAGAGGGGAGACATAGTGGAAATTGAGAGGTCAAGAAAAATTTAAAAGTTGTGACAAGGGCGGCCGGGTAGATGGTTGTGGACACAGACAAACTACGATATAACATCATAGGATCATGACAGATATGGTAATGGCAATCATAATTACTGAGCAGAAATCAAACCATGACCGACAAGGACTCGCAGGACAGGTTTATGATTCGGCCGAGTCACGAAGGTCGAAAAACAAGTAGAGTTGCTGGTCATGGGGACTAATTTGGGTAGAAATTGAGGTCTGAGTCACCTCGGGCCAGTATTATTATTATATGAACATGATTGTAAGGTTTCATAGCGATTATGTACTTATGTTAGTTAGTACTTAAGGATGGTTGTAAATAAATATGAGATGGTTGTACTTTCGTGCTGATGTTTTTTATTATAATTTTTGGCTCCGGGTGACCTCGGGCAAAATTTCATTATAAGGAGATGTAATTATTTATATATATATATATATATTTATGAAATTATGAGATGATGATAATGATTTTGTTCATGATTATGAGTATTATGATGAATTAGGTTGATTATGACTACTATATGCACATGATTGTTATATAATTGATTGTAATGGGTTAAATACAATCAGGCTGAAATGTCTATAGTTTGGATAAGTAGTTATCCCTATAACATTATCTCATGCTGGAGCTAATCCTGGAATAAATATCTTAAGGCATATATATGAGGAACCAGTAGAGTCAGTTGGTAAATATAAAACGATCTAGCGTAAAAATGGTCAATTGTTGGATAATGATAACGTACGAGTTGCGGGTTAGTGAAGTCGTATAAAGGTACGACCAAGTGGATTTATGCTCTGTGTTGTATGTACTAGTGTTTTTTTTTCATGCAATGTTGTGTATAAAATTATTTTGAAAGATATTATTTCATTATGTATTATATTATTGTAATTGTAATGTGCAGTGATTCCATGCCCTGACTTTGTTGTATTGTGAGATTCTACCCGTAAGTAGAATCTAACGGAAGAGGGGGGATATGTCAGGGTATGAGAATCACTGCGAATGATTGTGGTGAGATTGTTGTGAGCCAGTGTTGGAGTCGGGTCAAGGCGTTGTTGACGGGTATGAACTCCTATCACGTGAATAATGTCTAGTGATGTCTGAGTGAACTTCTGGTCACACGGGATATGTCAGGGACATGACCAGAGGACACGCCAGGGTCAGTTGAGACCAGTTGGGGGGTATATAAGAGGGTAGTCGAGACGAGTGCGGGGTGGCAGAAAGCTGTGTAGTTCGCACAGTGTTGTGCGGTCAGACCGGTCAGGATAGACCGGGGAGCTGCAGGGTTGCAGTAAAACAGAGTTGAGTTTAACGTCGCCCAGAAGCGGCCGGGTCGGACCGAGGGCATGCTTGAGCATACAGCCGTTATATATAGATGTATTTTATGTCAAGGCAAGACAGCCAGTTGTACAGTTGTTTATAGTAGAATAAACATTGCATCGTTACACAGACTTGTGTCATCTCTTGTGTATGTTGTGTGTAGCGGAGAGCAAGGTACAATCCACCTAAACATAGAGACTTAACACTCATATTTTGTAACTATTTTTGTTTTTCAATCAATAGTTTGTGATCATGGACATGACATAAACATTAATATTTAATATATGATTATATGTTGTTTATTGTTATGAGCACTGTGTGTATAGTAACATATTTATAATAATAATGTCCTTAAATCATTTGATAAAATTGTGTGTAAACATTTATCAACTTCTCTATACGTTTACAAAAATTAGGGACTAAATTGTTACTCAAAGAGAAGTTATGCCCAGAAAAAAATAGTCACTGTTAGTTCGAAGACAACAAGTTTCGGGCATCACTTACTCAAGGTAACTCGTTATTATGGATATAATGATGTCTATAAAAAGTGAGCTCTTGTTTTTATTTAGGAGGGCGGTATGTGTATACTGTGAACGGGGATTTTCATTCTTATAAGTTAATAAACCTATTATAAACATATGTCTCTGACTAATGACGTAAATATACATGCAATTCTTAAAATTTCATCAAGTTATACCAGGCCCAGTTATATAAGGTGTTTAAGAACTGTTAACAGTTGCACGCGTCACAAGAAGTTTAACATTTTTGGAAAAGATCAATAAATGTTAACTGATATGTATTTTCAAATTCTGTTATGGGAATAGTAATGTCGCTGTTTCGAAAAAAATATTAATTATTTTTAGATGTACGTTAGTAATTCTTAATTTCTGTTTTTAATGATTCTGCTTACTGCCTGGTAGTTATTGAGATTGAACATAACATTTACTGTATATATTTGGGAATTGGCTCTCCGCCAACCACCGAGGAATCTGTATGGCTAAAGATATTACAACTGTAGCAACTTTTATTTCCTGCCTTGAAATTTAATAAATAATGTGTAAGTATAGTGCTCTAATTTCTTGATCTTTTATGAACTTCATTCATACCAATCCCATCCGGCAAATTAACGCCGTGAAAAATTACCTTGGTTAAATTATTTTTTCATGTCTTAAGGACAGAAAATGTCCATCTCTGTGGCGCTACAGCCCATGTAGTACTTGGGCCTGCCTCACGACCTCCTTCCACTCATGGGCGTCGCTAGGAATTTTTCCAGGGGGGGGGCAAAAAAATCCCACTTTTTTTTAATTTTAACTGGCAATGCAATACAGGTACAATTTTCAATTAAATTCAAGTTCAGTATAAAATAAGGGTTGAAAAAAGCCTTAGAAATTAATAAGACTTACAAATTAGGGCTGTAATAGTTAAAAGACAACATTTATTAATGCATTTAATAAATAAATTATTTTTTTCTCAAATGTAGGGGGGGGCAAATTCCCCCCTTGCCCCCCCTTCCCTACGCCCATGCCTTCCACTACAGCCCATGTAGGACTTGGGCCTGCCTCACGACCTTCTTCCACTACAGCCCATGTAGGACTTGGGCCTGCCTCACGACCTCCTTCCACTACAGCCCATGTAGGACTTGGGCCTGTCTCACAACCTCCTTCCATTACAGCCCATGTAGGGCTTGGGCCTGCCTCACAACATCCTTCCACTACAGCCCATGTAGAGCTTGAGCCTGCCTCACGACCTCCTTCCACTACAGCCCATGTATGGACTTGGGCCTGCCTCACAACCTCCTTCCACTACAGCCCTTGTAGGGCTTGGGCCTGCCTCACGACCTCCTTCCACTACAGCCCATGTAGGGCTTGGGCCTGCCTCACGACCTCCTTCCACTACAGCCCATGTAGGGCTTGGGCCTGCCTCACGACCTCCTTCCACTACAGCCCATGTAGGACTTGGGCCTGCCTCACGACCTCCTTCCACTACAGCCCATGTAGGACTTGGGCCTGCCTCACGACCTCCTTCCACTACAGCCCATGTAGGACTTGGGCCTGCATCACGACCTCCTTCCACTACAGCCCATGTAGGGCTTGGGCCTGCCTCACCACCTCCTTCCACTACAGCCCATGTAGGGCTTGGGCCTGCCTCACGACTTCCTTCCACTACAGCCCATGTAGGACTTGGGCCTGCCTCACGACCTCCTTCCACTACAGCCCATGTAGGGCTTGGGCCTGCTTCCCGACCTCCTTCCACTACAGCCCATGTAGGGCTTGGGCCTGCCTCACGACCTCCTTCCACTACAGCCCATGTAGGGCTTGGGCCTGCTTCACGGCCTCCTTCCACTCAGTCCTTATCAACGCCTTTCTTCTCCAATATTGGATGCCCAGTTGTTGTAGATCTGTTCAATACTGAACTCACACTTTCTTTCATAAAATGACAAGTTTGTTAATTAGCATTGATTAGTTTCTTAGCAACGTGGGACCAGGAAGGTTAATGTTGACTACTGAGTGAATCGCCGACGGTAGTGAAACAGAATTTAGTCAAACCCTTTTTTCTTAATCGGGTTAATGACATGGTTCCTGGTGGAATGGACATCACAGTATCTGCAAGGAAAAAGTGGATTATGTGATTTTTAATGTCTAGGTAGAATGGTTGAGTTAGCAGCGCCCAGCAAAATTATGTTCACTAAGTCCTTGAAAAATATATCGCTCACCAAGAGATTTGCCGTCCTTAAGAGAGCTGCCCTTTTTTTAAAAAAAAGAAAAGAAATGTATACATTTCATTGGCAAACATAATTATAGTATTAAAAGTGGTGAGTGGAAGAAAACCTTTAAACAATATTAATCTCATAACCCTTTCAAAGTGTAACAGGCTTCGCCCTTCCACCACCCCACCCCTCCACCCTATCACATCAGCTGTAACGAAGGCTTGTTTATTTCATGTTACAATTATTTTTTTTCGTTTTCAAAACAAGTCGGTTGTTTAGTTGCCGTGGAAACACATTAGCGTCCCTAGTCCGGTGCACGCTCCAAAATTAAACATTTACTTTTCCCTTGATAGGAGTAATCTTCTCTTTAACACAAAATGCCTTCATATAATGTTGTTTGAGGTAAAACACGATATAATGATTCAAAATAACAGAGATTTGAGTAGAGACTGCTTCCATGGAGTTACAGTCGTGGACACCTTTACCACAATCCACCTTCTTTATTTTCTTTTGTAAATTCTGCTCTAGGCTCATCATTGGATAATAGAAGATTAAAATGTTAGCTTCGCGTTTTTGTTTTATATAGAGTAGAATTTCTCAGGAACACTCTCGCGTGTTCTCATAATACAAACATTACACATAGAAAGTATATATAGCTATAAATATTACTAAATTGGTTGAATAGAAATCACTATCAATCATGCATTGAGTGACATTATGCATGGATACTGACTTAAAATGAATGAGGCTCTGGCAGAGCCATGTTAAGGTCTTCGCAGGCATCGTGTATGCATTCTATTTTGTAGGCACTCCTGTAATTGTTTCATTATTGTTTTAATAATCGTCATATAAAAGGTATATTTATATTTTTTGCGACGTGTTAATTGCCCCTAACCTATATTATTATTGAAGGAACTTATTGTTTTGTGAAGAACATTGGAACGACAACAGACAACTTGAAATGCTTACAAACTGCAGGAGAGGAAAAAAATTAGGAAAATAAAACTCAAATTGACTTACGTCCTGAAGAAAATAGTTGCGTGATCGGATTTCTTGTTAAAAAAATTGTTAGCTTTTTTGGAGACAGACATTTACATAACTGTCCTATAAATTGAAACTTGCTTAATTTGATTTTTTTAAATAAAGGAATAAATTAGTAGATAAGACAACCCCGCAATATAAGGAAAGTGTATTACATCTATTTAACTCTGCATGTCATTAATTGATTAAATGTCTAATGATTGCGATCAAAAGTATTAATACAGATGATGCCTGAAATATAAAACAAAATTATAAATATTATATAATAATTATCGATTCAACGCCTCACATTATGATTCGTCATCTCAATCATTTTTTAATCATTGTTTGCTTCGTCCTCAAAAATGGAACTGTAGTTAAGCGTTTTTTTTTCTTCAATTTATTCCAAATAAACAGCACGATACACATTTTTTTCAATCGTCTGCTGAGTACTCTTGACGTCATAGTAAAAATATTGATAAGTCAAGGTGTAATCATATGATAACGCCAGCTACATGCGTGTATTTTTTCATGGCGTACAAGCTAGACTTACAGGGATATAAAATATAGCAGAATGGGTGCAGTGCGCCGTCCAGATTTTTTATTGCAGCTTTTGCACACGAGTTCTGTGCTTCCCAATGTTTTGGCATTTCTCCTAGCTCTTCTGTCTGTAGCCTCCTCCATCCTTCGCTCCTCAGCTATTATGACGCCCTCATTAACAACTGTGCGCCACGTAGATCGGTCATTTACTAAACTTTGAAAATTAGGAGAATTTAAAGATACGTCCACATCAAGTGACCTTGCTCTGCATCTTAATATTATCAGCTAGCGGGCTAGACGTCTAATCCACTGCAGTCATTTTAAGTGCGCTTTGGAGAATTTCGCGAGCACACCCGTCTCTTTCAGTTCTTCACCCATCCACACGAGTGTGCAGTGGACAGCACTGACCTGAGTTGCATCCCCGGTGTCTCCGTCTGAGATTTTGAGCTCCAAGCTGCTGACCTGAAGGCCTGTGACATGTGGGTAAGTTCAAGTCACTGATTAAAGACTTGGAAAGACTTGCAAGATAGCAAGTAGAGTTGGCGAGCTAACACAAGTGGGCAGAAATGAAAAAAATTCAACACGCAGACCAGCTGATTGTCAAAACTTAGAACGCGCTTCCCTTCACATACCACACACTGTAGCGTGTGAGTATTGCTGTACTGACAATGTTTGGCTCTACTTATGCATGCGATCAGTCGTTATCACATTTAAAGAACATTAAGACCAACCAGCGATCACGTTTAACGGATTGAAGTCTCAACGCCTGCATGAAGCTTAACCTCACCACGTATTAATCAGACTACAAAGCCATCAGCAAAGCCATGCAGCACCATAGGTCGCTCGCATTAATGGTAAGAAATACTCATTATTGATTAGCTACATCAAAACAATGTTATTAAAAAGAATTCAGAGAAATAATTATTGTACTTTTAGTTTTGAAATTACACAAGATGCACACATTTACTTGAATTTTAGTTTTAAACTGTGCTTTTTTCTATTAAAAAAAAAGGCATGAATAAGGTACCAGAACGCAACCTGAAAAACATTCCAGGCAGTGATAAAAATTACTATGTGAGAGCCGGAACGCAGTTCCGGTGCGTTACGCGGGAGAAAAAACAATGTATGGCACTCACATAATTACTTTTCAAAATATGTGGTGTTTATGGCTCTCTCAGACAAAAGTTTTCCCGACCCCTGCCCTAGTGCGTGGTGTGCTTGGCTGTAATTGATAAGGTGGGTCTGGCCTCTAGAATACATATATACTCTTATAGAAGAGGAAAAAAGAATCAGTAGGGGCTTTATTTAATTGTTTAAGGTGGAGAATCCTTTTATGTCTGTCCTGTATCTGACTCACACATTGACGTACTTTAATCATCGACACGACAAACAATTGGTGTCTATCAGGCAATAATGAATACTGGAAAACACTGCATTAGTGGCTCGGGCAGCGTGACTAATGGGTGTTGATGTTATTCGTTGGCCAAGGTTAAAAAATACTTAACGAAATCGGATGCAAGGATGTGGAATACAGGTCAAAGCTATTCAAATCTAAGGAAAATATCGGATAAAGTAAACGATAGAAAATGTTGTATTTTAGGAAAGGATTATTGTATATATATATACTATAGGTAATGGATTGCTGGAAGAATCACTAATTGTAATTACTAATAACGGAGACTGTAACTAGGATACGCAGGCCTGTTGATGCGTGTAAAACATTGGCCATTCAAAATTCGGGGCTTACTTCTAGCCCTTTGGCCAAGTAATTTATAGAACAATCAAGGATTTCATAATAAATAATCTTCGAGATCTTATTTAGTGTGAAATGTGAAATGAGGAGCGCAGCTAGTAAGACTGCAGCATCATCATTATAGAGTGTAAGTATCCAATGTATTTATACATCATCTTATTATTTTAAACTATATTGAGGCAAGAGTATTTATAACTCGAATGTAAAATAGTTCAGTTTATGGAATACATTAAAGCAAGTAGCTCGCTGTGAATAGTTATTAAAAGATGATTGGATAACCAGTCACATAAATAAATGAAAATTAAAGAGTAGCTACAAAATGTTCATTGCAACGGGCAGTAATAGTTTACAGAATTGTCTTCACTTATAAAACTTGTTTTTAAAACATAATTTAATGTTCTATTAAAGTTACTATAATAATCGAACATTAAACTTTCATTTTTGTCTAACTCTAGTTTCTTTCTATACAATTTAGTTCCTTCAATTTATCTGAAAGTCTTTACATTTGAAAGACAATGGAACAGAGCACTAAGAGCAACATGGAGTTGACAGATATTTGTGGAGACGTTACAAGCAGTTCATCCTTCATGCTGAACACGACAGCATTCAACGACACCCACAACAGAACGGCGGTCGATGGTGGAGTAGATGTGTACAAACTGTTGGTTGCGGCCAGTAACATGTTGTTGAGTGTGGTCATAGTTGGCGCAAACAGCTTGACCTTACTGGCAGAATGTCGAACCAAGTCGCTTAAGAACATTCGCGTAAGTTGTGAGGTTAGCACAAAAATATAATTAAGAATATTTATTAAAAATATTTTTTAATATATTTAAGGTCTCTTGCAGATTGTAAGGTGTTGAATTTTTTTATCTATCACATCTCTAGTTCCCACATTTTACGCAATAAATATTCTACTAAAATAAAGTCACTTTCTGAAACGCTTCAAGTCTGGACGGGCCTACAAAATAATTTCAGTTTGTCCATGAAAGTGAATAGGATAGACGTGGGTGAACATGCGCCACGCGGAGGCCTCTAGGAAAGTAGAATGTTGGGACTGAAACTGCTGCTCACTTTTTTAAGGTTTTCCATTACCCACTGGTGATGCCCTCGCATTGAGAAGTCTGCCCACCACTGTAGCAGGGAGATCATTTTAATTGGATCAGTTCACATTTATATTCCTTCCCCACGTCACCAAACGATCAAAAACATTTTATTTTATTTTATTATTTTATTTTTTGCAATCTTATCTTATCTTATCTTATCTGTTTACAGACGCTCCTTCTATACAGAAGATTATTGCGTCCTACGCTTATCTATGGTTTGTGTTTAGTCCTGCATTTTTATTAGAGATTTAAATGTTGATAAAGTGTGTATGACATAGGTAACATTGATTTGTGATGAGTAAGTTTCAATTCTTTACTTTAGTTACGAAAACACACTATTCTTTTAATGTTTATTTTTTTTAAAAATATTTTGCTGACGGTCCTAAATATTTTAAAATAGTTTATCTTCTTAAATATTATGCATATGTTTGTATTATACATTTTAATTACTTTATCGTTTTAAATCCATCTTAAAATTGTAGCAAAGTTAACAAAATTGGTTGTCGGCTTGACAAAGATATCCATTAAACAGTTATAAATTGTTAAAATTTTTATGAATGTTCTCAAAGATGCACAAATTTACTCCTGCACAAGAAGCAATAGTAATTTAGTTCGAGACACGTCTCTACAGAATGTAATTAAACATAAGTAACTCTCTTGTCCAGAAAATAACAGAGTTCCTTTCAATATTAAGCTATGACAGATGCAAACCACTAACGACAAATTAAAGCTTGATGACGTTGACGACACTTGTAGAAAAGCAATCCCAAACAATCCATGTAAAAGCACCCTGTGCCCACTAAACTTGGATCCTAAACAATAAGCCATGCAGTAATCTAGTTTTGTACATGATCTAAAGAAATATGGTATTAGAAGATTACATGATCTACATTTCATTTTTTTCTCTCGGTAATGAAGAATAAGTACATAGTATCCCTGGCATTAGCAGATCTCCAAGTGGGACTCACGTATGGGTTTATGGTCCTACAAAACCTTTGCAAAGAAAAACAGAATGTGGAAGAGGTAACTTGTTTTGTAGTAGTGGTCGTTGTATGAAAGTCGTGCATTGCATGTTCAAAACGACTTACAAATCCATTAAAGTAGGATGCTCCTTAATATGGTGACTAGAGTGCAGAAAAAAACTGAGAGTGAAATTTATTTCAGGCTTATTCGCAAAAACAAACGAAAATGATTCATTAAATAAACTTGTACAGAGGTGTTTGTTTCTTGATTTTTTAAAAATTGTTTCATTATTTTAAGTGTAGGACATTAACTAGCTTACGTCTTAAACAATAATCGAATGACGTGTTGTTGTTTTTTCTCACTTCAATTTTGTTGTTTTTTTTTGTCGATATCTATTTGTATACATTGAAATTGAACTTAACTTGCATTTTTGTTGAAATGTAAAAAAGGCCCAGGCTCAAGCCCCATGAACGAAATGTCAAGGATTAAATAGTTTGGATAATGAAACACGAAACCAGCAATAAATGCTCTGTTGTTTAATTTTGTATTGCTGCTGAGGAAAACGTGTAAGGAAAAATTTACTCTTCATAGTTCGAGTTTTCATGGTATTCTTCCCTTTTAATTTGAATCTCAAAGAATTTAAAGTATATTTGTTACAAGTTATGCAGTTATAGTCTAGACAAGTTGGGAAGTGACAGCCCGTTCATCAAGGAAGAGTTAAGTCAGATTTTAGCAGTGGCATTTTATAGGGGAAATTAATTAATGCATAAATAAATTAAGGTTACAAATAATTATTTAAGAAATACTTTTTAAGTGAGAAAAAAAATGACATTTGAAGGTAGATAGGCGAAAAAAAATTTTTTAACTTGAATTATAACATATTTTTTAAAAATATTAATAATAATTGGCCGTAAAATAAAACTAATAATACAATTTTAAACGTTAATTTGGGAGGATATTTCCTATGTCACATAAACTAATGTATATTTAATTGTGTTTTAATTTAATCCTGTTATCAATAAGAAACCATGCGGAAGTTACCAATGAAAAAAAAATTGTGATTGACTTTTAGCACTTGCATATTTAATTGAAGTTTAGAGCAGGTGTGTAAATGTTAAAACATTTTGAAAAAGAAAAAAAAAGAAGAAGAATTTTCAAGGAAAAGAAAAATGACATTTCAAGGGAGACAACAATTCAAACTTTACTTTCCAAACTAACAATCCCAAATTTCTTTGACTAATCAATGCAGCTTATGAGAACCATTCATGTCATTTTATGTTTTGATCTATTATTAATTATGAATTTTGCACTCAAATACGTATATTATATAACTACGAGCAACAAAGCCCGTTCAAGAACGTTCCGCCACCGTTCAACATTTTAGTTTTAGGGTCAGGATTAGGTTTAGTTGCCTCTTTTTACATTAAAACATTACATCAAACTCAAAATATCACCTAGTAGTAGTTTTGTTAACAATTAATAATAGTGAACTACCAATATCCGACAACCGGAAATGGCTATTGATAGTCGAGTACCAATAGCACTCTAGAAGCCATTGGTAGCTGACTACCAATAGCAGCAGCCTATTTAATAAAAGGCAATGTTCTGTCGGTCATCGATAGCGATTGGTCCCTCAAACACATATGACTCCTTCAACCAATCATATTGAACACGTTTACGCGGACGTTCAAAACGAGTTATTTTTGGTGCAGTATTTCTTCCAAGACTTTATTTTGAGTTATGCGCTTGGGATTTATAGTCAAAAGCTCTGCTTTTACGAGTTATTTATTTAACTATATTGAATAGTATTTTAGACGTAATTCACATGTATGCATGACGTGACGGCTGTTAGAGGGGAATTACAACGTGCCACCGAACGTTTAGAGTGTTTAGAGTGTTTAGAGTGTTTGCTAAACCTGGGACTAAAACTAATGAAATCAATTAAAAAATTTATAATTATGATTAAATTAGATCTTTTAGTTTTAGTTTAGGGTCAGGGTTAGGGTTAGTTGTCTATTTTTTACATTAAACCTCATACCCAGGTTTAGCACACTCTAAACACTCAACCTAACCTCATACCCAGGTTTAGCATACTCTAAACACTCAACCTAACCTCATACCCAGGTTTAGCATACTCTAAACACTCAACCTAACCTCATACCCAGGTTTAGCATACTCTAAACACTCAACCTAACCTCATACCCAGGTTTAGCATACTCTAAACACTCAACCTAACCTCATACCCAGGTTTAGCATACTCTAAACACTCAACCTAACCTCATACCCAGGTTTAGCATACTCTAAACACTCAACCTAACCTCATACCCAGGTTTAGCACACTCTAAACACTCAACCTAACCTCATACCCAGGTTTAGCATACTCTAAACACTCAACCTAACCTCATACCCAGGTTTAGCATACTCTAAACACTCAACCTAACCTCATACCCAGGTTTAGCATACTCTAAACACTCAACCTAACCTCATACCCAGGTTTAGCATACTCTAAACACTCAACCTAACCTCATACCCAGGTTTAGCATACTCTAAACACTCAACCTAACCTCATACCCAGGTTTAGCACACTCTAAACACTCAACCTAACCTCATACCCAGGTTTAGCACACTCTAAACACTCAACCTAACCTCATACCCAGGTTTAGCACACTCTAAACACTCAACCTAACCTCATACCCAGGTTTAGCACACTCTAAACACTCAACCTAACCTCATACCCAGGTTTAGCACACTCTAAACACTCAACCTAACCTCATACCCAGGTTTAGCATACTCTAAACACTCAACCTAACCTCATACCCAGGTTTAGCATACTCTAAACACTCAACCTAACCTCATACCCAGGTTTAGCATACTCTAAACACTCAACCTAACCTCATACCCAGGTTTAGCATACTCTAAACACTCAACCTAACCTCATACCCAGGTTTAGCATACTCTAAACACTCAACCTAACCTCATACCCAGGTTTAGCATACTCTAAACACTCAACCTAACCTCATACCCAGGTTTAGCATACTCTAAACACTCAACCTAACCTCATACCCAGGTTTAGCATACTCTAAACACTCAACCTAACCTCATACCCAGGTTTAGCATACTCTAAACACTCAACCTAACCTCATACCCAGGTTTAGCATACTCTAAACACTCAACCTAACCTCATACCCAGGTTTAGCATACTCTAAACACTCAACCTAACCTCATACCCAGGTTTAGCATACTCTAAACACTCAACCTAACCTCATACCCAGGTTTAGCATACTCTAAACACTCAACCTAACCTCATACCCAGGTTTAGCATACTCTAAACACTCAACCTAACCTCATACCCAGGTTTAGCATACTCTAAACACTCAACCTAACCTCATACCCAGGTTTAGCATACTCTAAACACTCAACCTAACCTCATACCCAGGTTTAGCATACTCTAAAACACTCAACCTAACCTCATACCCAGGTTTAGCATACTCTAAACACTCAACCTAACCTCATACCCAGGTTTAGCATACTCTAAACACTCAACCTAACCTCATACCCAGGTTTAGCATACTCTAAACACTCAACCTAACCTCATACCCAGGTTTAGCATACTCTAAACACTCAACCTAACCTCATACCCAGGTTTAGCATACTCTAAACACTCAACCTAACCTCATACCCAGGTTTAGCATACTCTAAACACTCAACCTAACCTCATACCCAGGTTTAGCATACTCTAAACACTCAACCTAACCTCATACCCAGGTTTAGCATACTCTAAACACTCAACCTAACCTCATACCCAGGTTTAGCATACTCTAAACACTCAACCTAACCTCATACCCAGGTTTAGCATACTCTAAACACTCAACCTAACCTCATACCCAGGTTTAGCACACTCTAAACACTCAACCTAACCTCATACCCAGGTTTAGCATACTCTAAACACTCAACCTAACCTCATACCCAGGTTTAGCATACTCTAAACACTCAACCTAACCTCATACCCAGGTTTAGCATACTCTAAACACTCAACCTAACCTCATACCCAGGTTTAGCATACTCTAAACACTCAACCTAACCTCATACCCAGGTTTAGCATACTCTAAACACTCAACCTAACCTCATACCCAGGTTTAGCATACTCTAAACACTCAACCTAACCTCATACCCAGGTTTAGCATACTCTAAACACTCAACCTAACCTCATACCCAGGTTTAGCATACTCTAAACACTCAACCTAACCTCATACCCAGGTTTAGCATACTCTAAACACTCAACCTAACCTCATACCCAGGTTTAGCATACTCTAAACACTCAACCTAACCTCATACCCAGGTTTAGCATACTCTAAACACTCAACCTAACCTCATACCCAGGTTTAGCATACTCTAAACACTCAACCTAACCTCATACCCAGGTTTAGCATACTCTAAACACTCAACCTAACCTCATACCCAGGTTTAGCATACTCTAAACACTCAACCTAACCTCATACCCAGGTTTAGCATACTCTAAACACTCAACCTAACCTCATACCCAGGTTTAGCATACTCTAAACACTCAACCTAACCTCATACCCAGGTTTAGCATACTCTAAACACTCAACCTAACCTCATACCCAGGTTTAGCATACTCTAAACACTCAACCTAACCTCATACCCAGGTTTAGCATACTCTAAACACTCAACCTAACCTCATACCCAGGTTTAGCATACTCTAAACACTCAACCTAACCTCATACCCAGGTTTAGCATACTCTAAACACTCAACCTAACCTCATACCCAGGTTTAGCATACTCTAAACACTCAACCTAACCTCATACCCAGGTTTAGCATACTCTAAACACTCAACCTAACCTCATACCCAGGTTTAGCATACTCTAAACACTCAACCTAACCTCATACCCAGGTTTAGCATACTCTAAACACTCAACCTAACCTCATACCCAGGTTTAGCATACTCTAAACACTCAACCTAACCTCATACCCAGGTTTAGCATACTCTAAACACTCAACCTAACCTCATACCCAGGTTTAGCATACTCTAAACACTCAACCTAACCTCATAATTAAAAATTATAGATCATTGAAACCAAATTTTGTAAGAAAATAAATAAAAACTATTAGACTCAACCGAAAATCGAACCCACAACTATTTTTCACTAGTCGAACTGTCAATCATGAGTCTAAGGAAGTTCGGTACATTTGGCTTGTTGAATTTTAAAAGGTTATATCAGTAGCTATTAAGTGTTCCTTTAATACAATTGGATGCTATAAATAACTGACTACCAATAGCCGCAGCCGCAGGGACCTGTTATTGGTACTCGACTACCAATAAACACTCCCTATTAAAAATAAGGATGTTTATGTAAATCAGGCATACCTAGCGATTTGCTAGGACTAGGGTACCGCGTTATATAAGTTCTCAAATTATTATTATCAAAAGAGCATGTCGTAGTATCATAAGCTGATATATATTTTTTAAATTATTTTTTTAAACGATTAATAATAACGTTAATGTTTGATTATTTATAACAATTAGTATTAGTAGCTAATTAGTAGCTAAGGCTGGCTAATGAATTTCATATTTAAAAATGTGAGTCATCTTTGGTCTGTAACACGAACTAACATTTATTTGTATGCGCCATATAACTATTAGGCTATTTTTTAACATTAGTTTGACTCCATGCGAAATTTACTTCGATTTTTTTTTATCTGCTATTGACGTATGTTTCCATTGCACGTCAAATAAATATAAAAATTTTAAAATTATGTAAATGGTGACTAAATATAATAAGAATTATTTAATATAGATTCATTTATAACGGGTAAAATATTCTAACATTTTTTTTTGTCGTGAGCCACAAAAGCTTCACAGTATTGATAATGGGGGAATATTGTAGAGAAATTTTTAAAATAACAGCCTGTCTCCATTTTCTCCATTTCCATAAGTTTTTTTTTAAAAATATTATTCTTTTTTTTTATTTTTTAAAAGTAATTTCTTATTTAGTTCCTCTATTGGTTTCAGTGTCGCACCATCTTGGGCACATTCTACAGCACATTGACCGTCAGCCTCTTCAGCATGTTGCTGGTGGCCGTGGACCGCTACGTCTACATCGCTTATCCGTTTTTCTACATGAGGCGGGTGACGGAGAGGAAGATCAACGCGGTGATAGTCTGCAAGTGGTTGTTTGCCCACACTTACGGATATAGTACAACCTTCGCGGCGGGACTTGAGGTCTGTATATCTGTGTTCGACACAAGTATCATGGAATGTAGTGTCGTATGGAGATTTAGATTTTGCAATTTGACACGAACTTGTCAAACAAATAAAATAATATTTATTTTTTTTAATTAATAAATTGTATTACCAAAATTGCGCCAATGACACTATATTGTGACTATATTGTGAGTTACACGAATCATATGACTATTTGAAGAGAAAAACATCTGCTCCTTAATGATAATGCAACTTAAAAACAGTTAAATTCAAATTATTCTCTTAGCAAATTTAAGACTTTATTTTTTTATCGACACTAATAAAGTATTTGAAACATTATGTAACAATTATAATTAACATGTATTGAAAAGGACAAAGCTTTCATTCTTTACTTGCAAATTATCCCGTCAAAACTTCACTTTAAAATTTCTAAATAAATACTTGATACTGCGAGAGTGAAATCAACATAAAAGTCGTTTGTTACAATCATAATTCACCAAACGATTTCCCCCCCAAAAAAGCATGAATGCATTAATAGCTTTAAAGTTATTTTACCCAAATTTCTTTTTGTTTCAGGCGTGTAACCCTTCTTACATATTTGATAACACAATGATTAGATTCGCCTTTCCACCCTTTTTCTTGCTGGTTACACTTGGGATAGGCGTGACGTACGGCCGAACGGCAATGATCGCCAAAGCTTACTTAAATAGAAGAAGTAAGAGAATGATGTTGATCAACAATGTCTTGGGTAAAAATAAGCAGAGTGATCAAGGTTGCCAAAAGGAGAGCGGGCAAAGACATCCAAGTATTAACAAGTTTGTAGAGAACAGTCTGGAAGATTTAGACATGAGTCTACAAATCTCAAAGGATAAATCTGAAGCAATAATTAGTAATGACAGTAATAATTGTCTGCATGATCCTTTCCTAAATCAATCGGAAGATAAAATAAGATTTAATTTTGAGCATCAAAATAATAAAACGTCACTATCGGATATCCGGAAAAGAATGAATGTTGATGTTATACCTTGCCGTCAAAGTGGCATGACCAATGACGAGATATATAAAAAACCACTGGAACACGTCGATGATACCAATACCAAATATGTAAAAGACGTTAATCAAAAAAGTTGTTCATTAACTTCTAATCAATATATGCTTCCAGAAACGCGTGCAGAAGCGATTGTTAAAATGTCAAGTCACGTGACTCAGCTAATCATAACAAAAAAGAGCCTAGGATTATGCGGTGACAAGCCAGAACCATGGAACAGAAAGAATAATGTAAGTTTCGTCGAAACAGGCTGTTGTGTCCAATCAACAGAAACTCCTTCCCTTGAGAAACAATGCAATCATGAAGTATTTTGTGAGCAGACATCAAAAAAAGATGATCAGCAAATAGTATCAAGGCACCAACGTGGCGACTTCTGGGACAAACCCTTTAACTCGTTTGACCAACGCGTATCACGTGATCCAAAATGTGAACGACCCGACCATACGACAGTAGCAGAAACGGTTCCGAACCCGTGCAGCCTGGCCTCACTGAGATGGTTGAAACAGATGGTGGTGGTGTTCGGACTGTTTGTTGTGTGCTGGACACCGTCCATGGTTTACATTCTCATGTCACTCGTGTGCACTCCCGATATCCGACTTATGTACGGTCTTTCAGTTTTTGGAGTGGCCAATTCGGGGGTGAACTTTTTCGTCTACTCCTTTCTAAACAAAGACTTTAGGAAAGCCATCAGGAAGAGAATGCGCTGCCACTGTACAGATGAAATCCTAATTTAATACAAATAACAATATTGTGGTATGGTGGTTCGTTTGAAATCACATGTTTGTTATAGGGGCCCATATTAATATTATAGTTTTGTAAGAAAGATGTATTATCAATAATATGTCCGATTTTAATAACACTCAGAATTATTAGTAACCAATTTTATTTTTTAACATTTTGTATTGTTATTTATCAATAATTATGACTACTTTAATTTGAATGTGTTTTCCCTTAATTATATTTGAACGATGTCAGTTTTGTCCAATTATCTGCCGGAGAACAGATATTTTTCAACATAACAGAGAAATAACCGTTTTACTTATTAAATTTTCTGAAATATTTTAACTTTTTTTATTTGTATTTTTTACAAAATTGTACAAAGTTAAGATATACTGTTTGTTTGTTTGTTTGTGTGTGTGTGTGTGTGGGTGCGCGTGTGTGCGCGTGTGTGTGCGTGTGCGCGTGTGCGCGCGTGCGTGCGTGCATGCGTGCGTGCGTGTGTGCGTATGTGCGTTTGTGTGCGTGTGCGTGTGTGTGTGTGTTGTGTGTGTGTTGTGTGTGTGTGTGTGTGTGTGTGTGTGTATGTGTGTGTGTGTGTGTGTGTGTGTGTGTGTGTGTGTGTGTGTGTGTGTGTGTGTGTGTGTGTGTGTGTGTGTGTGCGTGTGTGTGCGCGCGTGCATGTGTATTGTATATTTTAATTCAAATTTTATATTAATTTTTTGTATGAGTAAATAAAGTGGATGGATGATTCATCTGGACATATTTGGCTATCTTCTCCCCGATCCGACCTCTTTATCCGTTACCTCGCGAAATCGAATGAAAAGCATTGAATCCCACCAAAAACTGACCACCATTAACACTACTTTGAGAGACAAGTGGGTGTGGACTTCCCTCGTCAGGCTGAGGCGTCTGCCCATCGACGAGCACAAGAGTGGAGACGCTCAAATTAACTTATGCAAAACGCGGTCTGTACGAGTCACCATTGTCTAAACTGATTATTCGTGGACCCCCCGAGACCGTTCTTCACGTGGTCAACAGAAAAATCAAATTTGTTTGTGCGTTTAGATAAAAATTTGAATGCACCGAAAGGGTATCCAAATCGAATCACTCGAAAGAGCTGGTGGTGATAAAGTCGTTTCCACCATTATAGTTACCAGGAAGCACCTGAGTTCCAATAGAATCACTCCGCCCTACTCGGAACTAATTTTCGGCCGCGCAGACGTCGAGCTGTTATTCATGGCGTTGACTTCTTCGATTGGAATTTTCAGGAAATACAATTTGCACTGATTTATTGTGACGGCTGTCTTAGGGCGGTTTTTTTTCTCCGTATGACGAAGAAAGGGGCGGATGGGAGTTTGATTGCAAGGGCAAATAACTAGGTTAAATAACGAAACGTTCATCAGTGGATAGTTGGTAATGAGTATTTCATCATATTTTTATAATCTAGCCGTTTTGTTGAAAGTTATTGTTGCTACATTGCACATAATTTTTTGCACACAACTCGTGGCTAATAACTTATGCTACGACATGTCATTTGAAATCAAATTAAACTAGGCGTATCGTTGTGTTGGTTCAATTTGACCTTTGAGTATGCAAACGTTCGTCGTCATTGAGATGGGGGGGGGGTGTTGATTCAAATTTGAGTTGTGGAAAGAAAAATTGAAGGGTGTTAATAAAATGGCTGCTGTTGAACTTATCCAGGTAATACAAAAATATTTTTTTTAAAAGACCAATGATAGTGAAAACACTACAAAAATTATTCATTTTTATTTATAAATTCATTGTAATTTTTTTATATATAAATTTAAAAACTTCAGTCTCATTTTTACCTCTCTGTTATGTAATGACACATATTATACTTGGTGGCCAAGGTGCTGAATTCCTGATATGATTATGTGGCTAGTCCCGTAACTAATTGTGTAACACAAAATTGAGATTCTTGCCTCAATATATTTTGTGTGTGTGCTGGTGAAGGTGAGTCTTAATGAGGTCCATAACTGTTTTCATCTCCATGCATTTCAAAATGTTTGTGCCATTTGCTGGTACTCATTTTCAGGTTGATTTAGGTTACTTTTTTTTTCTCAAATAGTTAATCGAATACTGCCCAATGCTTTTTTAAATCCCTTATATTAACTTCATTGCCTTCTCTCTCTCTCCCTCTCTCTCTCTCTCTCTCTCTCTCTCTCTCTCTATCTCTCTCTCTCTCTCTCTCTCTCTCTCTCTCTCTCTCTCTCTCTCTCTCTCTCTCTCTCTCTCTCTCTCTCTCTGTTTGTCGTGGTCGCGCCCGCCAGAGGAAAAACAAAATTAAAACATGACCCACTTCCCGTGAAATTTTGCACATAGACCTAACAATGCATTGTATCAAAACTTCAGATCGATCGAATGTACCGTAATTAAATTAATGATTTTTTAGTTTATCTCTATATAACATGTATAGTCCTTTTGCTGTAGTTGACCTCCACGGGTCATTTGAGTTTCACTCCAGCCCTCGATGTCACAGGGATCTGTCGCGCGGTGCGAACATAATCAATACTTTTAGTTATTTCTCATGTATAAGGGATTTATAGTAAAAAACATTTAATTTTCAAAGAAATTCAATATTTGTAATCAAAATAGAGCCCTTTGAACTTGTCACCGCAAATAGTCCCTTGAATTATGTGTAACACAGGCTGCTCTGTGTCGGAAAAAGGGGTGGGGTAGAGAGACAGTCTTTTTGTGAACTGAAGGCATATCCGACAAATTTCAGCCTTTTCTTCGACGAAGGTAGGTTCACATTTTTTTACTCGCCTATCCTGGCTAACTAAGACATGAAAATTATTAGACCTTACACATTCTTCATTATTCTCCTTCTTCATTCTTCATATTATAACACAACACGTACTTATCTATACTAAATACTAATAAAAGGCAAAGCCCTGACTGACTCACTCACTCATCACTAATTCTCCAACTTCCCGTGTAGGTAGAAGCATGAATCTTTGGGAAGTTGCTGAGTAGCCTCTCACGACGAAAATTGGAGTAAAAAATAATAAAATTAACACTCATGGGGGCCGGGGGCCCAAATGTAGTTTTTTTTCTTATTTAAAAAACTGACTCATCACTAATTCTCTAGCTTCCCGCGTAGGTAGAAGCATGAAACCTTGAACTTGAACTATCCCTTAACCCGTTGTTGGGTCGTTGGGGCACCATCGTGAACTGCTCACTAACACACGCCATTTGTCCCGGTCCTGTGCTGCCCTTTGAGAGTCGCTGAATGACAGGCCGGTCCACTCTTTGATATCGTCCTCCCATCTCTTCTTTTGTCTGCCTCTTTTCCTTCCTCCCTGGACTGTGCCTTGCAATATAGTTTTTGCAAGACCTCCAGTTCTTGTCACGTGTCCGTACCATTGTAATTTCCTCTTCTTTATTGATGTGAGTAGGTCCTCGTAGGGGCCAATGACTGCACTTATTGTGTTGCGGACCGCTTCGTTTGTGATGTGCGCTGTGTAGGAGATGTTCAATATCTTTCTGAAACATCTAATCTCCAGCGCATTGATTCTTCTTAAGAGGTCTGCAGTGAGCGTCCAAGCCTCACAACCATACAAAAAGACCGACATCGCCAGAGAGCGCATTAGCCGGATCTTTGTTCTCAGAGAGAGCT
Source organism: Ampullaceana balthica (assembly GCA_944989445.1). Taxonomy (NCBI): domain Eukaryota; kingdom Metazoa; phylum Mollusca; class Gastropoda; family Lymnaeidae; genus Ampullaceana; species Ampullaceana balthica. Next base: position 2,664,065 of record CALYLW010000011.1, on the reverse strand, counting down.
TCTTACTTTGCCTCTTGCGACGATACTTGGCGTAAAAGAATTTAAAAATTCACTCTCATGGGGGCCGGGGCCCAAAACCATTTTTTTCCTTATTTGGGCTATATTAAAATGAAAAATTACTAATTCTCCTATTTTGCAAGTAAGCAGAAGCATGAAACTTTGGGAAGTTGTTGAGTAGACTTCCGCGATGTTAACAGGCAAAAAAATATTTAAATTATCAAATACTTGGGGCCGGGGGCCCAAATGAAGTTTTTCCTTAAATGAGCTATATAAAAACTGAAAATAACAAATGCTCATATTTCCCGTGTAGGTAGAAGCATGAAACTCTGAGGAGTTGATAAGTACAATTCCGCGATGGTATCAGGTGAAAAAATTTTTTAAATCAACACTTACTGGGGGCCGGGGACCAAAACGAAGTTTTTTTTCCTTCTAATATTAAAAACTGACTCATCACGAATTCTCCAACTTCCCGTGTAGGTAGAAGCATGAAACTTTGGAAAGTTGTTGAGTACCCACTCACGATGCAAATTGGCGTAAAAGAATTTTAGAATCGGATTTACATAACCGATAATCGGTTTGCCAAAAAAAACGAAATTAACATACCTATTTTAGAACATCTTCGATGTGAATCCTTCTTGGGTTTTTTTTGTTAACAAATATCTGCAAAACACTTTCCTCGTTGATATTGAAAGCGTATATGCATAAATGCAAGCTCGGTAAGTCTTTCCTGTCCCATTGAAATCTCATGTAATTGTGCAAACGTCGGAGTGCACTGAAACTTCGCTCACACGCGCAGGAAGTCACAGGAATCACACACGCGATTTTCAGTAAGCAATAAATATTCGGATGCATCAATTTATTGCAATGTTTTATAGCTTCCGTGCAATTTTTCAGTAGCTTTGACTCTTCCGATTAGCTGAACCTCAATTTCCACCCGCTGAACTTTTCGGCCAGCACCTCTGGTGAAGGCAGATCGTGCTCATATAAATATACATCGCCTTTCAGATCTTCATACGTGCAGAGCCGTCTTTACACCATTTTGGGCTCCCGGACAAAGAAATAGAGTTGGGCCCCTGGGCAAAGAAAGAGTGCTGCTGCAGGAATAAAATAATAAATGGTTGATATATTACAAATAATGTATTATTTATTTTATTGTCACTATACTAATTTCAACAAAATTGTTATTAAGACATGCTGTACAGCTGCAAATATAATCAACATTAAACATGAAAAACGGAGAAAAGAGATTTTATTTACATTACATGTTTTATAGTATTACTTATGATATTTACACCAAAAAAAAATTACACACAAAAACATATATTTACATATATTTTTTTAAAAAAATTATAAGCACCATAACATATTACATATATTACACTAGATCAGGGGTCGGGAAACCATGGCTCGCGAGCCATATATGGCTCTTTTGATGGCTGCATCTGGCTCGCAGAAAAATGTTCATTATAAAGAAAAAATAATCAAGGTTAGGGGTTATTAACCGTAGGAGTTAAAATGCTATTTAAAGGAGAGAGATTTTGGAATTCGGGATCAAAGTGATCGCAGTGATTTCTATGGAAATTTGGCAAAATTACATTGTTCAAGCGAGGTTGGTGTATATATGCTTTCGAAAATGGCGGACGATGTGTATATGTGTAAAAGGGTCCGCACAACAGTTTGTCGTCGGATCAGAAAATAAACTTTCGGTTTAATCGCGTTCTAAGCTAACTAATTTTAGACACCTTTTTGACAAGATGGCTAAAAGAAAGAAAGACGATGAGTATCGTACTTTTTAGCAGGAATGGACGGAAGAATTTGCCTTTATGGAGAGAACGGGTTCTGCGGTGTGTTTAATATGCAGTGATAAAATTACGTCTATGAAATGGTCAAATGCAAAGCGACACTTCGAGACACGCCATTCTACATTTGCATTGAAATAACCTGCGGGAGACAGCAGGGAGAAAGCATGTCAAGAATTGCTATCAAGAGTGCAAGATGGTCAGCAGCAAATACTTGTTTGGACCCAACAAGTTGACTTGAATTCGGCTAGCTTTGCTGGCGCTTTAGCTTTTGTAAGAAACGGAAAGCCATTCACAGATGGGGAGTATGCCAAAGCATTCATGCTTGATGTTGCCAATGATTTCAATGAACTTTTTGATGACTTTCCAAAAAGGACAAAATAATTAAACGGATAAAAAAGAAATGCCTCTATCGGCAAGAACTTTCACGATCGTAGCATCATGATGTCAAATCAAATTGAGGAAATGCAAGTGAAGGACATAAATGCGGCACCATTTTTCTCTCTCGCTTTGGATGAGTCAACAGACGTCAGTAATTTATCCCAGTTCAGCGTGGTTGCAGGGTATGTTGTCGGTGAAACATAACACGAGGAAAGTCTTGCTTTTTGGCTATGAAGGGCACAAGGGGGGAGGATTTATTCGAGTCCTTCACTGAGTTGGCTAAAGAAAAAGATCTACCGATGGATAAACTTATTTCGGTGTGCACTGATGGTGCTCCGTGCATGGTGGGGAAAAACAGAGGATTTGTCGCTCTTCTTTGTGAGCATGAAAACAGACGCATCGTGAGCTTTGATTAAAATACACACATTTACTTGAATGTTTAGTTTTAAGAAAAATGTATGCCTCTCACAGAATTACTTTTCAAAATATATAGTGTTTATGGCTCTCTCAGACAAAAAGTTTCCCGCCCCTGCACTAGATCAAACAAAGGTATTAAAATTCGTAATGGAAATAAAATACTTAGAAAAATTTCAGTACGGTACTATATTATAACAAGCGTTTGCGACATTTCTTTTCAGAAAATTGTTTTTTATTATCGACTTGAAGTCAATGGTCTTCAGGATGCCATTTTCTATGCTCATGAGTGAAAGCCAGTTCAAACGATGCTGTCCCATTGGACTACGAGGCTGATTTTTTATAAGTTTAAGTCTTGAAAAATAACGTTATCCCGTACAGTTGCTCACCATCATGCACATGAACACTCTGAGTGCTATGTTCTCCTGTACAGTTGCTCACCATCATGCACATGAACACTCTGAGTGCAATTTCAATGTTCTGAAAAAAAGATTTTAAATTCTCCGACATTATTTTTCTGTACAATGCAGAGAGAGTCTCGCAATGTTCATCAAGAGCCATGTAATGCTTGAGATGCTCAGAGAGAGTCTCGCAATGCTCGTCAAGAGCCATGTAATGTTTGAGATGCTCAGAGAGAGTCTTGCAATGTTCATCAAGAGCCATGTAATGTTTGAGATGTTCAGAGAGAGTCTCGCAATGTTCATCAAGAGCCATGTAATGTTTGAGATGTTCAGAGAGAGTCTCGCAATGTTCATCAAGAGCCATGTAATGTTTGAGATGTTCAGAGAGAGTCTCGCAATGTTCATCAAGAGCCATGTAATGTTTGAGATGTTCAGAGAGAGTCTCGCAATATTCATCAAGAGCCATGTAATGTTTGAGATGTTCAGAGAGATTCTCGCAATGTTCATCAAGAGCCATGTAATGCTTGAGCTGCTCAAATTTGATTTAAAAGGTCGTCATAACTCAAATCCTTGTGGTACGTATTGGCAAGATGTTCGCATTTTTTCTCTAGTGCATCAGAAGTAATGGTTTTTAATTTTATCAAGACAGAAAATAGATTTCCAATTTGTGAATATGCCTTACTAGCTCAACGATTAAAGTGTCCTGAATAGGGAGGAAAGTTTCTACCTTGAGCTTTTCGGACTTATTTAGAAGTAACTTTTCTCCTGACCTATCATACCTACTAAAACGCACACTTTTGGTTCGTTCCCGTTTTTTTTCCATCATAGTAATCGGCATCTGGACACATACTCCTGGCTTTGAATTCATATTCAGTGAATTTGTCTCTAGTTTCCTGAAGATAGCTTTTCAGCGACTCAAGAAGATTTGTGACAACTAGGATGTTCACATCCTTTGATTGTAAAACTTTGCTTGTTTTATTCATTCTTTCTAGAATGTCCTTCAAAAGAATTGTAAGAAAGATTGTTGCAAAGTGTTTAATATTTTTTTTGCTCAAACCTTCCACCTCACGCCTTGTTGTCACTTGCTGTTCATTGTCACCTGATATAGAATCCAGTGCATGTTTTTGTTTTTTGTCGAAACCCACTACACAAACCATGAACAGCATCAAAATGTGCTGACCAACGTGTGTCAGACACTTGACCACAACATCTTTTTTCTAAATATGATGTCAATGAATTCCAGCGATGAGTAGAAACAACAAAAAATGTCTACAGGTGCTGAAAAAAGTCAAAGAATTTTATAGACTGTAGACAACACTCTGAAGATTTTATTCCCACAAAATTCAGGCGCTGTGTCCTGCACAGTGGACATAGATGGCAAACTCATTGAGTTCATGACTATGTGCCTGCAATCCAGTGTATCGTCCAGACATATTTGATGCATTATCATATGATTGGCCACGGCAGTTTGATAGTGGAATTTTGTTCTCTTTAAGAAAATTACATTGGAACCAACGCATAGTGTTACAGTATTTCTACATAGCTATACTTATTGTGCGCATGCTCATGGGACCTACATTTTTAAGCCCTGCGCGTTAGAGAGCTTTTACATCGTCCAATTTTTTAATAAAAAAAAGTTTCAAGGCTGGAAGTGATTGATAAACTTAAAGGGCCCGTTTCGCATATAAACACAAAATTATGAGATTTTTATAAAATAATATAACAAAATATAAATTTTTATACAGGTTTTCCGAAACCCTACAACATATTCGCATGGGGCCCCTATGCTCGTGGGCCCCCGGGAAAATTCCCAATCGGGCCTATGCCCTGGTTAAGCCAGAAAGAACCGCTTATCTAGTTCAGCGATGATGTGCTCCAGAAATGGTTTAATTAAGTTTCGCAGATAGTGTTTGCATAGTACGTGTATTTTTTAATATAAAATAAAATTTTGGATCTTTTATTTAGATCTACAGTGTTAATTATTTATTGCATGAAACCTACTTTTTGTGGCACCTACGCACTGAAAACATTATTTATTTATTTTTACAAAACGAGGCAAAAAAAGACTAGAAGTTTAATTAACATCCTCAATAATTCATAGGTACAGAATTATTGATTAAACATTGTCATCCGAATTTGAAATCATATCACCATATATTGTAGGTATCTGAACATGAAACTGAAAAGCCTTCGCGCAAGTTTGCGACCCCCCCCCTGAAAAAGTCTTGGTACGGCCTTGAATATGGGAAGGTCGTCCACTCGTGTTTGTCAATTTGACCACTCCCAAGGTCGCGTTGCAGTGGGATGAACGTAAATTTAAATAAAATAACAAGGCTAATTTTTTCACTTATTTCCTCTATATAAATTATAGTCGTATGAATACATAATTCCATTTTCCCGGAATTAAGCCTCGCTCTGCCTTAACAACAATGTAAATAGTTGAGCGCACCGTTGTCTTTGCTTTAGCCTGATCCTTGCTAACCCACCAAGCCTTGTCCCAATGGATCTTTTAATGCATTTATTTTAGTTTATTGATTTTCGGTAGTCGTCTTGTAAAAAAATTAAAAATTTAAAAAAAAGATATTTGATACAAAAAGGGCACAAATTTGAAGAAGGGTGTTCGTTCGAACGTACGACACACACACACACACCCCCACGCTTGCGCAATGAATGATTACCGGTACATATGAAATGGATATCTGGGGTGTATTCCAATATCAAAATAACTGGCCAAAATGTGGCACTGAATATAAAAACGCAATAATCTTCTTTATAGAAGAAGCGTCTGTAATTAGATAAATTGATAAGATAACATAAACGAATTATGAAACTCTCCCTCAATGAAAAATTATCGAACCTAGACCGTCTTCGCATTCAAAGAACGAAAAATAAATATAATAAATAATTTAAAATATCAATCTTAACTAAAGGTAGAAACATCAAAGCCTATCTTAACAACATCTCAACAGGTACAAAAGTTAGGTTATTTGCTGATGATTGTATAATCTATAGAACAATTAAATCAGAACAAGATAGCAAAATTTTACAAAAAGACTTAGATGAATTGATAAAATGGGAAACTAACTGGAGCATGTCTTTCCACCCAGAAAAGTGTCAACTGTAACAAAGAAAAAGAAACAAATAAATTCAAAATATTACATTCATGGAAAAGAACTAACCCAAACTAAAAATGCAAAATTCTTAGGAGTCTTAATAATAAATGAGAAACTATCATGGAATCCCCATGTCAATGAAGTTATTAAAAAAAAACAAAACCTTAGGCTTTATAAAAAGAAACGTTAACAAATGTAATAGAGATATAAAACTAAAATGCTACCTCACTTTGGTGAGACCTTTACTAGAATATGCATCTTCTGTATGGGACCCATCCACCAAAGAAAGCATTGATAAACTAAAACAAATTCAAAAAAGAGCTGCCAGATTCATTACTGGAGAATATTCGAAACTGACAAAAATAACACCATTAGTTAAATCATTAAACCTTGAAACACTAGAGGATAGAAGAACCAAGAACAAAGTAGTAATCATACATAAAGCAATTAATTCTAATTTAGAAATACAACACAAAGATAACTTAATACAACCCTCAGATAGACATAAGGATAAAAACACCTTTCTTATTCCGTATGCAAGAACAAACACATACAAATTTTCATTCTTCCCGTCCGGAATTCTGGCGTGGAATGGGTTGCCTGAAGAATCCAGGAAAACCAACACTTTATCAACATTTAAATCTCTAATAAAACATGCAGGACTAAGCACAAACCATAGATAAGCGTAGGACGCAATAATAATCTTCTGTATAGAAGGGAGCGTCTGTAAACAGATAAGATAAGATCTCGGAAGTAAATTAAACACACCTCGGTAAACGTGATCAATCTTCTAAGAATGTGGTAAGTAGACAAGCCAAATCTTGATCATAGTAACATTACCTTGTGTTTATTACTCTATATAAATATAATAAACGTTTCATGCTTAATTAAATCTGAAGCTTAACTTTAAAATTTGAAGACCCAAGGCCATTATTGCAGTATTTTGGGAAAATTCATAATTAACTCTCAGTTCACTACTCTATAATTTAATTTCTAATATCGTTTGTTAATGATTAATCATTAATTAATTAATTAGTAATACTACGTCTACGGATTTAGCTGATATAAAACTATACTATTATTAGGCCTAACTGTTCCAGTGCAATCAACTTTGGGTACCCAACTTTGTATTTTTATTCTGTATAATTATGAAGTACCTTTATTAACTTTCATTCATAATTGGACGAGACTCTATAATGAAAAAGAATAAATATTATTCTCCCCAAAACTAGCATTAGCATTGTACCTGTGGATATCATAAATCCATTAAGTTAATTTAATTTAAAGCATGAAAAAACGAAAGACGATACGATGGTATAGCCTAGACCTGCCAGCCGATTTTTTTTAAAATTTCGGCTGGCTGACATAATTTTTCGGCTGATATCCGGATTAGCCGGATTTTAAAATTTCGGCTGGATGACATAATTTTTCTGCTGATATCCGGATTTCTCCATAAATTGACATTTGCAGCTGATTTTCACCTGATTACGAAATATTCGTAAACATCATCCAGGGCTGTTCCAGCAAGTGTTACAGGTGCCGGGATGTTGAGAGATTTGCAATTAATTTTGAAGAAGTAAAAAATAAAAACATCTTTAGCCACATTTTCAAAGGCGAGCAAGTCTCTACAGAACCAGATAACGATATCTCTTGTCAGTTCATGACTTGATGTTGCCTGACATTGACTATTGCCTTCTTATTATTACTTACGGAAATATTCAAATATTTTATTTGACTTTTCTTGACTTTGTACTGACACATTGTGCTTGACACTTAAGTGAAGATTCATATTGCCACTTGATGTAATTGCGGAAAAATTGGTTACTTTTGAAATGTGACCATTGTCACCGAATGACTGCTGAGCAGTGAGAGACAGCTGACAATAAACTTGATCTTCATCTACATTTCTCCCATCAGCTGAGAACAGGCCACAAAAATATTTCCAGCATTGTGCTTTGAAATGTCCATGTAGGCTACGCGGTTTAGGTTTTACTTTTAGGTTTTTAATGAACTGCCTCTCTTCCCGGTTTAGATGACATTTGCTGACTTTTGAGCTCAGCTAAAAGCATCATATACTGTAGTCATAAAGAATTGTTACATTAGAAATGGTGTAACGTAAAAAGGTAATCCTGCAGTTTTATCACTTATATTATTTCAGTGCGAATTTTAATTTTCTCGTGAGAACTTTTGTTTATTCTAAAAATGCAATCGATTTTAAAACGGAACGCAATGAAACTAAAGAAAACATAAACAATACGTTCTGGCGGCTCGTTCATTTTTCGGCGGATTTACGGCGGACAAAATACAGCGGCTTATGCGGCTCGCCGCATATTTTCCGGCAGATTTTTGGCGGACTAAAATTTTGTGGCGTATTCGGCGTCGGCTGAGGGGTCTAGTATAGCCAGTATAGCATACAAATTTTAAAGTGAGTGTCTGTAACACTTCTGTAACAGTGACTGTGAGTGTTAGTAACAGAATAGATAAGACAGGCATGGTTGGGGGAATAATAAAATGTTTCTGGGAAAGAGCCTGCTTGAGTGTTTGCAAACATCCTCACTGGACATCCTCACTGGTTGTAAAACAACCCCCCCCCCTCCCCAAAATTTTTTTTACATAAATAAAGGTAAAAAAAATGATTTTTAAAAACCACGTTTTTACAAGCGGACTAAAAAGAAGAAAATAATTTAAAACTTGTAAGTTCAAGTACTTTCATTTAATATGACTAAAAACGTGGGCCGGGCGCTTATAAGGTTTAACATATCATCATATGCGGTTCACTCATTCTCTCACTTATAGATCTCTCTTTTGCCTTCTAAATTAGAAATCTTTAATTTTTATACCAAACACCCGCCCCACGTTTTTAGTCATATTAAATCAAAGTACTTGAACTTACACGTTTTAAATTATTTTCTTCTTTTTAGTCCGCTTGTAAAAACGTGGTTTTTAAAAATCATTTTTTTACCTTTATTTATTTTATTCTTTTTAGTCCACTAATAAAACTTTGGTTTTTAACAATATTTTTTTACCTCTATTTATTTTACCAAACACCTCACAAGCGCCCGCCCAACGTTTTAAAAACATTGTGATGTGGTCACGGGGGGAACTCACGGATGTCAACAAAAGCCGACGGTACAGATGCTTATATATAGACTATAGATAAACTAAAAAGTTCAATAATTTAATAACGGTACATTCGATCGATCTGAAATTTTAATACAATGCATTGTCATTCAAGATCTATCTGTGGTAAAATTTTGAGATCTCTAGGACCATCAGAAGTGGTTCAATTTTACTTTGGCAGATTTGAAAAAATCTTGGACAAACCTACAAACAATGCCACACCAACGATAGCGAGTTAATAAAAACGTGGTAAAAAATAAGTAAGACCTTCCATGGATTTGATCCGCGTGCCCTAATGATAAATTGAACTAAGCTAGATTAACCACTCAACTGGAGAAGCTGATGAAAATATTTGTTATTTTAAATTTATAAGTAATTATCATTAATTGCACACTAATCAATTTTTATGGCAATGCTACTTTAAAATTTCAGTAAACATGACATTTTAATTAGTATTAGCATATAAATTACACATTTAGCCTAAATCGAGTGATATTGGCCATTATTTTGTCTACACCGGGCGCGTTTTTTTTCAACATGACCAGCCACTATAAGAGTAAGACGCATGCGCCGACAACCCGTGTCGATAATACTCAGCATTATCCGCACGGCCAAAACCGTGCGAATAATCACTTTGTTTACTATTTTATTTGTATAATTTTTAATGCATGAAAATTAAAAATGAATAATGATCGATTTGTCATAAATTTAGCAAAGTAAAACATTAAATCATGTCAGTCGACCTATTAATTAATCAGTATGGCTATATCTCCATACTCTATACAGTATAGCATGGCTTAATAAATTACAGCGCTTTTGCACCTGACTCAGAAAGTGAGAGGCTGATAAAAAAAGATGTACTTATACTGACATTCATTGTCAACACACTTTTCACTTTACTTTACTGAAACTTTACAGTGTGACTTTACAAATTCACTTTTGGGTAAATTATCGTTTAGCGGATCAGACCGCCATCCTTTGTTTATATGCTAGCGTCTGAAGCACTAAAACTAAACCTAACCCTTACCCTAATTTCTTTAATACCTTCCATTTTGTAAAAATTCACTTTTAAAAATTTTAATACTAAACCAATCTAGCACAAATCAGGCTGTGTATACAGTTTCATACCTAGCAATAGTACCGTCCTCGACGCGGTCGCCATCTTTGATCTGTCTAACAATAATTAGCCCACTTTTGCTTTGAGTAGTCTGAATTTATTCAAATTACTAAATGTAGCTTATAACTACATGTATTATTATTATGTTTGATCGCTTTGCCTTATACTTACACTTATACTTATTAAAAAAATTCAAACAACAATGACAACAAGTTAAATACAAATCAGCATCTTCTTCTTTGCTTTAGCCAGAATAATTTGGCCCTAATGTTTACTACATTAGACTAAAGATAAGCTAACTGCTTAGATTCAGATTATTCTAAAGTAGCATTCATAAATTATTTTTAAATTAGTATGAATTCATTCAGTTGACTAATAATAAGTAATAAGAGGCATCTCTTGAAGTTAAAGTGTTGGATAGTTTTATGCAAAATACCTTTGAAATGTCTTTAAAAATTGTTTCCTGAACTGTATTATGATAATAAATAAACTATTATTGTTTATTGTATTATGAGTGATGTAACAGAAAGTTTACCCTCATTTTCAGATTGTGCTGAACAGTTTTTATTCACAAGCTGCAATTTTCAGTTTATTGTTGTATATTATGGTAAAATTACTCGACCGAACCTCGTAAGTGTCACTATGAATTGGTTTTTGATATTATGAAATCTATTGGAAGAGACAAATCCATTAAAAATGACAGACTAAGTCATGGGGTGAACAATAATAAACTCTCTACCCCTCTGCCTCTTGGACAAACAATAACATTAGTGATTCCAAGATGGTTGTATTTGTATGTTCCATTAATTTTGGGAGTGCTTTCCATTATTGGATCATGGTTCATAACCAACTTAAATCACTACAACTCTGACAAAACAGTGTCACAAAAGAGTGAAATCTACGGATGGAAAGCAATTGACTTGTTTTTGACCTATGACAAAGATGGAGACCTGTACCTCAGTGTGGAGGAAGCTGTACCCCTACTCCTTAAGTTGGTTGGCCAGGTAACTAATATATTATTTAATTGTTTTACAATTATGGCCCTTGCTGCATACCTAAAATTAACAAAAATTTTCAGAAGATATCAGTTCCCATAAATAATGTCTATTTTGGTAAAAACATTTTGTTCACCAGTTGTCCACACAGCCAATTTAAAGCATGCCATACTGTGTAAATCACTAAAACTAAAATAGTACTGCATTTGATAATGTTTGTCATATACATTTAATTTTGGTCTTAAAATAACCTGAGCTTATTGATTGCAGGGAAATGAAACTGAAAATGTTGATGCCCTTCCAGGTGAAGATTTGGTTACTATCGAAGCTACATTTACACCTCTTAATTTATCAACTATGATGAGATCATGGCAGCCACAGGTAATAATGATAGATAATAGCCCTAAATCTGAAATAATTGTATTACCAAATTTGCTATATAACCTTCTTATGTAATTGCTAAGCAATACATTTTTATCTCATTGTTAAATAAACAAAACGTCTATTAAAAAAATGGCACTACAATGTATTTCACAAAATTAAATCTAATAAGTAAACATTAATTGTTTAGAATGACATATTGCAATGTCAACACAACATCTGTTTTGTTTTTTAAATTTCTTAATATTTTTCCTATTCAATCCAATAGATTAGTAATTACTCGGTGGATGGACTCTTGGAATGGACAGCCCCAATTTTACCTGTGAAAACATTTGGAGTTTCAAAGTTCCAAGAATTATTGCCTCAAAATCCAAACAGTTTTCCACCACCAGGTTTGGGTTATCATTTATTTTTAAGGCATCATTCAGGATTTCTACTACAGTTCTTCACATCTTAATGCACTAGATTGTGTTAATGTTATAGAGTTGTTATATAAATAACAATCATATGTAAAAAAAAATTAAAAAATTTAAAGTATCACAATTAAAATAAAATATTCAAATACTAAATTTCCATCCTTTATAATAAATACCAAGAGATCAGTTTCTCAAAGGTATATGCAACATTTAGAGAGGCGCACTGATAAATAATATAAATGTGGGTTTGATACATAATATAGAGCTAGTCTTAGTGTAAACTCATAGGCAAAAATAAAATAATTTTATCCTCCAGTGTAAAGAAGACTGATGGGTACAGAAAAAATAATTTAAAAATTCTAGAGTTATTTTACACGTAATTGCAGGTACCATTTACACAATAATAGATCCTGGCATTGACTCCAACAGACCATTGTCTTTGCCCAGCAACATCTACTATCCACCTAAAGTTCAAAAACGTGGCCAGTTCCTTCATCGTTTGTTCTCCATGCTTCACCCACATCCATTTTTGGTAACGAGATTTGACCCACAAGGGGCGTTTGGCTGTGTCAGAGCTGTTAGTAAGGATTATGTGGAAGTTGTGTTTAGGTATGAAACAAGTTAATTAATTTACAAAAACAAACTTTTAGACAAATTATTCAATTGTTATCAATACAAGTAAAAAAAAAGCCAAATGTTCATAAATTAATTTCTTACTGTAATACACGCTTTCTTTGATTATTTTTTGTTTTAAATTTTTCTCCAAAAAAAAAGAGGAAGAAAAATGTATCCCGCTCTACACTTTACTTTAGTACCCAAATCACATTTTGTTACGGCATATTTACTTGATTGACCATAAGTGCATCACAACTTCCCCTAAACAGATTGCATGTGGAGTTTCAGTTGAATGAGCCACCAAGATTACCTTTCTGGTTCACACCAGCTCAGTTTACTGGTCGGCTCCTGATGTCTAGGGATTTGACCAAGGTGTTGAATTTTCACCTGTATGTTCCCAATGATAGAAGGTTAAATGTTGGTTAGTATGTAGCTGTACCTTCTTTTGCTGATTACACACATGTACACATGTAAAAAGCAACAAGAAAATTTGTTCCTAGATTGTGGGCTTTTCATCTTCTTAAGTTTTTAGAAAGTCCTATAAAATACATTGAATATACTGGTTAGAAATCTTTAATTTTAAACAAGTCTTATATAAACATAGTAAGTCACTAGTTAGAAACTACATGTATGTGTATTTGATGGTTTGTTTCAGGGAGCATGAAATTTGAGAATCAATAATATATTAACTAATTAATCTGCATAAATCATAATCCTTATTCTTATCCAGTTTAATTTTTGAACATGCAGTGAGGCTGTTAAGACCTGCGAGTTTTATTTAAATATATATTACAATTAGGTTATTTAAGTATTTTAAGAGACCCGGGACAAACTATATCATTTATTATAATATATTAATTTTGAATGAGGGATCCATCTTCATTTATTGACTACAGATATGGAGTGGTTGATTGACATGAATGAGCCAGAGGTTATGGAAGTCGATATTGGCTACCTACCAAATATGGAGTTGATTAATATTGCACAGTCCAAGCCACATAATGAGGTACTTTGTCATTTTGTTCATGATGTAAATCATTTAATATTAAAGCAGTAACAAAACCCAAGAAAAAATATTTTTTAATAAAATTTTGAAATAGAGGTTTCATTTTTCTAAAATTATTGTTTTTTTATAAGGATAAAATTAATTGTGAGGAAGAATACAAAATGTAAACAACTTCATCCTGCAAATTTGAAATATCCTTGGTGAATTGTAGTGGTATTTAAATCAAGTATCTGTTCAATCCTACATTTAAACATACAACTCTGAAGTTGAATGTAAAAAATAAATCACTTTAATTTAGGGAATTGTTAACAAAAGTGAAAGATCACTCAATTTTATATTTAAAATACATGATTTCTTGGTGATTTACAAAATGTGTATTACTTTTTCTTTTAGAAAAAATACATTTCACCAACTGCTCTTTACAATGCATCCCTAGTAAAATTTGGGTCCCAAGTGAAATTGAGCTGATCTTGAAGAAGATTTATATACTGCATATTAAAACCAAGAAAGAAACATCTATTAAAACCCAGAATATCAGACTCATCTAATATTATTATGAAATCTTTTACATTCTAAATATCTCTGCTGTTTAACAGCTTGCTAATGAAGAGGTCAACTCTCCGGTTAAGTTAAAGGATACAGCTAAAAACATTTCAGCAAATATCCAGTGGGATGTTGAGATCTCAGAGAATGACGCAATGGAAGCTTTAGCTGTGAAATTTTTCCCCTTTAAAAAAGTGAGATTTTTTAAGTTGGTAATATAAAACACTTACTTTGTATTAATATTTATAAAATAAGCCATGGAGACGGGTGTATGTTGTTCTGGAAAGATTTTGAATACAAATGTCAGTTTATTTTCAAATTCAAAACTGTATTTTTAAATACTTTTCAAATGTGTACATTTTTAATGCATCAGTTAAAAACATGCTGTTCATTTTTTAAATTTCATTTGAAGGTGTGGGGAATTTAAGTCTTAAATGTTTACTTAGCATGAAACTATGGATCAATAATTGTATTGTTACTGTTTCCAATATTTACTTAGCATGAAACTGTGGATCAATAATTGTATTGTTACTGTTTCCAATATTTACTTAGCATGAAACTATGGATCAATAATTATATTGTTACTGTTTCCAATATTTACTTAGCATGAAACTATGGATCAATAATTGTATTGTTACTGTTTCCAATATTTACTTAGCATGAAACTATGGATCAATAATTGTATTGTTACTGTTTCCAATATTTACTTAGCATGAAACTGTGGATCAATAATTGTATTGTTACTGTTCCCAATATTTACACTCCCAGGTGAAATACTACAACCTCTCAGATGCCTTCAATATTGCTGCAGCAGAAAAAAAACTAGTCCACAGTCTTGTACTCTGGGGGGCACTTGACGATCAAAGCTGCTGAGGGTCAGCCAGATCCCTAAGAAATTCTGCTCTTAGGGACCCTGCAGTCCAGAGTCTGCTAGCAGAGCACTTCGTCAGCACTTGGTCACTGGTGTCTGACTTGCAGGTATGATCATCACTAAATATTGAGACTACTATGTATTTAGGTAATGTCTTTAAACTTTAACAGGTTACAGTTCAGTTATGTTCCATGTTTACACACAAACTTACAATGACGTAAATACCAGGAATTTTAAAAATATTTTGTATTATGTTTAGCTGTTTGTCACCAATTTGCACACATTTTTCAGCACTTCGATCCATGTGTTGAAACAGGCCATGAATTGTGAACTTGGTCTTCTCTACTAACCTGATGAGCCCGGACAGCCAGTCCCATGTTTGTCAAATTCACAGAATGTTTCTTTATTTCAGGATTGAGGTTGAGGAACCATAATTGAAATGCTTCAGCAAAGCTTGGCATGAATAGCCTTTTACTTGTCTATCAAAAATTGGGTGTGCACCAGGAAATGTTTTAGTTAGCTGTAGCCAAGATCTTTTTTCAGAAAGTGACACAAAAAATAAGAAGCCTGTAATACTATAGACACAAGGGGTAAAACTTCCAAACTGGCTGTGAACTGGAGATATAACATAGTCATTGTCCATGTGGAAATATGTAACTCCCACATATTTGTTGATCTGAAAATGTATTGTAATTGTATTGTAATATATGGAACCATACAAAGTACAAAAATAAATAAAGATTATAGAGAAAACAAGTTATATATCATTTTTATGTTAAAAACTTTAAAGTATAAGTTATACTTCAAAAGTGAGAACCAAATATAATAACATATTTATTTACAGACTGTTTAAAACTTAATTTTTCAAAATAAAGAAAGCTTCTGATTTAGGTAAAGCTCATTAAACCTTAATGTAGAAATTGGCAAACATGACATATGATTTGATTTTAAAAGTTAAGTTTTTAACACGATGTAATCAATACTTACTGGTACCAAATTAACTGAGCTTGCCCCCACCATTCCTTAATATTTATTTTGAAGGCGCTCGCTACAGATTCAACTTACCAATATCCCCATCTTGCCAAGTTATTTTTGGACATCTATGAGTTCCCAATGATACTGGTTGTGGCCACAAGTGATGCTAAAGTTATCCACTTTCTAAAAGCCAATGATTTGCTGGATACCAACATAAGTCTGATGGAGAACATGTGAGTAGATTTATTCATTTTAAAAAATTTTTCTGGACCATACCTTTACAATGTAATACATTATCTCATATGCAGTGTTGCTATTCATGGCATATGTGTCATTTATTTCCTTTCTTTTCCACTATTGTTTTTTATAACAAAAATTGATTGTTTTGTTTCACAGCCTTTCAAATCCTACCACATACAACTACCTTCAATTTCTCAGAGAGGGGTTAAAGAAAGCTGAAGAGGTCTCCCATAGAACAAATGACATTAAAACTGTTTAATTTATTGGAACTTATTTTACTCTCTGCCAGTTTTTAATACATTTTTTGGAAATCATATGCATTTAATGTGTTGTTTTTTTTAAAACTGATAGCAAAGGTTTTGTCTGTCTGTTCAATTTTTTATTTATACTTGGATCTGATTGCTTTTTTTAATTGAGATGTGCGTATATAATTTTATTTATTTATTTTTCTTAAAGGCAATACAGTTGAAACCGGTTAAGTCGACGGCGTTGGGGTATGAAAAATGGCGTCGAGATAACCGATGATCGAGTTAAAACAGAAACCAATATGGCGGCAAAATATTAACATGTACTTGAAATTTCTTTATGTACATGATGTGCGTTAATTAGTGATGGAACGATTAATCGGAATCATATCGGAACCCTAATATTTCTTCACTCTTTCCTAAGGTTGTAATGACCATTCGTTTTTAAGGACCGTTTTAAGAACCATGGTTCCCACTCAGGAAAACGGGAAAAAGTCAGGAATTCTTTAAAAAAAATTCTCGGCCTTCAAAGTCGGGAATTTTTATATATATATATATTTTTATGCCGAAGTAAAGGACTTTGATTACGTCTCTGTGGTCATGTTTCGATTCCATTTAATTTTTTTAAAAAATAAATAAAAAAGTTGCCAGTTTATAATCGAATGCGTTAATTGGTCAAAATTCTCGCCTAATGGCGTGGCATGTCACTATTGTCACAGCTGCTCGCGTTTGCATTATCCGTCGAATCAGCGAATTTAAAAAAATAATAAACATATCTATATGGTAAATTTAAGTTTAATGCTTTGGACGTGCAGGATATCTGTCACTATCAGACCGCTCTCGAATTTCCTCAGTCAATCAAACTTGTAATATAAATAAATCTATTGCGGCCTTGACCACAGCACGCTGTGTGTTAGACCTCGGCCGGCAACTAAGTCTAAGCGAATTTTTTTAAAAATCATTCCTTATCAGAATTCGACCTACAAAAGTGATGACGTGTATATTATATATATATATATACTGGAATATTAAGAAAATGATTTGATTTCACCGTCACGCGCGTGTTAGTCACAGTCACATATCTTACTGGTAACAAAGCAACAAACAAACTTTTAAAAGAATAATAATTTTTTTATTTAATTAAATAAAAACCACCGTCGATTCTCTATACAAACCTTTATTTTCATTTCTAAAGATATTCGTTTATCTTAAAAATAAAATGATTAATGCATCAGAAAATGAATTAAGTTTAATAATAATATAACATGCACTGCGAAATAATGACGGATTAAAGACCGCTAACGGGATTTACGGGCACCTCGGGTGAATACATCTAATTCCCATATGGATCGAAAGTGAAAGAAGATAATAACATCCGGTAATTTTTATTGAAATCTCGTAGAATCACACAGTAGCCGAAAGTCTCGAAGAAAGCGAGATGTCAACACTGTTTTGAACTAAAAATGCCAAAGTGCATTGCTAGGCGAACATTTGAGGATCGAGCTAACCAACATTAAGTTGCAAATTTGGCCCTGTTTTGTGCTCAAGGTATAAGGTTTCGGCGACTTAAAAAATCGAATTAACCGATGAGAAAATGCTAAGACAGAGAGAATTTGGCGGTTCCAATAAAAAACGTCGAGTTAGTAGGGTGGTCGAGTTAACTGAGCTCGAGTTAAGTGGGTTCGACTGTAGATATTTTAAAAAGGAAGAATTTCTTTTAAAAAATCTAGTTCAGCTTATTTTTTAATTTTTTTTATATTATTATCTGAAAAAGTATGCATGTATTTTTTTAAATTATATTCCGTCCTCATAAATTAAATTATTTTTTTTTACAAGTTTAAATCAACATGATCTGAATTTTATTATCATACCATAGAATTATTTGGGGGTGGTAGAAATAAATAAAACTGATTAAATAAACATGGGTTACTTTGGGATTGGCTTCAATGAAAGAGAAATTTATTGTGACTAGAAAGAAGAAAGTGTCCTTCATTAATATGTTTTGTGTTTTCAAGTATATTCAGTGGTAGCTGTATTTACATACAAAAATATTAAATGTTTATGTAGTTTTATAAGGAAATTAATAAGTTGTGCTGACTTATAAAAAATTTAATTGCAATGGCAAGCTGCTATTTTAGCCTGCCTATTATTTTTAACAAATTACGTGAGTTTTTAAAAAATCTGAAAAATACCATTATATTAATCTCATATCTAATGTATCAAAATATAATTTCTATCTGGTTGTGCAATGTAAATTTTGCTCTATCTGACCATTATTAATGTTGTGTAAAAAGTTCACAAGATTTTTAAAATTTGTTTACTTTAAATAATACAAAAATCAAAGCAAAAGTTTAAAGCAGTGGCATAGCTAGGGATTTAGGGCCAGGGGGGACTTTTGAATTTGGACCCCCCTCCCCTAGCTACGCCACTTGTTTAAAGATAAATTTGTGTATTTGTCAGAAAACTATTTTATTATGTATCTATTCATCCATTTCATTCCTTCTGGGTCTGATTATGTATGTGGCTGATTAGACATATTCTGGCATATCTAGTGTACATACCTATGCACAGCTTTATGCAATTTAAATTATTTATCATCTTTATAAACCATTAACCTTATTGTGTTCATTTTTATTTATTTAAGTATTTATAGATACTATACTTCATATTTTAGTGTTTGTGTTTTATCTTGATGTACAATGAAACTTTGTGTGTATGGCAAGTTGAATGCTAGCTGCTAAATTGAGATGCAGTCCATTTTATATATGTATAATTTCCACTCTTAAATATGTTACACATATGCATGTAAGCAAGGAAATTAAATTTCCATTTACTTTAACCATTTAAGACAATAATGTCCATTTCCAGGTGAATTTTATTTTTATAATTGTGCTAATTATTTGTTGTATTAGTAAATTAAATCATGTTAAATACTTCATTTGCGAAACAATTAAGGCAATCTTAAATCGTAGTGTTAACTTGCACGGTATCATACCGTGTAAGTTATTTTTTTCCTAAGTTACACGGTATTTGCGCATGCGCAGAGACGGTTTTGTGGTCACTTATTTATAAGTTTTTAAAATTTACAAAAAGTACCGAACCTCCGTGGTCTCATGATTGAGAGTTGGAATAGAGAACGTAATGTACAAGAACAGACATGGGTTCGATTTTCGGTTGAGACTAATATTTTTTCTTTTTTTTACAATTCTTAAATTCTTATAATTACGATTAAATTAGATCTTTTACTTTTAGGGTCAGGGTTAGAGTTAGTTGTCTATTTTTTACACTAAAATAGAAAAACAAAAATATGGAAATCAATTAAAAATTCTTATTATAATTACTATTAAATTAGATCTTTTAGTTTTAGGGTCAAGGTTAGGCTAGGGTTAGTTGTCTATTTTTTACATTAAAATAGAAAAACAAATACAGTAATACAGGGACTAAAACTAATTAAATCAATTTAACATTCTTATAATTACAATTATATTGTAATTATTAGTTTTAGGGTCAGGGTTAGGTTTAGTTGTCTATTTTTTACATTAAAACATTACCGTACCATGCAAGTTATTTTTTTACTAACTTACACGGTATCATACCGTGCAAGTTATTTTTTTACTAACTTACACGGTATCATACCGTGCAAGTTAACGGCACCATCTTAAATACCTGCATGTTAAGTTAAACCTATGGTTCATCTGTGGCATTATCTATTAATTTTTAAAACTTCACACCCATTGAAAATAATAGAACTTCTGCATTTAGTAATTAATTAAAGCACATTAGTTCATGGAAGTATTCTCTTTTAAATTATTGTATATGGTCACTGCTTTTTAAATTTTCTATATTCTTTAATATGTGGTTCCCCATACAATCAAGTTTTCATGCACAGTTTTATAAATGTACATTCATGTCAAAATCTCATTTAAGCATACTGAACTTCATACCATAAACCCAATCAACTAATGACAACAGAATCTATAAAATGCAACATTGCATGGGGTTCTGCTTGATAGTGCTGAGATGGTTATGGTATTGAGTTCATGAAATATTTTTGATTCCAGATCATGTCAGTAATTTCCCTTATTGCGACACATCCAAGTATTTTTGTAAAACTATAGATTACTTTACAAATTATATGAGCTTTGTAAATTTTTGTTATAATTCTTTTTAAGTTATCTGCCACCTTTTCTTGCAATCTTTACATTCTAACACACTATATTCATGGTCTACCCTGCCTTTTGGTATTATATAGATACTTTGCTCTGAATGATGTAATTTATATAAGATATTTGAACAACTATCTCAGATATTTATTATGAGGTCAATAATCGTACCAATCACTACCCCCTGAAAGAAGAAACATTAGTTGCAACCTAACAATAAAAAATTAATTTGGAGTGAACCATAAGTAACATAAATTAAGTTTGAGAATGCATGTGATATGCAGATACAGAACTAGCTTTCTAAGTAAAAATGTTAAAATTATTCATATACACCATAACAGCCTATTAATATTTAATATTACTTCATATTCTTTATAAAATAAAACTGTTTCAGTTTTGCATATCAGTGCTGCTGTAAGTTATATATAATTAAATTTAGTATTTAATCTATTTTATTTTTATGTGACATCCAAGAACTTATGATAGACATAGTTTTTTCTTTTGGCCTGATGGTATTTTTTTATGGCCAAAACATCCATTATTTTCTTTTAAAATTGACCATAAAACAGTGATGTATTTTTTGTGTAAGAGGGTTGCCACTGCTTAAAATATAAACATGCAAGTGTGGTAAGAAACACTGAAAGATTTTATTCCATCACTCTTAATGACAAAAATTTTAAAACTAAATGTAATACGAGAAAATATTTTGCTGGACATTCAAAGTTAAGCATGGGCTATTTGTTTTAGTAAATGCCTTAAGTAATGTTTACCATATAACATAAATGGAAATACATGTACTCATTTTTTTATATAGTTACACAATTATGGGGTATGATAATTATTATTAGAGTAAGCAGCATTGTTTTGTTTGTTAGTGTAATAAATGTTGTTTGTTATATTGCTTGCTGCCCTATAATTCCATCTTACCTACATACCATATACTTGATTAAATATAAATAATTAAAACTTGATGTGTTTTTTAATTTCATTCTACATGTGTCTACCATAATTATTGCTATTCCAAAGCACCAAAATTTGCAACTTATCACATGAGTACCCATCACTGTAATATTGTGAGGTTACACAATTTGATAAAAGCTGACCCAGAGAGTTATTTTGTTCTTCTTTCACATAATTAAAACAAAGATAAATTCAGTTACAATAAAATTTATTCAAGCATCAACAAAATCTATGTTTTGCATCTATTTTAAAAAAAAATGACAAGCGATGCTATTTAACATAAAAACTAGATAATATTTATTAAAGATACATATTAAAACAAAATATCTAGGTCCACTAGTTTAATTATAAATTACAGAGTACTTAGTGTGATCCACAATAATTGAAAAATTCATTTCTATTTAAATTTTACTTTCATATTCATTGTACATAGTTTTTTTAAACCAGTCATGTATTAATCTTATATTTTTAAAAATTGTGTACTGTTTTTGATTCCTAATCTTGTTTGACTGATATATCCTTTTAAGGGCTTTTAACTTATTTTTTCATATTTCTGTATAAACACTTACAAACCTTTTGTAAAAATGACACAAGGCTTTAGAAATAATATATGTATATGTAATTGAGTAAAATTATATCTTTAAAAAATATACATTAAGCAAAGATTAAATGTGATCTGCACTTATATAACTAGTAAAATGTTACATTGTTTTATTTATGTTCTTATTTAAATGCGGGTGTTAAATGCAATTTTTATGTAAAGAATAAAAAATGAAGATATTTATAAAGCATTATATTATAATTAATATCCAATTTTAATCAAATAATTTACCATCTTAAACACATTAAAAGAATTATTCTTCCAGAAGACCCCAAACATTCACTCTTTTTTTTTAAACAGAAAGCTTATCTAAGCTTTCTTAGAGCATATACCAAATTTCATTAATTTTATATATATATGTATATTCTTAGCATTTATATCTCCTAGACACTAATATTTAATGCAGACAGTAATTAATTTATAAATATAATATATTGATTTGAATTATTTTTTTATAGGATTATGGATTTGAAAAATGTCTCCTTTTATCCATAAAAATCCTGCGTGACTTCCTTTTGTTTTCAAACAAAAATAAGACATTTTATCGGCTGCTGTTTTCTCCACCATGGATGCCTCAAGCTACTGGAAACGTACTTGACCCAGTGTGATGTCACCTGTTATTTGCAGATGGTTTATTTGTTGTAGGTCGATGCGGTTGTTGTAAGCAGTAAAGTGAAGATTGTTCACTGCAACCTATGAGAAGGCAACGATTACCTTTTAGCAATAGCTTTTTAGCAAAACAATATTCACCCTATTGGATGTGAACAAGTGTGTTTCAGGTATAAGATGATTCTCAGATAAATTAAAATTGTATTGTTTAAAATTAAATGGGGTTATGGGGGAGGGAATAGAGGATAAGAGAGCAATGAAAGGTTAGAACAACTAAATTTGAATTATTTAAGAATAGGCTGAGTGTTTGCAGCTTTTCTTCATTTGGAGTGAAATTGTTGTATAGCTTTATTTGTAATTGTCTTAAATGGTATTGACTAAAGGTAATTGACTATTCTATTCCTTAAGTAAACAATGTCAGTAAATGTAATTTGACTGACCTTTATTTTATCAGGTTCTGCAAGGATGATCAGCTCAAAGTTGGCACCAGGTGTGAAGGGGAAGACTGTTAGTTCTCGTTCTTCAGGCCCCCATGAGCCACCTTTCTTGTGTGTACGAACGACGACATTCTTGTCACTGCCGAAATTGATCCTCACATCAAAGTGGAGTCCCAAATCATGTTGGTCTGTTGGTCCACAGGCCAAATTGATGGTGAATCTTTAAAAATTAAAAAAATTAACTTAACCCCATGTGTTCTATTAATATTACTTTTGAGACATGTGAGTGAGGTTTATAGTCTGATAAAAAATAAGATAGAATTACATAGGAAATGTACCTTAAAAAAATTGTCTAAACTTTCTCATACCCTACTAAAATGGCAAAGTTAACCGACATTTGGTTGAATAATTGCATGCTTAACTGCTGCATACTGAACAGGGGAATCAGTTTAGTTTCAAGTCTTCAAATAGTTCCTTTGATATGAAGGTTAATTACAATAACCATAACAACCGCAGTAGCACCTCACATCCCAGTTTAGTTACTACACAAGTTAAGACAACTCATATATTATTTATAGTTTTTTTAAAATCCATCATAAGTAATGATTATAACATCAAAAGTTGCTTTCATTTTAAAATATTAACCTATAATTTTACAAATATGCAATTTGGTTAGCTACCAACCTCTTTGCATTAGGTGATGTTGTTCCATTAATAAATATCATTTTCCCAGGATAAAATCCACCAGGGATAGCAGTTGTGAATGGTACAGGCTGTGAAAGAATATAACATGTCACCTGATGTTGTTTTTTTATTTAACAACAGGATGTGATAATAAACATACATGTAATTGAATACAAAAATAAAACATGAAATAAGACTAAAA
Source organism: Ampullaceana balthica (assembly GCA_944989445.1). Lineage (NCBI taxonomy): Eukaryota > Metazoa > Mollusca > Gastropoda > Lymnaeidae > Ampullaceana > Ampullaceana balthica. The sequence goes on along the minus strand of CALYLW010000011.1, from coordinate 2,639,777 downwards.
ATATTGGGGACAGGGCCCCATGAAATAAGTAAATGGGAGAACAAGATATGTTTATAGAGATAAGACAGGATATTTCAAAGTATGTTTTGGCTAAATGCCTTTTTCAGATATAATTGTCAAAGAAAAAAGTCTCCTGTGTTATTTTATTTTTCTATTTCAAAACCTAAACATTTCTGGCTTAACTATTTCATTGATTTCAACCACTGTTTCAAAAGTAATCTCAAGTGCTTTCTTTGCCAAGGATTAGGCGAAGGATACGTGTTCCCAGTTAATGCTTGTAGCTAAACAAACAAACAAAATTGTTTTTTTGGTTTTTATCTTGTTGATTTTTTACCAATTGCTAAACTTATATATATATATATATATATATATATATATAATATATATATATATATATATATATATATATATATATATATATATATATATATATATATATGTATATAAGAAAAAAATGAATTTAGGATTAACCTAAATTTGAAAGTTTTTAATTGTAAGCCCCCTTGAGCACTGTAACTTTCCATTAACAATACAGACAAAGCAGTTGGCCCAAACAGTATAGAAATCGCCCTTAGAAATTATATATTAATTATTATTGATTATTTTGAAAAAACTCATGACATTCCTTAATTTTAGAAACTTTCCTCAATAATTACCAAAATAGTTTTTCAAGTGCCCGACATCCCCTACTATTTTCCTAAATTATATTGGTTCACAAAGCAGGTTGAATTGTCTATAAAATTAAATAAATTGCTTGTTTTTCAGAAAGTTAAATTCACAATACTATTTTGCAGCTATTCTAGGTTTAAAAAAAACAGTTACAAAAAATGTAATCCTAATTGTAAGAATTTTAACAAATATCTAAAAGCTTTTAAAAAGTGTTACTTACTGGATTAAATATTGGGCCACCTTGTTGTGGAGCCTGTCAAAGTTCAAAATAAAAATAACAGAATTGTTGTTGGGGGTGTAGGTGTGTTAGCTTATTTAGCTTAAATAATGTATCAAGTTATCATTAAATTTTTTAAAAGACTATCTTTAGCCAAAAAGGTGATCCTTCTTCTTCCGAATTGTAAGGGCACACTATCTTAGATTTTTTTATTGAAGTATATCAAATGTTATGAACTCATGATCACAATAACCCCCTTTTCAGACCATTACAGAGGCTCGAACACATGACTCGAGTTTTGCCGCGGTTCGACAGTCCAGCGCGCTACCAGTTAGACCACCGGGCCCCTAAATGAACTAAATTCTGATGATAATAATATTAATTACATGTACTTACACCTGGGAATCCTTGGCCACCAGGATACTGAGAGAAATAATGAGAAACATTTTTATATATTCAAGAGTAGACATGTGTATTACCATAGACTAAAATATAAGAACTGTAACAGCACAAAGAGTGTCGTAACAGCAGTTGTTACACAATCATTAGTTATCAAATAATGTATTAAGTCACACACAAAAATATATGAAAAATCAAACAGTTGCATAAAAATTAACGTAACAAGGTATCAATAAATTTTAAATGTTACAAAATAGAATATTGATTTAAGTGAACAAAACGCTGGGTTTTCTTAATGTTGGATTCTTTATATACCATTAACTTTTTAAACTGTAAAAAAATAAGCATACCTCAGACAGAAATTAAGATTATCTGCAATTTTTTACCTAGTTAAATATGGCATTCCCAATGATTTCATTCATTTATAAATTAAAAGTTCTAAAAATTCAGTACAGATTAATTGTAATGTTCAGCAAAAAAATATATTTGATACTTACAGGTGGCGCTTGGTAGTTACCCCCTTGGGGAAACTGTAGGTAGGGAATAGTTTAGATTTAGATAAGTTTAGTTAACATAAAAAAAGTCTTTTTAAATAAGTTATTTTTATTTTGATGAGTAATAGATTAAAATCATCTGATGTGGTATAAATCATTAAAGTGTTTTGAAAAATTCACCTTCTCATTTACTGAATAATGAATATATATTTTATATATACTTAATATATTAAAATACTTGTTTTTACCCTCAAAATTTTAAACCTATAATTTCTTTATCAATTTTTTTTTCTACTATACATCACTGATACTGAAGATCAGTTCAAGGTAAAACTTTTACCTCAAAGTAACGACCAAAAAGTGTTTAAATAATTTCCCCAGTTTTTTTTTAATTGCCCAGCATGTTTCCCAAACAATTCTAAAATTGAACATGACTTAATGGGACCACTATAGATTTGATGACACAAGGTTGTTTTTTTTCTTTTCTTTTAAATGGAAAATTCTTTTTAAAATATTTTTATTTGAATATCATACTATTTTTTTTTACATTATTTTATGCCTAATAGAAATTCGGTGCCTTTGATTTTACTTAATATGCTGAAACAGAATAAGTAAATGTTATAAAAAAAACATTTTCATTAATTTGGAGAAACAAAGCATATAGTCTTATTTTATAAGCATTATTTTTATACTCTCTCATAATAAAACTTGGTTAGAATCAGCTGAAACAATGATGTGTTAGTATACATATGTAGCTGACCTACTTACAGGTGATGATTGATAAGTTGAAGCAGCAGGGAACTAGTTTGAGAAAAAACGAGTCACCTTGAATGTTTCAGTTTCTAAATTTTTTTTTATAATGAATGCTCTTAAATCCAATTTTAAATGATGTTTATTTATCTACAATGTTTGTTTTCTAAGAGCTGCATAACTACCAATGTAAAAACTTTTAAGTTAAATATTGACTTTCATAAAAGACTTTGACAGGGAAATTATATTGTTCGTATATTTTTTTAATTTGCCTTCAAATGTGCAATAAAACCTTATAATATTAATGGACTTACAGCTGCGTTTCAGTCTAAGACAAAAAACTATGTTGTTGATACTTAGTATGGTCCAAATGTTGTAATTTATTTTATTAAAATTGTGTGTATGAAAATAGTTATAAAAACATGATGACAAACTGGACTTACAGGAGGAGGCTGAAATCCTGGGAACTGTTGAAAAGAAATAGTTAATCAGCTGGAAGAAATTTAGTTAGTAAATTTGTCTAACAGATAATTGATCCCTATAAAAGTTGTGTCTGATATAGATTATTATAAAGAGGTTAGAAAATATGCAGACACAAAAAGTATGTATTATTTATGTTAAAAAATTCAGATGTTTTCAGAATATCAACTAAAATTTGTAATCCCTCTGCAAGCTTTGTTGTTTTTTTTTAAAGTGTTTAAAGCCCAAATTTTAACAATTACAAAAATGAAAATAATATTCATCATTCATTTTTTAAAAATCATTTTAAGATACTTACTGGCTGTTGTTGATAGGGATTAACTCCAGGAGCACCAGAAAACTGTTGAAATAAAAGATGACATTCTAAAAATCAAATGAATAATGAGTTACAGTTCTAACTGTTAAATAAAAAATTGTTTTTTTTATGTTTTATTAGGGTTTTAAATGTTTGTCATCTATGAAGGACCTCTTATACCAAGACACAATTTATAGTACATTTTTTAGTCCAGTGTTGGGGACTTAAACATCTACAAAACAGAATGAATGTCTGAACTTTTTTTTTAAGACTTGCATGAATTTTGCATTACTTTGACATATTTTTTAAAACTTGATTATTCTACACAGAAAACTGCTATATAGCCAATAAAATAAAATCAATCACCTGTTGGTATGGAGCTGCACCAGGAAACTGACAAGAAAAAAAAATGATTAGAGAATTTTTTTGTTAACAACTTGTTTATTTGTAATAATAAATACATATGTTTAGGTGAGCACAACATTTTGAAATGTAAACCATTTCATAAAGTTTTAAATAATTTTAAAAAATCTGCCTCCTACATGTGAAAGTCACAAAATTATGCAAATTATCTCAAATAAATAACAATAGAGATATTTGCCTCTCATTGGGGACTAGTGGCTTAAGGATCTCAAGTATTATTTTTTTGTTTTGCCTATATTCCCAGAACATAAGCTACATTAATCAGTCAAAGGAAGTCCAGATTGTCAGACAGGAAAGTATAGTTTAAAATATTGAATACCAACCGATTGTCCAGTGTTGACCTGCACCAAGCTGACGGAAAACTCCCCACTCAGGAAGACACACCTGACACTCTCTACAGGCAGGCGGTGATTGAAGTTACAGAAAGGTGCATTGTTCACAATAATCTGCAAGTGTAGTCACAGAAATATAAGTAGAAGATATCAGCCCATTTTACGATATAGTCATTTTGATGAGACTAACTTAAAGGGAAATGCATGCAAATAATGTAATAAATTTAATGAAAACTTAAATTTTTGAATTATTCTTCAAATTTTTCTTACCTGGTAACCTGGCTGTGTGACTTTGATTCGGACATCAAAAGTTTGACCCCTCTGAAAGGGCAGAGTGCCCTCAGTCTCCTCACCACCCCATGCTCCCCCTTTTTTGTGGTTCCTGATAACTTTGCCCTGGCTGAACCTTGGGTTGAAATGCAGGGCTGTGTCATGGTCAAGGTCACGATCAGAGCACAAATTGATGCTGAAGCTGTGTGGGAAAATAGGTTTTTAAAACTGGGCCTGGGTGGTCTGTCTCAAGAAGTTAAGATCTATATTTATCTTTTAAACAGCAGAATTAATCTTTAATGGTTTGTAGCTTTATGTGGAACATGATAGGTCATGGAATTTGGAAGATCACATTTGGTTTAACAGTTAACTGTAGTACATTTGTATTTCCAACTTATATCAACAGAAGTTGATCTTTTAATTCCCAATCATATTCTTGGAATTGCTAAGTATGGTTTTAAAAATGGTGTCACTGTCAACATCAATGTGTGTTGTTTTATACTTAATGTATACTTGTTATAGGATTATAAAATTCATGACGATAGAGTTGTAGCGGGATAACTTTGACCCCATCCCCATGCATGTTTTACACAAGTTTATGTTTTATTCCACTGTTCTATATTTGAAATGCCAAGAATCCTATCCATTATCATAGATTGCCACCCCATGTTTAAAATAATCTAGCGCAGTGTAGCTGAATAAGGGGTAAAAAAAATATTTCTGGATACCTGTTATAATTGGGGCTGGTTTGTCCACTGATGAGAATCTCAGCTCCCACTTGAAGACCTGATGGCAGGTAGGCAGAGCATGGGAGCACAATCTGAAAGATGAGATGTGCAATGTCAGGTCATTTTGACATAGTTATAAATTTGTGTCCATACCTGTACCTCAAATCAGTTGTCTAATTTAGAAACTAAAAATCCACTAAGACATTCAATTGTTAATAAATAATACTGTTTCAATTTCCATGCTGATAAAAAGCTAATTAAAATAATAACTCCTAGTTTAGTAGTTAGTTTTTTAATTTTGAAGGTATATAAAATTAAGAACTAAGCTGTAAACATTCCCCCTCCCCCAAGTTTGTTATTGTGTCAACTTGTCCATCACATAAATATGCATTGACTATTATTTGTATAAGATAAATCACTATATAGATGATACAGCAGTGTGTTTGATCTGTGTAACAAAAGTCCTGATGCCCACAGAAATATTGGACATATTGCTAAAAATAGATGTTAACATTACTACTGATGAATTAGTGATGTTCCACCTAGCACAGATTCAAACTGATGGGAAATCATTGTCTGTGTTCAACAGCTTTTTTTTTCTGGTTCTGATCGAGCCACATGCTAGCCCATATAATACTTACAACCAGAACATTTTTAGTTTGGGAAAATGTCCTTAAAATGATGAAACATTCAGTCACATGCCACACTATTCCCCCATCTAACATGCATACATTATTACACACATAATTACCCCATCAGAACTTGATTCATTATTTCACACATAATTTCTCATCCTACCTTCATATTTTATTTGACACATAATCCACACATCTGACATTCATACATTACTAGTATTACCCACTTAATCCCAAATAAGCATGAAATGTGTACTCACATTATGTCCTGACGCCTCAAAGAGACTAGGTCCTCTCTGTTCCAAATCTGAAAGTTCATTTTGTCGAAAGTAGATAGCAATTAATTATTCAACCATTTAAGAACATTGATTTAACAAAGAGCAGGCAATGCAGACTAATATAAAATAGCCAAGTTCTGAGTCACAAAACTTGTGTCTCCTCTAACAATCTCTTGCTATTCTGATTTTGTTTGGGTTCTACAGGGAGTCTGAAATGTTTAAATGGAGTGATCTGTAATACGGGCGTTCGGTCATCTCAATTTCCAATTTTTGCTAATCAAGATCACTGACATTTGTCTCCCTTAATTAAGATTCCTGGAGGCCACCCCCACTTCCCCACTAGAATCAGACCTTGGCCTTGGTGCAGCTAGTCATGGTGTTGGTTTTTTATTCTTATCTTATCTGTTTACAGACGCTCCTTCTATACAGAAGATTATTGCGTCCTACGCTTATCTATGGTTTGTGTTTAGTCCTGCTTTTTTATTAGAGATTTAAATGTTGATAAAGTGTTGGTTTTCCTGGATTCTTCAGGCAACCCATTCCACGCCCGAATCCGGACGGAAAGAATGAAAATTTGTATGTGTTTGTTCTTGCATTGTTCTTGATACAATGATACTCAAAGTGAGCGGGAAAATGCCTTTATAATATATCTAACACTTTTTAAATACAGTAAAGTATTTTTGCCTGGACACTTTGTTAAGATTGTTCAAAAGTATATCCCTAGTTCAGTATGAGTATAGGCCTATTTATGTATGGGTATATCCCTATAATATAGCCCTTTGTAAGTATGGGTATGAACTGATATAAGTGTGGGTATCATAAATATGGGTATAGATCTAAATGAGTATAGGTCATAGAGTATTTTGTTGTCCCTTCCCTTGACGGCTTCCCCCTTCATACGTCATGCATCGTAAGGGGCCGTCCATAAATGACGTCACGGGATTTTTGCCGATTTTTGACCCCCCCCCCTCTTCACGCGTCGTCACAAAAACTTAGACCCCCCCCCCTCTAAAAATACGTCCCAAATCTTTGATCACCCCCCCCCAAAAAAAAACCACTTTATTTTCTATTTGAAAATAAGTATGTTTCAAATCACTTTTATTGTCATTTAAGTATTTATTATTTATTTAGTGAAGATCTACATTGTAATATCGTAACCCGCGTGAAGCATTTTTTTAAAACAATTAACCAGTCTTCAGAAAACGAACTGTGTTAACATCCTTAGATTATATTTTATTTAAATGCATACAAATTAAACATTGACTATTAATCATCACGGTTAGCGTCTTTGTTTAGAAAAAAAATTATTTAAAAATAATGTTTTTAAAATGTATTTTTTTAAAAATCCCTCAAATGACTGACGGGCATCCCGTAAGAAAGAGGTCGGCTAACAGAGGTAAATAACCTCATCTGGGGTCAAAAATGGAATTCTTGGGGGTAATGCAGACTCATTTGGGACATATAACATCCACTACAATCCACTAGATATATTAAAATATATCATGTGTATGTGTACGCTTGGAACATATGCCCATTGTTGAACTGGTTCCATCCAGAAAATGCATTTTTTTTAAAATTTGACAACTAGTATGTAGATTTCTTACCTACGTACTATACGAAGACACCTAAATCTACCGTACTTTCATTTATATTGACACGAATGACAATAAACTTAATCCACATGACTTGTCTGTATCACATATCCTTTCTGTGATATATAAAAATTAATGTCTTAAAAACTGAGCTAGAAGAAAAGTTGTTTTGTGCTCCTCTCGAATTGCGATGTCAAGAATTTGATGCATTCAATAAAGTTAATGAATAGTTGACTAATTTTAAATGGGCTCATTTACCGTTATATCTAGAACAGTGCTTCTCAAACTTTTTTTTAGTATGGTGGACCGGCAGGAATTTTTTCCATTGCACCAGGGACCGGTGCATTATTTTCCCTGCACTGACAATTTTTTCGGTCCTTTTTTTTTGAGAACATCTGCGGACCGGCAGCGGATGGCCCACGGACCGGCACCGGTCCGCGGACCACCACTTTGAGAAGCACTGATCCAGAAGACTAGAATGGCCAGGGGCCTTTGACCAAAAACTAATCGAACAATTATATCAAACTTAAAACATTTTTAATTCTATCAAATAGATTCCCTCCCCCCTCCCCTTTTAAAGAAAAGGATATTCCGTGTCGTTTTGACTTAAAATATCTACACATAATCCTATTCAGATCATTTTTAGACACTTGTCATGCTTGTAAAACTCACCAGTAGCATTTTCGGGGAGGGGGCGGCTAACGACGCTCCCCTAAATCACCGAGTCATGTGAGCAGGACCTAGAGTCTGGGGGTTGTAACGCACACATAAACTTGTATATTTTGGAGAAAAAAAATCGACGACTCCTGCCATGAGAGAACCAAACGGAGCTGCAGTTGCATCACAAATGTTTTGATGTCAACATCAAACGACGCAGTGTAACAATTTCATACCTTATCTTGTGGATTCTCAAACTTAAGGATTATAATTAGATTTAATTTTCGTGTCTTGATAGCTAACGGCTTACGCCAACCAGCGTCTGATGGCCTACCGACCGGCACATTGAGAAGCACTGATATTTATTTATTTTTTTTAAAGGGGAAAAATTCATTAAATAAATTGTAAGCGACCAAATATTTCAGTGGAAGTTTTATTAAAGTTACCCTTTTCATGTGACGTCACATTTCTTCAACCCCCCTCCCTCCCCCTCGTCACGCATCGTCACAAAAGTGTGACCCCCCTCCCCCCCTAGGTGCGTGACGTCATTTATGGACGGCCCCTAAACCACGATAAGCATTGTAATTCGATCACAGCGACTGGCATTCAAGCGAGGGAATTCTGAATATCATTAAGAGGATGTATTCAACGAGTTCGGATTTTCAATGATTTCATGGGTGAAGACATTAAAGTTTTCAATCCTCATAAACAGAAATTAAAGAGATCCTTAAAAAAATATATAAATATATATATATATATACTAGGGGCAAGTACCCGGCTTCTCCCGGGTTTAACAACAACAGCAACAACAACAAAAACAACAACAGCAACAAAACAACAAAAACAAACAACAAAAACAAAACAACAACAACTACAACAACAACAAAGCAACAACAACAAAACAACAACTACAACAGCAACAACAACAGCAACAACGACAAAACCAACAACAGAAACAGCAACAGCAACAACGACAAAACCAACAACAGAAACAGCAACAGCAACAAAACAACAAAAACAAAACAACAAAATCAACAACAAAACAACAATAAAACAACTACAACAACAACAGCAACAACAACAAAGCAACAACAACAAAACAACAACTACAACAGCAACCACAACAAAGCAACAACAACATGAAGGACATTTTCGTTGCAGGGCAAGGGATGTGGACAACAACAACAACAGCAAAAACAACACAAAAGCGACAACAGCAACAGCAACAAAAACAACAACAGCAACAACAACAAAAACAAAACAACAACAAAAAAATCAACAACAAAACAACAACAAAACAACAACTACAACAACAACAGCAACAACAACAAAGCAACAACAACAAAACAACAACTACAACAACAAAAGCAACAACAAAAGCAACAACAAAAGCAACAACAACAAAGCAACAACAAAAAAATTATTTTATGGCGATAATCGCCTTCTTGTTAATCTCGACACCAAAATGTTTATTATTTTGCGTCATTATTTTACGTCTTAATTTTCAATAATTGTATTTTATATAGCTCATATAAGGAAAAATTACATTTTGGGCCCCCGGCCCCCAGTATCTTATATATATGGAACGAAACCTGTTTAATAACCTTTCCGGTATAATTTTGTGTACGTGTACCAAATTTCACGTTATTTGGTTGTCTGGATCTTGAGTTATTAGGGAACAGACAGACAGACATCCAGACAACAAATGCGTCTTATATATATACTAGGGGCAAGTACCCGGCTTCGCCCAGGTTTAACAACAACAGCAACAACAACAAAAACAACAACAGCAACAAAACAACAAAAACAAACAACAAAACAAAACAAAACTACAACAACAACAGCAACAACAACAGCAACAACAACAAAACAACAACTACAAAACAACAACAGCAACAACAACAGCAACAGCAACAACAACAGCAACAACGACAAAACCAACAACAGAAACAGCAACAGCAACAAAACAACAAAAACAAAACAAACAACAAAAACAACTACAACAACAACAGCAACAACAACAAAGCAACAACAACAAAACAACAACTACAACAGCAACAACAACAAAGCAACAACAACATGAAGGACATTGTCGTCGCAGGGCAAGGGATGTGGACAACAACAACAACAGCAAAAACAACACAAAAGCAACAACAGCAACAACAACAGCAACAACAACAACAGCAACAACAACAGCAACAACAACAAAAACAACAACAGCAACAACAACAAAAACAAAACAACAACAAAACATCAACAACAACAACAACAAACAACAACAAACAACAACACAACAACAACAAAGCAACAACAACAAAACAACAACAACTACAACAACAAAAGCAACAACAAAAGCAACAACAACAAAGCAACAACAACAAAAAAATTATTTTATGGCGATAATCGCCTTCTTGTTAATCTCGACACCAAAATGTTTATTATTTTGCGTCATTATTTTACGTCTTAATTTTCAATAATTTTTATTTTATATAGCTCATATAGGGAAAAACTACATTTTGGGCCCCCGGCCCCCAGTATCTTATATATATGGAACGAAACCTGTTTAATAACCTTTCCGGTATAATTTTGTGTACGTGTACCAAATTTCACGTTATTTGGTTGTCTGGATCTTGAGTTATTAGGGAACAGACAGACGACGACAGACAACAAATGCGTCTTATATATATAGAGAACTAGTGGGCAAGTACCCGGCTATGCCCGGGTTTAACAACAACAGCAACAACAACAAAAACAACAACAGCAACAAAACAACAAAATCAAACAACAAAAACAAAACAACAACAAACAACAACTACAACAACAACAGCAACAACAACAAAGCAACAACAACAAAACAACAACTACAACAACAACAGCAACAACAACAGCAACAACGACAAAAACAACAACAGAAACAGCAACAGCAACAAAACAACAAAAACAAAACAACAACAAAAACAACAAAATTAACAACAAAACAACAACAAAACAACTACAACAACAACAGCAACAACAACAAAGCAACAACAACAAAACAACAACTACAACAGCAACAACAACAAAGCAACAACAACATGAAGGGCATTGTCGTCGCAGGGCAAGGGATGTGGACAACAACAACAACAGCAAAAACAACACAAAAGCAACAACAGCAAAAGCAACAACAACAGAAACAACAACAGCAACAACAACAAAAACAACAGCAACAACAACAAAAACAACAACAAAAACAAAACAACAACAAAAACATAAACAACAACAACAACAGCAACAACAACAAAGCAACAACAACAAAACAACAACTACAACAACAAAAGCAACAACAAAATCAACAACAACAAATCAACAACAATAGCAAAACAATTATTTTATGGCGATAGTTGCCTTCTTGTTAATCTCGACACCAAAATGTTTATTATTTTGCGTCATTATTTTACGTCTTAATTTTCAATAATTTTTATTTTATATAGCTCATATAGGGAAAAACTACATTTTGGGCCCCCGGCCCCCAGTATCTTATATATATGGAACGAAACCTGTTTAATAACCCTTCCGGTATAATTTTGTGTACGTGTACCAAATTTCACGTTATTTGGTTGTCTGGATCTTGAGTTATTAGGGAACAGACAGACAGACAGACAACAAATGCGTCTTATATATATAGAGATAGATATATATAGATATAGATATATATATATATATATATATATATATATATATATATATATATATATATAGAGAGAGAGAGAGAGAGAGAGAGAGAGAGAGAGAGAGAGAGAGAGAGAGAGAGAGATGTGTGTGTATTAATTTTTTTTAAAACTAAGAGACGTGGAATTTCTATGAGAATTTAAAACCCAACATGACCCATCAAAACCCCAAACTTTAAAAAACGTTTTTCGTTGTTTTCATTACTTTCATATTCACTGGGGATTTTCATGTGTTACGTTGAAGGTGGAGATTGCAGGCGAGATCTTATAGTTATGTTGGACTCACTTCAATCTTAACTCAGGGGCATGAAATAGCAAAGCTTGTTTTTTCACGAAGTTGTCTCCTCTTGAATGCACTACCACACTCAGGCGTAGGTGGTTGCAGGTTAGCATTCCTGAAGGTGAGGCGTTGGTAAATACAGACAGTATGCACTGACAAAGTCAACACTGATCAGCAATGTCAATGCCTACCTGGCCTTCACGCTTTAACTGTCGTGGGCGGGAATGGTGCTACTTGACGATTGATAGAGTGCTAGAAGAAGATTGATCGATGATAGTGGGTGGTTGATAGTGTTAGTGGGAGACTGAAAGGTACTAGGTTGAGATTGATAGTGTGCTATTGAAAGGTGCTTGTGTGAGATTGATAGTGTGCTATTAAAAGGTGCTTGTGTGAGATTGATAGGGTTTAGAAGAAAAACCAAATGGATTTAATTTTTTTTATATAATAACTATGAGCTGCCCTATGTCATAGTCAGGCACGTACACAACAGTGTGTAAATATTACGTCAGTCTGCAATCAGGCTATATAGATGGTATTCGTTAACTTTTTAAACCCAATGCATGGGAGGGAATGTGATGCCTTCAAAGTCATCGAGAGCAGTAAATACATTACAACGATGAACACATGTATGAAAAGAAACGTATGTTTCAGAAGCAGGGTTATAGGGGTAATGGTTTCTGTCAATGGATGCATGAAGGTCGTCTCTGTCATACACATAGGCCTATCTATCGTTTATGTTCAATATTTGTGGTGTCTTCTGTGACATTCAACAAGCTACATTCAACAATGTGACTTGAATTTAAAAACACTTCAATTGAAACAGAATACAACTACGGAGAAAATAGACGAAACGACATCAGAGTGTGGTAGTAGTCTGTTTACTGTGGCGCTATTCTGGCTATACCAAGGACTCCTGCCTGAAAGTCAATGTGGATTCCGAAAAGAGCGAGGAACCATCGACATGGTGTTCGCTGCCAGAGAAATGTCAGGAGCAGAACTTTGACCTGTTCTCCACCTATGTCGACCTGACCAAGGCTTTTGACACTGTTGGCAGAGAGGGTATGTGGAAGATCATGGCCAAGTACGGTTGCCCAAGGAAATTCATCGTCTTGGTGCAACAATTCCATGAGGGCATGCAGGTCAGAGTCCAGGACAGCGGGGAGTTTTCTGATCCTTTCCCAGTCAGAAACGGGGTCAAGCAGGGCTGCGTCCTGGCACCAACACTGTTTATCATGTTTTCCGCCATTCTGACAGAGGCATTCAGAGACGAGGATGTTGGTGTCAACCTGAAGTACCGCACATATGGCAAGCTGTTCAACCTTCGGAGGCTCCAGGCAAAAACTAAGGTTATGACAGACATCAGCAGAGATCTGCTGTTTGCTGATGAATGTGCCCTAAACGCTTTCTCGGAAGCCGACATGCAACGCAGTGTAAACCTGTTCTCTAGCGCCTGCACAAACTTTGGTCTGACAATCAACACTAAGAAGACTGAGGTCCTCCACCAGCCCGCGCCTGGAAGGCCCAACGTAGAGCCCAACATCACTGTCAACGGCCAGAGACTCATCACAGTGCACCGGTTCACATACCTAGGCAGCACACTGGCTCAAAATGTCACCATCGATGACGAAGTGAACGTCAGAATTGCCAGAGCCAGCTCCACTTTCGGCAGGTTGTACCCTAATGTCTGGAACAGAAGAGGCATTACCATCCAGACCAAGCTGAAAGTGTACAGGGCAGTGGTGCTCCCCACACTGCTATATGCTTGTGAAACTTGGACTGTTTATCAGCGCCATGCAAGAAAGCTGAACCACTTTCATATAACAACCCTCAGGAAGATTCTCGGCAAAAAGTGGCAGAACAAAATTCCAGACACAGTGGTACTGACCAAGGCAGGTCTCCCCAGCATCTTCACCCTCCTGATGCAGACCCAGCTTCGCTGGGCAGGGCACGTTGTCCGAATGCCAGACGAGAGACTGCATGCCAAAGAGAATCTTCTATGGTGAGCTCCAGTATGGCCAGCGGTCCCACGGTGGGCAAAAGAAACGCTTCAAAGTCACACTGAAAGCCTCAATGAAAGCGTTTGCCATCAATCCAGACACGTGGGAACGAGCTGCAATGGACCGATCCACCTGGCGCTCTTCCATCCACGAAGGTGCCAGGTCATGCGAGGCAAACCGGATCACCGCCGCAGAAAAGAAGAGGCAAGCCCGAAAGGCCCATGCTGTCAACCCTCCAGGAGATGTCCCACTCGTCCCTTGTCCCTTCTGTTCCCGAACCTTCCGTGCAAGGATCGGCCTAATCAGCCATCTGCGTACGCACAGAGAACCCTCGGATGACTAGAGTGGTCCTCGTCGTATCGACGGACGAACGAAACTAATTCCGGCGTCATTTACAATGTAAACAACTATGTTCGGGGGTGCAACAGACAGAACGGTTTAGCAGAAAATCCAAGATCGCGTGATAAAATATGTGTTTATTTAAAAGTTCAACAAATGGGGGGGGGGTGTTAGAAAAATAAGGTTAACAAATGGTGTTCGTTTGGGGGTGGGGATCAGTGGCGTCACTAGGGGGGGCGGGGGGTGCGGGCCGCCCCGGGTGACACCCATCAAGGGGTGACACCCGAGCCTAAAATTTTACTGTGTACGATTTTATGTCAGAAAACAAAAGATGACAATTTTTTTAAACTAGAAAGAAATTAAGAAATACAATGAAATACGTTAAACGCGAAAATTCTTATTTAAAAAAAATAAGTTAACTTGCAATAATAAAACAGTCCCAACACACGAACAACATTAAAACAAATTAGGAGAAAAAATAAAAGAAATAGTTGCAGCAGAGAGATCTTTAAAAAAGGCTGGAATGAAAGAGACAGTGTCTTCTGTTTTAAAAGAGATAAAGCCATTTTGGCTTGGACACACCGACAGCATGAACGAATCCAACCTCACGAATCCCTCCACCACAGTGGGGTGGGGGGATACGATTTTTATCACACCCCCCCCCCAAAGAAAAAAAATCAAAAGATGGGTTTTCTTTGTTGATGTTTTTCTTGAGGAAAATTATGATTTCAATGTCTTTGATTTAATATTTTATATATATATTTAATAAAGGCGTGAAAGCATAGATATGCATGTTTATATACAGGTAGTCCTCCGGTTACGACGGTCCCATCCCGACTTACGCTGTTTAGTGCTTACGAATGCGCCCCCGTAAAGAATAGTATTACGCGTTATTCCGTATTTGAAAAAAAAATTCATTAGGTAACGAATTCTTTTCTCTATTTGAAATAACAAAAATTATTGAAAAATATGTTTGATTATTATTTCAACCTTCAACTTTCGTTTGCGAATTTTTCAAATGGCGAAGTTTTCAATCAAGTCATTAAAGCTGAGCAAGCTTACAAGTTCCTTTTCAATGCTCATTAGACAGAGCATATTCAGCCTTTCTCGTTCCATGCAAATTCTAACTCATTATATATTCTTTTCAACTTTGAAAAGGATCGCTCTTAGCTGCAGTTTGATGTCGTCATTGAAAGATAGATGCGAAGTGCGATGTGCACATTTGTAAAGGACTGTGTGAAATATAGCTCATTCAAAAGCAGCAAAATGTGTAGCTCTGTGCAAGTTTTTTGAGTTTCGCTTTGTGTTAATTCCCTTTCCTTACCCCGAGCCTGGGGCTGGACAATAACTTTTTTAAGAGTTCTGAAAATTGGACTAATTCTGAAGGTAAGCAGTCTTCGAAATCACTCATGAACCTACATGTGGAAGAAAATCAGAAGCCCCGAGCCTAGTGCTCTTTATGGGTCTTCCCTTAGCCATCTGGCCACCAATGGGACGTAACAGCTGAGGAACCCCCCCCCCAAAAGCGGTCGCTCCTGAAGCGGCCACCTGGGCATCCAGGACATACAGTCGAAGATGCCTCCCACTAAGTTGCCCTCACAAGGAGGTAGTGGAATTTCCTACTACGACCCGCTACCACTTTGGCGCCATCCCGGCAAAGCACACGGGTCTCCATGGTTAGGACCGACGCAGACCGGGGGATCATCAAAGACCTACCTAGGGTGCAACCCCCACTGGAAGGTTTCCTCAGAGCTGGCGTCCAATGCGTTCTTCGCGGCACTTTTTGCTAATCCGTTCTGGCGCTCCTGGCCCTAAACTGGCACCGCTCGATGGCGTTGCTAGTAAATTGAGGGGGACGAAACGGTTGCTTCGGATTTACCCGACCCCTTCTTCGAAATCACTTGAATGTTCTTCCATTAACTTGGCTGCTGCCCATCGGGTGGCGAAAGTGCTGAGCTCAGTTAGGTTTGTAAGAAAGCCAAATTTCTCATGGATGTATTTGTATGCACCTAACCAATGTTGTAGGGCTTAAGAAAGTTTGTCAATGATTACCAGAAATACCTCAATCTTGAATTTTGTCTCCAGGAGAATACTGTTTTGTTGATGTCCCTTTATCAAACTGACGCTTTCTTTTTTGTTTGATAGTATTGAAGATTGTTTACACTGTTTTTACCACGGACTTTTCCTTTCCTTTGTCTTCATACGAATAAAATTAAGAATGCTATTTTTTTAACAAACTCAATGAGAGACTTCCTTTCTAAAATTGTTTCCCAAATATCAAGTAAAATAGCGACTTCCAGTTGTTCAATTTCCTTTAGAAATCCCTCTTCTTCAAGTCGGCAGTCACGTGGCTGATTTTCATTCGTTGCTAATTCTTCCAGTGCTGCGATATTCTCATGGTATGAGCTCTTAACAGACCTTACAGCATAATGTCAGGCTGACCATCTTGTGTCAGACAAGGCTTTGTTAGCATGTATCAATTTCATATGTTTTTGAAGTACCTGTCAACGATGAGTAGATGCAACAATTCGGGTATAAAGATTTTGCAGAAGACAAAAAAATCTGACCGCAGTAGGACAACCTGCTGCTCTTTTCACAACCAAATTAAAGGAATGAGCTGTGCACGGCACATAATGAGCTACAATGCACTTCTCACGAAGAATAGCCTGGTTTCCGCTATACTTCCTACTCATATTTGCAGCATTGCCGTATGACTGTCCAAGGCATTTTCAGGGATTCGTACAAAAATAATGGTCTGCATCTTTATTATACACTATAATTCATAAAAAGTTTGCGGGCCCTTAAATTATTGGGGGCTTTAGCCCGTTCAGCACCCCCCCCTTTTAATCCGCCATAGGGGGGGGTCCACGCATCTGTGACCATGTGGTACGAGGAGGGGGTGTTTAAGAAATGTGACGTCACATCTAAAACGCAAAACTTTAAATAAAAGTTCCACTTAAATATTTGATTGTTTACCATTTATTTAATTACGTTTTCAATGACTTCACGCGTGTTACGATATTTCAGTGCAGACTTACCCTAAATACATATTTAAATGACAAAAAATAATTTGCAACATGCTAATTTTTATAGAGAAAATACGGCTTGGGGGAGGGGTGTCAAAGCTTTGCGACGCCATATTGTAAAAAAGGGGTGGGGTCTAAGTTTTTGTGACAAAGTATGACGCTGGGGGAGGGTGGGGTAAAAATCGGCAACCTCGCGTGACGTCATTTATGGATGGTCCCCTTCAGTCGTGAAGGGGTGACACCATGAGCTACCGCCCCGGGTGACACCAACCCTAGTGACGCCTCTGGTGGGGATCCATATAAATTTGCATACAAATTTGATTGTTCTATCATTTATAAACAAAGAGTAAATAGACTATTAATTTAAAACTATGTAAAATTTAAAACTGTTAATAGTTTCCAATGATCAGAATAGCACCGAAGATGTGTTTCAGTATCAGTCCTAAGAAATTACTATCAACTGGTAAACAAACATGAAAGTAGCCGTTATGAGTGGATATCAGAAAGATTTAGCCAACACTTGAATCGTCCATTGTCAATGTGTGGAATAAATTAAATTAAAACACTTAAGACACTATTTTGACTCCATCATTTCTGGACTATGATTAATTCTGACATTTAAAAGAGAAATGGCTTTTGTCATAGATTCTAATTTTGTGTAAGTAAAAAGAATATTTTAAAACTAATATTATATATTGTAACAAGTGTGTTGTCCAACGCAGATTTTAATATAAATGTATAAGTAACGCAGTTAAAAAGTTAATATTTATATTTATTTTCTAAAAAATTGTTTAAGGGTGGGGGGGGGGTCTTCAGAAAATATTTTAAGGTGGAGAGGGAGTTTTTTTTTGATATCGCGTGGCAGAGACATTTAATGGTTTGATGGATATTGATATGTCCTAAAATTTGTTGACGCAATAATATGATACAAATAAAGATAATTAATTATATATGGATCCAAAATCGATTAATAAGAGTTTTTAATAAGTTTACTTTCTAGAGTCTACTGTTCGGTTCATTTTTTACACAATTTTAGATCTAGTCGGAGTAACTCCAGTCATTCGCTGACTGTGGATTTTTTTAATTTTTTTTTGGCCAGGTAAGGAACACCTACGGCCTACGGATTAATTCTATTTTTAACTCGTTTGGCTGGTTTTCTGAAAACAGGGAGTGTGTTATCTGCAAACGTATTGTATGTCAATGATTCAACAGTGCAATCAGTTCACTGACCTTATATAGGCTACAAAATGATATACTATAATATATTGTTATATACACCAATTAGATTTGCACATTAAGTATTTAAAAAACAAAAAAAATGATGTGTTAAGTAAGCAAGTGTATTTTATAAAAATATATGCTATATGGCACGGCATACGGTAAGACAAAAGTGCAGATGCCGAGGTAAATAATTCGGGCAACCAAGCGGATTTTGTTCACTATTTAAGACTCAATTTTACACAAATATTTAGAAATATCCAGTGGCTAAAAAATTCCCTTCGTGGCCCTGAAATTAACATCAAAATCCATGTCTGAACGCCTCTCTGCTAGCAGACCCCTGGGCCCTGGGTATAGCCCTCTATATGCCACCTATTAGGTTTAGCTCTCTATATTCCACCTCTGGTAGTAGCCCTCTATATGCCACCCCTGGTATTAGTTGTAGGCCTATTGTCCGACTCATACTATGATAATGTTATAATCTTTTAAAAAATCTTTTGAGTTTGAATTATCATAATTACTAGCGTATCACCCGTCAAAAGTGACGGAAGTTTTCAAAATAAATACACATCAGATTAAAAAATAACGTAATACAGAACTTTCATTTATTTTATTTATTTTTATTTGATTAATTTATTATCATATTGAACAATTGTATGCGGGACGTTCGAAAAGTGTTATTTTTGGTGCAGCACTATAAAACAAAATCGATTGCAGCGCCACCTAACAGCATTACAAATTTCGCAGCGCCATCTAGTTACATCCATACTATACAGACAACGGGAATTATGTATATTGATGAATTGATGATTTAGTTTTACTTTTACTTTTTAATTTTGGACCGAAACAAAGTTTCTCATCTCAACAATCACCTGTGCTGGGGACCTTCGTGTGTTATAAATTAGAAATGACAAGAATCATTATTATTGGGTCAATCATAATTTCAAACAATGAAATGTGTAATTCCTTATAATTATAAGGCGGCACCTTTATTATTACAAAAATAAAAGCTTAGTTCGCAAGCAAATGACCTTTTGTATTTGTATAGCTCCGCCCCATTATAAAATTGACCAATTACAATGACGTTGGTTTAGTGGGGTTAGTGGCAGTTGACCTCAATCTTATTATGGCTATACGGACCCGGGTCCGAATAGCCTGTGATTGCTATTCAGACCCGATACTCTTAGTAATAAAAAAAAACACTAATTTGTCAGGCGATAATATTAAAGAGTTTATTTAATAAATTTTAAAAAATCACAATTTTCATCAAGGATTCGTGGTCGTACTAGCAGTGTGAAGGGTTTTATACCTTACTATACGGGATCGATTCTCAGTATCAGTATGGGCAATATTTATTTTTTTTTAAATTTAAAAAAAATTTTAAATATTTTTTTTAAATTCATGAATTGACAATTAATACTATTTTAGATTTATGGTTAGTTTTATGAATATGTTTTAGGGTTAGGGACAGGCTTAGGGATATGTTTAGGAATATATTTAGGGATATATGTTGGTGTTAGGGTTAGGGATTGGTTTAAGAATAGGTTTTAGGGGTGCTTGTTTTTTATCCGACCACCAAAAATAAATTATGTTTTTGGTATTAACTGTTGGCAAACCCGCATACTTAAACTACTACTGATATTATTAGATGACTATGGACTATTCAATGAAGTTCAAGTTACTTAATATTAATATTAAAAGCATTAATCTTGTTAAAATAAATTGTAATATTATTTATAAGCAATACTGATACAGTAATAAAACTACGTTAATAATTTTAATATTAATTAATTTAATCTTCATCGTCGTAAATGGGAGAAGTCCATAGTGACCATAGCCATCTAGTACTAGTAGTAATAGTAATAGCATAAGTATCACGGGGTTGCCAACAGTTAATAGAAAAATAATAAAGAATTTTTTTTTGGTGGTTGGATTTTAAAAAAAAACAAAGTACTGTTTTAGGGTTAGGGATGGGTTTTAGGGTTAGGGATAGGTTTTAGGGATAGGTTTAGGGGTAGGGAAAGGTTTTAGGGATAGGTTTAGGGATAATTATCATTTTTTTTTAAAATCATTTTTTCTCCCTGAGCGTAAAAATACTTTTAAAACATGCCAAAAACAGTGAAATCAATATACATAATTTGCTATGTCCGTTCGTAAAGGAAAAAAATGCCTTGGAAAAAATTACTGCACCAAAAATAACTCTTTTCGAACATCCACATAAAATTGTTCAATATGGAAATAAATTAATAAAATAAATGAAAGATATGTAGGCCTATTGCATAATTTTTTATTCGGATGTGTATAGTTAACAACATAATTTTAATTCCCTGCCATACTAATACTACATTGTGACCTGCGCTGGGCCCGAATACACTTTTAATCTAACGGAACCTGTGTCCGAATAGCGATCACAGTCTATGCGGACCCTTGTCCGAATAGCTGCCGCCTATTGTAAATGACCAGTGTATTGATGATTCTTTCCTTATTTCCCCTTATAAAAGAGCCTCATTGTGAATAGAAAATACAAATTAATATAAATATATTCTACAAGTTAAATTGAAGATAACTTATTTAAAAGTAAAATGATTAGCCAATAATAAATATAATATTAATATAACTCATGATATAAATTAAATATAATTATAATATAAGTAAGCTACAACCAATGATGTGAATGTGTCTATACTCTATAGACTATACTATAGACTGACTATAGTATAGTCTATGCTGTCTATACACTACTCTAATGTCTATACATATACATAGATAGTCTATAACTACAGTCTGGTTCTACTAATATAATAACTATAACTTATAACTAACATGTGATCTATCCAGACTTTCTACTTACTTGCTACGTGCGAAGCCATGGTTAAAATGTATGTACACACACAGGTGACGGAGAACGTTGGCAGACCTAAATCAGTGGTTCTTACTGGAAGAAGGGTGGCGACTGGTTAGATTCAGTAAGTCGAAAACTACTATTACTATGCCCCGGGTATTAATCGATAATATTAAATTCAAACATCTAATACAAGTGATAAGTCACCCATTATGATATTTTAAATATTTTTAAGTTGGGGGAAAATAGGAAATGTTCCCCCTCTGGAATTTTTTTTTAAACTAACGATTTAAAGCGATATATGTCCAAGTGAACTAAGTCTATGATGTAAGTCAAGTAGAAGCTGGAGCCTGTGATGCCTCCTTTTGTAAAGAATTAGAATAGAAATTAATGTTAAATATTACTATCTAAATACTCTTTTTCTCTCTCTCTCTCTCTCATTTTCTCCCCCCCCTCTAATTTTATATCTCTCTAAAATTTTCTCCCCCTCCCCATTCTCTCTCTCCCCGCCCCCTCTTTATTTTTACTTTGATTTATAACTTTATTTTTATTATACACAATGTCGGTTTTCCTATGAATATTTTCCAGTATGACTTTCCTTCCTCCATGATTTTCCTGAGCTCTAACACAATTCGCCTCCATTTTGCCCCCTACCCTGCTATCCTTAGCATGATCTATGACTAACGCGAGCCTCTAAATCTAACGAGTTGCAAGCGGAGTTTATATTAATTACTCGAGAGCTTCGTTCTGAACACTTTTATTGATATGGCTGACATAACCAATCGCATAAGTTGTGTCAACTTGTATATTTGTTGACATTATGTAATAATGGTTCACTGTTACAAATGTTAAATAGAGGTTTAAAAACAAAATCGAGAAGCTCATATGATAATATTTTATACATGATTTGGCGAGTAGTGATGTTTTATATATATCTTTATTAACTTTATTTATAAATGAAATTAATTTAACTAATAATTGTTAGCAGGGCTATGTATTTATCATATCGCCGCCGCGCCCCATTCCATTTTAAAATATTAAGATGATGTAAATGTTGTTACAACATCCAACCAACTAAACGTACAACTCTGAAAGGCTTACTTTTAAAAAAATAATTTATTAATGTCTTATTGTTGTAAATCAAGTTGAATTATTTAATTCTAGCCCAGTGTTTTTAATGTTATATATGTAGACTTAAGTATAATATACTATAGCTTACATATGCAATATTTTTTTAAAAAATATTATTTACATTATAAAATAATGTATCCTATAGGGCTGCAATGTCTTAAGATACCAACGAGCCCGCATGCGGATTTGAACTGTTGCGTTAGACAATTTGAGGACCGTGAGCCGTGAGAGTACCAAAATAGCTCCTCTGTTGGGCTTTAACTATTAGAGTTAGCGAGCCTGAACCAAGTGACCGTGGGTGAACACTTGCTATAAAAGGAAATGAGTTTAAACAAATTAACAATTATTATTATTATTTTATGATGCTGATATATCAGAGACTGACAACACAAAAATTACTTAGATACAAATATAACTTTAAATCATATGTAGAAATTGTGATTGACCCCTGCCCCAACTTTGTATTTGGAGTAGGCGCCTACATTATAATATCACGTTAAGTTAGGCAGTTAGGGTTTAAGTTTAACTGCATGAAAACAGATTTGTAGAATAATCAAACTGTTGTTCAAATATCTGACACCAAGAGTGTATATAGAGGCGGCAGTACGAGCCTTCAAACTAAAGAGCTAAACCTCGATGTCTTTGTGGGGTGGGGAAGGTGGTGCTAATTCAAATTTGAACGCTTTCTACAGATTATGGATTGGTGAGTACATCATTTCTATAAATTAATTGTCGGTTCATTCATTTTTTAATAAAAAAAATTAGAATGATTTTTAAAAAAAGAGCTACCAGATTCATTAATGTAGAATATTCAAAACTAACAAGAATAACACCATTAGTTAAATCATTAAACCTTGAAACACTAGAGTATATGAGAAATGAAAGCAAAGTTATACTTAAAGCAATTAATTCTAATTTTGAAATACAACACACAGATAACTTAATAAAACCCTCAGATAGACATATGGATAAAAACACATTTCTTATTCCGCCGTATGCAAGTACAAACACACAAATTCTCGTTCCCCCAGTCCGGAATTCTAGCGTGGCATGGGTTGCCTGGAGAAGCTAGAAACCAGGAAAACCAACACTTTATCAACATTAGGTCCAGACACAAACCATAGATGAGCGTAGGACGCAATAATCTTCTGTATAGAATGAGCGTCAGCAACAGATAAGGAGAAGAGGATACGTGGGTTGTTTGTTTGGCTCCACATACGTTTCTAGATTGATTGGTGGATTTTGACCAAACTTGCACAGAATGAAATCTAAGGGTTTTGAAATGCACAAAATGTAAGGTTGGGGGGCTGATAATGTCTTTTTTAATATATAATTGTAACCATTGGCTAACGGATGAATGAATGGATCTAGTAAGCTTAATACACAACAACTTGATGACTGATGATAAGATACTAACTAAAGGGTATGGAATGCATAATACTCACGTATACGGTGGTTGGCAGTCGGCAGCCCCAAATCCAATTTTACTACTTTAAAAATTACGTTTTTATTTCGCATATGATTTTACAACGTAACTTGACAGAAAGGACTACATTAGGACCCTACTTCAACTTAAAATTAGCGCTGGTACTGCATAACTAAAAATTGTTTGATTAATTGAAAAAATTAATCGATTAATTGATTATTTTAAACTTTATAACGCATATATAGATCCCGTTAAGTCGTGATTTATTTCTTCGCGAAATCGGTTAAGTCGCAGCAAAAATTCCACGACTCACATATTTTGTGACGTAACACACCAAATTCTCATTCTGCTATGCAATAAATAAGGAAGAAAAACATTTTTGTTTATGTGTGCACGTCTAAATAAATAATAATAATACGAGTGAAAAGTATGTAAGTTAACAAAAATATAAATTATTAATACATAGACTAGGGTAAAAATTATTATATATATTCTCTTAAATTTTAATCGAATTTTAATCGATCAAATTAATTATAATCGATTAAAAAATTTAACGATTAATCGATTAATTAATCCTTAATTTCCGCAGCCCTACTTAAAATGAATTATGTTTAGAATTATAGCTATACTGGATACGCCCCGCGGCGTAGCATAAGCCGCAGACTTGCTCATGATTGTGCAAAAAAAAATGGGAAAGAACGGACACAACTACAGCACGAAGAAATAAAAAATAAGGCGAGTGAACGTCGGTGGGGGGGGGGCTATCGACTCATTGTTGGTCTCGAGACATTCGCACAGTGGTTATCTACCAGCCCACCACCCTTCACCACCCTAGCTTGCCAACCATAAACTGTGAAGGACCAACGCAAGTGAACGCAAGAAACATTGTTGGTCTCGAGACATTGGTCGACCCCAGCGGGGGTCATTCGTCATGCTTGTTTGCACATACTTGCTTTGGTGAAATTATATAGAGATTATTGCCTTTTCATTGGATATTTCTGTTACATTTTTTCCTGTGACTTTTTGTGTAAACCTATCGTCACATTTTTGTCAAGAAAATTGTTAAAAGTTTAGCCGCGCTCAAAGCACGTTTTTGGAAAATTCACGAGTTTTGCATAATCGTGTTACCTACTTCACAATGTCACTTTGACATGTGATTTTTTTTTAATATAAATTCTGCCTGAGCCACTTTCAAACTAGCACGTATTTACACAAACCCATCACTTGAAATGGATGACAACACTGAAGATATAATTTATTTAACATAATTTGTCTCAATGACCTTTATCTGAGGGTGCGATTATTTTAATTAGCCTAACGGCCCTAATGTTGTGTTCCATCAAAGGAAGAAAGGAAATAACAGAACGGCCTACTCAAGCTAATAATAGTTAATATATATTTCGTAAGAAAAGCCACCGAGATCCATTGCCTGCCTGCCGCCCTACCTCCCCCCTCTCTGTATCTTTTTAAAAAAAATAAAGATCGAAACAGACAAGTCTAATGAAGCTATCAAGCATCTTTAGTTTTTCATAAAATGTCCATGTCACTTGTTGATGCCCCATTCGTTCTCATGTCATTATTGAATTGCATGTTAACTATGAAATCCTTTTTGCCCAACGTTGTTTGTGTGTATCATCAACAATTAAACAAAAAAGAAAAGATCTTTTGTAAATTTTGCAAATAGAAAAATAATCTTATATTAAATTCCTACTGTGAAATGTACTGTAAGTATTAAAAATAATCTCTGTGTCCACGCCCATCAACGAGACGGTGACTAGGATAAATGAATGAGAGTTTTTCAATTTTACTGAAGCACCAACTTTGTTATTAAAGAAGAAAAAAATCATGCAGAAGTCACAAGACTTTTTTGAAAAGTGTCGGATTTAAATAAAACGTTTATACTATCTGGTACATCCACAATGTCAATTCGAAATGGATCTGCAATCCAACTGACCTTATGCGAATTAAAAACTGGAAAGTAACATTTTCACAATCTTCCACATACAAAGCCAACTTTGTAAAGGCCGCTAATTTGTTTCCTTCTGCTTTTTGTTTCTAATATGAAATCTTTGATACAAATTCTTAAACTTAAATCCTTTCTGGGGCTGAAATTTGATTGATATTTTATCCCCTGCAATTCTTTTTTTCAACGCATTCACATGCTAAAAAACATACATAAGCTTAGTATGTAAGATTTGCAACCCAACAATTTTTCGTGAACTTCTCTGCCAGAGCTGCTTTTAACCAGCCAGAAATGTTTCACTTTCAGAGCCCACACTCTGTTCAGAACATTGCCACGTGAAACCTACGTATCTCGATGTGAGAGTAAGTATGTAAGTTCATCCTCACCATCTTTACATAAATCACGAAACAGTCGCGTTTGCAGTGCATTTTCCTTAATGAAATGTACAATCTGGATAATATAATGCACGACGACCTCCAGTTCAGGTTCTAAATGTTTCACCAGCAGAGCTGAACGATGGATCATGCAGTGGTAAACTTCAATTTCGGGATTTCTCTCTCTTGCAAAAGCCGGCAAAACCACGGACACGGCCCAACATAGATATAGTTCCGTCAACAGAGACAGCAATACAGTCTTGCCGTTGTAAATTTACCGCATTAAAATACTCACTAACTTTATTAAATACATCACATTCCTTGACATCGTAATTCGAGAGGAGCACAAAACAACATTTGTTTGAAAACCTTTGTATTAAAAACAGTACTACTTAATGTGCACATGTAATGAAATAGTATAATATTAAATTGGATTGATATTAAAAGGCACGTTTACAAAGTATTTAAGACATGCATTTTAAATGTTGAACAGAGGATATTGGATACATTTAAGTCATGTGGATTAACATCATTGCCATTTATGTCAATATAAGTGAAAGTGGAAGTTTGCTGTTATTGTATAGTACATAGATAAGGAATGTACAAAGATATCTACATGTAATTTAAAAATTCTGGAAGGAACCGGTCCTAGTGGGCTTATGTTCCAAGTACACATACTCATGACGGATTTTATGTCCCCAATGCCCAATAAGTCTCCATAACCCCCAAGAATTCCCTTTTTATCCTAATTTGGGTAATTTAACCCTGTTCGCCGACCACTGGAGTAGACAGTTTAAGTATGAAGGAGATGAACTTTGTGGGTAGTCATTATTTTTATTACTGGAATGAGCAAGGTTTTCCATCTATAAAAAAATATTAAATTTAAAAAAACAAAACAACAACTAATAACACTTTTGATTTTCCTGGGAAAATCAGAATAATTTTTAAACAAAACAAGATCCAATTTTTTTACGATTATACAAAATCCTTTAATGAAAATCTAAAGTACCACTAAAATACAATAGAAAAATTACAATGCTCCGTTATTTTTAAAAGATCAGATATTTCAAAATATATTGACACTTAAATTATCAATTATGTTATGCTTATTGCTGTCCTGAAAACATGTCTGTAAAATATCACATAAAACATAATGGCTAGAAATATTCATCACATCAACCTTATTATTTCAAATTACCAATAAAAGAATAACAAAAGATGACATATTTCATTTTATTTAGAGAAAATATTACTTTGTTAAACAATTCTCCAAACAAAATTTTGTCATGCTTATGGCCAAAGGTCAGCATGCTACAACTATGCCACACTATTGGAATTAGCTTGGCTTCCTCTGCACATCATGTGAGCATAAATTATGATCTCAGTCAATTCATGTTGCTGATGAACTAGAAAGTTATTGAAATACATGTAATAACTTATCAATTTTCATCTATGCAAAGTAAAATCTCCAAGTCCTGTCCAAAAATAAATAGGTGGCAGGTTTAGAAGTGCTAAACCTTTATGTAATATACTTATAAAATATACTAATCAATTTATAGTAGGTAAAGTTTGCCAATCTTTTTGACAGCATTTGCTTATTTCAAGCCTGAGAATACAACAGCAAAACCAGACAAGTATTTCTGTCACATTATTCATTGAAATCTGGTAAAAAATGGATTGTAATTTATTGATGTAACTTTTTATCTTTCCACTGATGCTGATAGAGCAAATTTGTGAACACATCTTATGGAATAAGTCTTTATTATTTATATAGTCATAAAACAACAAGTACAAGGCAGTAGAAACAAGATTTGCAGAGAGGACATCTGCAAGGATGCCAAAGGAGAGATAAATTATTAACCAGTACCATTTGACTTAAATCCAATAACACATATTTAATGTACGAGTAGAACAATAATTTTTTTTTAACATTAAAAATTAGTTAATAGGAGAGTACGCTGGTGTTAATGACTCCATAATCACAATAACATTTATTTTAAAGTGCAAAATGTTGACACATATTTTTTGTTATTTAAATCCCACAACCTATCAAAATAATAACAAGAGATTGCTTTTCAAAAAATATTAACTGTTATGATATAATTTCAAGGTTTAAATATTTTTTCTAGACATGGTTTATATACATTTTATTTTCCATAATATTTTTTTATTAAAAGTCTGTTAACAAGGTTCTGACTCAGGAGATTTTCTTGTGAGGCTGATGTCTTAAAAATCATTCAGTTGTTAACTAAAAGTGTAAAAATAGTTAACAAACATTAGGTGCAAATTGTTTTTTCTTGTAAAAAAGCTTTACTGTTACTGTTACATTAAATTAAATCATAAAGATAAAGTGAATGAAAATATACAAAGAAAAACACTAGCCGATGAAGAATTTTTATTAACATTTTTTTTAAAAACTGCATACATTGTTTGTATATTTTTATACTAATTTCACAAAAGGCAAATGGAAATGTATTAGTTACTGAAATCTGACTTGTGTCAGTCTAACATCTCCATTGACCATGAGGTGATCCACTCTTTGCACAGGATGTATGCGGTGAGAGAATTCTGTGAAGTGCTGGTTGTTAACAGCAATCTGAAAGCCAAATATGTCATTTTATCATTATTTATCAACTAAATTTTAAGTACTTTATTAATCTTCTTTTTTTTGTGGAAGTACCAGTAATACTAAAAAGGAAAGTTGCATGAAAATAAAAGCTAATGTGTCCTACTATTGGAATTTAATATTTTGATTTTCAACAAAATTATACAGACAGACACAACTTTTGACTGAAAAAAACAACTTTTTATTACAGAAAAACAATACATTTTTCTTTTACTTGAAAAAAATAATCTGAATAGTTAATATATACAGTTTAAATTAATTATAATTAAACAATGTACCTTTAAACATCCTGGCTCTGCCAGAATCATCAATTCAAAATTAGTGTTGGGATAGAAAGGAAAATAATTCTGGTGGCGCTCTTCGTGTCCATAAGTACCATTTTGTTTGTGTGTTCTGACAACCTGGTTTATGTCACTACCAAACACAAAGCGCACATCAAAATGTAAAGCAAAGTCAGAGGCATCATAAGGGCCGCAGGCCAGATTGACTGTGAACCTGTGAATTAAAACCATCTCATTGACAATGGTACTTAAACTAAAAATAGGTTCTTTAATTTTCTTTGCATAATACTATACCTTTGATGAGTTTTTAAAAATTAGTTTATTTTGTTAAGATTTTTTTTAATTATTTTTTTTTCATAATTAATTTAACTATAAGTTACTTTTACAGCTGTTCTTTGTAAAGGAAAGTGTCACTGTCACTAAAAACTGATTTATCGCAAATATTTGCTTTAACTATCTTACTAACACATATATTTCTTACAATTAAATTAAATTATAGTATATTTATTAAGATCCATCTACATATTACATACACAAAAAGACACATTTTCACCCAACCCAATAGCTCCCCTTCCACGAAGTTCTCATAAGAAGCATTTAAATTAGATTTTTTAGCACATTTACCAGTATACTAATTGAATAATTGATAGATTTATTGACAATTAAATAAAGTCACATTAAATTATAAACCAAAGGTATATTTCGTCATGGGTTTTCTCTAGTCAGGTTATTCAAATATGTATATTTCATATTCACAACAAATAAAATACAGCCATGGCTAATGGTTAACTTAATTTTTACTGGACTAAATATTATGGCACCACTTGTGAAATCACTAAAAAGGATGTCAGCTATAACAAAGCTCTATTGTACTATTTTTGAAAACTTTAGTGGGAAATTAAACAACCCGTAAAAAAAAAGTTTTTGACTATAAATCCCTTATATAGGAGACATAACTAAAAGTATTTACTATGTTCCATATACATGTTATACGCATCGAACGACAAACATTTTCAGATGGAGTATGACTGAACTCGCCTTGCTGTAAAACACAGGGATGTAGTCATCGATGGCTAGAGTGAACTCCAGTGGCACATGGATTTCAACAATAGCAAAAAAAGTTTTTGACAATAAATCCCTTATATAGGAGACATAACTAAAAGTATTTATTATGTTCCATATACATGTAATACGCATCGCGCCACAAACATTTTCAGATGGAGTATGACTGAACTCGCCTTGCTGTAAAACACAGGGATGTAGTCATTGATGGCTAGAGTGAACTCCAGTGGCACGTGGATTTCAACAATAGTAGACGGATACATAGAGATAAAC
Organism: Ampullaceana balthica; assembly: GCA_944989445.1. Classification (NCBI taxonomy): domain Eukaryota; kingdom Metazoa; phylum Mollusca; class Gastropoda; family Lymnaeidae; genus Ampullaceana; species Ampullaceana balthica. The sequence goes on along the minus strand of CALYLW010000011.1, from coordinate 2,609,013 downwards.
TAAAAATGCATTAATTTAATTGCAGTACATTCGATCCATCTGAAACTTTGATAAAATGCATTTTTAGGTGACACGAGGCTATGTGCAAAATTTCAGCTCGATAGCATCACGGGAAGTGGGTCATTTTTTACTTTTGTTTTTCCGTCCGACCACGAGCCCACGACAGAGAGACAAGACGGTGAAGTTAATATAAGGGATTTAAAAATGTAACATTTTGCAGAGAACTCCATTCACAAGATTCACAACATATGTAAAATCTTAACAATCAACCCTAAGAGCATACAAGAGTAATATGGTTTGGCAATGAAGGAAGGAGAAGCAGCAACATTTGAAAACATAGTTACTAAATTATCAGTGAGGTCAGTTAAATATTTTGATTAAAGTGCCTCCTTGAATCAAATCAAATATAAGTCATACTACCATGTAAGGGTCATGTATTCTTAAAATTCAGAATGTTAACAACTGAACAGGCTTTTAAATATTTACCTGGTTGGGTTAGGGAAAGGCACCCCTGTAATGTAGATAATCTTTCCTGGATACAGTCCACCAGTGATTGGTGTAATGAATGGGACAGGCTACAAAGATTAGAATTAATGGGAATACATATTTACCAAGTTGATAATGTATCTTTCAAACAAGCTTTGATTGATAATTTGTATCAATACAATTTAACAGTTGTCACGATTCATTTATAGCTTTTAATAATTTTTGTCCAGCCTACTTCTGTAATTCTTTAAAAAAATAATTTAAAGTGTTTTCCCATTCACTCAACAAAATTATAATAGACTCAATTTTTAATGACATTATTTTACACCACTTTTAAGACGAGTGCCACAATAATATAAAATAGTACACAATGTATCATAGAAAGGATACAACAGTGCAGATGGTGATAGCCAAATAATTTACTCTTCAAAGGAAGAAATTGAAATTACAACTTACTGGGTTAAATATGGGTCCCCCTGGACTAGGATACTGAAAAATAAATAAATCATAGATAGTAAAAATATATGAATATATGATGGTGCTAATTTTGAAGTCTAATTATTAAATAATGAGTAAGAGAAAAATATTAAATACCCCATCAGCCCCAGATGATGATTATTATTTTGAAAACCAATTATTGTGTAAATCACATCAATCCATATAATCCATATAGCAATTTTTGTTTTGTCTCATTATTTGATTTATCTATTAATATCTTTATAAGAAATAATGATCATAAATAAATTTAAACCATGAAGAATTTATAAAAAAAACAGAATGTTTTTTCTAACTTACTGAAGGGACGGGTGGGTAGCTAGGCCCTGTGGGGTACTGAAACAGTGATAAAAATTATTATTTATTCAATGCAGACTGCTAATTATCTCTGTGAGGTGATACAAAATTCCACAGATCCTTGGGTGAGTGAATGAAATGATCACCTACTCAGAAATTTAAGGTGAATGTTTATGGAACAAGGAATTAAGTTGGGGAAAGTGGCAAACAGAGACGAATCATTTCTCTCAGATAAAATGGCAGTAATTTTTTGTAAGGCTCGTGAGGGGCCACATTTTAAAATCTGGCCTTTCATTTTAGAACAAATTGTTTTAAAGTGTTATGTAATATTACTTTTTAATTATTTATTCAATAATTAATCTTATTTTAAATTGAAATCATCAAAATAGATATTCCATTTTCTGGTCATACATAGAACAGCTGCAAGGTACGAATTATGAGGAAAAACTCGTACCACACAAAGAAAAAGGGATGTCCACGCATCAACACCTTCTGCGTGAAAGACCCTGTGAAAACGCAGCTGTTCACTGACAAAGTGAAGGAAGGTCTCTCAAAGACGTCCCCAATCGTCACCTTTGACTCCAAATGGACGCATCTCAGAGACACAATCTATACATCAGCAATAGATGCCTTTGGCAAGAAATCTCACAAAAATACGGACTGGTTTGATGAATATTGGGACGAGATGAAACCCGTCACTGAAGCCAAAAGGAAAGCTCTTATGGCCTACAAGGAAAAGCCCACACCCGACAGGCTGCATGCCTTACTTAAAATCAGCAAAGTCGCATGCCCAAAAAGTTGCCCGTCAATCTGCCAATGCCTACTGGCTTAACCTCTGCTCCAGCATACAATCAGCTTCAGACATGGGCAATGCCAAAGCCATGTACGAAAATATCAAAAGAGCATCTGGCCCTTTGACGTCCAAAGTTGCCCCCCTAAAGTCCAAAAGTGGAGAAATTATCAAAGACCAGGCAGGGCAGCTAAAACGGTGGGTTGAGCATGGAAGAACTTGATGTCATGCCCACACAGGAAGAAAAGCAAAGCAATTGACAGCCTAGCTTGTGGAAAAGCCCCTGGGAATGATGGCATACCACCGGAAGCTCTAAAGAGTGGCAAGACAGCTTTACTACAGCCATTGCACGAGCTTCTGTCCCTCTGCTGGGAACAGGGCTATATCCCCCAAGACCTAAAGGATGCAAATATAGTGACACTATATAAAAACAAGAGTGATAGAAGTGACTGCAATAACTATCGCAGCATCTAACTCCTTAGTTTTGTAGGAAATGCCTTCGCCGTGTCATACTAACACGTTTACAGAGTCTAGCATCCCGTGTCTATCCAGAATCTCAGTGCGGTTTCCGGGCTGGTCGGTCTTCCATAGACATGGTGTTCTCCATACGACAGCTCCAGGAAAAATGCAGAGAGCAACAGATGCCACTATACATTGCCTTTGTGGACCTTACGAAAGCCTTTGATTTCGTCAGTCGCAACGGGCTATTCCAAATCCTGGTAAAAATCGGCTGTTCCCCACACCTACTCACCATCATCAGACAGTTCCAAGATAATATGCAGGGCACAGTGCAGTTCGATGGAGCTACGTCAGAAGCCTTTCCTGTCAGCAGCGGAGTTAAACAAGGTTGTGTACTTGCACCGACACTGTTCGCAATATTCTTCTCTGTACTGCTTCGATACGCATTCAAGGATAGCAGTGATGGAATCTGGTTACACAACAGAGATGATGGATGACTTTTCAACACTGCCGCCTCCGAGCCAAGACCAAAACGGCAGATATCCTAATTCGTGAGCTACTCTTTGCGGATGATGCGGCATTAACATCACTCACAGAAACTGGTTTGCAACAACTCGTGTCAAGCTTCTCAAACGCCTGCAAAGAATTTGGTCTTCAAATCAGCTTGAAAAAGACAAACATCATGGCCCAAGACACACAACATCCTATCCTACCATCAATATCGAAAATGAAAACTTGGAGGTTGTGGACAGCTTCACCTACTTGAGTTCCAAGGTCTCCAATACATTGTCTATTGAAGAGGAAATAAACAGTAGAATTGGCAAGACAGCTGCCGCAATGGCTAAATTAAGCAAACAGGTTTGGCAAAACACCAAGTTAACAGAGAAAACCAAACTGTGTGTCTATAGAGCCTGCGTCATTAGTACACCGCTAACGAGACATGGACCACTTATACATCCCAAGAGTGCAAGCTTAATAGCTTCCACTTGAGATGCCTGCGACGCATCCTAGGCATTAAATGGCAAGACAAGGTGCCTAATACTGAGGTCCTAATGCGTGCCAATACACAAAGCATGTTCTCAATCCTTAGTGAAAGACGCCTGAGATGGCTAGGACATGTTAAAAGAATGAGCCCTGGCCGAATCCCCAAGGATCTGCTATATGGAGAACTGGCATTGGGAAAGAGGAAGACAGGTCGCCCATGTCTGCGATTTAAAGATGTCTGCCAAAGGGACATGAAAGCAGCCAGAATACGCACAAGCGACTGGGAGTGTAAGGCAGAAGACTGATCTTCGTGGTGCACAGTTGTCAAAGAGGGCATCATAGTAGCCGAGGAGCGTAGGATGGAGGAGGCTACAGAAAGAAGAGCTAGGAGAAAGGCCAAAACATTTGGTAGCACAGAATTCGTGTGTAAAAGCTGTGGTAAAGACTGTCACTCAAAGATAGGACTGCACAGCCACTCGAGGAAATGCAACCCAACTCAACAGTGATGCACCATCGTCTCGCGAGACGGAAGGATGCCGATTATTATTGCTCCAATAACTTTTTATTTAAAGATTTACAAGTAGCTTTCAAAAATAGATGAAATGGAGCAGACTTACTTCCTGTATAACATTAAGTATCTAGAATTTGCCTGACTTGTGCATCATGAGTTAAAGTATAGGTATGGTAACAAATATAATCAGCATTTAGAAACTGAGTTGTCTATCATATGTTTTTTCTAATGTTTATGATTAAATTCATATAAAATGTATGTAAATTGCTGAATTAACAAAATGACATGATTAAAAGTATTGATGTAATCTGAACTTACTGCTGGAGGCTGATAACTTGGGACAGATGGGAACTGTAAAGTAATAATTTTGTAAAAATTATTAAAGATTAAAAGCATGTAAAACATAATTTTTACTGGTTTCCCCATCATCCCTCCTCCAAAGGGACATAAATATATTAGGCAGTAATAAAGGAGTTGAGCCATTTTAAAATGTATTTTCTCCCTTGGAATAAGGAAGGGGTAAAGTTCAAAACATAATATTAAAGAAGTTTAATGTTAAAATGTATTTGTCCTTTCTTTTTTTTAAATTTGTAATTAAAAAATCTTTTCTTTTATATTGGATAAAGGGGATCAAATTTAAATAGCCTGATAGATGTTACATTCATAATTTCCCAGCATTACTTTATTGTTTTCACTTTCTTAATACCATTTATTATAAATAAACTATAAATTATAAAATAAATCAGTATTTTGGCCTAAAACCTACATGAAAAATAAACTTAACCACTTTTCTGAAGCTTAATTTTGTTAATAACTTAGCACTCGTTTGGTAAAGCAAAAAAAATTTAGATTAGGATATTTATTCTTTTAAATTTTCTTCCTAGCAGAACACAACATTAACAACTTTAATTTAAAGAGCTAAAAAAATGTTAGGAACTAAAATATACATTTTAATTACACTAAGAGATTTCTTGCCTACCTAAACATTTTAAACTAATCAATATATATACAGAAGCCTAATAACAGCAAATTGTTTGCATTGAAAGTTGTTGCATGGTTCACCGACAAAACGGCCCCGACAAATTGGTATTAGTAATTATTTAGTAAAGCGTTTAACTTACAGAAGGCTGTCCACCTCGGAATTGTATGAAGGTGATTGTAACGTCTCCCTCAATGAATATATATTGTACACTTTCTTTTGGCAGGCGGTGATGGAAATCACAAAAATGATGATGGTTGATGGTCACCTGAAGAAAATACAGTTTTTAAGTTCTCAAATGAGGTCATCTTTCCTGCCTCCTTAATAAATCATTATAATATTATACACATATAGTTATAACTTTCCCATTTCCTTTGCATTATTTTGCCTAATTTCTGTTTCAATTTGCTTGTATGATGCATGGAGCATTCTAGTGCAATGTATGTCATTTGCAATAGCTATAGAAATTTTTTAAAATTTTTATGAGGTTTAATACGGAAATAGACATAAAGTCTTTCTGTGGAGCAGACTGATAGTAATACCAGGCTTTTAGTAATAGTTAAGTAGAAAGGGCCAAAATGGTAAAAGCAATGACTATGATCAGAGAATAGTAGAATAAAATGTTTTAGTATGTCTGAACAATATGAGACAATACAATTAGACATTAAGTCTTTATATTTTAAAAATCTCATTGTTTAAGATGACCAAGTAAGCAGTTTCTTCTGCATATTGAAGATCACTGCAATGAGTTAATTTAACTATTAATTACCTGTTGTTTTTTAAAATGTAATTTTGTGTTATATTCTAAATGTAATTATTTTATTCTCATCTTTTACCTTGTAACCATGGTGTTCCACCTTCAAGTGCATTTCAAATGTATGACCTCTGCGGAATGGCATTCCACCAGAAGTTTCTTCTGTTCCCCAGTTGCCAAACTGTTTATGATTCCGGACCACTTTGCCATTATTAAATCTTGGGTTGAAGTGTAGAGCACAGTCTTGGTCAACATTGGGTCCTGAGCAAAGGTTGATGCTGAACCTGGGGAGTTTCATGGATAATTACTGACAATTGCACACGGTAGAAGTTTTAAAATTTTTTAGAACCATACACCATAAAAATATAAATAAGAAATAACTTTGTAAGTTGTATTGAAGATGATTTCATACCAACACATCAAGATATTTTTGGGTAATGTGTTTATAAGACTGACAAAGGATTACCTAGTATGTGAGGGATTCTTTATCTCTTCTTTACATCATCAGTTTTACTAATAGTGACTTATTATTCTCAGGACCATGCCATTGAAACCCCAATTTAATAGCTCATAGTCAATGACTATTTCTAAACTCTTTTAAACAAAATAACTCCAGTATCTAGAGGATACGAGAAAAATTTCTCTCATTGATTCTTCCTTGATAAATTGTCTCTCTTTAAAAAAAAACACTGCCCTAAATGTTGTATGTGGTAGGATTAAGGTGACCAGACGTACCGATTTAGGCGGGACAGTCCCGATTTCAGACCACATGCCCCGCTGACCCTCGCTTGTCCCGGCGGGACACCCGTTTGTCCCGCTTTTTTCAATACTTTAAATACAATTAGTTTTATTTTGATTTTGGGTAAGAATGACTGAATATTTTCGTAAATTTAATTAAATATTCAAAACAGTGATATTTTTAAATCCCTTATATTAACTTCACCGGCGTCTCTGTCTCTCTGTCTGTCGTCATCTCTCTCTGTCTGTCGTCATTTCTCTCTGTCTTGGGCGGGCGGAAAAACAAAAGTCAAAAATGACCCACTTCCCGTGATCCGATCGAGCTGAAATTTGGCACACGGACCCGTCTCACATAACACTGCATCGTTCAAAATTTCAGATCGATCGAACGTACCGTAATTAAATTAATGCATTTTTAGTTTATCCTTATATAACGTATGTAATTCAAATTCACTGTTTGTTATTGTTTTTATTCCACGTGAAAGTTTGAGTTGACGCGTTGAGGCGACCCATCGAAGTACCGGCGTGCTTTTGTTTACATTTTACGTGTCATGCTGAACTCGGTCCCCCCCCCCTAGGGTTATGAAGCAAATTTCAGTTAAGACAGATTCAGTCTGTAAATGCTTTCGCGTTTGAAAATAATCAATACTTTTAGTTATGACTCATATATAAGGGATTTATAGTCAAAAACTTTGTTTTTACGGGTTTGTTTTATTTATAAATTTAAGTTGCTTTATTATTAGCTAAGCCAGTTGGTGCGTCGATTTCTGTGGTTATTTACATTTTACTCCTTGATACGGCCTTCCCGTGACTTGTCGGTGATCCCGACGCGTAAGGTGACCAGACGTCCTGATTTCAGACTTCATGTCCAGACGAGGGGCCCCGTCCCGCTTTGCCCCCCGGAAAATCTGGTCAACTTAGGTAGGATGTTAAGCATAAATAAACACAAAGGTTAATTAATGTACTTTAATAAACATTTTACCAATTATTGTGATTATTCTCAACTTCAAAGTCAGATTTTGACAAAGTTTCAATTTCAGGCATTTTCAGGTACATTTTTTTCTAAGAACTCATAAAGAAATTCTACCATTTACAATTCTGATACCAATTTGTTTCCAGCATTTGGAAAGATTTACCATTTCCCTGTGTAATATGAATATGAAGTAGTTTTTCTTTTTCCAAAAAAATCTGTTGTGTAACACAATTACAATCCAACTTTCCCCATTCCCTTAACAACAGTCACTCCTTATTCTCACAACACTCAATTATCTGTGTTTTTTTTATTGCTGAGATAGATGATGTTTTCCTACCTGTCAAAGTTAGGGTGTGTCCGGCCTGAGATGACAACATCTGTTCCTACATGAATACCACCTGGTATGTGACCTGTGTAGGGAAGGATTATCTGTGGATTTGAACACACATATAATATAAATAGCTCATTTATAACAAATCAAAATATCAAATGAGAAACACAGGTACACTTCAGCAGTGTCCAAATTTCCTCATAATTCTAATAATTTAAAATGTAACCTAAATAGTCATATGCATAGCTATATTAGTTGTAAGAAAGTTCAATGTTTTTTTTACCATCATGGGATTTTTAGAAACAAACAGCCTGTGTTTACATTACGATATTGATTAATCTCATAATAACTCAGTAAAAATAAATATCAAAAGTCTTTCACAGGTCAGAGATTGAGATAAGACTTGCTCAATGCAGCAATGTACATTAAAAACAAAGGTATACATTATTATATACATGAGCCTACTTAGGCTAACAAAGAAAATCCTTTCTTGGTTAAACAAAAATTTAAAGGCTCAATAACAAGAAATAAATAGTAAGATTTTGACCAATTTATTATTCGTGGGCCTTTAGATTGTTATTCCATTTCTTAAGAATCATGTATTCAAATCATTATCAACAACCATTTTGTTTGTTATTCATTTAATCATATTCATATATTCTTTGCTTTTGTCTGTTACATATATCACATAAAATAACTGTGACACTAACAAAAATCTCTTCATTGTAAGACTGGAATTCCTGAAACTTGATATACCTCCCCATACCTCTTAACCTTCCCCCCCCCTTCACACACACATTTTTCGTCTAGAGTCTAGAGCATACAATATGGTATTCTGTTGGTTAGGGGTGACAGGAATTCCATACTGTCAAGGACTAATAAAGGGACTGTAACTGCATGCATTTACTTTGGTTATATTTATGACTCTTGGTCCCCACCCAACTTTTCCAGAAGATACATTTTCTAAAGTAATATTCTAGGATTTACAACTGATCTTTAGGATATTTGAGTAAAACAAATATTAAAATGTACACACATGACTTTTTGTACTTCTTGCTTTGACACTTAACCCTGGCTTTTTCTCCTAGCCTGTAACATTCTTTATCAAATGAATAATTTAAAATTTCTCTTACATTTGTGTCAGTTTTTTACACTACTGAAAACTGTGTTTCAAGTTTCCCTTTCATAATAATAGACTATCTCAATTCCCTTGATGAGAGTATCAGTGATAAACCCCATATTTGGACAAAGTGGGGTTGAAGATTATACTTGATGTCACTATTCCGACTGCAATACAAATTACAGTAACCCGTCTTCTATTAATTTATTTAAGGTTCACTATCAAACTATCAACATTCTGATCATTATGGCACTTGTCAATGAAATACCAGTACATGCTGTGATTAGACTTAGAAAATCCTTGACTTAATGTTTGCCGCCCCTTGACCTAAATCCAAGTGTGTACGATGATAGGCTAGGACGATAGGGATACTATTTTACATGACTGTACACTGTACACTAATTAAGTATGAAATAATGACCAATAAAATTTACTTACGTTATTACCCATGGCCTCGTATAAACCCGGTCCCTTCTGCTGTAAAGCTGAGGAAAGAAAAGTATATATTATTATTTATGAACTTATCGGAGGAACTTGCTGTGTTTTATCACGTAGGCTTACCAATAAAATACTGACTAGACAACAACTTAAGTCAAGCCTGCAGAGATAACCGAATTTGGTGTGACTGTGCGACAAGTCATCGGTCAGTGGAATATCATTTCTGTCAATATAACAGTACCCACCCTGCTCCAGGGCCATCCCTAATTTGTTGCCCGACCCCCCCCCCAAAAAAAAATCCAAAATTTTGGGCACTTGTAAAAGAATAAGAAAATACAATTACAACCCGTCGCCGCCCAGGTTCATGTAAAAACCCGCCCCTCCCCCTCCACTTCTAAAACGACAAGTAACAACAAATCAAAAGTGAAACCCAGTGTTGAAGTTATGGCTTGGATTCACCCCGAGTAAATCAATCGTTTTGTGGAAAAAAAAACAGAAGTAAAGAAAAAATTACTCTTGCATCATCTTAACTATACCACTTGAGAAACCAGATAAATATAATATAAACACTAGCATGCTTCCATGAGAAATCAATTTTTGTAATGTGACTTCTAGGAAATTGACAAGAGGATATAAATAAGATATTGACTTAAACATTTCGCAAGAATTCAATTTGGAACAGAGCAAAATAACAAGCACTTACGTCTGCTCACATTCTCAACAATACGCCATTGAACACCCCAAAAATCACAATGAATAGTTAGCCTACCAATAAGTTACGGTAGGCTGGTTCGCTATGTGGCTGTTTTACCCATGCACAATAACAACACGTTGTGTCACATTTTGTTGGCCTTTGAGAGCAATTTGTGTTTATGTTAATTTTGAAGGAGGTAAATTAAGAGAAAAGTAACGGAAAAGGAATTTAAGTGAATTTAATTAAATGACTGTACGAAAATGGGTGGCATATGTATAGCATGCAAGTAAATGTAAAAGTCTCTTTAACTTTTAATCAGTCAAAATATTACTGAAATGCCATTGGCAGTTACCACCCCACTCCACACATCAGTAGATGATAGAACAGTTTTTCAAGAATTGACCCAGTCATCAGAGTCGTCACTAGGGGTGGCGCGGACCGCACCGGGTTACACCATCACAAGGGTGTGACACCAAATTGTCAATTTATGAATGTTACTGTTATTTGGCGCTTGCAGACTCCGAGGAGGTTAATGGGGTACGTTGTGAGGGGGGGTTACACTATGAGCTACCGCACTGGGTGACACCAACCCAAGTGACGCCACTGCCAGTCATGTTCCAGTTCAAGCGATATAATCTCTGGGAAATGACACACTCTTCTAACAACTACAATAATTAACCTTGACTATAACCGATTCGGTTATTCAGATATGTACAGCAGCCACAGGCAAAGCAAAGACTTAAGTGAGACAAGTCAATAAATCTCTGATAACATCACAAGCTGAAACTGGTGAAAGTTTGGCAAAAGGAAACATTATAGTACATGTATTGTTTTAAATTGGATAGCATTATTTGGAAATATATTTATTTTAAGATAATATCATTTATCATGGCGGTCCCCGTGAATATTTAATCGCGAAAAGTGGAGTAAACATTTTTTTTTCGGAAAGTAAATGTTTATGTTCTATGTTCAGCCACAATATAAAACTCAATGGATGAGACGTTTTTCAACATTTTTTTCCGCTTTTCTTTGGTTTACATTATTTACTCAGTATGGATTGTTTTCATTATATAATAAGTACAGATGCAGTGGAAACCCAAAGCTGCAAATATTGAATTCGTTTTTGTTCAGGAATGATTTTTTTGAGGATGTTTGTCGGGGGAAATATTTTTAAAATGGGGAGGGTTGGCGGGCAAAAGGAGAGATAGTTAACCTGTCAAACAATTGCCTTTCTACTTGACCATCACCAAGTATTATACACTGTACATTTTTACATTAGTTAAGTTGCTATCATTTTTCTTGGACTTTGAGAAGCCCTTCATACATATCAAATAATAACAGTCCAGTTAAGCAATACTGTATTCATTCGCCGTGTCTATAGACAAGCATACATAGGCAAACTGATAACATATCAGACCTATGAGTGGAGATGTGATGGGCGTCTGTTTTATTCAATACAACCACCACGATAAACTATGACGTAATTCCAGTTCCAGCAAAGTATTACAAGAAGACTGCTCTAAGTACAACGCTGCAGACAAACATATTTTTAATGTGATTAACAACGTTGACCAGTTCGTGAGTTATTTTCAAAAAAAAGCTTAATAACATCGTTGACCAGCGTTAAAGGCTAGAACAATGTTAAATGCTCTACTTGAAATTACTATTATTATTTTGGGGTACGGGTGTCTCTCCAGGAAATAAAATAAATAGTTTTATTTTTAATTGCTTACCACCCCTGGTATCAAGAAAAATGATTACTTTTCATTTAGAATAAATTCTACATTGAATTGTATTTGACAATCATCTTTAAGATCCACAATAATGAAAAATCCATTTTAAAAATGTATCAGCTTATTCACCACCTTTTAAAAAAAGAGATTTTTTTTTAATTCACCCAAGAGAATAAAATATAGCACACAGAACTTAACTTAAACGAAATAAGAATTTGAGTTGCAGACAACAGTGCGCACTTAACAATATAACAACTGAACAATTTACTCTACAGTCCTGTATCGACCACTGAGTGATTGGTACTTGTGTTAGTCCTAGGCACACATTCCCGCGACACAGTTATATATCTTTTCACTTCAGCGTTGTCTATTGTCTACGAGTAACTGTGCGACACAAATGCTAATTATAGAATGAAACTTGTCCCTCATTTCACCAACTTTTTTTGTTTACACTATAACTATACTATCAGGATGTTTGAAGGAAATAGCGGATTTAATGAGTGACAAACTTCCTCGTGACATCAGTAGTTGCACGGAGAGTTATTCTCAAACTTTTTAAACCAGCGCAAACTATTTATTATTTTGAATAATTTTGGATTTGTCATATTCATATCCCAGTCAAACATTATGTTTTATTTATAAAATAGTTTTTCTTAACCTGACCTACAAGAACATTTTCATTACGTATTTTTAAATACTTTCACATTTACGATTAAAGAGTTAGCAACATAAGAACCTTTGAGGGTAACCTGATATTATCGACATTCAGGGCCATATACCTATTGCAAGAGTAGAGACACATGTTAGGATGGTGGTCAGTAGTAGCGCGGTACGCCTTGCGCCAACACATAAAAAATATTTATATTCCACCTCTCTTCTAGGACCACCTGGCTTCCTTAAAACTAAAATAAACTCGTTTGAATTTTGGTGCGCCCAGATAGATTCCTACCCACAACTAGCTAAGAGGGCAGTACTGACTTTCCCGTTCCCTCCATTTGCTACAACCTATCTCTGTGAAGCAGGATTCTCCACATCTTTGACGATTAAAACCAAGGCAAGGAATAAGTTGAATGCAGAGGATGACATGAGAGTTGCTTTGTCCAAAACAGTCCCCAGATTTAAATCGCTGATAAGTAGCAGCAGATCTCTCACTGAATTCCCCGTTGCCTATGGTCAAAACTGTTGTGTTCCTAAATTAAACATAGTTTATTGTGCATTTTCTGCAAGTTTCACGAGGGGGTGCATGAACATTTTTGGGCATTTGAAGGGGTGCATGGACCCCAAAAGGTTAGGAACCACTGTTTTAAAGCAAGGCATTGAATGCAATTAAACCATACATTGATCCTTTTCTTAGCGAACATTTTCTTTATTTACATCACCCTCTTTGTTGGGGATGTTATAGTTTTGAAATAATAAATCTCTCTTTTTTTCCAATTGGTTAATTATGATTTAAGTAAAATGTGTATATACACATTTCCTCGAGATATGTTCCCATATTTGATAGAATCACGTACTCCAGTATGTCGAGTTGCATAATGGGATTTTGTTCTTGGTTGAATCCCTTTCCCCGATTTGATCTAACATTTTGTTGGGATTACATACCCCTGTAAAATCCCATTGCATAATAGGACCCAATTCTAGGTCGAATCCATTTGCTCAATACAATCTCATATTTCGATGGGATAACATACCCAATCTGATCCCGTTGTATAATGGCGTTCTGTCTGATCCCGTTGTATAATGGCGTTCTGTCTGATCCCGTTGTATAATGGCGTTCTGTCTGATCCCGTTGTATAATGGCGTTCTGTCTGATCCCGTTGTATAATGGCGTCCTCTTGTGAATCCCTTTCTCAGATATGACCCCGAAGGCTTGCGAAATCTGGTTCCCTGGTGAGTAACCAGTTCTTGTAGTATTTAAATAAATGGGATCCTATACCAGATGGGAACCCGTTCCCTGTGAGCAATGTTTCCTTTAAGCTGTGCGGCTAAAGATATCTGACCGACGCCGCGCAGCATTTTAGAAGTACCGCGCACAAATTTTGTTTTAAAAAAAATATTGCACTGAAAATAGATGCTGCAACTTTGCACACGAGTTTTTCACTTTGCACACGGCGTAACCAATCTTTAAGGGAACATTGCCTGTGAGATCCCGTTTTGGTTTCTCTCATGTATTTTCGTTCGATCCCTTTACAGGTCGTATTATGAAGGTATCTATGGCTAGATTTCATCAACACAAAAAGTCAATATTTACTGTTATTCTCTATATATCACGGGTCACCAAACTAAGATCCGTTGGCCGTATTCGGCCCGCCAAAGGTATGAGGTTGAATTTTATTGACCTTGATAGAAAGAAAATATGGCTCACGTGACCTTTTTATCTATTTTAAATTTAAAAGTCTAAGAGATCATCACTTGAAAGGAGAAATCATGGCAGCTTTTTGCCTAAAATTCTTATTTTATGTTATTTACATTTTTTAAATTTAAAGCAATTTTTGCTTACTTCCCACCACTCCTAGTCATTCCCGAACTGATGGTAGCTTACGAACTGATGGTAGCTTACGAACTGATGGCAGCTTACGAACTGATGGCAGCTTACGAACTGATGGCAGCTTACGAACTGATGGCAGCTTACGAACTGATGGCAGCTTACGAACTGATGGCAGCTTACGAACTGATGACAGCTTACGAACTGATGGCAGCTTACGAACTGATGGCAGCTTACGAACTGATGGCAGCTTACGAACTGATGGCAGGTAGCTTACGAACTGATGGCAGGTAGCTTACGAACTGATGGTAGCTTACGAACTGATGGTAGCTTACGAACTCATGGTAGATTACGAACTGATGGTAGCTTACGAACTGATGGCAGCTTACGAACTGATGGCAGGTAGCTTACGAACTGATGGTAGCTTACGAACTGATGGTAGCTTACGAACTGATGGTAGATTACGAACTGATGGTAGCTTACGAACTGATGGTAGCTTACGAACTCATGGTAGATTACGAACTGATGGTAGATTACGAACTGATGGTAGCTTACGAACTGATGGTAGCTTACGAACTGATGGTAGCTTACGAACTGATGGTAGCTTACGAACTGATGGTAGCTTACGAACTGATGGTAGATTACGAACTGATGGTAGATTACGAACTGATGGTAGCTTACGAACTGATGGTAGATTACGAACTGATGGTAGATTACGAACTGATGGTAGATTACGAACTGATGGTAGATTACGAACTGATGGTAGATTACGAACTGATGGTAGAATACGAACTGATGGTAGATTACGAACTGATGGCAGCTTACGAACTGATGGCAGCATACGAACTGATGGCAGCTTACGAACTGATGGCAGCTTACGAACTGATGGCAGCTTACGAACTGGTGGCAGCTTACGAACTGATGGCAGCTTACGAACTGATGGCATCTTACGAACTGAACTAATGGCAGCTTACGAACTGATGGCAGCTTACGAACTGATGGCAGCTTACGAACTGATGGCAGCTTACGAATTGATGGTAGCTTACGAACTGATGGTAGCTTACGAACTGATGGTAGCTTACGAACTGATGGTAGCTTACGAACTGATGGTAGCTTACGAACTGATGGTAGCTTACGCGCTGACTTTACGGAGACAACACTCAAAACAGGCATTTTTTCCGCCCCGTAAAAGCGCTCAGCACTCAGCAGTCGACAAATTTCGAATCTCCAGAAATATTTTCTTCTTGCTCCCTGTCAACTATTTTAAAAGTAACTAACAGATTTCTTTGTTTAACTTTGTTAGGCAAGTGAACAGCACGCGTGAATAGAGGCAACAAAGTAGCACACATGGTAGCATCTCACTTTGCGAAAAGAGTATCTCAAGCTCAGAAAGATTCCCCAGTAACGTTACTGTACACACTACAATGGTTTATTTTTAGCTTCTGCTCTAATAATGTTTTGTATGTTTTTGTGTATTTCTTTAAGTTCTGTTCATACACTACATCGTACATCAGCAAGCACTCTTTAGAAAATACTTGGATATTTCTTGTATACTGAAACCAATCGCTTCTGCCGTGAACTTCTTTCGGGGACATGCACTCAGTCACCACCAGCTCCAGGCTTTTCTTGAAGAAATCGAGTACCGGTATGTATTCTGTGACTTGTCTTATCACACAAAAGTCAAGTGGCCCAACTGTGCTAAAGTCCTATTTCATTTTTACTAGCTCCGAAAATATCATACTTTTTATCACTGAAAAAGATAGTGCTGGTATACATCTGTTAGTTCCTAATTTGTTGTCAAAGTTGTCAAGATAAAACCCACATGAATGAACTGAACTTGAAACTTCAGGGAACGGATAACCTCAACTTCGATCACTACAGAATCTTCAAAGGATTTTGGAGAAAGCTTGAATAATTTGAGGCACAATGGGAAATAAAATTTTAAAAAAACAACGTTTTTAATTTTTCATTTTCATTATGTCAAAGAGTTTTGTTCAAGTTATAGTTCAACAATTGCAGAATGTGTCAACTTCTATTTTCCTTTAAAAAATAATTCGCGACTTCGGGAATAATTAATTCTTTTGATGGATTTTCAGACATTGACAAAACTGAAAGTGACACTCCTCTTGTCAAGAATCCGTTTTATGGTTAAATTGACGATTTTCAAGTTGAACTACAGTTGAAACTCATATTTGAAGGCAAATTACTTTATGAAAAAGAAGTAGATCTAGGGGAGGAAACTTATTGAATTTTATTGCTTCTTACCAGATGTTGAGTTTTTTAAACTGAAAAATTTTGTTGCTGGCACGGCATCAGTGTTTTTGAACAACGCATTTCTGTGTGCAAACATTTTAAAAAATGAAGTAAGTGAAGCCAACGCATTTAACGAGACTGACTATGAACATTTGAAAGCAGTTCTTTTGATTGGAAGCAATAAGTCCCAACCAAACTCTGATGACATCTTGAAAGCGGAATGTCAGTTTCAAGAAATTTCAGTAACGCATTTTGCTGGTTATGTTGTGCACACTAGGTGCGATGTAGTAATAAACTTTTTGATAAGTCGCCATCTTTGATAACTTTTAATAAAGTATATGTATACAGGGAGTCCTCGAGTTATGACGTTGATCCGTTCTTAAGAAACGTCGTAACCCGAATTTCAGTGTAAGCCGGAACATTATATATATTTTGTTATATATATATATATATATACTAGAAATATACCCACTCTTCGTATCGGGAGTGTGCTGACCCTTTTTCCCAGCAGAAGTTGCTGGTTATTACAATTTTTAAATCCCTTATATTAACTTCACCGCCGTCTCTGTCGTCATCTCTCTCTGTCTGTCGTCATCTCTTCGTACGTCGGGCGGAAAAACAAAAATAAATAAAACAAACCCGTAAAAACAAAGTTTTTGACCATAAATCCCTTATATATGAGACATAACTAACAGTATTGATTATTTTCAAACATTTACAGACTGAATCTGTCTTAACTCAAGTTTGCTTCATAAGTTTGGAGGGGGGGGGGAGGGGGAGAGGGGAAAAGTCTGGTCACCGATTCGCTTGACCGAGCTCAGCGTGACACGTAAAATGTAAACAAAAGCAGCCCGTCGCTTCGACGGGTCGCCTCAATGCGTCAACTCAAACTTTCACGTATGAAAAAAACAATAACAAACCGTGAATTTGAATTACATACCTCATATAAGGATAAACTAAAAATGCATTAATTTAATTACGGTACGTTCGATCGATCTGAAATTTTGATACGATGCATTGTTAGGTCAGACGGGTCAGTGTGGCAAATTTCAGCTCGATCGAATCACGGGAAGTGGGTCATTTTCGACTTTTGTTTTTCCGCCCGCCCGCCATTGAGATGATGAGATGACGACAGACAGATACGGGCGCGAAGTTAATATAAGGGATTTAAATAAAACAAACCCGTAAAAACAAAGTTTTTAACTATAAATCCCTTATATATGAGACATAACTAACAGTATTTATTATTTTCAAGCATTTACAGACTGAATCTGTCTTAACTCAACTTTGCTTCATAACCCTGGAGAGGGGAAAAGTCTGGTCACCGATTCGCTTGACCGAGATCAGCGTGACACGTAAAATGTAAACAAAAACGCCCAGTTGCTTCGACGGGTCACCTCAACGCGTCTACTCAAACTTTCACGTGGAAAAAAAACAATAACAAACCGTGAATTTGAATTACATACGTTATATAAGGAAAAACTAAAAATGCATTAATTTAATTACGGTACAATCGATCGATCTGAAATTTTAATACCATGCATTGTTAGGTGAGACGGGTCCGTGTGCCAAATTTCAGCTCGATCGGATCACTGGAAGTAGGTCATTTTCGACTTTTGTTTTTCCGCCCGCCCGCCCATGAGATGATGAGATGACGACAGAGACGGCCGCGAAGTTAATATAAGGGATTTAAAAATGACCCACTCTCCGTGACGCCATCGAGCTGAAATTCGGCACACATTCTTGTGTCACCTAACAATGCATCGTATCAAAATTTCAAATCAATCCAACGTACCTTAATGAAATTAATGCCTTTTTAGTTTATCTATATAAACTATATGTATCGGTCGCTATTGTTTACATTTAACGGGTCACTTGAATTCACGCCAGCCATCGGTGAACACATCTCGTGTTTTAACCAGGTGGTTTACACCAGGAGTTGAGTTAACGCGTTGACGCCACCCGTCCATGTCCACACCCCCCTTCCCCCAGTTTTAAAGCCAGGGGAGATAATTTCGGTTTCAGTCTGTAAATGTTTGTCCCGTTTGAACATAATCAATACTTTAAGTTCGGTCTCACATATAAGGGATTTATAGTCAAAAACCTTGTTGTTACGGGGTTGTTTTTTAAATCCCTTATATTAACTTCACCGCCATCTCTCTCTGTCTGTCGTTCTTCGTCGGGTGGGCGAAAAAAAAGAGTAAAAAATGACCCACTTTCTGTAAAGCCATCGAGCTGACATTTGGCACACAGACACGTGGCACCTAACAATGCATCGTATTAAAATTTCAGATCAATCGAACGTACAGTTATTAAATTAAAGCATTTTTAGTTTGTCTATATAAAACTATATGTAGCAGTCACTATTGTTTACATTTTACGGGTCACTTGACTTCACGGCAGCCATCGGTGATAACATCTCGTGTTTTAACCATGTGCCAAATTAAAATGTAACTTTGAAAAAATAAAGATTAAACGCTATGTCCGAAAAAGGGACTGCAGCGGAGATCGATGATAGTAATTTGAGGTTTCCGCCGCAACCCCCTTTTTCTTTAATTAACCATGTGGAATTTACTCATTTTCAGTGTGTAAATGTTTGTCGCGTTGGAACATAATCAATACTTTCAGTTCTGTCTCATATATAAAGGATTTATAGTCAAAAACTTTGTTTTTACTGGTCTTTTTTATTATTTGCTAAGATATATTTCAGATTCATTTATTAGTTAAAATCTTATGGGAAACAGAGATATTCCATTTTAGGGGGAAAAAATATATATTTAAGAAAAAAGAAGAGAGATTAAAAAAAAACAGACACAATTATTTAATTTTTACCATTTTACCGCGTGAGTTGTTTTCACTTAATGCAGTGCCTTTTAACATTACCTTACTATTTAAAAGATATGATTGATTAAATAATGAATCTTGACGACCATAATAACTAAATTTACTATTTCATTCCCACTTGTACTAAATAAACATAACTGATAGGTTTTCCAAAAGAGCTCTATGACCCTCGTCACTCAAAAATTTCATATATTATGATATATAATTACGACACTAAATAGTAACACAATGTAAGTAATACAATATTTGTAACCGCGTCTATGAGATAAAGAAAATATGGCACTATCCCTTAAAAAGGCAAAGACTACAGAGCGCCAATAAACAAAATTATAAATGTACCTTCTAAAATATTTTTTTTTAAAACCGTGGTATTAAAATGAATTCAAGAAATTGTGCACACCATATTTAGACAATAAAAGATTTTATAAATCTGGCCGCATAAAATAAAGCCTTGTTATAAAGTACATTTACTGGATCAAAATAAGTCTTCCTTTTGATGTATTCATAGTTATTTCAACAGGGAAATAATAGTTTAAAAAATTTATGTCTCTAAATTTAAGATTTATATTTACGGTTTTTGTGCAATGTGTATAATTTAAAAAATGAATCATTTTTTTTTGTTCCCTATTTCTGATAAGGCATCATATTTTGTAAATTATATTTAATACACACACACCAGATTTTGTTTCTGAAAAATATTTGTATATATATATCCACACTAAATAATAGATTCAGCCGTCTGTTAATAAGCACATCTGAAAAATGATTAAAAAGCAACTTTGGAAATAACCAATGCTATTCCGACTACAAAAGAATTAACATAACATGTTCAATTCGCAATTCATATTAATTAAGCGTTTTCAGGATCACTTTATTAAATTTAGTCAACTTCTGTTAATACGTTCAGTAGCGAAAGTTTATAATGTATAGTGTAAATATATAGCTTATGTAAACTTTTTTAAAGTGTAAGTTTATTTGACATAGGCCATCGCTTTCCACATAAAATAAACTCGCTAAATCTATGGTTTTTAATTAAATGTCGAGTTATGAATTATATTTTTAAAAATCGGAATTTCATTCACACATGTAAAATATTAATCCAATGCATCGTGGAAAAATTGAAATAAAATAATTTAAACGCATATCTAATATATAAAGCTCAGTTGATGTTTGTTTGTTTGTATCCATTAAAAAAAAGGCCACTGCTTTGTTGACATTTTTTCAAAAAGATCTCTACCACCGTCACTAAAAAAGCTCATATACATATAATATATATTTTACGACTCTGCATCGTAACACAATTGTAATTAATACAATATTTGCATCAGCGTCTATGAGATAAAGATAATATGGTACTACCCCCCCCCCACCTAAATGCAAAATCTACTTAACCTATAGCGCCAATAAATCTAATATATACAATTATTACATAAATAGGGTTTTATTTAAATTTCGAGTTATGGAACAGAAAATAATTAAAACAAATGACGTCATAGTTTTATGCTTATATTTTAATTTTTGAAAAGGCAACGATGTAAAAATAGGATTTGAGGATTTATAATTATTATGAAATTCTTTGTGTACATTTCAGCAAGTTTAATATTTCGTATTTATCAAACACGGATAAGTCACTTTTGTTAATTATGTATATTGATTCCCGTGGTCTGTATGGATTGTATAGAAATATTAAATTACGTCATTTGTTTATACTTATATTATTTTATTTTTTGAAAAGAAGCGTGCACGAAAATGTGCGCACCGTAATTAGACAATATAATATTTTTTGAATGCGCACCGCTGAAAATAAAGCATTGGGGAAACAAAAACTTCACCAAAAATAACTCGCTTTGAACGGAATTTGAACGTCCGCGTAAAGTTGTTCCATATAGAAATGAGGTTAAATTTTTCATTATTTGTCTCTGCATTTTCTGATTATTTAATTTACGCCATTCGGGCAAAAGGGACAATTACAAAAAATAACTTAAAACCATCTCCGGGGTAAAAGGAACCGTCCTGCCAAATGTGGTCCCCGTCCGTCATTTGGTTTTTCGGAAGTTTTTCCGTGATTGTGTAAGGAACAGAAAGTTGAAAAGTGAAACATACCGACGCCGATACAAACAACTGAGCTGTATATATATAGATAGATGAAACTAAAGCTAATATCCTTAACACATATTTTGCATCATCTTTTTCTGCCTCAGGCGACAAGGAAGTTTTAATAAATTTAAATAAAATGGAGGAAATAGGTAACATAACTGTAGATGAGATAGGTATACATTCACTCCTAAAAAACTTAAAAATAAACAAAGCTACTGGCCCAGATGATTTGTCTGCAAGATTATTAAAAGAACTAAGCAATGAACTGTCCCCAATCCTTGTAGTTCTCTTTCAAGCCTCTCTAAACCAGGGTAAAGTGCCCCAGGATTGGAAATTAGCTAATGTAAGTCCACTCTTTAAGAAAGGGGATAAATCAGACCCTGGTAATTACAGGCCTGTATCACTTACTAGTATCACCTGTAAATTACTAGAACACATAATATATAGTAGAATAGTTAACCACCTTGACAAATATAATGCCCTATGCCCACATCAACACGGCTTTAGAAAAAACAGATCATGTGAAACACAATTAATAGGTTTAATAGATGAACTATCAAAAGGCTTGGACAAAAATGATCAAATAGATACAATATTACTAGACTTCTCAAAAGCATTTGACAAAGTTCACCACCTTAGTTTACTTAAAAAACTTAACTACTTTGGAATCTCAGGTTCCTTACATCACTGGATCCAAGACTTCCTTTTGGGCAGGGAGCAAACTGTAATAATTAATGGATCTAAATCTGCACCAATAAAGTTTAACTCAGGAGTTCCACAAGGAACTGTGCTAGGTCCCTTACTCTTTTTAATTTATATAAATGATTTACCCAACAACATCTCAACAGGTACAAAAGTTAGGCTATTTGCTGATGATTGTATAATCTATAGAACAATTAAATCAGAACAAGATAGCAAAATTTTACAAAAAGACTTAGATGAATTGATAAAATGGGAAACTAACTGGAGTATGTCTTTCCATCCAGAAAAGTGTCAACTGTTAAGAGTAACAAAGAAAAAGAAACAAATAAATTCAAAATATTACATTCATGGAAAAGAACTGACCCAAACTAAAGATGCAAAATACTTAGGAGTCTTAATAAATGAGAAACTATCATGGAATCCCCATGTCAATGAAGTTATTAAAAAATCAAACAAAACCTTAGGCTTTATAAAAAGGAACTTTAACAAATGTAATAGAGATATAAAACTAAAATGCTACCTCACCTTGGTGAGACCTGCACTAGAATATGCATCTTCTGTATGGGACCCATCCACCAAAGAAAACATTGATAAACTAGAACAAATTCAAAAAAGAGCTGCCAGATTCATTACTGGAGAATATTCGAAACTGACAAGAGTAACACCATTAGTTAAATCATTAAACCTTGAAACACTAGAGGATAGAAGAACCAAGAGCAAAGTAGTAATCATACATAAAGCAATTAATTCTAATTTAGAAATACAACACAAAGATAACTTAATACAACCCTCAGATAGACATAAGGATAAAAACACCTTTCTTATTCCGTATGCAAGAACAAACACATACAAGTTTTCCTTCTTCCCGTCCGGAATTCGGGCGTGGAATGGGTTGCCTGAAGAATCCAGGAAAACCAACACTTTATCAACATTTAAATCTCTTATAAAAATGCAGGACTAAACACAAACCATAGATAAGCGTAGGACGCAATAATCTTCTGTATAGAAGGAGCGTCTGTAAACAGATAAGATAAGATAAGATAGATAGATAACAAAATGCTACAGTCAATGACATAAGTAAAAAAAAACACATCAAAAACCAAGTTTTTTACTATAAATCCTTTATATACGAGACATTACTAAAAGAATGTTCATTATAATTATTTATAATACGCATCGCACGACAATCCAAAAATTTTAGTTATGTCTCAAATATATACAGGATTTATATTTTAAAAAAACTTCTACAGTCTGCCTGCTAAATTTCAGCTCGATTTGATCACGGGAAAAGGGTTATAAAAACATGTTTAACATAGTGGGCACGCGAGACAGATTAGCAATTAATAGCATTTACATTTACAGAACGGGAATATATTTTTAAAAAGTATCGTCAATATAATACGCACCGCACAGCGCAACAGGAAAGTATTAAAAAGGTCGTTCAATATAATACGCACCGCGACACTCAAGCAAAAAAATAATAATAATATGCTACATAGAGATAAATAGAGATAATCTAAATATTCATTTATTTAATTACAGTACATTCGATCGATCTGAAATTTTGATACATCATTTTTATCATCTGCACGAGTCTGTCTGGCAAAATTTCAGCTTGCTAGCATACGAGGAAGTGGGTTAAAAATCGATCCAAAGTTTTTTGGCATTCAAGCAAGCAAGCATCAAGCAGACGCCACGAGTTAATATAAAGGATTTAAATTTAAAAATAGAGAAAACAATTCCTTACCACCTGAAAAAAAACACAATAAAGACGAAATAATGAGTATTATTTTTTTTTAATATGGGCCACAAAACAGCTTAAGTCGGAACCGTCGGAACCTGTGGACTCCCTGTATTCTAGTTGTCTTTTTTGTGTGGCTTTATTTTTATTGTTTACCCAAGATACTCACGGAAGGCTAAACTTAAAGGTAGTTTTTAGTTTATAATGTTTTTACGGTCCGCATTTGTTATTTTATTAGCCATACGGCCCACCGTGACAAAAAGTTTGGTGACTCCTGTTTTAAACTCCATCACTTATGTTCCGGTAAATAGCTAGTTCCAGTTTTAATTTATTACTATCACCCCCATCCCGCCCCCACAAAATTTACAGATATTTGTAACGACTAATTCTTTAACGTAACTTTTTTTTTAAATACAGATATACATTTTAAAAAATAAATAAATGTAATCCTGCAGTTTCTACATGTATATTATTTCACAGCGAAATTTAATTTTCTCGTGAGAACTTACGACTTACGTTTTTAAATTTATTAAATGATTTAATGCATTATTATATGTTACGTTGTATTTCAACTATACTATGACAGCGCTGTAATAGATGAAATACAACATATCATAAAAAAATAATGCATTTAATAAATTAAAAATGTAAGTTCTCACGAGAAAATTAAATTTCCCTGTGAAATAATATACGTGACGTGTAGAAACTGCAGGATACCATGCATGATGCATAGCTATACTTATACTGTATACTATACTATACTAAAACTATAATCAAAATTCATACGAGCTGGTCTGGTCGGGATCCATTCTATCCATAACCCGTCAGTGTCAGGCTTTCCCAACTGAAAATCAGTCAGGAAAACAATGCAATAAGACTTTAAATTTGTCTGATTAAAATAAGTAATAAGTAATACTATAACGGAATTCTTGCAAAAATATAATTTAAAGAATTTTGCAGAACATCCAAGATTCGGGTGGACAATACGATAACTTTGAATTTAATTTACATTTAGTATTTAGATACCTGTACAGTGAAGTACACACAACCAAAGCCATGGGCCATTGCTATGATGGCTACAAACTTTGACTTGAGTTTAATTCATGTGTAACCCAATATTGTTTTTTTTATAGCTATTGTTAAGTATTTTTACAAAGTTTATATTAGGAAAATGAAATAGGGGCCCCCGGCCCCAAAAGGGTTTATGAATTTTATTTCAGATAGTATTTAAATATGGGCCATAAAGTTGTAGTATACCAAGTTTGATCTAATGCATATGCATCCATCCAGCTGGTAGCCAACCTTTAAAATAATATTTTTATAGCTTAAATAAGAAAAAATTCAATGAAGGGCCCCAGGCCCTGAAGATTTTAATCTGGATTATGATAAACACACGTGTAAATATTGTGTAAAATCAAATGGGGGAAAAAGTCTTAAATTTTCAAGAAAAAAAGAAAGATTGGGGCCCCTGTCCAGAATGAATGGCCGCAATGCCTTTATTATTTTAAAATGGGCCATCAAGTTTTTAAGTGCTAAGTTTGATCAAGATCCATTTATTTACCCATTGTAGCCATTGTTTAAAATAATTTTTATTTAACTCATATAGGAAAAATCAACATTTATCTTATCTTATCTTATCTGTTTACAGACGCTCCTTCTATACAGAAGATTATTGCGTCCTACGCTTATCTATGGTTTGTGTTTAGTCCTGCATTTTTATTAGAGATTTAAATGTTTGATAAAGTGTTGGTTTTCCTGGATTCTTCAGGCAACCCATTCCACGCCCGAATTCCGGACGGGAAGAAGGAAAACTTGTATGTGTTTGTTCTTGCATACGGAATAAGAAAGGTGTTTTTATCCTTATGTCTATCTGAGGGTTGTATTAAGTTATCTTTGTGTTGTATTTCTAAATTAGAATTAATTGCTTTATGTATGATTACTACTTTGCTCTTGGTTCTTCTATCCTCTAGTGTTTCAAGGTTTAATGATTTAACTAATGGTGTTATTCTTGTCAGTTTTGAATATTCTCCAGTAATGAATCTGGCAGCTCTTTTTTGAATTTGTTCTAGTTTATCAATGTTTTCTTTGGTGGATGGGTCCCATACAGAAGATGCATATTCTAGTACAGGTCTCACCAAAGTGAGGTAGCATTTTAGTTTTATATCTCTATTACATTTGTTAAAGTTTCTTTTTATAAAGCCTAAGGTTTTGTTTGATTTTTTAATAACTTCATTGACATGGGGATTCCATGATAGTTTCTCATTTATTAAGACTCCTAAGTATTTTGCATCTTTAGTTTGGGTCAGTTCTTTTCCATGAATGTAATATTTTGAATTTATTTGTTTCTTTTTCTTTGTTACTCTTAACAGTTGACACTTTTCTGGGTGGAAAGACATACTCCAGTTAGTTTCCCATTTTATCAATTCATCTAAGTCTTTTTGTAAAATTTTGCTATCTTGTTCTGATTTAATTGTTCTATAGATTATACAATCATCAGCAAATAACCTAACTTTTGTACCTGTTGAGATGTTGTTGGGTAAATCATTTATATAAATTAAAAAGAGTAAGGGACCTAGCACAGTTCCTTGTGGAACTCCTGAGTTAACCTTTATTGGTGCAGATTTAGATCCATTAATTATTACAGTTTGCTCCCTGCCCAAAAGGAAGTCTTGGATCCAGTGATGTAAGGAACCTGAGATTCCAAAGTAGTTAAGTTTTTTAAGTAAACTAAGGTGGTGAACTTTGTCAAATGCTTTTGAGAAGTCTAGTAATATTGTATCTATTTGATCATTTTTGTCCAAGCCTTTTGATAGTTCATCTATTAAACCTATTAATTGTGTTTCACATGATCTGTTTTTTCTAAAGCCGTGTTGATGTGGGCATAGGGCATTATATTTGTCTAGGTGGCTAACTATTTTACTATATATTATGTGTTCTAGTAATTTACAGGTGATACTAGTAAGTGATACAGGCCTGTAATTACCAGGGTCTGATTTATCACCCTTTCTTAAAGAGTGGAGTTACGTTAGCTAATTTCCAATCCTGGGGTCACTTTACCCTGGTTTAGAGAGGCTTGAAAAAGAACTACAAGGATTGGGGACAGTTCATTGCTTAGTTCTTTTAATAACCTTGCAGGCAAATTCATCTGGGCCAGTGGCTTTGTTTATTTTTAAGTTTTTTAGGAGTGAATGTATACCTATCTCGTCTACAGTTTATGTTGTCTATTTCTTCCATTTTATTTAAATTTATTAAAACTTCCTTGTCGCCTGAGGCAGAGAATGATAATGCAAAGTATATGTTAAGGATGTTAGCTTTAGTCTCATTATCATTATAGGTTTTATCATTTGAGCCTTTTAGTGTGGCTATTCCTGTAGGTTCCATCTTATCTGTTACACACGCTCCATCTATACAGAAGATTATTGCGTGCTACTCTTATCTGTGGTTTGTGTTTAGTCCTGCATTCTTATTAGAGTTTTAAATATTGATAAAGTGTTGGGTTTCCTGGTTTCTTCAGGCAACCCATTCCACGCCCGAATTCCGGACAGGAAGAATGAAAATTTGTATGTGTTTGTTCTTGCATACGGAATAAGAAAGGTGTTTTTATCCTTATGACTATTTGAGGGTTGTATTAAGTTATCTTTGTGTTGTATTTCTAAAGTATAATTAATTGCTTTATGATTATGTAAAATTAATAATTTACTCTTGGTTCTTCTATCCTCTGTTTGTCAGTTTTGAATATTCTCCAGTAACGAATCTGGCAGCTCTTTTTTGAATGTGTTCTAGTTTATCAATGTTTTCTTTGGTGGATGGGTCCCATACAGTATACAGAATATGCATATTCTAGTACAGGTCTCACCAAGGTGAGATAGCATTTTAGTTTTATATCTCTATTACATTTGTAAAAGTTTCTTTTTATTAAGCCTAGGGTTTTGTTTGATTTTTTAATAACTTAATTGACATGGGGATTCCATGAAAGTTTCTCATTTATTATGACTACTAAGTATTTTGCATCTTTAGTTTGGGTTAGTTCTTTTCCATGAATGAAATATTTTGAATGTATTTGTTTCTTTTTCTTTGTTACTCTTAACAGTTGACACTTTTCTGGGTGGAAAGACATACTCCAGTTAGTTTCCCATTTTATCAATTCATCTAAGTCTTTTTGTAAAATTTTGCTATCTTGTTCTGATTTAATTGTTCTACAGATTATAAAAAAAATGACCCCCTTTCCAGTCCATTGCGAACTATGGGGCAAGTGATTATAATTCATCAGCAAATAACCTAACTTTTGTTCCTGTTGAGATGTTGTTGGATAAATCATTTATATAAATTAAAAAGAGTAAGGGACCTAGCACACAGTTCCTTGTGGAACTCCTGAATTAACCTTTATTGAAGCAGATTTAGATCCATTAATTATTACAGTTTGCTCCCTACCCAAAAGGAAGTCTTGGATCCAGTGATTGCGATGCAAGGAACCTGAGATTCCAAAATAGTTAAGTTTTTTAAATAAACTTAGGTGGTGAGCTTTGTCAAATGCTTTTGAGAAGTCTAGTAATATTGTATCTATTTGATCATTATTGTCTAAGCCTTTTGATAGATATCTATTAAATCTATTAATTGTGTTTCACATGATCTGTTTTTTATTAAGCCGTGTTGATGTGGGCATAGGGCATTATATTTGTCTAGGTGGTTAACTATTCTACTATTTATTATGTGTTCTAGTAATTTACAGGTGATACTAGTAAGTGATACAGGTCTGTAATTACAGGTCTGTAATTTTGGGCCCCGGGCCTTTAATGAGTGGGTATTAGTATTAGGATTTCAATTCTAATACCGGTAGTATTTTAATATGTGCCATGATGTTTTTTGTAAACCAAGTTTGGTCTTGATCCATTCATCCAACCTGCTTCCAATATATTTTTAAAAACTTTTTTTCCTTATATGACCTATAACAGAACAAATTCAATGGGCACCCGGCCTCAAAAGGTTCATGATGATGTAATGTTTAAAAACCATCTAGATTTCATTTCAATCTGGATGATGATGGATATATGTTCCAAAGTTGGTTGAGATCGATTAATCTATGTAGAAACGTAAGCGACACAAAGTCACATACAAACAAAGTTTGTATTTATCTATAGTCTATTATATATAAGTGGCGTAGCTAGGGGAGGGGATGTCCTAATTCAAAAGTCCCCCCGGGCCCCCACTTGAGAGGTCCCCCAAAGGAGTGTCCAAAAGGTTTTTTTTACATTTCATTAAATATTACACCACCGCCATGTATGCAGGGCCCCCCAAAGAGGCCAAGGCCCCTGGGCCCCCAAATCTCTACAAATTCCTATCTACGCCACTGCTATATATTGAATATATATTTGTTCTTTAAAATAGACGATTGGTGTGCATGACTCAGCTCATAAAATGAAATTAGTAGGCTATAAAGTATTATTATTAATTAAGTTAACTATTAGTATTAGTCCAGCATTCTTTATGTGTGATGAAAAAGGCGGTAACGTTAAATTAATGTTACACAAGTCGACAAGTAGCTTACACTTACATTTTCATTACGCTAAATTGTTCTTTTATTATTCCAAGAATGCAACGCCCACCCCCCAAAAAAAAACAGGTTACTTATCAGTTGTGAGTTTTCTCTGGTATAGGCCTAAGGCTAAGACTAAGGAATGATTTTTTTTAAACAACAAAAAATAGAGGTCTATTTCCATAATATGATCTGCAGATTCTGCACGAATATCCTGGTTCAGGTTGCAACAATTAAGTAACAAATTAAACTAAACACAGTTCATACCAGTACTAGCGTTTTTGTTTACAAACGCACGTCAGTGACAAAAACGTAACCTTACTCACACGTAATGTAGATTCCGGCCATAGCGCAAGTGGTGCAGAGTTCAGCTGCGTTTTATTCTGACGCCGCTTTCCCTGAGTCAGTCAGTCAAGGCCAAGGCTGGTTCTGGGCTTACGTGTAACAAACCAAGTTCCTGGAATCGTCCCCTTTCCACAAAACCCACAGTGTGCAGCAGCGTTTCTCACACAGAGTGACTTATCCGCTCCCTGAAAGTAATGGTTGTTTATTGATCATATAAAACAATGAGCTACTCTCACCAAGACGTGTGCAGTAAAAACTTTCTCACAACTCAACGGATCCCTTTTCCACGTAAATCAATTCCGCACACTTAATCATCTTTACACACGACCTGACGTTCGCGCGCTGTGTTGATAGGAATCCTGTAACTGTACGTCTCCTACCTGCCTGCTCCCATTTAACAGCTGCTAATTCCTGACCAAACCCTCAAGGGACAGCCCCCCATCCACCAAACTCCACTAATGCATATGCAATATAAATGACACCCCGTCACATTGAATGTCTTTTATGAGACGGACATTGTAAGGATTTTGAAATAAATTAGCCCATCACGAAGTAATAAGCTTAATCGCCCTACTTAATGGATGCATTCGGAAAAAGTTTTTTTTATTTTTTGGCATATCTTTTGTTATGACCTAGTGACCCCATTTAGTGGCAAACGATACAATTATCTTGTTGTCATTTGTTACGATGACAAAGAAAGCTGTAGAGTGTAGTCTGCAGCATGTAATTCTTTATTAACTTAAAATAGCCATCGATGCTCTCGTCCATGTGCTTTATGAAATTAGTGACTAGCTATAACAGACATCGCATCGATTGTATGCAGGGTTCTCAAACATGGGACGGTTAGCTAAATCCGACCCATACAGAGTTATTTTGAAGGCAATCCGGTTCACCACTTTGGTAATTGGCAATGACGAAATGTATCTCGACATTTGTCATAGCATGGGCCAAAAGTGGATCCAGAGCTTGAATAGAAATTCTAAGATTATATTTATATTGATAATAAGAAAAACCCGTAAAAAACCAAGTTTTTGACTATAAATCCTTTATGTACGAGAAGTAACTAAAAGAATGTTCATTATAATACGCAGCGCCAGACCATCCAGAAATACAAAATTGCAGTTGTGTCGTAAAACATGTTTAATATAATGCGCACCGATCAGGAATATGTTTATAAAAAGAGCTGTCAATAAAATACGAACCTTATTGCGCGACAGAAAGGTTGTTCAATATAATACGCACCGCGACGCTCTATCTCAAAAAATAGCATGATACATAGGAATAAATAAAATAATCTAAAAAATCAATAATTTAATTACGGTACATGCGATCGATCAGAAATTTTGATACATTGTTTTTATCATTGGTACAAAACTGCCTGCAAAATTTCAGCTCGCTATCTTGCGAGCAAGTGGGTTAAAAATCGATCAAAAGTTTTGGCGACAACGTCGGTCGGTCGGCCGCAGACACCACGAGTTAATATAAAGGATTTAAAAATTGCTCTCCAGATCGAATGAATTTTTCTCTCTCACCTATGGCGTTTATAATTCTTAATTTAGCATTGGTAATTGGAAAATTGTGTTGTTGTTTTTTAAACAACTTGTTTATGTGTATTTTATCTCAGTCAAGAGAACGAAATTCGAGGTCTGTTATGAATTTGTTTTTGCTATATTGTTGTTGTCACTTCAAAACACACTACAGCATATCCGTCAAACTTGTCTCGCTCCACTGATGTCCTTGGCTACACTGCAACATGATCGTGCCTTTACTTTGCTATGTTCTGTGCAGCAAGACGAAATCTTAACTATAACTAAACCCTAACAGATCAGTCGACCATATCTAGTGCTAGCTACCGAGCTTATATTGCCTTTACTTTATTCATATTGCTATTAATTTATATTTAAGTTTTTTAATCTTATACTTTCAAACAGTGGCGTAGCTAGGGGGGCGGTCCGCCCCGGGCGGCACACGATTTGGGGGCGGCATTTGGGGGTATTTGAAAAGTACAGCCCTTTCGGACAACCGCCCTTTTTCTTTTGAAAGAGGAAAACTCGGGTGAAAATAAAATATTCGTACTTTCGAGTCGTAATTAACGGATTCTCAAGACAGGTTTATTACATACTGTTTGTTATAACTAACGCATAACCGTTAAGAAATTTAAAATCTTTTAAAAATTGTATCGATTTGTTTTGAAAATTAAGCGGTATACATCACAGATGACGCTTTGTATAAGAAAACAACACAAATAACACATCACTGCTGGACCGAATATACTATTAATATCGCCGCGACAGTTATTGCGTGGATTTTCGACATGCACAGAATTAAAAAAGTACCCACATGGCATTGTGGTTCAAATATTGTGTTTAACTTGCAAGTAGTAATTTATATTACTGTTTAAGTTTAAGAAAATTATTCTAAGGTAATTTACTAAAAATTAATTTTTTGTTTTTCTTTTTGTTTTTTTCATTAAAGTAGCACAAACAAAATGTGTGTGTTTCATTAAAATACGTTTATTCACTAAACCTTTTTATGCATATCCTATTAAATTAATGTTTAGATAGTTTGAATTAGTCTATTTTAGTGAAAATTATTACGATTTTTCACAAGAACGATAAATCGCGATTGTTGTTTTTTTCCCCAAATTTTGCATAATGGTGAAAATTTGTTAAGATCTTGGATTCACCATGAAGAAAATTATATATTGTTTTTGCTGTCAACTGTTTGATGATTTTTTCCAATCAAATTTTAACATGGAAAATAGTTTTAACAAATAGTGGAAATTTAATCTCAAAATAAGTCAACACGAGTTGAGACTACTGAATATGTCAACATGAGTTGAGTGTACTGAATAAGTCAACACGAGTTGAGTCTACTGCAGATTCGATCATTTTCCCAATGGAAGGAATTAGAAATAAGAATTGGACATGGTGCAACTTTTGATAATCTACAACAACAGAATATTGTTAAAGAAATAAGAAAAAATGAAAGAAAATTCTCACAATACTTGATATAATTAGATTCTTAGCTAAACAAAATTTGGCGTTGAGAGGTCATCGTGAAAGTATTCACGAGGAAGACATCAATTCAATTGAAAATATAGGACATTTTCTAGAGCTTTTGGACATGTTGGCCAAGTACGACCCAGTATTATGTGTACACATTAAGATGGGTAATAAATATAGTGTCTCCTATTATGGAAAATGATTCAAAATGAATTCATAGACCTATTGAGAGGTGCAGCGAGAAAAACAATAATGGACCAATTAAAGCAAGCTAAAAACTTGTGTATGATATTTGACAGCTCTCCAGATATTTCCCACAAATATTAAACTAGTCAAATTAAAAGATACTTAGTTATTGATGTTGGTGAAGTTAAAGTTGTAGAATCGTTTATTTACTTCGTAGAAAATAAAGTAAATGCCAAGTTAGAAGGGAAAAACATGTGAGTGGGGAAAATTGACAAGACGTGGTCCTATCTTTAGAACATGAAGTACAACGAGAAATGTTTTAATCCATGGGTCGAATTATAAAGGAATTAAAAGAACTCTTTGATCAGTTGCATGTCCATGTAAGAAAATATTCGTGAATAATCCCATGTAACCGTCTAAGTGAAGAAATTGAATGTCAAATAAATGATTTTATTGACATTGATAAAGAACAGTTCCATAATGAAAGAAAAATTATCCAGGTTTTAAGGCTGTACCTATACTACAAAAAGAGGCATTGCGTTGGGAAAATGGAGGAAAAGGCCCGCTTGTCGCATTCGTTTATAAATAAAGCTTAAATAATAATATATTGTTTTCATTGCACAATTTGTTTGTGTATTTTGTATTCTAAGAATTTTTATAACAATTATTGTTATCAGTGGCGCTAGTTGTGAAAGGAGCTTCTCCAAACTGAAGTTGATAAAAAATTATCTTCGTTCCACAATGAGTGCATGATTTAAGACAGGGGTTGGGAAACCATGGCTCGCGAGTCAGATGTGGTTCTATTGATGGCTGCATCTGGCTCTCAGACAACGTTCGACTATTCTTTAAAAAACGTTTATTCAGATTCCTTTGAATTGTATAAACATAAACAGCATAACAAAGACATTAAAAAGAATTAAGAAACATAATAAATATGGTACTTTTAGTGTTGAAATTACACAAAATGCACACATTTTTTAGTTTTAAAAATAATGTATGGCTCTCTCAGACAAAAAGTTTCCCGAACCTTGATTTAAGACTACAAAATCTTGCAATATTGTCCATAGAACAAAATAGAACATATTATTTAAATTTTGATAGCATAATACACGATTGTTCTACTATGAAAGTTAGCAAATTATATGTATAAATAATATGTTTACATACTAATGTACACAATTTGTAAAAATATAATTAAATCATTTATTTATAAATACAAAATAAAAGCATACTAATTGGTAATTTAATTTTTTGGTGTAAATTTGGAATACGTTTGTCTCATGGGGAGGGGGGGGGGTGCAGCCTCAGTAACTTTCTTGTAACCTTTAAAAAAAAGGGTATCTCGTATTTTTATAAAAATATGTATTTATAGGTATAACATCTTATTTGGCGTCCTTTATTAGTTAGTTAGTTAGTTCCTCTCGGGCCGAAACGAATAGGGCAGAAGTCATTGATTTCCATTTACGACGATCCGTCGCCAATTGTATTAGGTCTTGATTATTTCTTAGACCCATGGTTGAGCTTTCTCTTTTGATTGTTCTACGTAGGGTTTCTTTTGGTCTTCCTTGTTTTCTTTTGTTTTGGTGTCCATATGAAGGCCTGCCGTGGTAGTCTTCTCTCGTCCATTCGAAGAACATGACCGATATAATTCCAACGCCTTCTCCTTATAAAGGTTGACACATATTCTTGGTTGGTTTCTTCTCTTAGTGTTTCATTTGTTTTAAAATCACTCCATTTTATATTCAAAATTTTTCGGAGGCATTTGTTCTCGAAGGCAACTAATTTCTTTTCTATAGCTTGAGTGGATTTCCAGCTTTCACATCCATATGTTAGTACAGGGATTACGCAAGAGTTGAATAGCCTAAGTTTTATATGTTTGCTGAGTGTCTTTGATCTCCAAATATTTGTAAGTTTGTTAAAAGCACTTGACGCCAACGCAATTCGAGTCGTTATCTCTGATGTTGCATCTCCATCATATGACATTTTGCTTCCTAAGTAAGTGAAGTTGGTTACTTTCTCTATGGTTTGGTCATTAAGTATAATATCATTGGGTTGGTTGGTGAGGTCCATGACTTTTGTTTTCGTTGTGTTGATTTGAAGACCAATTTGATTTGAAAAGTGCTGGAGACGATCCGTTTTTTCTTGGGTGTTCAGATGCGTTGAGCTTATAAGAGCCAGGTCATCTGCAAAGTCAAGGTCTTCCAAAGTATTGTTTTCGGTCCATTTGATACCTAATCCGGCATCCGTGCATTTTCGCATGACCCAATCAATTGCTATTCCAAATAACATTGGGGACATGACACATCCTTGCTTCACACCTGTTTCGACTGGGAACCAGTCAGAATTTCCGGCTTCAGTTTTCACACAGCAAAGTGAATCTGCATAAAAAGCTGTATAAACAATCTGTCCGCGGAAGCAGAAATAGCAGCAAAAACAGGTAACAGCGAGCATGAGAAATGGGACAGCAAGAAAACAACACTGAAATTAGCCTTACATTGATCAAGGTCAATTCCTCCCCCCCCCCATTCGTGCATTTATTATTACGCGCTTTTATTTAAGTCACACTGTTTGTATGTTGTATCCGTCAAATCTTGTAACGTAAAATTAAACCACTTCTGATGGTCCTAGAGATCTCAAAATTTTACCACAGATAGATCTTGGATGACAATGCATTGTATCAAAATTTCAGATCAATCGAATATACCGTAATAAAATTAATGCATTTTTAGTTTATCTCTATATAGCATTTGTATCCGTCTGCTATTGTTTACATCCACGTGCGTGCCACCAGAGTTCACCCCAGCCAACAATGACCACATTCCCCGTGTTTAACAGCTCAGTAATACGAAACTAAATCTAAATAGACATGATAATACAAGAGGAGCAACAGGAGTTTTGATTATTCAAGCATTCCCTTCAGGGGCCGTCCATAAAGTACGTCACGCTCCAGAGGGGGGGAGGGGTTATAAGAAAGTGTGACAGGGGGGGAGGGGGGTCCGGTCATGTGTGACGTCACGCTGTTTTATATTAAATTTTAATTATTTTGTTAATAAAAAACAAATTTTTGTTCGAAAGTGTGACGTACTTTAGGGGGGGGGGTAAAATTGTCAAAAATAGCGTGACGTACTTTATGGACGGCCCCTTATCAATTATAACCATTCTCACACCCACTTTTTAAAAATAAAATACTTTTATAAAA
This sequence comes from Ampullaceana balthica, assembly GCA_944989445.1. Classification (NCBI taxonomy): domain Eukaryota; kingdom Metazoa; phylum Mollusca; class Gastropoda; family Lymnaeidae; genus Ampullaceana; species Ampullaceana balthica. Next base: position 2,572,841 of record CALYLW010000011.1, on the reverse strand, counting down.
AGAGAAAATTAAAACGACACGCTTTTATTTACATATATAAAGTGCACTCAAAAGAAGAATATAAATATATTTAAAGAAAATATTTTAAAAACGTGGTTTTGCGCTTAAAAGAAGAAAATTAAAATTTTGCTATGATTTCAGGTGAAATCCGTGAACCTATCCACTGCACATAAAAGCGTATAATATATTCACAATTTCTTAACTATTGAATAGCTGTCCATCCCAAAGTTTATGTTTTGCTACACACACACAAGCAAATTATTTCTGTTTGTGTACTTTGAATATGTGCACCACACAAGATCTACAGTAACTGCAATGTCTTTTGCTAACAATGCATTCTTTGATAACTGGTTTGGTAATTTATTTTTTGGCTGTCTTTGTATTGTAACGTTGCACAACACTCTAAATATTATACAAAATGAGTATGTGGCCCACACTCATGATTTTGTCTCTTATCCAGCATGTCATTAAAATAGTTTGGTGAACCCTGATCTATATTCTATATCATAATGTATCACGATCACCGATCATTGAAATCCTTGTTTTGATAATTGTCTCCTTATTCTTTTAATATAAAGGTCAATAGACTAGCATGCAATGATAAAATCAGATAGGAAGGCCTACAATGTTCAAAACTTGCATCATACATTTTATTACAGCTCCTTGTATACAAAGACTATGGGGCCGTTCATAAATGACGTCACGCACCTAGGGGGGAGGGGGTCACACATTTGTGACGTGTGGCGAGGGGAGGGGTTGTTTAAGAAATGCGACGTCACATCGAAAACGCGCGACTTTAAATAAAAGTTCCAATTAAATATTTGATTGTTTACAATTTATTTAATGACGTTTTACATGGGCTTCACGCGTGTTATGATATTAGAGTGCAGCCTAACACTAAATTTTTAATACATACTTAAATGAAAAAAAGTTATTTGAAACATGCTCATTTTCAAATAGAAAAATGGCTTTTATGGGGTGGGGCGCAAAGCTTTGTGACGCCATATTGGAGGGGGGTCTAACTTTTTGTGACGATGGGGAGGGGGGGGGGTAAAAAGTGGCCAAAGTCGTGTGACGTCATTTATGGACGGCCCCTTTGCGTCCTACTCTTATCCAAGGGTTATGTCTAACTTTGCATTTCTATTCGAGTTTTAAATTTTATAGTCAAGAGATTTTTGGTAGATAATGGTCTGCTGTATTTCCAAATTGGGATAGACATAGCGCAGATAGTAAGTAGCATCTATTAGAAACATCGCAAAACTTGGCAAAGCCCACCAAAGGCAAATGCAATTCGTATTTTTTTTTAGGAGGGCGGGAGGATGGTATTATTTTAATGCTAATGAAATGTATGCCTTTTATTTTTGTTTTTATCAATCCAGTTTCTCAACATTTCACAAAACTTAAAGCTTTATTTATCTTATTTAAGGACGCTCTTTCTATACAGAAGTTTATTGCGTATATCAATCAGTATTACTAGTCATAGTAAAGTCTAAAGCAGGGGTCGAGAAACTTTTTTGTCTGAGAGAGCCATACAACCACACATTTTGTAAATTAACTCCGTGAGAGCCATGCATTATGTTTAAAACTAAAAATTCAAGTAAAAAGTGTGCATTTTGTGTAAGGGGCCGTCCATAAATGACGTCACGCGATTTTGGCCTCCCCCCCCCCTTCGTCACACTTCGTCTCCAAAACTTAGACCCCTTCCAATATGACGTCACAAAGCTTTGACGCCCCCAGCGGCGTAGCTAGGGGGGCGGTGGGGGCGGTCCGCCCCGGGCGGCACACATTTTGGGGGCGGCATTTGGGGACATTTGAAAAGTATAGCCCTTTCTGACAACCACCTTTTTTTCTTTTGAAAGAGGAACACCTGGGTGAAAATAAAATATTCGTACTTTCAAGTCGTAATTAACGGATTCTCACAACATTTTTATTATTACATACTGTTTGCTATAACTAACGCATAACCGTTAAAAAATTTAAAATCACTAAAAAATTGTATCGATTTATTTTGAAAAATAAGCGGTATACATCACAGATGACACTTTTATAAGAAAACAACACAAAGAACACATCACCGCTGGACCGAATATACTATTAATATCGCCGCGACAGTTATTGAGTGGATTTTTGACATGCACAGAATGATACGCGAACAAGAACATACATGGCATGGTGGTTCAAATATTGTGTTTAACTTGCAAGTAAAAATTTATATTACTGTTTCAGTTTTCAGAAAATTAGTCTAAGATAATTTATTAAAATTTAATTTTTTATTTTTTTTTGTTATCTCATTTATCTAGCACAAACAAAATTTGTGTGTTTCATTAAAATACGTTTATTCACTAAAAAAAATGTTACGCCTATCCTATTAAAGTAATGATTAGATAGTTTGAATTAGTCTATTTTACTGAAAATTATTACGATTTTTGACAAGAAAGATTAATCGCGATTGTTTTTTTTTCTCCAAATTTTGCACAATGGTGAAAGTTTGTTACGATCGTGGGTGGTGTATTCAAAAAAAAACCCATTAAATAAATCGTAAGCGACCAACCAAATATTACAGTGGAAGTTGTATTTAAAGTTACCCTTTTCATGTGACGTCACATTTCTTCAACCCCCTCCCTCCCCCTCGTCACAAAAGTGTGACCCCCCCTCCCCCCTAGGTGCGTGACGTCATTTATGGACGGCCCCTTAACAAATAGTGGAAATTTAATCTCAAAATAAGTCAACACGAGTTGAGTCTACTGCACATTCGATCATTTTCCCAATGGAAGGAATTAGAAGAATATGACAAGGCGCAACTTTTGATAAACGACAACAACAGAATATTGATAAAGAAATAAGAAAAAAAATTATAGAAAATTCTCACAATACTTGATATAATTAGATTCTTAGCAAAACAAAATTTGGCGTTGATGGGTCATCGTGAAAGTTTTCATGAGGAAGACATTAATTCAGTTGAAAATAAGAGGAAATTTGCTAGAGCTTGTTGACTTAGTACGACCCAGTATTATGTGAACATTTAGTACAAATTAAGATGGGTAATAAATATCATGTCTTCTATTTGTCGAAAATAATTCAAAATGAATTCATAGACCTATTGAGAGGCGCAGTGAGAAAAACAATAATGGACCAAATAAAGCAAGCTAAAAACTTGTGTATGATATTTGACAGAACTCCAGATATTTTCCACAAAGATTAAACTAGTCAACTTAGAAGATACGTAGTTATTGATGTCAGAGAAGTTAAAGTTGTAGAATCGTTTATCTACTTTGTAGAAAATAAAGGAAAACTGCTGAGGAAATCACAAATCTGATTTTAAAGAAATTAGAAAATGTTTAGATACAAAAAATTGCAGAGGAAAGGCTTACGATAATGCTTCCGTCAGAGTTTGTAGCATGCACAAATCATTCTTTAAACCTGGCATGTTTACATGCAGCTTGTACTGCTATTGATTCCTTAACATTTTTTGGAACTATCGACAAGTTGTTTTCATTTTTTAAATTCTTCCACGCGTCAATGGGATGCTCAAAATACCTTCAAATAAAAAGCGTAAATGTTCACCAATGCCATATAAAACTAAATGCTTTGCAAACCCATTTCATGGAACAAAGAGATGTGCTAATACAAAAAGCTGTTATAGCAGCCAAAAGAATTTGTGAAGAGATGGAGACATCGACTGAATGCCGAGTTAGAGGTGAAAAACACATGAGTGAGGAAAATTCCCGATCAGTTGTCCTATCTTTAGAACGTGAAGTACAACGAGAAATTTTTTAATCCATGGATCGAATTATAAAGGAATTAAAAGAACGCTTTGATCAGTTGCATGACCTTGTAAGAAAATATTCGTGTATAATCCCATATAACTTACTAAATAAAGAAATTGAATGTCAAATAAATGATTTTGATAAAGAACAGTTCCATATTGAAAGAAAAATGATCCAGGTTTTATGGCTGTACCTACACTATAAAAAGAGGCATTGCATTAGAAAAATGGAGGAAAAGTTCCCCTTGCTTTAGTAAAGTTTATTCAATAGTATATATTGGAAACTTCTGTAACCAACATTGTAATCTTCCTAAGAATTTTATAAAAAATATTGTTATCAGTGTTGCTAGTTGTGAAAGGAGCTTCTCAAAACTGAAGTTGATAAAAAAATTATCTTTACTCCATAATGAGTGTATACATTAAGAATAAAAAATCTTGCAATATTGTCCATAGAACAAATTATAACAAATTATTTAAATTTTGATAGCATAATACACGATTTTTCTACTATGAAAGTTAGGAAAATAAATGTATAAATAATATGTTTACATACTAATGTACAAAATTGGTTTATAAAAAAATAATTAATTCATATTTTTTTGGTGTAAATTTGGAATATGTTTGTCTCATTGGGGAACCTGCAACCTCAGTAACCTTTAAAAAAAGTATCTTGTATTTTTTATAAAATATGCATTTATAGGCCTAACGTCTTATTTGGCCTCCTTTATTGCTTCTTACTTAAATATGGCATCCAATGGTAAAAATTTCGCCACCTTTACTTTGTTTTAAAATTATTTATTTATGTTTATTACTTTATAACAACCATGGTACTGTTTGGTTAGAAAGGGCGGCAAATTGGAGACTGCCCCGGGTGGCAAAAGGTCTAGCTACGCCACTGCGCCCCCCCCCCTTTTCCCATAAAAGCCATATTTTGTCTTTCAAAATTAGCATGTTGCAAATTTGTAAGGCTGCTGGTGAGGTTAAGCTTCATGATGGCGTGGAGACTGTTTTTTTAAAAATGCAATTAATATGTAGATCAAAGAAGTCTGAAGAAACGTTTTTTGTTTATAATTGAACATTTGTCTGCGAGCCAGATGCAACCATCAATAGACTCTTATAGAGCCACATCTGGCTCGCGAGCCATGGTTTCCCGACCCCTGGTCTAAAGTATATTCCAGTATCACTTCAGCCTGTATAGCTTAAATTACTATATCAGACATTATCACACCCACTGTCTTACCATCCTAAACTCTTTTACACGAAAGTGCATAGATATGGAAAGGAAGTAAATATTGATTTGGAGGTGGAGCATTTGTAAATTTATTATAATCGATTACCTTTGACGTTTATTATTCTTTTAAAACAAAGTTGAGTTTACTAGTTTATAATATAGTGATTGAGCATTTCAAAATGCATATATTTGGCCAAATTACAAAAGTTTATCAATAATTCAATACTGTAATTGCTTTTTTAAAAATTAAGATCTTGATCATCCACTCAATTGTTCTTATTCAATATATATATATATATGCCTTATTAATCTTATCTGTTACAGACGCTCCTTCTATACAGAAGATTATTGCGTCCTACGCTTATCTATAGTTTATGTCTAGTCGTGCATTTTTATTAGAGTTTTAGGTGTTGATAGAGTGTTGGTTTTTCTTGTTTCCTCAGGCAACCCAATTCTCATTCCACACTGCACAAGGAAACCATGTTAAAGTTATAGAAATTTGATTCATTAACATTTTAGAATGCAATGTATTTTATATAATTATTTTATCAAAATTACAAAATTCTATGTTAATAATAAATGTTTCATTTTGATTACCGATATAGCCGGGAAGTGGGTGGGGAGGGATAATATAAATGCACACATTTGTTGCGTTCTCGATTAGATTTATAGTATCGATCCTGATATTATTTTAAATTAATATCGTTTTTTATGTCAGTTGTTTTTTGGTTCTATTTGTGTCCTATATTTCACACATATATATTATAGTAACAAGCAGTCTATCAAGCATAACGGCTAAGACTAAGACACATTCTTGTGATTTTCTTATGCGTCTTTTGGTCTTAAAGTGTCAACAACATCTCGTTTCCTTATAAAGGAATGGTGTCATCGGTTTTAAACTAATTCTCAAGTAGGCTAAAAAGTGAAGGCAAAGTGGCAAAGAAATTTGCAAAATCCATTTCCGAAATTCGCTTTCTTTTTTTAGGTTGGTCAACAATTTACAATTAACAACCTAGGCCTATTAAAATTTAAAATTATTTTTCAAAATTGAAAAGTAAGTTAACTAATTCTAAGTGAAAGGCCGATAGAGTCTTCTCATTCTATAAGGTATATTGCACGTAGATGACTAAGATTAAGATGATTTTACGTAGATTACTAGATAATTGAAATAGATAATTTTGATAAATAAAATAAATAAGATGTCAATTCAATGAATGAATGATGATGTAGTCACTGAAATATGAATTCTAATTTGGAAATACAACACAAAGATTCAAAGATAATCTAAATAAAACTAATAAACACAACCTTTAGACTTTAGACAAGAACAAACATAAAAATAATTAATATTCTCATTCTTCCCCTCTGCCTCTGGAATTCGAGCATGGAATGGCTATTTGATCATTGATCAAACCAGGAAAACCAACAGTTGCCAACACACTATCAAGTTCAACATTTAAAGTCATTTAAAACTCTAATAAAAATGTTAGACTATACTAAATATAAAATATGGATAATCGTAGAACGCAATAATTTTCTGTATAGAAGGAGCGTCTGTAATAGATGAGATAAGATTCAATAAGATTATTATATTAATATTAAATGAAAATGGACTTATCTCATTTATTTATTTTTTAAAAATTAGACAAGGGTCTTTAATTCTCTGGCGTCTGTGGCTGTGGTCCTGTAGTTGTCATCTAAGTTGTTAGCTTTTTATATAGGCCTACTATTAATATATATTAATATAAAATATATATAATATATATATAAGTTTTAATTTTAAGGCAATCCATCCATCCATCAACGTTCCCTTTAAGCTGCGCGGCTGAGCTGATATCTGACTGACACAGCACAGCAGTTTTGCATTACCGTGCAGCAAATTTGTAAAATATTGCACAAAAAAATGGATGCTGTGCAACAGTGCACACGAGTTTTGTTACTTGCACACGTACCAGCAAACCTTAAAGGGAGCATTGCCATCCATCCCTGTGGCCATGGCTACAGCCCATGTAGCGCTTTGGCCAGCCTCATGACCTCCTTCCATTCAGTCCTAATCAATGCCTTTCTTCCCCAACATTGGATTCCCAGTTTTAGATCTTTCTCTACATCATCTATCCATCTAAGACTAGGTCTTTCCTTGAGCCGTTTTCCTCTGGGGTTTTGGTGGTGCACCCTCTTTACTCCTTTGTCATTTGACTTTCTTTTTAAATGTCCTGCCCAGCTCAGTCTGCCCTTTTTTATTTCTGCAACTGTCGTGATATCCTGATATAGACTGTACAGTTCATGGTTGGTTCGTATTCTCCATAAGTTTTAAGGCAAGGCTAAAGCAAAGTGAATGTTTCGGACCATGTTTACGCTAGTGTTATGGCATAGAATTAGTGATTTTTAGTATAAGGGTTAGGTTTAGTTATCTATTTTATTAAAACATATAGCCTATGGACCTTAAAACATATAACCTAGGGAATGAAATGCTTACTTTGCAAGTAACCTTGCCTTTATAATTATTATTATACTTTAATAACCCTATTTTTAAGCTGATGATTAAGATGGTAAGAGCAAGAGGCACCCTAAAAATAATTTTATGACTTGAGTTCAATCACTTGTACTTTTTTTTTAATTTAAAAGTAACAAATGATTTAAAGGTTGTCAATTAGCTTGAGAAGACCGTATCAAATGAAATGAAAGCACATAAGACTGTGATTTCCTGAGTTTTTATTATTTCAAAATTAAGTGTTGCTTTATGGCTCGTAACTTAATTTATTATTCAACATTATTCACCATATTGGCAAGCAACAAAAGTGATCCTAGTGCAAATCATGTTTGTTCCATCTATTAATCATTTATAATAAAAAATGTTGTTAACATTACTTCATTAAAGAATTGACTATTTCAAAGAAGTATTTTTGCTTTTTTAAAAAAAGAGTTCTTTGCTAAAACAAAGCACACAAAAATAAGAAAATTACCATCATTATAAATGTTGTCTTGTCTTATCTATACAGACGCTCCTTCTATACAGAAGATTAATGCGTCCACAGACCATGCTGGTCTGTTGGCAAGTGATGCAGCGTTCACAGGCCTCGGCTATAAGGGTTCCACACATTATCCAGCCGCCTTTATTTCCCTAACCAATGTTAGGTACCCATTCAGAGCTGGGTGGACTCAGGGACGCCCTAGGCCCCGGGAACAAATCCTAGCCTTCACAAGGATCCGAACCCATGACCATCAGTACGCCAGCCGAGCGCGCATGCCACTCGACCACCGTGCTTGTTGAGCAAAAAGAAACAAAACTACAAAGAAATAAAACCTTTTTGGCAGAGGCATCACTAGGGCTGGTGTCACTCAGTGCGGTAGCATACAGGAACATACAGAATTTTACAATTCGATGTCACCCCTTGTAAAGGTGTCACCCAGTGCTTTTTGGATTATTCTAAAAAATCCAAGTCTAACATCTAAAAAAACTCGACCATAAACTATAAAAATTAAAATTAAATAGAAATGTTATAATTCAGTGATGTGAAAAAGATGTCATATATTTTTTTTATGCATGACTTACCTGTTAGTGTCAATACCAATATGATCAACTTGATGCACCTATTAGTATGAGACCCAAGGAAACTGCCTTGTGTGACCATTCCTTAAAATATTTATGTCATAGCTATAGTCTATGGCTGGTAGTTATTCTTAATAGCATTGTGAAAATTGCTGATTTTACCAACCAATATTTAAAGTCATTTTGGTTTAGAAATTAATTTTTAAATGTAGCTTAAAAAATGGGTTGTTTGAGGAAAACCAACACTCTATCAACATTTAAAACTCTAATAAAAATGCAAGACTAGACATAAACCATGGATAAGTGTAGGAGGCAATAATCTTCTGTATAAAAGGAGTGTCTGTAAAAGATGAGATGAGATAAGAGAAAACCTTTTAAATATTTCCCTTCAGCTACTCTTAGTCTTAGCACTTGAAGAAATAATAAGAAAAATGTTCAGTGTTGGAATTACTATTGTATTTTTTTAATGCTTTATTAAAACATTTGATGTTATTCCTTTTTTAGGGAAATATCTGGCATTTAAATTGTCCCTCAAAATGAAGTCCTGCATACCAGCAAAAGATAAAGATGAAGAAGAGATGAACCAAGAAGTTCCACAAAATTTTATCCCACCCAGTCAGTCTCGTAATAATACAGCTAATTCAAGTCAGCCTACATCTGCTCGTCAGAGAGATTCTTCACCTATATCATGGCAACCCACATCTGCCCCACGACGCATCTCTTCTCCTCCTCAGACACCAGCACTTCCAACTGCCAAGTTAAGTGAACACCACAATTGGCAAGCGTCAGTAAACAGTGTCCATGAGAGAAATGCTGTCATGTTTAACAATCCTCTGATGGCTGATGTATTTTTTACTGTTGGGTTAGCAGGCCATCAAAAGAGAATTCCTGGTCATAAATTTATACTTGGTTCAGGGAGTTCAGTTTTCTATGCTATGCTATATGGTGGACTTGCAGAAGAAGTCAAAGTCATGGAGATAAACATGCCAGATGTGGAACCAACTGCTTTTCTTAATTTATTAAGGTTGGTTTTTATTTTTTGTTACATATTAATTAATAGCCTTTTTCTTTTTAAACGCTAGAATAAAATTTTGGAATTATGTTAAATCACTTATTTTTAAAAGATATGCATGTTTCACTTAGTTATTGAGAATTTTTTTAACATTGATGGTTAAAATTTAAAGCAGCATTTTTTAATTTTGTTAATTTGATAACAGCAGAAAATAATGACTTGGAAAGTAAAACCACTATCAAACTAGCGCTCTGCTTTTATTCTTTCTAATTGAAGGTACTGTACTTCAAATTACTTCATTAAAAATGCTGCTCTTTTTGCTATTTCTGATTAGGACACCCATGTTCTTAAACCTATCTTTAGCTGTCTGTACACAATTTTCATTATTACCTCTCCCATGCCTAGCGACTTTATCATATAAAAAGTTTTTTTAATTTGTTCTTCATTTTTAATATCTTAAGTTTTCCCTTATCTCTGTGTTCCTTTTTAAAAAAAAATTCCTACACTTATTGATCATATTCCAGATCAATTGTTGGAGCTCTTTTGCTTTTTCTTCTTTTTTTTTAGGATCACCATGCATCTCCTATAAATATCTTTTTGTTTTAAAATTATATTTACGTACGTTTTAACTTGTTGTCTTTTTTATCTTTTTTTAAAATTAGATTTTTATACTGTGATGAAATCTGGATTGAAGCTGACACAGTTCTGGCAACTCTGTATGTGGCGAAGAAATATATTGTGCCTCAGCTTGCTAAAGCTTGTGTTCGTTATCTCGAGACAAGTCTCAGTGCTAAAAATGCATGTGTTCTTCTAAGTCAAGGTCGTTTATTTGAGGAAGTAGAACTTATGCAGCGATGCTGGGAAGTTATTGATGCGCAAGCTGAAGAGTCACTTCTCTCTGAAGGCTTTACTGATATTGATAAGCGAACTTTAGAAACTATTTTGTCTAGAGAAACTTTAAACACAAAAGAACTCAGCATATTTAATGCTGTATGCAGATGGGCAAAAACAGAATGCATTAGGCAAGACCTTAACCCAACTTCTCAGAATCAAAGACGTGTGCTAGGAGAATGTATACATCTCATTAGATTCCCGTCTATGTCACTTGAAGACTTTGCAAATGGTCCTGCCCAAACAGGTATCTTGACATTACAAGAGTGCCATGATCTTTTTCTTTATTTCACTGCACAACAGTCACCAAAGTTACCATTCAGCAAGTTAAACAGAAAGGGACTGTCTCAGTATAGAGTTCACAGGTTTCAGTCATCAGCTTATCGTAGCAATCAATGGCGATATCGTGGTCGCTGTGACAGTATTCAGTTTTCAGTGGACAGAAGAATTTTTATTGCTGGATTTGGGCTATATGGATCCAGCAATGCGGCTTCTGAGTATAAAGTGAAGATAGAATTAAAAAGGAATGGATTAATTGAAGGGCATTGCTCCACGAAATTCCTGTCAGATGGCTCAAGCAATACTTTTCCAGTTTTATTTGAAAGTCCAGTGCAGATAGAGCCAGAGACATTTTATACAGCAAGTGTGATTCTGGAGGGTAAAGAATTGAGTTATTTTGGTCAAGAAGGGTCTGCTGAAATTCAGTGTGGAAAAGTTACCTTCCAATTTCAGTGCTCATCGGACAGCACTAATGGAACTGGTGTCCAAGGCGGACAGATACCAGAGTTAATTTTCTATTGTTGATGAAGTATTGGTAGCCTTTGAAATCCTTTTCTTAAACAAAGCACAAAGCTTTATTTTCATTGCTCCCTTTAGGCTTTTGCCAGTATTACAAGCTATATATAAATCAATATAATGTTCATTTTAGAAAATTTCTTTTGATTCCATCATTTCTTTTATTTTTTTTAAAAAGAAAATATTTTAAAATCATGTCCTCTTATATTTCACACCAAAAATATTTTAGATACACCCAAATGCACTGAGCCCAATCCAACAAAGCTATACACTGTAATTGATTTTATTTTTAAAAAAAGCTCCTCACAGTAAATCAAAGAAAGCAACATATTGAAGTTTTTGTTTTGCACAAAATTTAAGTATTCCCCCATACAAGATTTTAATTTATTTTTCGTGTATAAAAAAATTCAGATTTCATAACTTTAACATAATATGATTATGTTTATTTTGTATATAATTATAAGACATTAAGTTATTTTATTGGTATGCATTAGATCAGGGGTCGGGAAACTTTTTGTCTGAGAGAGCCATAAACACCACATATTTTGAATAGCTATTCTGTGGGAGCCAAACATGTTTAAAACTAAAAATTCAAGTAAATGTGTGCATTTAGTGTGATTGCAACACTAAAAGTACAATAATTATGTCTCTCACTTCTTAATAATAACATTGTTATGCTGTTGCTAATAAATAATGAGTATTTCTTACCATTAATGCTACTTATGGTGCTACATGGCTTTACTTAATTTTTTTAAAATATCCAATCAATACGTAGATCAAAGGAGTCTGAAAAAACATTTTTTTTAGAATGGAACATTTGTCTGCGAGCCAGATTTAGCCATCAAAGGAGCCACATCTGGCTTGCAAGCCATGGTTTCCCGGCCCCTGCATTAGATGAATAGTTTAGTAACTTTATAGCATTTTCTGTAGTAAATCTATGTTGTGATTAACTCACTATTGATTTTTAAAATATTTTTGAATTTTATCTTAGATTAAGATTAATCACATTCAGATGTGGGGCAGAAAACATGGTGGTTATTTCTAAAATTTTCTGGAAATTTAGGTGAAATACACTGGCTTTATAAATTTATATTTGATTTCCATGAACACAATTTAAATGTGTCATTATTTTGAAACTGTATTGAAATGTTGTTGTTTATAAAATATATAAATAATCTAGATGTGGGTAGTTTAAAACGCATTCTTCTTTTAACAATTTGTTGTCGAATTTAAATGTGATCTCATTAAGTAAATATTTTAGTCTAGAACAACTGAAATATAAATATAGAAAAGTGAAGTTATTAACATAAATTTTTATTTTTATGCTTGGTTAAATCAATTAAATGTCATAATTAAATTTAATTTGTTAAAAAATAATACATAATTATTTAAGGCACAATCACTCAAACACTCTGTACATTTTATGTTAGATTTTAATAGTTCTCTTAGTTTTTTAGCACCCTATGTTTACTTATCTTAAAAAAGTATACTATAATAATTTATTTATTTACGTTCCTGTGAGGCATTTAAAAAAAAATCTGTTTCTGGAGTCAATCACTTCAAAATATCTTTAATATTTTTGTTAATATATGTGTTAATTAGAATCCAGTGATGATGTGTTGATTTTTTGTCAAATATATTTATATATTACTGAATAATTTAATTATGCGAACAAATTATAAAGTTGACTGTGTAAAATTAAGTATTTCATAAACATCAGGTCTGCTGAAGTTGTTATGACTTCCACAAAATTTTTATGATTATGTTTTTATAATTATGAATAACCTGTGATACAAAATTGTTGAATAATATCTTTTTTTATTTGGATGTGCTTATTCATAGAACTATCTTTATAAAACTAATAACTCAATCGTATGTGATTTAATTTAGAGGAATACTTGTAAATATATCAATTATTGCATCTTATATTTGATTTTTAACTTAAGGATAAGAACTTCATTGCAAGTGTTGGTCTAAGCTACAATTTTTTTTTCCCGTTATCAGCCATGCTCAATAGTGCATGACTGTTCAAGTTTCCTTGAAATTTATAAAGAAATGTACAGAAATGGCTCTCTTATTGCCCTTAATAATAATATCATCAATGAATTGAATGAACTTTCTGTATTTTTTTCATAACCCAATGTACAAATACCATAATACCGATTATCTGGCATGCAGTAGTATTTATCCTCTGCTGTATCTTTTCACCTTATAGATATGCCATATAGTTCTCAAAGTCTGCCATGTCCTAAGGTCATGTTTAAATAAAACTTAAGTTATTAATTTTCTTATGTCAACTGGAGATCAATTTTGAATTTAATATTATAATCTGAGTGCTGCCATTAAATATTTGAATAAGTTCACCTTGAATATCATTTGATTTACCTATAGTAGTTTAGATAGTGATAGGGAGCAATATGTAATTTTTTTTTAAACATGATGTAACCCATTCTGATAATAATAGCATGGCATTAAAATTTTGTACTGTAATGTGAAATAAATGTTTGCATTTACATCAATGAATTTTTTAAAGTAGTTATTTTTTTATTTTTTATTTGGGGGGGGCGGGGCCCAAGGATTGTTGCTATCCAAGGATTTGAATGTTAAATTATAAATAAGTGGGATATTTCATCCAGTCACATATTAAAAACCTTGGCAAATGCTTTTTTCTTAAACCAGTTGTCCCCAGTTTCAGTTCTCTGTGCCGTTTCTGAATATGGACTTTCCCAAGACATATGTCAATATCAAGTACGCCCACAATAAAATAGTGGATCTTTTTTCTTTAATGAAGTCTTAGAAAGAAACTACTGAAACATTCTAATTATAATAAAGCAATGGCAAATTTATAAAATTAGTGAAGTCTATTTTGCACCTGGTCCACTCTATGCAGCAGGCATTAACACTGAATAGATAGTAGAGGTAAAATATGAACATTTTGAACTGCAGTTGACGAGGACATCGCACACAAATAGAAAATCTTTATGTTGAACTTGTTTTGATTTTCGTACCTCTGATTTAAAAATAAATATTTACATATGCAAAACAAAATTCACATTAGATGCGTAAACAATTATTTGTTATCTCTATGGGTTGTAACACAGGTTATTATTAGTGTGTGACCCAAGTTTTTGCTTTTATGATTGGCACAAATTAGGGGGCTACTAATGCTCTGACATTTAAGGACTGCATGTTTAATTTTGTTTTGTTTACACATTTAAATATGTATACTCATGGTGTATAAGGGAAAAAATGTTTTTCACTCCACTTGTTTAATGAGGAGCCTATTTATTAAATGTCATACATCCTCTAAGGACTTCCATGAGGTATTTCATTTCATTTAGTTTTACCCTATTGCTAATGTTCATTAATGGCCCACAGGGCAAACTACTGGTCTATATTAAACTTAAAATTAAAACTTGTTATGGCTCTATGCCTATTGCTAGAAATGGAAAATGAGAATGAACTACTACTACACCATCAAAGTATGTCTTCCCAAAAAAGCCGCATGGTAGCAAAACATAATCTGGCTCTATCATCTTTTTGTTTTTTTAAATCGTTTTCAAAATTTGAAAAAATAACTCACCAAAATTATAAATTATTATTAAAACACTGGCCAGTACCTCGTGGGGACCTCTGCACCAGTTGAACATTGCATATGAGCAAATGCTCATGGATTACAGCTTTGTACTTTAGTCTAATACCAGCAGAACAGTAAAGGGCTCTCTATGAAAAGTAAAACCAGGTATGACATTTCTTAGCCAAGAGGCAGCTGTTATCGAGATGATTTTAAAAAAAAAGGAACAAAGAGCTAAAATAGCAACATCCTAAACGCTCCCTTTTTAACGCCACCACTTGTCAAAATGGTCAACCAATGCGCAGTGTCTACCATCTTCTATTTTCTTTCGCCCACTAATTTATATAAGAAAAACAGTAAATCGCTCGATCCGAAGCTCTAATTACCGCCCCTCTTGGAGCGGTGGTCACGGCTGGGTAAAGAGTCACGGGTTCGAATCTCTGTGAAGGCAGGGGTCTGTTTGTAGCTAAGGGCGTACTTGAGTCCACCCACCTCCGAATAGGTACCTGCCATTAGTTGGGGTGAAGTAAAAGCGGCTGAGCATTGTGCTAGCCAAATAATCCCCCCGTATTCCGTGGCCATAGAAACGCTGCTTCACTTGGCCAATAGGCCAGCATGGCCTGAAAAGGGAACTTTGCCTCTTGGCGCCCTAGAACTAGGACTACGAAGCGGCACGTTGGAAATGCTGCAACTGCATCCCGGGAAAGCCCCCACTTGTTTCTTCATTTTCTATTGACAAGGGGAAGGGCAGTCTGATACTGACCGGAAGAGCTGCGGGAAGAAACTTCCTACGCCACTTGTGACAGCACTGAACTGGGGTGGAAATAATTTAACCTCATTTAGCCGTTTTTCTGTCAATGGCGGGCTCCAATGGGACGCCCTCTTATAGACAACACTTAAAATACAAATATGATTGTAATTTCAAGTTTATGGAAAGATAATCTCCCTTCAGAAAATTCAAAACTGCACTGTATTAGCCTACACACGACAGCATAATTCCAAATAAGTAAAAAATTGCGTGCACTATTTCATTCAAATTTTAATGCCAATATAATGAAGAAAAAAGAAAATTTCAAAAGCCAGGGGAGGCACCTAATTAAAAAGAATACATATTTATTTGATATTAATATTACTAGATTTTATATAGTTATCACCCCAAAGATTGACACGAAAATTAGAGAAGTATTTATTAGCCACTGGTATTTCTTCTAAAACAAAAATATTTAAAAGATGGAAAATGAGCCAAAATTTATATAATCAAGATATGTTTTTAGAGTAGATATGTTGCTCCATAAGTTTGGAAAACGGCAGCAGAACTTAGAAAATAACTGCTACAATTTAATAGAAAACTTTGACGAATATCATATTGTTTTTTGTTAATCAAAATCGTGCATTTCGTAGCCACATCGAAGATGAATCGTCATCAAATAGAGGAAGCTTTCTTGAGATGTAGAGCTGCCATTGGCTGCAATCCCAGTATGGATCTTCACATTGTGGCACCGCCAGAAAAGAGCACTTAATGAGCTTTAAAAGAGAAGTATATGTGCAGAAAAACCGTCCGCAGCTTACATTTCATCAAGAAATACAAAATTGGTGTATAAATGTCCTTGGAAATCATATCAAAGATACTGTTTTCATGGATATGAAGGGTCGCGAGTTATTTTGGTGTCATTTTTGTTTACACCTGGCATCACAGCCAGACCAGATGTCAAAAATGTTCAGACATGTGAACATTCAGAGTGGGGAATTTGAAGTGAGAAAATAAGTCTTATTTGGATTTTGCTTTTTAATGCGAGAAAAAGCGATGCCGTCAATTATCAAATTCTTACCTTTCTAAACAGTAATCTTGTGATGAGAAGAACTCGGCTATACGATATCGTGAATCCACGGAGGTGATCAGGTGATTCCAAAGGAGATAATACTTAGCGATTTTTAATTATTGTTTATGATACCATTCGCTTAGCTTGTGCATGGACACTTTTTTGACAAAAATTCTTCATGCTTGATGAATGTGTAACGGCGATTTAAGCTTTGAGAAATACTCTTGAGAATTAGGACTAGAGAAATAGATAGCACAAGTCAGTTACCTACTGTTGTAATTTCAAGAATATTTGTTGACTTATATTCGTAAATAATTAACTTCTAACTTGTTTTTTTTTATTGTCATTGCTATACTATGGACGCATTTTTATCTGAAGAACTCCTTCATGGGAGTCCGAGGCGAGTTGACACCACGACCATGTGTTTATCGCACTGGGTGACACCGCCCTTTTTACGCCACTGCCTAAACGTATGGCGTTTAAGCAAAAGAGGGCCTTTCAGTTTAGGTCAGTCTTGATGTTGTCTAAATCGGCAATCCTTGTCAAATTAATTTATATTAGCCCAACTCTGCAAATGTCCTTAGCAATATATTTTTATGAAATGCATACAAATACTCTCTTTTGCTTTTTTGTAACAACGATTTGTTTTTACAAGGCAGGGTTGTTATTCTTGTTTGCAACCTTCTGTTGCCCCTCAAAGTGTACTGGGTAGCTGCCTTTGTTTTGGTCCAAAGCCCTTGAAGATCTCTCCGCTTCCTACAAGGCTGATTTTGGTTCGTCCCGAGTATCTTATTTCCACGATACCCTCCATATCTGATGGGCTTTCCCCTATCCAACACCTGGGGATACGCTCGATGGAAGTTCAGCATCCTGGATTGTGGCAACGGAAAAGGCAGAAGCCGATTGATTAACTTAAGCGAATCTTCAGAGGCGGTGGATTGGCCATACGAAAACCTGTCTCTAACACAACAAGGCAAACTCTGAACTGGAACCTCAATGGAGCGCGGGAAAAGAGGTCGCCCAAGAAAAACTCCGCAGACATCAAGGGACTTGGCCATAACTGGAAGATGCTGTAGAGACTGGCCCAGAATAGGGATGCCTGGATGACTTGTTAGTGGCCTATGCCTATACCCTTGGAAGGATTGCAAACGTTGACGATGGTTGACTGATGCTCCTCGTGGACAAGAAGGCTCAACAACAACAAAAACATACAAATACATCATTGGAAAATCAATATTCTATTCATTTACATAAACTGCAGTTATTTATTTAAGCTATTTCAATTAAAAAATTTTTTTGTATTTTATTTTATTATGAATGTTTAAATCTTACGGTAATTAGCGATGAAGTTGACCTTTATTGCGCATGATCATCAAAAGTTGCATGTGTACTTCCGGTGTTTACTTCCTTCGTTGTTAGCCCTGAAAATTTTAACTTGTACTTGCATTTCAATATCCTTTAAAATAACAAATTAACGAATGTTTTTAGGCTTTTCAATTATCCTTTACAAGTAAGTTGAATATAGTATTATCTAAGGTTCTCTGATTTGTTTATAATGTTCAAATTCAATAGTAAGTATGGTAGATGAGTCATTTGTAAAAGTAAAAATATTAAAAAATTGACAACTTCAAAACTCCATTTATTTGTTTCTAAGTCTAAAGTTTCTATTAATATTAATGTTTTAAAATAAACTAGTCAATTTTTAATAAAAATAACAAATGATTGGCTGGAATTGTTTTACCTCTTATTCATAGAGTAGAACAATACCATGGTAGACTTGTAAGTGACTGTACTGTAACTCTAAATTATAATTATGTGTAGCCTTGAACTTGAATCTTGAAAAAAAAATATATAAATATAATATAAATATATGTAGCCTATTGACTATTGCCCTATTGTAAGCAAAGGTAAGTGTAAGCTAAGGCTCAAATTATTTTTTAGGCATATTTTTAATAGTATCTATAAGCTTAGTCTCTAGCAATAAAGGCATACTCATACAGGCCTTATTGTTAGTTTGGCAGATTAATTATTTTGGATCACTGTGAGTAAATGTATAATTGTAATAATGAAGCAAATAATAGCTACAACTACATCCTACAGCTAATACTAATGAAAATCTTATAGAAATAATTTTGATGATTGAAAGACATGGCCTTTTCTAACCTTAGCCTTATGCCTTATTAACGATTAATTTAACAATTGTAAGATGTGACCAATACCTTCTAGACATTTATTTGTATAGTAAACTGGTGCATGGGTATGAGCAGTATTGGCTGAAGTGGCCTATAGTAATTGGGTTGAAGCCCTTATGTCTGCTCACTGTTAATGCGATATAATATTTATTCCTCCTGCAACTGAGCTTATAACAAAAAACCTTTTTTTTTAGAAAAGTCTAGACAACCAAGAAAAAAGGGAGGGAGGCAAGGATTGAGCGGCAAGCAGTGGGTGGAAAAAGATTTTAAATAATAAAACTTTAAAACTAAAAATAGAAGAAAAAAAATTGATTCAAACATATTTTCTATCATCTATGCACTTATTGTGCAAAAGTAAAGCCTGTGATGAAAGTCTATGTTTGATTAATACTATTTTAATGTATGTTATATTTCTAATCTTACTAAATATCAGCAATAAAATAAACTGTCTCTCTTGAAATTGTTTAACTATCCCTGTACAACCTTATCACTGAGTATTAGATAACACATTTTTAATTTTATTTGTATTTATCATGAAATCTTAGAATATATATGTACATAAAATATTTATACATCTTGTTTTCATGCAAAGTTTCATTTTTCAATTTGTTTATAGTTTTATAGTTAAGCTAACACCAGCTTATATATTTCCCTACTTGTACTGCGATAGCAGTCTAAAATTCGGCCTATTTGACTATAATTTACCTTTAAAAAAATTCTAAAAAACCAACTAAAGAAGCTTTTGGAAATCCACTTAACAATATAGGAGGATGCATGAAAAAAGACACAATGAAAATGTCAACTGTTGTCTTCATCAGTAAACAAACAGTAAAACACAACAGAAATACAATTAAATAACTTAGCTGTAATGCAGAATCCAAGAGGACTTTTTAATACCATGTAATGTTCTGAATGCATTGTTGGACAGACATCAATCATCCCATCTGGCCTATGTATTATTTGTGGCAGTGTATGCACACAATGGTACTTATAAAGTTGCAGCTAGATAACAAAACACATTTAGAACATTACACTGGATAAATAATGTGCTGTCTCAAAACATTTTAACTAAAGTTAGATTTCTTTCTATCTAACCTCATTGCCGTCTCAACCATAAATTATCATAATCGATATTACAACAAAAATATATATTTATATAAATTCGATTCCATTTGACATTTGGATACTTTCTCTGGTCTCTTTCCTGTGGGATTTTTGTTAATGTGCATTATATCTTTTTGTTGCTCTCTCGTCAAACTATATACTTGAAATGCCAAAGAATAAATAGTAATGAATTAAATGTAGATCATGCAATTAATTTGGTAATATTTTTAAAGAAAAAATTTGTCTTTTGATAGTTTAAATAGTTTACTGTTTTTCTGTCCAGGAGATCTTCAGATACCTTTTGTAAATGGACCACTTTGAAATATTTAATAAAGTTTAAGGCTTCATTATTTCATATGTATTTTCAGAAATGTTAGATGCCTGGTAGACTTATTATTCAAGGTCAGAGGAAGAAACGAAGAGTAACCAATATCATGGCAGAGGGAGGAGAAATGTCCAGTGGTTCTGCAAATGATGTGTTTCGAATGGAAGAAAGACCTGAGCATGGTATGAAGGTTCTTCAAGGCCTTAACAAGCTCAAGCAAGATGGTATATTGTGTGATGTGACTCTCATAGCAGAAGGTTTGTGTTCAAATAATTAATTATGTTAGTAATTTTGTATGACTGGAGTAAATGTGCTTATTAAAATTTAATTGCATACATTATCTTAAAAGAGTTTCACAAAATTTTCCTCTAAATTAGCTGCCCTGAAATGTTATATTACTGTTGTCTGTCTTGCTGTTAGGGTGGAGCTTGTGTAATTGTTAGATCAGCAGAGTTAGAGAATTTTCATAAATAAGAGGAACCTTAGAATAAAAAAAAACCTAGGGCAAATTAAACTTGAATTATTAATACATTTTTTGGGAAAAATAAAAAACAACCCATTAATTATTAACATTAAAATAATTTTTTTTAAATTAATAAACCAGCATTATTAACCTGAAAAATTCTTTTCCTTTTTTTAATAACTCAGGTACTAGATTTAACTGCCATAGAGTAATTTTGGTGTCGTGCTCAGACTACTTCCTTTCCATGTTCACAAGTGGCATGAGGGAATGTAATCAAAAAGAGATTGAACTTAAAGGCATAACTGCAAAAGGATTGGAGAAAGTCATAGAGGTAGTTTACACATCAACCACCACTCTAGAAGGGGATGATATTTTTGATGTGATAGCGGCAGCAACCCATCTGCAAGTCACACCAGTGATTGAGTTCTGTGAGCGAAATTTCCTAAGCGGGATGAATACAACAAACTTTTATGATTTTATTAACACTGCCAAGCTTTATAGTATGCAAAATGCATTAAAACAGATTGATGTGTTCATAGCTAGAAATTTAATGCAGATTGCTAAAGAAAATACATTGAACCTGCTGACCTATGACCAGATGGTCAGCTGTTTAAACAGTGATAAGCTCTGCTTTCGCGAGATGGATATATTTCACATCACCTGGGAGTGGCTTAGAATGGATCCCAAACGATTAGGCCATGCACCAACATTAATGAAACTCATCCGCTTTCCCCTGATTAACCCTGCTGATTTAGTGCATCAAGTTCAGAGGGTTGACCTCATGATGTCAAATCCAGAGCTGCGACAGATGGTTCTCACAGCCCTCAACTACCATGTTGTTCCTCACTCACAGCCTTTATTGAACACATCCTCCACCCGTCTGCGCTCATATGTGGAAAGATTAGTAAGTGTAGGTGGGAGAGAAATACATCCAAACCCATGTCTTCATGATGAACTTTTGGTGTTTGACTCCAAAATAACCTCCAGCAGTTTACTGAACAGGCAAGAAATTGCCACCTTACCCAGTGCACTCAGCCATATGCAGGTACTGGTTTATAATAACTTTCTCTATGTATTAGGGGGCTGCACCACTCAGTGTGCTCATGGGGAATCTGCTGTAAACTCAGTTCTTCGGTACGATTCCAGATTTGACACTTGGTTTCAGGTGTGCCCCATGTTGAATAAACGGGCATATTTCTTTGCAGGGGCATTGAACAATAAAATATACTCTGTTGGTGGCAAGTTTAAGGATGGAAGCTTAGCCACTGCAGAATGCTATGATCCAGCTGAAAATACCTGGGAACTCATTTCTTCAATGCCTATGTCATACCATGCGCATGCAGGTGCCACTTATGGAAATCACATATTTATATCTGGTGGATATTCAGGTAATCATTTTACCCCGGACATGCAGCGCTATGATCCGCTTGCCAATGCATGGGAAGACATGGCACCTATGCTCACACCCCGTGGTTGGCATGTCATGTGTGCATCTCATGACAAACTCTTTGTCTTTGGTGGCTGCAATCTAAATGTGAACCAACAGGCTCAGCCAGTCATGCAATCAGAATGCTATGATCCAGCAACTGACCAGTGGACCATAGTAGCACCATTGTCCATTTCTCACAAGGAAGCCTCGTGTGTTGTGTACCGTGACAATATCTATGTTTTGGGAGGTTATAATGTGCAAACCAAAACCGGACAGAAGCTAGTTAGCAAGTATGATGTGTTTTCTGGTATTTGGGAGACAGTTGGAGCACTTCCTCGGAGTCTGACTGGTGTTGGCTATTGCACAATCAAACTTCCCTCTTATGACCCAGAAGAGCTTCAGGCAGAGGCTGATTAACTGCTCTTTCAGAAATAACAAGATGATTCTTGTCACAAATAGATCTTACAAACTTCCTTTCTGTTATTAAATACAAAATTTATAAGTTTTCATGATGCAG
The DNA here is from genome assembly GCA_944989445.1 of Ampullaceana balthica. Taxonomy (NCBI): domain Eukaryota; kingdom Metazoa; phylum Mollusca; class Gastropoda; family Lymnaeidae; genus Ampullaceana; species Ampullaceana balthica. Next base: position 2,550,172 of record CALYLW010000011.1, on the reverse strand, counting down.
AATTTTATTTTAGTTCTAGGCTCAAAGGGCGTAGATTTTGATGTAAGAAATACTTAAATGCAAGTAATAACTTTTTAATATCCAACTCTCCTGTAGCTAATTAAAATTAATTGTCTATTTATGGGGCAATGAACCAAAGTAAAAAATTTGTTTGAATTATTCATATGAATATTATAGTATTAGTATGAATAGTATAAGTACCGTATATACTCGTTCTGTAGCCCGTTCGTTCATAAGCCGAACCAACTTTTGGAAGAGAAAAGTATTAAAAGTGTGAACCCGCTCGTAAGCTCCCCAAAAAAAAATAGGACAGCGTAAACAAAATGATACACATTTTTTTAAAAACTACAAGCTAAATCGGTCATTATAATTGTTTACTTTGTACTACCTATCTTTGTCTTTGTGCTCTTTGTTAGGCAAGAGTTACCGGAACTTTTTTTCTTAGGTAAACAGTGGCGAAAGCGCGTATATTAAAATTTGTTGTTGAAAACAAAATTTGTAAAACAAGTTATTAAAAAATTCACAAAAATAAATAAAATGATTAACTAAAGTATGTGCAGAAGTTTAATAATATTTTATAGCTTCTAATAGAGCAGTCGAATCTTGTAGAATGTAGAAAAGGACCTTGATGATCTACAATAACACTGATGTTCAATGTACATGCATGACCCGCTCGTAAGCCGACCCCCCAACTTTCCCCCCTAGATTTTGTCCAAAAATGATCGGCTTTAGAACGAGTGTATACGGTACATCAGCTTTGCCTATAGAACAGGAGTCGGGAAACCATGGCTCGCGAGCCAGATGTGGCTCTAATGATCTGGCTCTCAGACAAATATTGGATTATAAAAAAATATTTTAAAAAAACTTTTATTCAGACTCCTCTGATTTACATATTAATTGCATATACAAAACAGCATAATTGTGTTATTAAAAAGAATTCAGAGACATAATTATTGTACTTTTAGAGTTGAAATTACACAAAATGCACACATTCACTTGAATTTTTTGTTTTAAACATAATGTATTGCTCTCACAGAATTACTTTTCAAAATATGTGGTATTTATAGCTCTCTGAGACAAAAAGTTTCCCGACCCCTGGTATAGAACTATGTAATTGATGTCTAATCAAAATAAAAGAGCAAAACAGTTAAATTATTATTGAATTTAATGTATTGTCTATTTATTTCAGTCTAGCGGTCCATGTGAGCATATTTCTTATTATAGTTATTGTTAAGCTGTAAATATAATCCATGCTCTTATACTGCAAAATCATAAAGTGTTGTGAAATAATTTCTCGTAGAAGCTTTCATTTACAAATGTTTAATAATCTTTTTTTTTAATTAAAAAATTCTTATTACTATCTGTTTTTTGTAATAAACTGCCAACATTGATGCTTATATTTTGGAAAATAAAAACACAAAATAATGTGTGTTCATTCATTTAAATCAGCAAGAATTATGTCTTCTACTATGTTTTTTACCAATTCAAAAAGGGGATTCTATCTATAATTGGCTGGAAAAGAAAAAGGCCAATTGAGACTGATATCAAATTTTATTTCAAGATTTTTTAAAGCATTGCTGATGTAATTGTGCATAGAGCTCTTGGCTGAGTATTGCTATAAAAATACTGGAAATGCTGATTTTTAATAGTAAACTATTTGAAACATCTATTGCAATACTATTATTTTTTAAATAGTGATATGCTCTTTTCAAAAATATATTTTTTTAAAAAAATAATGAATACAATTTAACAGTCAAATAAATAAACAATAATTTTAATTTATACCTTAAGTTAAAAGTGGAGGGAGGGCCTTGTTTAAAAAACAAAATGAAATTGTAAATAAAACACACATAAACTTAAGGAACATCACATAAAATATTAACATAATTTCTATTTAAAAAAAATTAATTTAATGCTAATTAATCTAGCCTGGAGATTAATATGGAATAAAGCACTTGCTTTCTATTAAATAAATCCCCCTTATATTTTCATTGGTGCCAAATTGTAATTTAATTAAGAAGGAATTCATTAATTAATTTGTGAAAAATGTATGCAGGCACATTGACACATTGTAATGTAAAGCTTTTGAAAAAAAAAGCATAAATCTCAATGCTGTTCTAAGATATAAAAAAAGGTGCTTTAGTTTTAAGTATGTTATGAAATAATTGAACATCACAGTTAAATAAAGGAAATTTAAATTATTCCTTATATTTGTGTGTTGGTAAGCGAATAATATTTTTGTTTTTAATGACTTCAGTATGTGGGCCTTAAAGTTTTTTTTTCTTTAAAAAGGTGCTGATGTAAACAGAATTTTAAAAAAACAAGAGTAAATATGTTTTTTGTGTTCTTATTTAACTTCTTGTAAAAAAAACTTGTTTGTGTTGGCCTTTAAAAGTGAAGAGCTGGTGTGATTTATTTGAGATTTAAGTTTAATTTTTAAAATCAATATTTGACTTTTTTATACCTATTTGAGCACATATGAATTGCAATGATTTTGCTGAGTGGGTTTTTTTTTCCTTGTATATAAAAAAAAAGTTACCATATGAACAAACATCTTTTTTAATGATCCAAGATAGCGTTTGAGAAGAAGATACAACATACATTTATGGCTGTCACCTTTATTACCTCAAGTATTAAAGTATTAATATTATTCATAAATGTGTCTAGCACCACTGGTGAACCAGTTGAAGGATGATGCTAGTTAATATTATTTATTTATATATCCCCAACCCCAGAGCCTGAAAACATTTAACATCCATGATAGACACTGAGAGGAAAGTATAAAGTATAATGACTATCTTTCATCCTAGGTTGTGTGGCCATCTGTTACATAATTACTTACTTTCTTCGGATTAACTTTTTTGTGGTTATATTTTTTTACGTTCAAGTGCAAGTTTTTGTCATCTTAAAATCAGAATTACATTTTCTTTTTTAATTTACTGTCATAATTTGTCATTTGTTGTGGACATACAAGTTGGGTACATCATGTAATGATTGTCTAAAAACAAAATTTTGTAACTTGTATTTAAAATTAGAGCAAATGACGAATACCCAGGAAAAGCAAAGATTGTTAAACTCAAGGGCACTTATTGACCCAGTTTTATTAGTAAAAGGTTTACTTTAAATAACTGCACACCAAAGAATCTCAGAGGATGTAAAATTTAATACCTATATTTTCAATGTCTCTACAAAATTCTAAACTTTTACCTAATCCTTATTGGTTATAAATCATTGTGTTAAAAGTTAAGCTTAAGTGACACAAGGAATACTATGTAAAGTACCTTAACTATGTTTGATCAGTCTTTAAGCCCCTGAAACGTTATCCCTCCAGAACTGCAACATATATTTAAAGATTTTTTTAAAAACTTCATGTTAATACTAATACTTAAAACAAATACAAGTTCATTGTTATGCAAACTTTTGAAATTGAGCTTTTTTTTATATTGATACAAATTCAGATGTGGCTGTTCTCTGTTCTTTATATTTTTTTCTGGATATTTCAACTATATTCTAGAAAAGTTCAAGAATCATTTGTCATAGTTTTATATTTCCAATGTTCAGTGGTAAATCTTATTAAAAATAAATGTCTATTCAAATACTGGTAGTAAATAGTGATGGATGTTTTGAATAATTGAATTATTTTGGAGTCCGTTTATAATAAATAAGCATAATAACTAAATCTTTTCTTAAAAAATTAAATACCTGATAAAATATTAAACAGTCTGTTATAGTGTAGTCTACACTAAAATCCCTTTTAACAGAACTTCATATTGTTATTTAGTAATATTTTGTATGCATTGCGCAAGCGGCCATTTCAGGTCTTGGTACAGATTGTTATGTTTAAAGCAGAGGTCAACAAATTCCAGCCATAAGGATAAATGATCCATTTTCTAGTCCACTAAGGCATTTTCATAAACCAGAGGCTCCTGCACAGGAGGTCTGAAAATGTTTTGAAAAACAAGTTTGGTCTTAGTTTTATTTACTTCTCACAGAGTGAACATATTGATGAGCAAATGTGTATGCTGTTATAATTTTATGTGATAAACAATTTTAAAAAATTAAGAGTGCGAGCTCTCATGTTAGGCTGAACTTGCTGCTCTCTCCAAGATTTAATTTTGTAATAATAAGTAGCTTTCTCAACACGCTGATGTTCACCCTAATGACATTTTGTTGCTGAACTCTCATCACTTGAACCTCATTGGCCTGTCTCTAAAACATGCAAAGTCATGTTTCCCAATAATTGAACCATTTATTCTAACATTACTGGGCCTTCTTGACCCCCTGAAAAGGCCTAATCTAAAGACATTTGCTGACCTCTGGCTTATAACTTAACTATATGATTCTTCCTAAAAGAAATTATCTCTAAGTAATCACTAACAAATGGGATTTTTTAAAATTCCCATATTCATACCAAACAAATAGTAATTCTTTTTATTGACTTTAAAAGTAACTAACACATTCTAATCTAAATAAACAATCCTATTTAAAGTGTGATTGTTTTTTTAAAAGGCATGTTTATAATCGCATGCCATTTTTTAAATGCAAAATTATGCATAATTTATTTAGGAACGAGCTTGACTTTCGTAAATCTGTTTAGTTTTTCTTATTTTTGCTGAGAAATGACTGGCCCAAAATGGCAAATAAATGTCAGGCCAGACCATGTTATAGACTTGTCCTTGTTAATTCATTAATCTGACCCATGGGTTCATCTGGGTTTGTGATAAAACCAAATCTTTGTGTTTTTTGTGTGAGTAAACCAGTGCTGGCTTATAATTATCATTATACCGTGGTATTTAAATCCAAAGCCAAATGTTTAACGGATCCAATCTCATTGTGTTACTGTTACTTTTCAAACTGAAGCTGGGGTTAAAAAAAATCAAGACCAGCTATTCTATGTAAATGAATTATGTTTGGTATTCAATTTTCCCGTTGATATATTCATGTGTTTTGTATTGTGTGATAAAATCATGTTTAACTATCAAGTTAATAAAACACAATCCTTATTGGTCTATTCTAATTAGTTAAAGAAAATTGTCTAATTATAGAGTTCCCATTATTTTCAGTTGAAATTTCTGATCAATTTGAGTAACAGTTTTTTAGGATGCTAACCAAGGGGGCCAAAGAAGTTAACTTAATCTGAAATTTGAATTAAATACCATTAAATCTTTAGATCTTAATTGATATTGATGTACTGGTACAAATGATTCATTATGTACCATAAGAGGGATAATAAATCCGAATGATAGTACAAAACAGGTGTAATGTTACTCTTTGGCAGGGTCCTAAGATTATCTCTTATAAAATCTGAGGTCATACAAAGCAGTGTATTTTACCAATTAAGCAACTCCATGACACTTCAATCAGAACAATGTGTACGATCATAGTTGTAAAAAAAAATGTCCATTATTTTCTATGAAATTCTTTATTAAGCTGCATTTTTATTTAAGGTTGACAATTTTCTCTAGCTGCTTTAAAAAATGTATTGAGGTGTCAGTATCTGACATAATGAATTTTTCGTAACTGTACAAAACTTTTATTTAATCTCTGTCCTTATATGATGAAGTATGAAAAAATAAATGTTTAAAAATATTTTCTTGCTTTTTGAATTGATTTGTTTTTTGATTAACCATTAATTTGAAAAATATATTTTAAAAAAAAATCAATAAGTAATTTGTATCAATATTAAGATATGTAGTTTCCAAACCTTTCTATTATAACAATCTTAAAATCCTGTGTTATGAAGTACCAAACATTTTCAAATATATGATGATGCTAAACAAAGACACATTTCTAAATTAATTTGCTTAAATTTTTGGGGAACCATAAAATAAAATATTTAAGTTAAGTTTCAGCTAATAAAATTTAGGATTGTTTTGATAATTCCTTTTGTAGTTCAAGTATAAGGACCAATCACAGTAGCTTCCATGAGACAAGGCCATTCCCATTTAATTGTGGCATAGTTTTTATATATGAGCTTACTCCTGCTAGTTTCAGGTTGGCTAGACCCAAGATCATCAATTTTCTGGGAAAGCCATTTTCTCTAAATATACCTTATACATTTAAATTTGTCATTCAATATCTAACAATGAGATGAGGTAGTTGATAATGCTTGTAAAACATGTTAGTTTCTCACATTTTTAAATTTTTTTTTGTTAAAGAAAGGTAATCATTTTCATATGTTATCAAACCTGTTTACTTTTTGGGATTTAATGTGATTTTTTAAAAAAATGTCCATAGTTTTCAAGACTTGAAGTTGCACAAATCAATTATTAAAGTAAAAAATTTGTTTAGGAATAGTTTGTCTCTTATGGTGATGAAATATTCACAGGATTAATTTACTGATTCCCTAAACAAAAAAGCAATCTTAAAGTTGTTAACTGAATTTTCAGGCTTGCTGTTGATTATTTTAGTTAAAAAGCAACAACGTATACTTGTTTTATTTCAAGAAGTTCCTATACTGGCATTAAAAGAACTCTAATAATGAAAAATTTATTTAAAATATTCAATATCACAAATAAAGCAATACTTCTTTGACTATGAATGAGAACTGGATTATCAAAAGATATAAAGAACAGAAGGTACCCAGGTATTCAACCTCTGGTACTGTTGGAGGAAGCAGGTATTTGAAATCCTATTTGAAATGGAAAGACCAACAAAAAGATTAATGTTTTTTATTTAAAAAACCGATCAACATAAATTTGATAGTGTTTCAAAAAGAAACATGGTTTAACATCTTTTTGAAACACTAATCTATATAGGCAAAATACCACTCAAATATTGATCCCAATAGCAAGCCATTTGGAGTTTACACTGCCATGAAGGTTCCTGTAAATACACAGGTATACATTTACATATATATTTTAGTTTACATTCAGCTCTTAAGTCTTTAACATCTGAAATCTATAAAACATTGTTTTGTTTAATAAATGCATAAAATGCATTTTTTTTCATCGTGTTTTGATTGCGCTTTTTATGAATCTTGCACAATTTTCAAAATTGACAGTTCTATTTTTGTGAATCATGCACATCCAATATAAATAATATTTTATTTTTCAAGCTCTTCAACCATGCATCACGATAAATATCACTATAAAATATAGATACTTAATCTTTAAATAAAGTTTTATCATTTTATTGAATGTGGTAATATGATGTTTATTTTTTATTACAGCAATAGAATTTTAAAATTTATTTTATTTAAGGAAAAAGTTGAAATTTTTTAAAGGTATTACTTCTTAGTCAACAATAAATAAAGAATAAATTATAATGTTGCTATAATTTATTTTGAGAGAATAAGGTGCACATTTCTAGATAAATAAGATCAGTGCGATTAGACTTCACATGATTTTTAAAAATTCTTACATTGTCCCCCATTAGGCTTCAAGTTAAGGCCTTACATCTGTACAAACTAGTAAGCAAATAAAAAAAACCCTTAAAAACCAAGTTTTTGACTATAAATCCTTTATATAGGAGATATAACTAAAAGAATGTTCATTATTATACGCAGCGCAAGACAATCCAAAATTTAAGTTATGTCTCGTAAAACATGTTTAATTTTTAATAAGTATTGTCAATATAATATGCACCGAATCGCGCAACAGGAAAGTATTAAAAAGGTCGTTCCATATAATACGCACCGCGACACTCTATCTCAAAAATAAACGTGATACATAGAGATAAATAAAAATAATATAAAAATTCAATAATTTAATTACAGTACATGCGATCAATCTCAAATTTTGATACATCATTTTTATCATGTATCCGTGGGGACGCGGTGGTTGAGTGGCAGCGCGCTCAACTCGCGTACCGATGGTCACGGGTTCGAATCCATATCAAGGCAAGGATTTGTTCCCGGTGCCTAGGGCGTCCCTGAGTCACCCAGCTCAGAATGGGTACCTAACACTAGTTAGGCGGCTGGGTAATGCGTGGAACCCAAAAAGATGTGGCCTGTGAACGCTGCATCACTTGCCAACAGATCATCTGTCATGGTCTGTGGACGCAATTATCTTCTCCATAGAAGGAGCGTCTGTATTGATAAGATAAGATCTTTGGCACGAAACTGCCTGCAAAATTTCAGCTCGCTAGCTTACAAGGAAGTGGGTTAAAAATCGATACAAAGTTTTTTCGGCAAGCAAGCAATAAAGAGATCAGACACCACAAGTTAATATAAAGGATTTAAAAAAGAAGTTGTAACACAGGAATTTTCCATGATTTCCTTAGACCAGGGGTCTCCAAACTTTTCTGCCGGAGGGCCGCATTATCTGTCAAACAGGAGTTTGGGGGCAGACTACACACAGTTTTGTGGTAAACTACAGGTAAAAATAGAATCTTCTTTTTTAGATTAAAAGGTCTCCAGGGGCCGGATGAGGGCCTCGCGGGATCTGGCCCGCTGGCCATAGTTTGGAGACTATTACTTTAATTGTTGGGAAAGTTTGGTGTTCATTGATAATCTATAAATAAATTTCAATGAATTTCCTTAAAAGTGGCTGGAGTTGTTTTAAGTAAAGATTAAAATTCAGCATCATTTTTAATTTGGTCAGCTTTTTAAAAAAATGTTAATTGCAATCTAGTCTTCAAATATATCTTAACAGAATTGTATTTTAGGTCACTCCTCTGCAAATAGTTTTTAAAAATGTGATTTTTAATTTTATTATCCTTGAGGACTTCTTGATGATGAAGTGTTGGTTAAGTTCACAACTGACCATATCCTTTTTTTATTATCGCATAAAAAATATATATGTCATGAGCGCCCCATGGTTTCATTTTAAGTTTTAACTTTCAATTATCCAAGGAGGTTAGAAAATATGTCCAATTTCTCTTTCCTTCTAATCTAATTTCATATTCTGTAAGGTTGAGATTACTCTCTTAAAGCTTTGGCTAAAACCTAGGCAACCTGCAAAATTGGCTGAGCAGTACCATGCAACATAGTCTGACCTTAGGACTCTCTGGCCGCCTTAGCCTCCATAGCTATGCCTAACCCTGGCCACAAAGTCAACAGGTGCACCACTGTTTCAGAGGCTAGGCTGCAATTACAGAAGCTTGAGTCCCTGTTGTGGTCTAGCCTGTTGAAATACGAGTTGGGGAGGCAGTGCTCCATTCTCATTTGTGTACTACTGTAACCAAACTCAGTTTTTCAGTTTCCACTATTGGTCTGTTAGAGTTGAACTGGGCATGTTGGCATATACCCCTCTGGCAGTCATGATGTCGGCCCATTCCTGGTACCACTTGTTCCTAAAGTGGTCTGCTACCCAGGTTTTTGTTCAAGATAAGTGACTGGGACATCTGGTTGGGGTTGGGTTGCCCTGATTTTTGACAGGGAATTTGCCTTATCATTGCCTTATCATTGCCTTAAACATTTCCATGGCTCAAAATCCAACTTTCCACAAAGTTTTTCAAGTTTAGTCACGTCATTCCAGATGGCGTCAACCAAGTGGGTATTAAATTTTTTCTGGTTTTCGTTCTAAAAGAAAGAATGCATGGGCCTGAAAATGTTTTTTTATATATATATTTATTTTATCAAAAGCCAAGGAATCGGTGAAATGATAAAATGTCAGATCTTAGCTGCTACTGAGTGGAATGTCTTTTCAAAACCTGACAGTGATCAAATTTGATTATGGGTCCTTGATAAACAAATCTTTATAAAATTATAAAAATATATAATTTACCAAATTATCTGTATTAATAATACATGTATACCAATGTGCAGAAAATGCTGATTGGAAATGTATCGCAATTTAAGAATACTTTTTTAAGTTATTATTTTTTTTTAGCATAGTTTCAACAAAAAATTGAGAATCTTTCCAAAGAGTTGGCTGAAATAAACTGTGAGACAAAGAAATTAAGAATAAAGTTTAATTGATAAAACTGATACCAGTACATGAATATTAATATAACATATGTCATTAAATTTGCTAACAAAAATCTCACTACACAACACAAAAAACAAAATTTTAATCAGTAATTTAAACCAAAAATGATGGTGTGTGTATAACCCAAAACTGATAATTTTGATTGTTATCTTAATGCTTTTTTATTATTTCACATGATAATATTATTTGATGTCTACGTGGATTTAAAAATAGCAAAATTTGAATTTGGAAAACTAATTCTGCATTCAAAATAAAAATTTACATTTGATATCACTGCAATTTCAAGTTAGTATTAATTTTAAATTTAATACAATATTCTAATCCATGTTTCATAAAAACACTAAATCTACTACAAAGCTAATAACTAAAAACTATTCCACTGAAATCTGATTAAATACAACATGCTTATGTATGAACACTATTTTAAATTCAAATGGGATGCATCAAACAAATTTTAAAAAGTCAGTCAATATGGCATATCTAATTTGCTAATTAAAATATCTACCTTTAATACTATAATTTTGTAATACTTTTCCCAGAAACCATGCTGACCTTTAAAGTTTGTCCTTTATTTTACTTGGTTCTAAAATTATGTTTTAATACTGGCTGACCAAAAAGATAAGTATTTATTCATCATATTCCTAAAATAATAATTTTTATGAATGAATTGGTTTCTTCTTCAATGACTTGTATCCATTATGAGAGCAGTACAGCTTGCAACAAGTTATAAACAATTTTTTGTTTGTCTACAATCATAATAACCTTCTTAAATTTTTGTTTGTGTTTAGCTTGTACTTCTTTGCAAAAGGTCATGACCACAAAGGTAATACATTTTTAAATAGAAACCAGATAAATGAAAGTTGTAAGGATCAGTTCTTCGATATACATTATATTTATTATAGTGAATGCGTTAGTAAAAAATATAAGAACATATTATTTACCTATTTGAAAATGTCACGTATGGTTGTAAAATTAACATAAAGATGTTAATAAACTCAAGTGCATAGTGCAACAGCTTACAATCAAATCTTTTTTTCACATCATTTTAAAAATGAAAAAGTTTCTGCAGCTTTTTTTTGTTAGTAAGAAATGACACAAACTATTTATTTAGAAATAGGCACTTCTGTAACATAATTTTTAAAATGACACATGAATTATCACAGACTTAGCTAATTTGGAATGAGGTGTGCTTATGTGTTTGATTATGCACAAGGTGTCACATTTATTTTTTGATTGTTTAATATTTATAAAAGCTAAGATAATTTGTGAACAAAAGTTTTGATATTACATGTAGTTTTATACTTTCATAAAAAATATTTATATGGTAATTCTATAGTAAAATAAATTAAGTCAGTTATTGCAATATTTATCTCTTTTTCAAAGAATATCTAAATAAAGTTTAATAACATCTTTAGGTATACAATGGTTGATCAAAAGAGAATTTATACTTTGCTAAAAAGCTTGTACAACATCAAAATGAAAATCAAACTTTTGGATTTGGAATACATAGATAGAATTGTGACTGAAAAAATGTGGTTTATCTTCATAACCTTTTGAATTATTCTCTCTTAATGAAATTGCAATTAATAATCAAAATAATCTCCAGCTCATATTGCCATTACTGACTAGACAAGATAACAAAAGGTTAATGAACGTGTTTCCTTTTTTTTAAAAATTAAGGGTAATAAAAAAATACCAAACACCAAAATTACTAGCTACTGTTTCAAACACATGCAAATATTATTGTCAAATATATAAGTGTAGTGAAACTATCTGGTTTCAGAATTAACAAATGTATTCTAATTGATTAAAGTTAAAGAAAACATTGATAAAATTATTTCTTTGTGTTGATATCCTAGAATTACAGAGCTAATTAAAGATACTTTTAAGTTGATAGTGTTTGGATATCTCGTGTGTTTTACTGATATATTAAAAATTAAGTTATTAAAGATTAAATAAACATTTAAATATATGTCACAACTAGAAATAATAAGGTCCCTGTTGTATTTTTTCTTTCGTAACTGTGGGTGCATAATAAACTCATGTCAATCAAGAGAGGGAATCAACATTGCTTATTTACCAGAATAAATATTTTAATAACTTCCATACTACATACATGATGCTACAGGGTTTTACCACATTAAGTACATATAAAATTCTTATACAATTCTTTAGGATGGTAAAAATCTTCCAACGGCACTATGTCACGGATATAAAGACTAAATGTCTTTATGTCGTTTTTTTTCATGGAGTTCATGTTTTCATTGGTTAACCAATACAAACATTTTGAACACAGTTGTCAATTTCTTGATCACTATTATAATTAGAAATTTTGAGCTAATTTTCAAAACTTACAATTATAAATTCATTTTCAGGATATTGATTCTCTAATTATATTAACATTAACAAGTTTCTTCTCAAGAATTTCTGCCTAACTTACTGGGGAAAAAAAAACAGAAAAAAAAGTAAAAATAATTGGCCATTTGAACATTTTAATGCCCATCTTTATATCAGTGTTGCAGTTTTGGAAAATATGAGATTTCGGCCTCAATTTGTAAAGCATGGTTGGAACTTCTTAAGTTAAAGGAAAATTCTGAAAGGTGTTACTTTCAAAGCCACAGCCATTTCTCAGGTTAAAATTTTAACATTTATAATTTTCTCATTTTATTTTAATTCATCAACAATTTTTTTTAAATTTGTGAAATTCACATGAAATGAACTTGACTTGAAGTTCATTTCATACAATAAATAATTTTATATTGCTACAAATCTGAGAACTGTTGAAAACAAAAGAAACAGCTCTTAATTTAACTATTAGTTCATTATATAATGATTCTCAAGTATATAGCAGAAAAAAATCTTACTTAAAAATGCATTTGTGAAGAAAAGGAATACACATGACACAGGTATGATGAAAGACAGAAACTTGAATGTCATGAAAAGCCAATAAGCACTTATGGATGGATAGCATGGTGAGTAAGGACATCTAGACATTTTTGCATGATTTTGAATTATTATAGAGCAGCCATTAGAGCAACAAAACAAAAAAAACAACTGTAACAAATAGAATTAAAACAAAAACACTATTTTTATGACAGACAGACACTTTTAAAAATGTTTAAATTATTTAACATTTTAGGATATAACACTATGAAAAATTGCTTTAAATCAAATTCTCACACATACAAATATTGCTTTTAAAGAAATTTTACACTAGAAATAGCAGTAAAAAAACATAGAAATTATGTGACAGACATATTATCAATGTTTCCTCTAATTTCTCACAGCATGCCCACTATATTATAATTTTCTAAACTGGTGTGCAGTCCGATTCATCAAAATCTACAGTTGTTTTGACACAACGTAAATACATATGTATTGAATAACTATCTACTGCATAATAAGTGTTACCATAAATCTTTAGAAACTAAATTATATATTTTACCAATTTATTTTAATTAAAAACTCTCTCTTTTTAAAAAAAATCAGTATATAAATGCATTTGAAAAAAAATATAAGCAGTTATAATTTATACCAGCTTTAGACCATGCATAATTTTATTTTTAATGAGTTCTTTCACACTTATGGTTTTGATAATCTTTACAACCCAGCCAATGCACGAGTTGGATACAACTATTGCTTACAATATATTTTTTAAGATTTAGATATTTTAATCTTTAAATACTGTCTTTTTGTACCAAAATAGTAGTCATTGAACAAATAAACTCTATTTGTGTTTTCATGTTAAATTCAATTCTAACATAATTTAACCAAAAGCAACATATTATTTTCTGTATGTTTAAAAAAACAATATAAAGAAAATACTAAAAAGGCTTTTACTAAAATTAATCTGGTAGTCATTTAACCTTTCATGCAATTTTTTTAAAAGTGAAAAAGTTAAAAAGTAAAAAATAACAACTAATAAGTATATTTATCACAGATGTTAAGCTGGATTTATGCATTGAAAGCTATTTTGTGGTTCAAATCTAGTTAAATGTTATTGTCCAAAGCCTTTGTAATGTCTTAAAGGGAAATTTGTTACAGGAAAAACATCTTTTATTTTATCAGAGTTTGTCTCTCCACAAGTTTTTTGAATAATCCATCATTCAGGGTAATCAGATGATCATATGATCCACTCTCTACAACTCTCCCTGAATCTAGGACAACAATATTGTCTGCTGATTTGATGGTGGACAAGCGATGAGCAATAACCAATACTGTGCGTCCAACCATTAAACCTTCAAGTGCATCCTGAACTTGATATTCACTCTCTGCATCCAAGGCACTAATTTAAAAATTGGAAGAAAAAAACCCCAAAAGATCATAAGTTTATGATATCTTTAAAAAAAATTTGGTAAATTACCTCAAAAAGGATAAAAATGAAAATCTTTTGAAGTATTCTCAGCTCAAATAAAATAAATAAAATTATATATGTTTGAAGCTCCTTTTTGTTTATGAAATAATTTTTTCTGACAATAAAGCATCTAGCTGGTGTAATAGAATGGTTTTCAACATGTTTTGTTAACTATTTGTTTTGCTAGCCAATGAAGCAAGGTGCAAAGGGACAATTTTCTAAAGGCAACACTTTTTACCTGTTTTCAAGAAAAAGATTTTCAGCTAATTGCAGTTTATTCATGAAATGAGGCAGGAAAAAAAAACATGGCCCACCTCTGGGTAGCACCAACCCTAGCTTCACCATAAGCAGTTGTAAGACTAAGTTTCTTAAGACAAACTGATCTTAGATCTGTTACAAAACAGACTTGATTGATCTCTGTAAAAAAAAAGCCTACTATTTTCTATTTGATGCAACCTATTGTCCCTACAGTTACAAACTATTGTGAAAATATTTTTATAGCCTTTTAAAAAATAATTAGAGAGGTTACTTTTTAAATACAGATTTTTAGTTAACAGTTGGCTTTGTTAGAGACTTTCAGAAGTTCAGGATAATAACAGCAGAAGTTGTGTTTATATATATGCATATGTGCTTTCTGCAGAAAAAAACTTCCCTCTGCCATACATACCCATGGGCAAAATCATCTAAATCAATATTTGACTATCGTCATGTGTCATGATACTTAAGAACAATTTGTAGTGAATATTTTTCACCAATACATCCTGTAATTCCTTATTATGGATTTTAATGATTTACTTAAAAACCTTATTAATAACCACATGAAATGGTACATGATAGATGTTATTTTTTCTAATGGGGGGGGGGATGAATTTCTCTAAAACATATATTTTGGAGCTTCCAGAATCTTTTTTTCAGATATATCATAACTCAAATTTTTAGCAATATAAATACAACAAACAATGACCCTGGATGAACAACTCATCATTTTTTCAATATTTTGAAAAAAGTTCATTAAAAGTTGAAAATGTTTTGTCACTTGAAACTGAACTTTATGTACTTTACCTTGTTGCTTCATCCAGTATAAGAATCTTGGGATTCTGAAAATGCAATTTCAAATAAAAATACTGTTAATTATTAAAGAAAAGGATGCTATAAAATAAAATATTTTACAATGGCTTAATTTAAAAGTCAACAAAGGTAATATATAATAGCTGATTTTTTAAAAATATATGCCATCAAAAAGTTTTTTAAAATATACCTTTAGAATTGCTCGGGCAATGGCAACTCTTTGACGCTGACCTCCTGTAAAAAGAAATCAGCAACAAAAACAAAATGAAAATAAAGCAAAGTAGATTTTTAGCATCAAGTACTGGACTATAATTAAAAAGGGTAATATATTGAGGACTATGTGCAATGCCTGCGTACTATATAAACAATGGAACAAGATATGTTTAGGCTTAAAAAATAAAACAATTTAATGGATGGTTTTGGTTAATGGCTTCTTCAGCAAATACAAAACAAGAAAAAAATGACTTAACACTTAAGGTCTCTTGGATCAAAATTAAGCTTTGTTTTTCCAGTTCAGAAATCCTGATTTATAACCATAGCGCGAAAACATATAACAATAACATCTAATTAATTTGATATTTCAAAATTCATCTACCTGATAACATTATTCCCCTCTCACCAACTAAAGTATTGAAACCATCTGGAAATTCCTGAATGAAGTTGTAGGCATTGGCTTTCTTAGCTGCATAAATTATTTCATCAATTTTAACGCTTTCAGGATTCTCTGATCCATATGAAATATTCTCTCTAATGGTTGTTGAGAATAAAATTGGTTCCTATGATAATAAAAAAACACAAATTTAGAAAAGAATCAATTTAAAACTTACCGTTAAAATAAACATACTGTATATTTTAGTAGTGAAAATATTAGTGTGAATTCATCACATGTAAATTTCTAAAATTTGTAATAATTTTTTTTCAACCAATAAGAAATAAAGGAATATTTTTTATTATAAGTCCTGGCTTATTGCTAAAAAGTTATCTAAATTTAGAGCTAAGATTGTCCAGGTCACAGAATACAAAGAAAACATTACTTAAAATAACTCGAAAAAAATGATTCAAATGTTTTTAAAGAAATTTTTTAACTTACCTGACTGACTATTCCAATCTTTGATCGCAACCATTGAGGTTCAAAGTCCTGAATATTATGTCCATCAAGAGTTATGATTCCTTGTAAGAAGAAATCAAGATATATAATACTCTTGGTAACAGTAAGTCAGTCAACCTTGTGCTTCTATAATAAATCAGATATTATCATCAATTTGTACACCAAAAATTACAAAAAGAGAACGGACACAAACAGCAGCACGAAGTAATGAAAAAAAAATCAAGTAAACGTGGAGACATGCGCACTGCGGTTGTTGTTACCTGCCACCCCACGACCTTTACTACCATCCCTTGCCAACCAGAAACTGTGATTGGCTGACCCTAGAGAGGGTTAGTCATGTTCGCAAAAAAAGGGGGAATAGAACGAGCAGAAACAAACATTTAAAAAAAATTTTTTTTAGATGTTTCCGCTGGGATTTGAACGCAGGACTTTCCGCATGTTATTCTGTGAAGGAACAACGCAAGTGAACGCAAGAAGCATTGTTCCCTGCCCCCCCCTTTTTTTCTTTTCATCCCACTATGTTTGCCAACTGTGATCGGTCGACCCCAGCGAGGGTCATTCGTCATGCTCATTTGCACATACTCGCTTTGGTGAAATATATACATATAGATGAGTACAAAAAATGTTATTATAATGATATAAGTGAGCAATCAGTGTGTTGCTTATGAAGTGTGTTATTTGAATTAATGTTTTGTCAATAAACATTAGTCATTGGGAAATTCAGGCCTTGTCAACATTAATGTTTATGGACTTAGGGTTAGTTCGAACAGTAAAATCTGAGCATCATATTAGTAACTATCTTAATTCCATCAAATAGAATGAGCCATTCAAGGGCATCAAATGATTTTTTTTCCAGGTTTCAATGTTGTTTTTGCCAGACTAATTGTTTGTTTGATTTACCTGCATCAGGATCATAAAATCTCAGCAAGAGTGCACCAAGAGTTGACTTTCCTGAACCACTTGGGCCAACAATGGCTGTGATGGATCCAGCTGGTATGTTGAGTGACAGGTCAGAAAAGATTTTGGCATCTGGTCTGGAGGGATAACTGAATGTCATGTTCTTCATGCCAATCTCCCCTCCAATAGCATTCAGCTTGATTGTAGGTTTAGACATGAAATCTAGCTCTGAGAAAAAGATATCATGAAAACTAGCTCTGAGAAAAAGATATCATGAAAACTAGCTCTGAGAAAAAGATATCATGAAAACTAGCTCTGAGAAAAAGATATCATGAAAACTAGCTCTGAGAAAAATATCACGAAATCTAGCTCTGAGAAAAAGATCATGAAATCTAGCTCTGAGAAAAAATGTCATGAAAAAGGAGTGAAGAAAATCTCATACAACTAACTACTATTTCCCTCGTCTGTTCTGCAATGTCACATTCATAACAATAAGTTGATTAACAATAACAATCAGTCAATAATTAATTCACTTTGAACTGTTTAGCAAAAGTCATTTGTCAATAGCTACTATACCTATAAGTGGCTTGCGATCTATGAGATTCCAGATTCTCTCACTAGCAGCAACTCCTCTATTGAGCTCTGTATAAAAACTAGTGATACCTATGAAATAAAAGATTTCATATTTTTATTTAATGAAAAATTGTATGATTGCAAGATCCATATGTAAAACCTGATTAATAATAACAATCGTGACATTCTCTTTTGGGGTCGAGCTCTACACTCTTATGACCCGCTCATTGTGTTTCTGGCAAGCCTTATCAACCCGGCCTTGCCATAAAGATACTTTTCACAGTTTTCGGAACCGAACCATCCAAATCCCTAAGCAGCGTCGGGCATTGGGTCAACAGGTCTCCTCAACATCGCACACATCCGATATCACTTCTCATGTCAAACCTCCGTTTGGGTGATGAGTGTCTGATCGCTTTTAGGTAGTTTCCACCAGGGATCAATTTGCTAGGGCGCGGCATGAACTGGTAAACTTTTCTGGCCATGTCTCCAGATGCCGAGCCCTGGAGCCACTTCTCTCGGGAGTGGTCCTTTAGTCATGATCTGACCCCCAGCTGGGTCATCAGGCAATTGGTTTGGGGCCCTGTCAAGCTGCGGCACATTGAAAGTAGGACTACTCTACCCTAATAACTAAATTTATTAATAATTTGAGAATGTGTATTGACTTAAACGGTTAATAAATTATTTTTTTTGAAAAATCTGTTCCAAAAAGGTTAGCCTACTTCATTGGGGTACACATAGTTATATTTCAAAAAATGTAATAACAAATTAACTCTTTTAAAATTTAATTGCTAAGCTTCTTGATGCATTAACAAAAAAAACAACAGGTATATACATGTATATACTAGACGTAGTGAGAAAAATTACTTAGTATGACTTATAACAAATATTTTGATAAAGATTTTGACAGCATTATGAAAAATATCCATTTGAATGGCTTCAGATCATTTGACGTTTGTTTAGTTAGCAAAGTTTTCCCTGAATGTAAAAGTTAAATGATCACAGTCATGTGCTAAATAAGCTATATACAAAAAATTAACCAGTCTTTTCTTCATAAAAATAGACGGATTATAAACATTTTCTACAGAGCGAATTTCGGAACGCAAACTAAACAGGGAATTTATTGCTTTTAATCCATAATATACGTAATTTCACTCAATCAAAGCTAACTTTACTTGAGGAACTATTTGAAGCAACATCCATTAAATTGTAAATTGAAACACACATTTTGGCAGATACAACTTTATTGAAAATACATAAGATCAGTTGAATCAAGACAAGTTCTTAACCCCACAGTTAGAGTTAGAGTAAAAAAATATACAAATTCAATTGTTTCCCATTTTGTCAAAATTTACCAATGTGCTCTAAGATCTAAGACACAAAGAGAGTATAAAGCAGATGAAATACTTCAGTTACCAGTTAAAATGTTTATTGTTTTAAAATGTTTCATACTCAAATGAAAAGGGGTTAGTTACCTTTTTTTAGCAATTACTTCAAAACATAGTGATAGTAGTTAATGCTTCACTGTATACCCCCAACATGAAAGGAAGAAAAGCATTCACTATTCTAATTTAAAATCAGGTTTAGCATCTATTAATACATGAAATACAATTGAAACAAAAGCTGTAACATAAAATTTGATAAAATAAATTGGTTAAAAATCTTTATTACAGAAAAAGAAATGCTCTGAAAAAATGTTAACTGCAATTTTATTTAGACATAATGTTTCATATTTACAGAGTAACAAAGTATTTGAGAGATTTTTAAACCAGTGAAATGTGGATATCTATTCTTTGTTTCTATGTTTATTTAAGTGCAAAGGTAGATTGTTGGAACTTTTAAAATTCATCTGTGTGATGAAAAACCTTGAATCCTTATCAATTTAGAACATAAGGAGTGGCATCATTAATAAAGGACAAAAACCTTCACAGAGAGATGAGAACTTTGAAAGCAATATTTACCTCACAAAGGTTAGAACAACTTCAAAAAAAGATGGCACAAAGTTAAAGATCAGGTCTAGATGAGGTTACAATATGTCTTAACCACACAAGATGGAACAAATTCTTATAACACCAATGATAAGATAAAATAGGAAAATAAAAATAATATATGTGGAAAATCAAAGTTGAGCTTCAGCAGACAGGTGAGCCTCTAGCAAAAAACATATTGGGTGGGTTTAAAAATTACACTGATCTGAACAGAAAAAATATTTAATTTTAAAAATTGCTTTAATATTATTTAATTTATTATTAACTAAGCGCTAACTAACTCATAGATTTCAATTATAACAACATTACGCTTAATTTACACCAATTTTCAACACACGTTCTAAGAATTAATATTTGCAGTATAATAAAAAAATAATAATTTGTTTGAATCAATGAAGAAACTTATCTTTAATCTTCAGCCTTGAATTCATACACAAGGAAAACAATTGTTTGAAGGAAGAAGGCTTTTAATTTTGAACTTATGTTAATGATAACTTGAAGTGCATACCATTCAAAGAAGCACCAACATAAGCTGCATACAACAAGAATGCAGTTAAGTCTCCCATTGAGATGTTGGACTCTGCCATCATTTGGCCCCCAAAGTAAAACACAGAGATTATTATCACATTTCCAGAAAACCCTGTCTGTAAAGTAATATATAAATATATTCTTAATTCTATTTCTTTGATGAAATATTTTGTTAATCAATATCTGCTTTTAAATTATTAAATAAGGAAAATTGACTTTATTGCTTTAAAAAAAAATTTTAACAGTGTTTTTGTAACATCCTTTACAGTTTTAGGAGAATAGTTGTTATACAAGGAAATAAGTTGTGGGAATTTTAAAGTTTTATTTTGATCCTTACTACTAATGAATACTTACGAAACCCCAGAACATGGCACGAGCTAAGGACTCCTTATAGGACAGCTGAAGAACTTTTTCAACACCATCAGTGTAGGCTTGGCATTCTTTTGGTTCATGTGCAAATGCACGAACAGTTCTTATTGTGGCAATTCTCTCCTCAGCAACCTGGGGGAAATAATTAATATGGTAAATGAAAATGATTTTAATTTTTTTGAAATGGGTAAACCTTGAATGGTTTTGAGGCCAATAAAAACAACTTGGTCAATCTAATTTTCCCTTTTCAAAAAATACAAATTCAAATTTTCAAAGAAGACAAAGAATATATATTTTTCAGAATTAAGTAGCCACTCTTAAGTTTACCTGTGTGGCATCAGCAAGGGAATTCTGAACTTGCTTTGTGATTTTCCTTAGGTAACGACCATATATAATGGAACCTATTGCAACTGGTGGTACAATGCCCATTGAAATCAGAGTTAACTTGGCTGATATGAAGGTCTGGAATTCATAAATCAAAAAAATATATTTAAAAAATGAGCCATTTAAAAAAAACAGCCTGAGCCCAATTAACCTTTTTTTATTTTGGAATAGTTTACTTTCCCATTATTTTCTCCCTTTGAGGCTTGAAATTTGAATGCACACTAGTTTATAATTGTTAACAAGCATAAACTACAATATCATTTATTAAGAACTACTTGTGAGAAAGGCAACAAAATGAGAGGAAATATATTTCAATGAAAGAGTATGCTAACCATCATGCCAATTCCTGTAATTGCTTGTAAAATAGAGCGAAATCCATCAGAGATGTTCTGTGACATAGACTGGGCTACAACCTGTGTGTCCACTGCTAGTCTGTTGATCAACTCACCAGTTTTGGTCTTGTCAAAGAAACCAACCTCTTGGTGCATGATCCTGGTAAACAGTTTTTCTCTTAATCGCTTAACAATCCTCTGACTGGCACTCTGCAAAATGTACACTCTGCCAAAGTTGGCAAGGCCACCAATAATGAAGATAACAAATAAGCTTGCACAGAAAGTCCTCAATGTTGACATCATATTCTCTTTCTCTGATGTGTAAATGAGATCAATGATTTTTCCAATGAAAAATGGTACTGAAAGAGTTACAGCACTTGATATAACTAAACAGCATATAGCCCCTGAAAAATCAAAACAAAAATTGAACTGCACGTTTGAAAGCAGATTATAATTGAAGTTTAAGATTGATTTCACATTAGAAAGTACATTCACTAAAGCCATTTAATTTGCTTCATAAGAAATACTTTAGGAAATGTATAGTTAAATTAACAAACTATTTTTTGCTCACAGTATCAGGTAAATTGTGTACCTTTGTCAAGTTTTGTTCACAGTATCAGGTCAACTGTGTACCTTTGTCCAGTTTTGCTCACAGTATCAGGTAAATTGTGTACCTTTGTCAAGTTTTGTTCACAGTATCAGGTCAACTGTGTACCTTTGTCCAGTTTTGCTCACAGTATCAGGTAAATTGTGTACCTTTGTCAAGTTTTGTTCACAGTATCAGGTCAACTGTGTACCTTTGTCCAGTTTTGCTCACAGTATCAGGTAAATTGTGTACCTTTGTCAAGTTTTGTTCACAGTATCATGTCAACTGTGTAAATTTGTCCAGTTTTGCTCACAGTATCAGGTAAATTGTGTACCTTTGTCAAGTTTTGTTCACAGTATCAGGTCAACTGTGTACCTTTGTCCAGTTTTGCTCACAGTATCAGGTAAATTGTGTACCTTTGTCAAGTTTTGTTCACAGTATCAGGTCAACTGTGTACCTTTGTCCAGTTTTGCTCACAGTATCAGGTAAATTGTGTACCTTTGTCAAGTTTTGTTCACAGTATCATGTCAACTGTGTAAATTTGTCCAGTTTTGCTCACAGTATCAGGTCAACTGTGTACCTTTGTCCAGTGCTTCTCAAAGTATTCATCCATCCCAAGTTACAGATTCCCCAAAAGGTGAAACGTTTAAGAAGTTTTAAATGTAAAAAAAAATGTTTTGAAAAGTTTGAGAAGCACTGTCCTGATTTATATACTTTGTAAGAGGCTTTATAATATTTATAATAGATTTAGCATTTATTTATATTGATGATCATTTTCAGAATCATAACCTTTTTAAATTATCTAAATAACAGCCAAACAGTATTATACAATGAGCCAAACATTATAAACAACCTGCAAGTTTCCATCTTTCTGGCTTTGCCAGACCTAAAAGTCTTCTGATATCTACTGGCTTTGGTAGTGATCGACGGGGGGCTTTTCCATCCTCAGTTAGCTTGTTAGCTGGTTTTTTAAGTGTTGTGTTCTCATTTCTCCGACAAGATCTAACAATTTGCCTTGAGAGCCAAGATGGTCCCTGTAAAACCTCATCAATCAATTGTCTGTTTTTCAGCTTTGACAGTGTATGATAGGTTCTTGAATGGTTTCTATTTTGTTTGGAATAATTTTCAAATCGGTTTATTAAAAAACTGTCAGTGAGACTAGTTTTTATATTTTTGTATCCACTACTTGATTTCAGTAAACTCCTGCACAGTTTTGGACTAAAACTTGGTATTTGACTTAATCGCTGACATGACAATAGTATGGCCATGATTATGATGCTTGACTATTCTTCAAATTCAATAAGGATTTTTAAGTCAGTTTCCAATGACTCTTATTTTCACCAGTCAATTTAGTATCTGTAGATAAAAGAATAGTTTAAAAAATAATATTTTAAGTCTAAATTATTTGCAATCAATACCCGTAACATAATTCGTAAAGACAGTCCCAAGCCAACAACCCCTTACAAAAACACCTGTAAAACAGAATGAAAAATTGTGAACGAAGTGAAAGTTTGAACAAAAGCATTAAGACTTACAAAAGCATTAAGACTTTATAACTTTTTCATTTAACCTTAAAAGTTTTGAATGTATGCAAAAGTTTCCTTCTTTTTTTGATTACCTAGCTAGTAGACTCAATCTAACAATCTTAATATTTCATTTTGTAATGTAAACAAGAGTGATTATAAGTTTGGAGTGGGAGTAAAATAACAAATGAAAAAAAAACAACTAAAATATATGATCATAACGGTATAAACCCTGAATAACATATAGACCTAATTATACAACAAAGAAAAAAAAATGCAGTTTTAGAACATATGCTAAATACACATACAGTCGGACCTCTCTAAGTGGAGCTCAAAGGGACCCGAAAAAAAATTGACTTACGGAGTTTTCGAGTTAGGGAAAATGGCGTATTAGGCGCAGATAAATCTAGGACAATGTTGATATTGAGAAGGGGGGGGGCAGCCATACCAGCTAGAAGGCTTGACAGGAAAGAGAGGCGGTGTCTGATGTTTCATATGGAAGGAAGCCAACTTGCTTTGACATACTGACACAGGCCCGTGAGAGGAGACAACTTCCCTCCTCTCCCCCACTATACTCCCTTGACAGTGGGATGGGGAAAGTAAGATTTTTCTTTTTAAAAAGTGTTCTGAAATGTCACCCCATAGCCTTGGAAAATTCGACTAAGGGAGGTTGGAAGCCAAAAATCTGCGAGTTAAGGAGATCTAGAATACTTTAGTCTTATGGAATTTGGCCGAAACCTAACAATTAATTCGATATAGAGAAGTTTTCAACTTATGGAAGTTTGACTTAGCGAGCTCCGACTGTATATATTTAATTATCTAATAGAAATTTAAAAAACATTAATTACTAACACTGCTGTTTCTGCTTAGACTATTACAGAAACAATAATGTAACATAACATTTAGTAATAATGGTTTACTGCCGAAGTAACTAATAGCTATAGATACAGTACAATTTATAATTATTTTAAGTATAAATTAGTTACAGATCCAACATTTGGTAAAAGGTAACTTCAAGCAGACCAATCCTTGGAAAAACCATACTAATTACTGTAGGTGTGTGTACTTTTAACATTCCTAAAATCTGTACAACAGACAAATGAAGTTGAATTGGCTTCGTTGCATACAGGTTTTGGTAAAAATATAATTTAATGCTCTTCTTAGTTTTCTGAATTAGGGTGATTTTAAAAAAAAATGTCATCTATTACCCGTACAAAAAGTATTTATTTACTCAGAAAATGTTTGACCCTATTTTCGCCTATTGTACCTACAGCAAATGTTTGTTGGTCCATGTGCAAAATAATAAACTCGAGTTCAAAGTTGCACAGCATCAATTTTTTGTTCAAAAGTTTGTTTTGTTGAGCCTTCTCGTCCATGAGGGGCATCTACCGATCATCGTCGGCGTCTGCGATTCCTCCAAGGGCATAGGCCACCTACGAGAGACCTCCAGGCATCTCTATCCTGGGCCAGCTTCTCCAGGATCTTCCATTCATGGCCAATTCTCTTGATGTCGTTCAAAAGTTTACATCCCACAAAAGATATTATATTTTGTCAAAATTTGCTGCGCTGTAATTCTGGCGGCTGGATAGCGAAATCAATAGTGCGCTCGCCTCACAAGCTGAGGGGCGTTGGATCTAGCCCACGTTAAAGCCACTATAAAAATGTTGATGAGTGACTAACGCTAAGAAAGTCCTCCGCTGACCTGGAGAGAGATGGGCGCCGCCAAGGCCTACTAATGGAAACATTAGAACCCCCTACGACCTCGACAAAAGGTTATTGGACAACAAAAAAATTGTTTAATTCTAAGCTGCTGCGTGGCGTCAGTCAGATATCTACATGGCTACACTGCCGCCTGTTTTTAAAAATAACTATATCACATTTTCAGGAGAAATTCTGCATGCAAAATAAAACACAACAAGTTTCACATGATATATGACACCAGTTCCCAACCTATGGGTCGCCATCCCAAGTTGGGGGTGGCGAAAGGTTTTCTCAAGGGTCGAAAACTTATACCGTAAATTAAAAGAATCATTCACTATAAAGCAATTTTTTAGTTTTAATGAAATCTAGAAGTTGAGAATCGTGTCTTTCAATTGAAAGATGAAATCTAGTTGTTCCTGGAAGTGGAAGGGAAACATGACCTTTTGGTATATTTTAACAACAAATCACAGTTGAAAAGAGTAGCATATCTAGCAGATATATTAGAATAACAAAACAGGCATAACCTGAAACTTGAGGAAAAGTAAAAAAAATATAGCATTTTATGAATATCTTGGGGCATTTTAACCAAAAATTTGAAAGAGGACATTACTGGGCTGAAAGAAGAAGAAACTAAAGTGACACGAAATCCATTCATTGCTTCCTTTGATGAAGCCAGCATTCCAGATGAATTACAAGATGAATTCTTGAATTTGCAGAAAAATTTCTTGGGATGCAACTTTTTTAATGAAAAATTGCTCACACAATTCTGGTTTGGCATGAATCATTCATACAAAAATGTGACGACTCTTGGCTTTCAAGTTTTAGTTCCATTTGTCTCTACTTCCTCTGAGAGAGTGTATCTTTTCTAGTCTTCTTCATTTAAAAACAAAAGTAAAATATCAATTAAATTTTGAGAATGACATGAGGCTGGTGTTCATAAAAAATCAACCACTAATTTTGGGGCTGGTTTGCAATTTCAACCATTGCATTAAATAAATTATTAAACATAGTTTAAAGTAAAATTAAAATAAAAAACTACTAACACTATTTTCTTTTAAAATTACCTTTTTAATAATGTCTTTTTTCAAATGTGTCATGGTTGCGGGTAACCTGGCTTTTATAAAAATGGGGCGCCACCTGAAAAAGATTGGGAATCTGATACAGGAAATATAAATTTTGTTTAAGACTCTCCCTCTTATTCTATACAGTCTTACGCTTTTGCATGCTTTAATTAACTTAAATGGCTTTTGGGAAGAATAATAATAAGCCTACTTTGAATTAGTACAGAGTTTGGTCCAACCATAGTAAAATTCTTTCCATCATGAATGCAAGTTAATAGATGTACTTCATAATATATAGAAAATACAAAGTTAAAGGCACTGAAACAGTTAATAATAGTTTATAACAGCTAAATCCATGGTATTAATGATTAATGGTATGCAGGTCCACTCAGGTTCTTGTTAAAATTTATAAAAACATAAGATTCCATTCACTTGAAAGACATTTAAAATGACATTTTAATCATTCGTATACCCTCCGCCCTCCACAACAATAGATGTCAATAAGCAATGCTATATAAGTAATTAGCAGTAATAAGAAATTAGATATCATTAACATAGAAATATATTTCATGATCATACGGAAGGGGAAGGGTGGCTAGAAAATGTCAAGTCATAAAATGACTGACTTCAATAGATAGCAAAATGACCGGTACTAAGATTAGACGTAATAACTAGCCTACATGTTACATACCAGTAATAGAATATGTTTTCTCAAAGGTTTAACACAAAGAGAGGTAAAAAACAATTAATTATTAAAACTATTAGTAATACTTTAAATACACCCATTCTTCTGGGAAATTATTTTGATAATCATTATGATAATGAATAATCATAATGATGTTAATGTATAGGCTATATTAATAAGCCTATATATAGTGGGACCCACTTAACTCAAGCCCTGGTTAAATCGTCAGCTCTATTAAGTCAACGCTTTTTTTTGGAACCGCTAAATTCTCTCTTTGTCTTTGCATTTTTTTCATCGGTTAATTCGATTTTTTAAAGTCGCCAAGCCCTAATATTTCGAGCACAAAAGAGTGCCAAATTTGCAACTTAATGTCAGTTACCTCGATCCCCGTCTGTTCGCCTAGCAATGCACTTTGGCATTTTTAGTTCAAAACAGTGCTGACATCTCGCTTTGTTCGAGACTTCCGGCTATTGTGTTATTCTACGAGATTTCAATAAAAATTACCGGATGTTTTTACTTTTAATTTGATTCCGTGTGTGAATGAGTATGTTTTCACCAGAGGTACTCGAAAATCGTGTCAGTGGTCTTTAATCCGTCATCATTTCGCTGTGCATGTTACATTATTATTAAACTTAACTCATTTTCTGATGCATTAATCATTTTTTTTTATAATATATCTTTAGAAAAGAAAATAAAGGTTTGTATCGAGAATCGACGGTGGTTTTTATATAATTAAATAAAAAATTATTATTATCCTTTTAAAAGTTTGTTGTTGCTTTGTTACCAGTAAGATACGTAACTGTGACTAACACGTGTCTGACGGTAAAATAAAATCGTTTTCTTAATATTCTAGTATATATATAATATACACGTCATCAATGTTGTAGGTCGAATTCTGATAAGGTCAAGGCCGCATTTGTTACTATTTATATTACAAGCTACACGTATCATTTGATTGACGGAGGAAATTCGAGTGCGGTCTCATAGTGACAGATATCCTGCACGTCAAAAGCATTTAACTTAAAATTACCATATTGATATGTTTATTTTTTTAAAATTCGTCAATTCGACGGGCAATGCAAACGCGCCATGGGATGAGGCGAGGTAAAAAATTTGACCTTTAACGCATGCACAGACAATTATAAACTGGTAACTTTTTTTTATATTACATAATGGAATCGAAACATGACCACAGAGACGTAATCAAAGTCATTTACTTCTGCAAAAAAATATATATATATATATAAAAATTCCAGACTAGTCATAACTTTTCCAGACTATTTCCCGACTTTCAAGACCAGGAAAATTATTTTAAGAATTCCCGACTGAGTGGGAACCCTGGGTTATATTTAAATGGTCTGTAAAAACGAATGGTTTTAACCTTAGGAAGGAGTGAAGAAATATTAGGGTCCCGATATTCCGATACAATTCCGATTAATCCTCCCATCACTAATTAACGCACATGTATATAATTATAAAGAACTTTCAAGCGCATGTTAATATTTTGCCGCCATATTGGTTTTCGTTAAACTCGATGATCGGTTATCTCGGCGCCATTTTTCATACCCCGAGGCCGTCGACTTAAGCGGATCCCACTGTAATATATACTACATACCAATTCCATGCAATGACAATAGTCATTAGCTAAGGCTTTTACTACTATTAGTATTAGCCTAACAACATATAATTCATATAGCCTTTAGTCGTTAGTCCTTTGCCTATAGTTTTAGATTAGTATATGGCTTATATGATATGCTTCTAATTTAAAATCAGTTTAACTGTAAGTGTAAAATTTTTTTTTACTGTGGAAATAACGCTAGGCAATATTCCCACGCCCACAGCTGTGACTGTGTGAATAACGCTAAACAGTCAATATTCCCACAGCTGTGTGAATAACGCAAGCCATATCTAAAATTAACTAAAATAAAACAGACTAAAACTAAAAACGAAGTAGCTCAAAAAATTAATTCATAATAATAATTAGGCTTATTAAAATTGCTCTTACTCTTATTTTGATTTTGAGTTGCGACTATGACTATGAATAATTATCTGTCAATTCATGATGAACGAACCCTCAGATTAACTCTGAGAAACCCTAATCGATTCCTACTACATGTACTACTGTCTACTACTACATGTACTACTAATGAATGAATTGAAATGACATTCATGATCATTATTCATCATGACATTCATGATGGATGACGATGAAATTGATGATGCAATTATTTTTACCTTATTTTTATTGAAATCTTAATTAGTTTAAGCCTCTGCATTAACATTCAAGGCTCTTTATACTGAAGTTTCTATCACTTAGTTTTTTCCTTTCACAAATAATTTTCCATAAAAAGAACTACCATTCAAAAAGAAGTTACCTGTCAAAACCACGACCACAACAGTCTACAGTATAATTCAGACCGGATTAAGGTATAGGGCGCAGCCATTTTGAAACGTGTTTACATCGGATGCTACATGCCTTCATGTATTCGTATACAAAATAAATAGGTACAACTTCTTTCAAATCTTTAAACTTTAAATGTTGGGATCTGAAACGTGGAGTCTTGGCGTTGCAGGCCGCATGAAATAATCCGGAAAAATTGGATTTAGACATTTAAAAAAATAAAAACTGATAAAATGTTCTCAATCTTTATTAACAGTTTCGAAAGATAGACAAGACTATCCTGTCATAATCTTCCTCCTTTTCCTCCTGGCAGGCCACTGGCAGCAGCTCTTAACAGGGCCTAGATAGCCGGGCAATATTTACCTTATTTGAGGAAGAAACTAAGATCCTCGGTATGGCTTGAAGAGATAATTATTACCAAATTCTTGGTACAGTTCATCGTGGAGATGGGCTCCTCACACAAATGTGATTATACGTAAAAAAATAAATTAAAAAATATTTATTAAAAAAATAATACAAAAGCACATAGACATAGTCAGCTTGAGCATCCATCAAAACCTCATAAAGTTGAAGCACAAGAACAAGTCTTTCATAAATTATCTGAGCTTTTCCAGTCACCTTCTTGAACTTATCTTTGAGGCCAAAAAATTGAACTGCCGCTCAACTAGTTTCATTGAAGAAGTGGTCAAAATAAATGGGTAGGCCTAGTGACTCAGTGTCTTGAAGTCTGAAAATATTGTATTCACATAGCCTTGTAATGACGTAAGAGTACTGATAGTATGCTACGTAGTGATGTGCATTAGTCATCGAGCCATTTGGGATCACCCCCTTACCCCTCCCTCCTCTGTTCTCAAATTTAAAGAAGACTCATCTCATGAGTTTCCTTGTTAAGGCTAAGGCAACTTACCTCAGTGAAGTAAGTAACTTCATTTGCTGACTCTGTAAGCTGTTGCAATAGTCGTAAAATGCACTGAACTACCAGTGCTCTAAGCCTCTTTAATATAATTATAATATGGTTGATGCATTTTACGTTAGAAATCACGTTGTTTAACTTCGGGCTTAAGCTGCCATGGGCCTGCAGATGGACAACACAGTGTAGTGCGATGTCCTCTTTCACACCCTCCTCTTCATTTTTATTTTATTTTGCGCCACTAGTTCCTTTCCACTCCCATTATAGTTTGCGCTTTGTCAATTTTCCTGCAAAATTCTTTCCCTTTAGCCGGCACTCACAATGTCATCACACCGGAATTAATGTGAGCTATGTTCTTCCTTCATACACAAAAAGAAAAAAAACAACCTGAAATGGTATGCATGTAAATGTTTAACCTATTCACACATTTTTTATCTTAAATGTTATCTTTTAGGTTAGAATTGCGCCCTGCCCACTGTGTTTGCTGAAATGCCTATGTTGCCAAACTAAACATTATTTTCTGGAAATATTATGTATTAATAATCTTTTCAACTATAAAACACTGAGTGACAACCCAATGCTGTGCCATTAGTTTATACACCTCAAAAGTGTGCAAAGCCATTTTCAACTTTTACGAAGTCATTGATTTTGAACTTTAATATTTGGTATACAAATGTCAAGATCCCTCCAGAAATGACTCAAATATTTTTGTTTACTTCACAAAGACATCTATAGAAATTGAAAAATACATGGCTTGGAGCTAATTTACAACACTGACAAAAACTTGGCTTTCATGAATTGTTATAGCTGGATTACACAAAATGATTGTTGCTGAGTTTTTTTTAAAAATTACCTATCAACACAAATATTTTTGGATTAAATTTTTTTTTAAAGGACAACCCAATAATAATCACGCCAAATAAACCCACCTCTCATCAGATTTGGAGCTGCTTTGAAACAAGTCATTAAGGCTTAGTAAACAACTAACTTTTCACAGGGATAGTTAAAATCAATGTTTCATCAAATTTTGCAAATTGATAAAGAGTTAGCAAGTTTAATTTTTCAAACTATAAACAAATATCAAATTTAACCAAAATTCATTTAAAAACTACTTCCATTGACCAAACTTTTGTCCATAAATTCTGATTATGTTAATGTTATAGTTATAGCAGCCAGACCTTAAGGACTGTATCATGACTGTATGTACCAATACAGTGTACATAAATATATATTCAACCACTCAATTATCTATATATAATTGGCATCCTTCCGTCTAGACCAGTGGTTCCCAAACTTTTTTGATCCGTGGACCCCTTTTATAGTCAAAACTTTTCCACGGACCCCCAAGTGAAAAAAACTACATAAATGTTTAGTTTAATAAAAACAACCCGTAAAAAACCAAGTTTTTGACTATAAATCCTTTACGCATGAGACGTAACTAAAAGAATGTTCATTATAACACGCAGCGCAAGAACATCCAAAAATACACCATTGCAGTTGTGTCGTAAAACATGTTTAATATAATGCGCACCGATCAGGAATATGTTTATAAAAAGTGCTGTCAATAACATACGCACCTTATTGCGCTACAGAAAGGTTGTTCAATGTAATACGCACCGCGACGCTCTATCTCAAAAAATAGCATGATACATAGGAATAAATAAAATAATCCAAAAAATCAATAATTTAATTACGGTACATGCGATCGATCTGAAATTTTGATACATTGTTTTTATCATCGGTACAAAACTGCCTGCAAAATTTCAGCTCGCTATCTTGCGAGCAAGTGGGTTAAAAATCGATCAAAAGTTTTGGCAACAAGGGCGGTCGGTCGGCCGCAGACACCACGAGTTAATATAAAGGATTTTAAAAAAAAAGAAAGCGACATTTTGATGAAGTATTTATTGAATTTATCACTTTTGTTTCAAATAAAATTTAAAAAATTACTTGGATAAACGTGATTAGGTTTTATGCGTGGATTTATGTCTGAATCAATGTTTGTGAGTAGCACTCACAAGTTCAGCTCTAATTTCTAGCCGGTTTCATTTTTTTTTGTGTGTGATGAGGTTCATAACGACACTAAATTCACGTGAAGACGGGAAAGCAGTCAACAATTTCTGTACAATAACCCATAATGCAGGAATAAAAAATTGGGATCTGTTTTTGTAACCAGAGTTTGTGGTATCCTTGTTCAAACATTGGTTTAAGTTCCTAATTTTGGGGATATTTCTATAAGCTGCTTGTGTTTGTATGGATATTTGTCCACGCGCAAAACGATTCAACTGCCAGTCGGGAATATCCAAGCGAAAAATAACCTCAAATTTTGGTTTAGGTCTGCATGAATAGTTCCTAAGTGTTAACGGTGAGCCAACAAATCTTTATTTCCTATTTTGCAATTTCCAAAGATTTGGAAACTGAAAACATTCTCCTCTTCCAAAGCTTTTTTTTGTACAGAAAAGGTTTTGCAACAAACGCAGATCTGACACTTTAAGTTTTGATTAAATTGAATTGGCTACCTTGTTGTTTCAAATAATTAGTTTCCATAAATTTGGCAAATAAATCTTTCATAATCATTATTTAAGGTTAATTGTGTCGCAAATCATTGTCTTTGCCCTCCAGGAATTCCAACACTGAATTAAAGAGAGCATCGAATCGATTTAAACATGCACTATTTTATAACCAACGTACTTCAGTGTGAATAAGTAAACGATTATAGTCTTTGTCATGTAACAACTAATGTAAAGCAAATAATCTCTCATTGAAGGCATTCTTTTTGATTGTATAAACTGCTCTAATGACATATTATAGTGATCCCTGCAAACGTTCACTAAGATATTCTGAAAATAAGTGACACAATGTTATGAGAATACATTTGGTACAATTTATTTTAGATGTGCCAGAAAGTCAAGGGTATAGCTTTAACCTTTAAAAAAATATTTTAATTCAGTAAATTACATTTCACCTTTCGTATCTGTTTCCAAACATTTAACCATTTTTTCAAAAATTTAAAAACACGTTATTGTCTCCATTTTTTCTTCGGGTCACTCATTCTTTTGTCTGTTGTGGCAAACAACAGTTCATAATTATACAATTTTTCAATGGAATGCTGCAGTAGCTCAACCTTGAAACCCTAGTTGATTCACGTTAATAAAAACTTGTATTTTGTTTGACCTACTGATAGGAATTCTGATTTTCTTGCGCATCAAGCGTGACCTTTCAATAAACCAAGTACATGTATTTTGATTGGTTATAGCTGTTAAAATTACCGTAGCTCCAATTCCTTTTCTATGAAACACAACATTGTACTCCACGACTGATAGCAACTCAGATGGAATTTAATTAGCATGGGCGTAGGGAAGGGGGGCATTTGCCCCCCCCCTACATTTGAGAAAAAAAAATTAATTTATTAAATGCATTAATAAATGTTGTATTTTAACTATTACAGCACTAATTTGTAAGTCTTATTAATTTCTAAGGCTTTTTTCAACCCTTATTTTATACTGAACTTGAATTTAATTGAAAATTGTACCTGTATGGCATTGCCAGTTAAAATATAAAAAAAAGTGGGATTTTTTTGCCCCCCCCTGGAATTTTTTTGCCCCCCCTCCCTGGAAAAATTCCTAGCGACGCCCATGATTAATTAGTAGAAAAAAAATTCATCTTATTTATTGTTTTTATTTTATTTTCTATAATAATAAAAATGGATCTCAATTTTATCTTTTTTTAAAACCTTCCGCGGACCCCCTGAAGTTGTTCAGGGACCCCAAAATCAATTTTAATTTTCCACGGACCCCCTGACAGGTTCCGGGGACCCCTGGGGGTCCGTAGGGACCACTTTGGGAACCACTGGTCTAGACTCTAGATAGACGATGGTGCATCACCGTTGGGTTGGGTTGCATTTTCTGGTGTGGCTGAGTAGTCCTATCCTTGATTGACAGTCTTTTCCACAGCTTTTGAACACGAGTTCTGTGCTTCCCAATGTTTTGGTCTTTCTCCTAGCTCTTCTGTCTGCAGCCTCCTCCATCCTTCGGTCCTCCGCTAATATGACGTCCTATTTGACAACTGTGCGCCACGCAGATCTGCCTTCTGCTTTACATTACCAGTCACTTGTGCTAATTTTGGCTGCTTTCATGTCTCTCTCTGGCAGACATCTTTAAATTGGAGACGTGGGCATCCTGTCTTCCTCTTTCCCAATGTCAGTTCTCCATATACGAGGTCCTTTGCGATACGACCCAGGCTCATTCTTTTTACATGTCCTAGCCATCTCAGGCGTCTTTCACTAAGGATTGAGAACATGCTTTGGATATTGGCACACATTAGGACCTCAGTATTAGACACTTGTCCTGCCATTTAATGCCAAGGATGCAACGCAGGCACCTCAAGTGGAAGCTATTAAGCTTGCGCTCGTGGGATGTATAAGTGCATGGTCAATGTCTCGCTCCCGTATAGCAGCGTGCTGATGACGCAGGCTCAATAGACACACAGTTTGGTTTTCTCAGTTAGCTTGGTGTTTTGCCAAACCCATTTACATTTTATTTAGTTTAGCCATTGTGGCAGCTACCTTGCCAATTCTACTGTTTATTTCGTCCTCGATGGACAGTGAGTTGAAAACCTTGGACCCAAGTAGGTGAAGCTGTCCACAACCTCCAAGTTTTCATTGTCGATATTGATGGTAGGAGGAGAACATGTGTCTTAGGCCATGATGTTTGTCTTTTTCAAGCTGATTTGCAGACCAAATTCTGTGCAGGCGTTTGAGAAGCTTGACACAAGTTGTTGCAAACCAGTTTCTGTGTGTGCTAACAGTGCCGCATCGTCCGCAAAAAGTAGCTAGCGAATTAGGACATTTGTCGCTTTGGTTTTGGCTCGGAGGCGAGCAGTGTTGAAAATTCCTCCATCAGCTCTGGTGTGTAACCAGATTCCATCACTGCTATTCTTGAATGTGTATCGAAGCAATACAGAGAAGAATATTGCGAGCAGTGTTGGTGCGAGTACACAACCTTGTTCAACTCCGCTGCTGACTGGAAAGGCTTCTGACTTAGCTCCATCGAACTGCACTGTGCCCTGCATATTTTCATGAAACTGTTTGATGATAGCAAGTAGGTGTGGGGGGAAGCCAACTTTTTCCAGGATTTGAAATAGCCCGCTGCGACTGACTAAATCAAAGGCTTTCGTAAGATCCATAAAGGCAATGTATAGTGGTATCTGCTGCTCTCTGCATTTTTCCTGAAGCTGCCGTATGGAGAACACCATGTCTATGGTAGACAGAAACCACATTGAGATTCTGGATAAGCTCGGGAGGCTAAACTCTGTAATCATGTTAGTATGACACGGGTAAAAGTCTTTCGTACAATACTAAGGAGTGAAATGCAGCAATAGTTATTGCAGTCATTTCTATCACCCTTGTTCTTATATAGTGTCACTATATTTTCATCCTTTAGGCCCTGGGTGATGTATCCCTGTTCCCAGCAGAGGGACAGAAGCTCCTGCAAGGGCTGGAGTAGAACCGTCTTGCCATTCTATCTATCTATACCCAGTAATTAAAATGTTTGTACAGAGAGAGGGTAAAGAGTATGAGAGAAAATGAAGGGAGGGAATAACAAGAACTAATTTCTTTCTTAATAAGGCACACAATTCTTGTGTATTTTCAGAGCATATTTATTCTAAAATATAATAATATTCATAAATTATAAATACAATTTTTTTTTCACATTGCAAATGACAATTTGAAAAGTGACATTCTTTTACAATCTCATCTGTAATGACTGACCTATCATCAGGCGACTCCTAAGGTAGACAGAGGAAAGCACCCCCCTACCCCCAGCGGTGGGTAATGGACAAATGAAAAACGTTAGCTCGACTAAAACCAGCAATAAGGTTTTATGAAGGCTAGGATTCCAACTCAAGTTAAAAGTATCTAACCTGATATAACTATAAGGCATACCTCAGTTGTGCACAAGGCTGAGAATACTTACACAAACATGTTATGAAAGCTAATTAACAAAATTAAAAATTGGGACCGGAGCAGGTGGCTCATCAGTCAATCATATCTGTGATGGACTGACAATGTAGAGGACTTACTTGAGCTGTAGGGTCTGCACAAGAAGGTGGTCAGCCATGATGTGTCACTGATGGTGACTTTTCACATTGCTGGCATAACATGTTACTATTGTTACATAAAATATATCTTGCATTTAAAATCAATTATGCAATTTCTTAACCATTAACACTTATTTTCAGATGTTTTATACCAATAAACATTTACATGGTCATAAATAGCAGAGGATAACAAGGCCAACAGTAAATACATTCATTTTTTCTATAAAATATCATAGAAATGATTAATTCATGACTTTTTCAAAGAATGGCCTTAAAAATAGTTAAACCACAGTATTTTAACCCCAATCCAATTTTGCCTCAAGAAGAATCCCGGATCCCCCCCCCCTCACAAAAAAAAAGAAAGTTCACAATCTCTTCTTTTATGCATAGTGGATAGATTGCACCTCCAATTTTTTCAGAAATATTCATTTAAAAACCCATACGCAAGCACATAGCATGGAATTTACAGATTTAACAAATAATTAGCAGTAATCCCTTTTATCATACAAAACTTTAAAATGTACCAACAGTTATTTTTTCTGTAAGACACAAAATGAGCTTGTAAACAGTTGGGCTTTAGTCACAAGTATTTGCATGTAGCATATATTTTTACATCTCAATTTACTCTGTCAGCCTTTACGTAAAAGGCATTATGTTTTGTCAGTGACTTAAAAAGTCTCTCTAAATTAAAAAAAAATTAATTGACACTTCATAATGTAACTCATGCCTTCCAGGTCATGTTGGACAAGTCTCCAGTAACAAAGCTGATTTTTCAAAATGTTTATCTTTGAGCAAAACATTGTAATTAATTACAGAAATCATAACATACTGAAGTATACAAATTTATTTTTAAAAAAAAATTACACATCAATTTTTAACATTTAGCATAAAACAATGTTAGACATATGATGGAAAACATTTTTAAAAATGTATTTGGTGGTAGCATCTCTAATATTTTTTTATTTTTTGACAAGACAAGCCCTCTGTTGCACACATTTTTGGTGCAAACATTTTATAAAAAAATTTCATTACATAATCTAGGGCTAACAATGTTATTAAGCTGAAATCCAGATGCATAGGATTTGAACATTGATACAAAACTCTACCTGACACAGATACCACTATGAAAGCATCTATCAATGGTTTATATTTTAATATTTGAGTGCCTTCCACTTCTTTTCTACATGCAATTTCATTTTCTTACATTTTTGTTTTAAAAGCAGTAATTTATAATTGAAAATATGAGTGGAAATGGAATTAAACTTTTAGACTGATCCTATGACATATCAATCATTTTATTTATCACAGGCGTGACCTGTCAAAACAGCCCTGGACAAAACGGCCCCAGACAAATTGTTTACATTGTTTAAGTTTAAAGACAATTTAACTTTTTTGCATTTTAACCTTTTGTCACCTTTTAGGAAAGTGTTCAAATTGTAAAATTATTTCTTGTGATATTATATTATTTCTTCTCAAAAAACAATTGTGACTCGGTACCATATAGAGTAACTGTTATTAAATTGTTATGTTATTATTATTGTTTTTTGTGAACTAAACCTGAAACTGAATTGGTGAGTAAAAATACTAATATAATGCATGATTGTATTTTTATTCCATTTAACATCTATTAGTCCAGGGCCATTTTGTCTCGGGCTGTTTTGACCGGTGCTGTTTTAACCGGGGTCATTTTGACCGGGGCCCATTTGTCAGGGCCGTGTTGTCTGTTAACTCATCACAGGTTTTGTTTAGATAGATAATATATTTGAGAATACATTACCTTAATCATTTTCATAGACAACTATGGGTTGGAGCTTACTCTTGTCGCTTTTTCATTGTGGTTATTTATCATTTCATTTAAATCATGAAGCACGTCTTTTCTTGGTATATTGAACAAATCTTGCCTCAAATTTTCCAGGGTATAGTTCTGAAACTCAGGTTCTCTTAGTAGTGAAAAAAATATGCCTTCATTATGGGCTTGGCTTTCAAAAAGAAATGTTCTCTCGTAATTCCAGTCATGAAGCTCTACCAAGTCCTTCCAAGTTCCATGCAGGAGTTTGACCTGTAAATGACCAGCTACAAGCTGAATGATGCGCCTCGGCAGTCTGCGTACAAGGCAATTTGATGGAATTTCAGACCTCATTGAAATTACACTACTGCTGTGACTAAGGTGTTGATCAGCTGTTGAAAAAATAGAGATTCAAATAATTAAAATTAGCTGTAAAAACTTTCATGAGAATCTAGTATTAAATTAAATTACATAATTTTCTTAAAAAAGTGAATTTTTCTCTTCTTGTTTATTATGAATTTATAAACTGAAAATAAAATTTTCGGGGGGAGAGGATTATTTTTAAAAATATGTCATAAAATATTACCATTTTTTAAAATGCAAAGATAGACTAATGAAAATATTGTAATTTATTTTAGGTTATGTTCATGGGAAAAGAATCTTAACACTAAAACATATCTAAACTAAATTTTTAAAAAGAAGGTTTTAATATCTATATGAGTTATCTGAATTCTGTCAGATTAACATTTTCAAATGTACAAGTAAATATTATATACCGTACATACTCAGTCTATAGCCCGTTCGTTTATAAGCCGATCCCCCTTCTTTTGGAAGATAAAAATATTAAAAGTGTGTAACCCACTCACAAGCCGACCCCCAAAAATAATAGGACAGCGTAAACGAAATGGTACACATTTTTTTTTAAACTACAAGGTAAATCTGTCATTATGATTGTTTACTTTGTACTGCCTATCTTTGTCTTTGTGCTCTTTGTTAGGCAAGAGTTACCTGGATTGTTTAATTATTATTATTTAAACAGTGGCAAAAGCACGTACATTAAAATCGTGGTAAAAAAAAATTGGAAAACAATTTATTAAAACATTCACAAAAATAAATAAAATGATTAAATAAGGTAAGTGCAGATGTTTAATAATATTTTATAATTGATAGTTTCTGGTAGAGAAGTTGAATCTTGTAGAATGTAGAACAGGACCTTGACAATCTACAATAACAACACCGATATTCAATGTACATGCAGAAATCACCTATGACCCGCTCGTAAGCTCCCAACTTTCCCCCCTAGATTTTGTCCAAAAAAAGGTCGGCTTTAGACCGAGTATATACGGTAGTTAAGTTTGTGTACAAGGCAAAAAAACAAACAAAATTCGGCAAAGGCAATTAGTTATAGAAATCTAGTTGAAAAATTATATTTTCTTTGGGTAATGTGCTTCCCCCATGTTACCTCAGCCTGTCTAATGTGCTTCCCCCATGTTACCTCAGCCTGTCTCATTTCAGTGATCACAGTTTAAAAAAAAATTGTAGTAAAAAAATCAGATCAGGAAATGGGAGACTACGCATAAAAACAAAATGTGCATGATTTCTTCATTTTAGATACAATCATTGAGAATTACTTAACACATTCAGAACAAAAACAAGAGTCCTAGTTACCCTGGGAAGGAGTTGAGGACACTAATCTTGCAGTCATAACATTAGCGCTTGCAGTTGGTGTAAGTACTGACATGTTTATGTTATTATCTGGCAATTTAAAACAATTCATTAAGGCAGAATGAAGATTGGGAATTGATAGATTTATTATGAAAATTGTTTATAAGCTTGATTCAATTTGTAAATGTTTACATACATTTTACAGATGGTTTATTTTTATGGTTTATTTTTAACAAAGTCACCTTATGTCATTGACTATTGTAATCTCAGATTTAAAAAAAACCCCACAAAAAAATGTAATTAGTTTTTAATTTCAAGAAATAAAGTTAATTTAAAAAAAAAGTATATCCTTTATGATATGCAAATGATGCTCTTGATATTAAAATAACAATGGTGTTATAGATCAGACAAATATATTATACTAACCATCCAAAGAGTTGTAATGCTGAGTCGATGGAGATGCCCCACCATTTGTGTTGTAACTATTAGCTCCTTGTCCATATCCCCCCTTCTGCTGAGGAAATTGGTTGTGGATACCTGGTAGACTTGAAATGCAACTTGGCACACTACAAAAAGAAATTTGTTGCTCTGCCAAACCAACTGGGATATCTGTGTTATTTATTCGTTGGTTATTAATTGAAACCGGAATATTCCTGGAAAAAATGTGAGAAGTTATTATTATAGTTACAGTACTTACTTCTTAAAAATTTTAAAAATGTAAATGGTATTATATTTTAAATTTCCATTTACCGTATATACTTGTTCGCAAGCCAACCGTTTTTGGACAAAATCTAGAGGGAAAAGATGGGGGGTTGGCTTACAAGAGGGTATTTCTGCATGGATATTGAATATTGGAATTGGTGTTGTCATTGTAGTTTATCAAGTTCCTTCTCAGCCTTTTCTACATTCTACAAGATTCGACTGCTCTACCAGAGGCTATAATATATTATTAAACATCTGCACTTACCTTATTTAATCATTTTATTTATTTTTCTGAATGTTTTAATAAATTGTTTTGCAAATTTTGTTTTCAACAACGAATTTTAATGTACGCTCTTTCGTCACTGTTTACCAAAGAATTTTTTATTTAAAATGCCGGTAACTCTTGCCTAACAAAGAGCACAAAGACAAAGATAGGCAGTACAAAGTAAACAATCATAATGACCAATTTAGCTTTTAGTTTTTAAAAAATATGTACTATTTTGTTTAAGCTTTCCTTTTATTTTTTTGGGGGGCTGGCTTGCAAAAGGGTTATACACTTTTAATACTTTACTCTTCCAAAAGGTTTCCAGCTTATGAACGAACGGGCTACTATAGAACGAGTATATATGGTATGTTATTTTTTCTTTTACCTGATACCTAAATTAAGGATAGCTGACATTTACTTTTGAGGTTATTGGTCATGTTCTATCTGTGCTATTTTTTATTACTCAAAGAAATTAATACACAATTATTTTGTTTAGCTGCATCCTACATGTGGAATGACATCAAAAGCCCTGACCCTATTGCTCTTACAGATCTTCCCCGGAAATTCTCCTTGCAATTGCAATCCTCAAAGGAACAAGGAACTAATAGCTAGCAGACATCCCTGGGCAGTGCTCTCTGAGAGGGCTGCCTGGGCTCCCAGGAACATGGTCCGAGGTGCCTTCCTTAAAAAAATATTATTCCTTTATTATACCAAATTAGGAAACACTAAGCTGGACTGTATCAAATAGACAGTGTATTATTTGAATCATCTGTTTTTTTTATGGTAACTTTGTTTTATTGCACAACATGTCATATATTGTATATGAATACATTTAAACAGGTATGGGATATCTTTTGGCTGGGGGAGGGATTTCCCTCAGTTGTCTATATTACATACAGAGGAAAGATGCCCAAGCATTAGATCTACAGGGCTAAGGATGCAACAGAGGGTCAAAAAGCTATCACTGTCTTTGTATATCTTACAAAATTTGACCTATGATATTTGGTAAATATTTATGTTTCCTCTATATCAAAAGTAAAAGTGAAATAAACCTTGACTTCATAATGAAGTAATTCAAGCT
This sequence comes from Ampullaceana balthica, assembly GCA_944989445.1. NCBI lineage: Eukaryota > Metazoa > Mollusca > Gastropoda > Lymnaeidae > Ampullaceana > Ampullaceana balthica. The sequence goes on along the minus strand of CALYLW010000011.1, from coordinate 2,508,240 downwards.
GATGGTAAAATAGTAGCTTCAAATTATAGCTCATCTAATTTTGTTACTTGTTAATTTCTTAAAGCTTCAGTTTTAACACAAACAATAATTTCATATAAAAAAAATCATCTAGAACAGTGGTTCCTAACCTTTTGGGGTCCATGCACCCCTTCAGATGCCCAAAAAAGTTCATGCACCCCCTCGTGAAACTTGCAGAAAATGTATAATAAACTAAGTTTATTTCAGGAACACAACAGTTTTGACCATAGGCAACAGGGAATTTAGTGAGATATCTGCTGCTTCTTATGATCAATCAGCAATTTAAATCTGGGGACTGTTTTGGACAAAGCAACTCTCATGTCATCCTCTGCATTCAACTTATTCCTTTACTTGGTTTTAATCGTCAAAGGTGTGGAGAATCCTGCTTCACAGAGATAGGTTGTGGCAAATGGAAGGAGAGTCAGTACTGTCCCTCTTGGCTAGTTGTGGGTAGGATATCTGGGCGCACCAAAATTCAATCAAGGTATTGCAACTGAAGGCACTCCTCAGTATTTCTCTGGTTCTCAAATCAATCAGGTCATCTTAGCAAAGTCACTGTCATCAATGTTGTCCAAGTCACAGAGAAAAGGATTGCGAATCCGAAGGTCTTTCCTAGCAATTTCTGGACAGAAATACCCATCAAAGGACCTTTGCAATGTTGAAAGGTGCTCTGAAATTTCCCCTTTGATTTTGTCAGGCAGTGATCCCTCAGTGCTTCCTTCTGCACTAGATATTACAACTTCATCCAAGAGTGGAAAGTTGGCCAAGTTGGACTTTTCTAGTCGTCGTTGGAATAGTGGCACTTTGTTAAGGAAGGTTTGCATCTCTCAGTAGCATCCATTACATCCACAGCAGGTCCTTGGAGAGATGTGTTCAACTCATTCAAGATGGTGAAGATGTCAGCCAGGTATGCCAAGTAATTAATGAAATTTGGACAGTCAAACTTGTCAGCAAGGCCACTCTTTTTTTCTCGCAAGAAAATGGCAAGCTCCACTCTCAGTTCTACTAACGAGAAAGTATCCGTCCCCTGGACAACCAGCGCACCTCAGTGTGGTAGAACAGAACTTCATGCGCAGAGCCCACCTCCTGACAGAACAACTTGAAGAGGCAGTGGTTCAAGGCATGTGAGCGGATAAAATTTAAAACTTGGACTGCAGTAGAAAGAACTGACTTCAATGTTGGAGGTAGAGTTTTGCATGCCAGGGCCCGACTATGAAGGATATACTGGGCATTGACAATATCTGGAACTTCTTTCATTACCAGTGCTGAAAATCCTGACTTATTACCGAGCATGGAGGGAGCACCACCTGTGCAAATTGAAGAAATTCTTGAAGTCCAGTAAAACTGGTTTTCAGTGAAGAATGCCATGACTAGCTGCAGCACATCAGCAGCTTTGGTAGTAGCTAGGAGTGGCTTACAAAAGAGAAATTCCTCCTTCAGCAATCCACTGAGAACATATCTCAGAAATACAAGAATCTGACTGCATTGTGCTACATCAGTGGATTCATCCAGCTGCATGCTAAATGGAAAAGGACTTCTTCTCATCTCACACAAGACTTGATCCAGAATGTCTGCAGCCATGTCACTAATCCTGGAATGAATAGTGTCATTGGACAAAGCAACTTTCTCAACCTGCTTCCTCTGATGGTGACCACACATCAGTTCCACCATGTCCAGAGCACAAGGCTTTACCAAAGTTCTCCAATGGTGTGGGGCTTCTTGTTCTTTGCAAAAAGATATGCAACCTTGAATTATTCCTCTAGTGCAGGTTTCTGTGACAAAGAAAATCCAAGCTTGGGCAAGGTTCTGAGGTCAAGAAGCGAGCTCTCTTCTGCTTCCAGACCTCAACATTGTCATTGGAATTGGATGGATGGACTTTCTCCAAGTGCTCTCGGAGTCTAACATGCTTCATGTTGTCATTGCACAGGATTTTTCCACAGAGGAAGCACTGAGGCTTTTGTGTTCCATCTCTCTCTCTTTTTTTAAAATTATTTATTAACGATTTTGAGGGGGTGATGACAATCGAAAAGTCGTACCAGTCACAGGCTAATTTTTAACTGACGAAGTTGATGTTTTTAATGACCGTAATTGGATTCTCAATTCAAGATTTTTTATTTCAATGAAGAATAATGGCTTACAATTAACGTTTTTAAGACCTTTGCAGCATACCGAGCAATAAAAGGGAAGGAAAAAAATCCCAACGTTTACATCCTCTCAAAACAGTTAGAGGGTCACCGGAAGACATATATCTGACGTATTTGATGACAAAATTAAATTGTTTTTAGAAAACTGTGACTTAAAACACGAAATTCCGAGGAACATTTAGAGCGAACCGTTCATTTTGCGAAAAGGTTTGTCCGTCAATTTTCGACATGCGCAGAACGATGCGCGAACGAGTATAAATGTTGTATATGGCGCCCTTTAACGCGGCATGCCTTGCTTATGGTTTACATTTTCTGACTATCAGTTTTTCTTACTTTTTTTTTCTTCCTCTTTTTCTTTTTTTTTCTCTGAATGGTTCATGCACCCCCTGGAACCTGCTCATGCACCCCTTAGGGGTGCATGCACCACTGGTTAGGAACCCCTGATCTAGAATATACACGATCAACGCGTTTATCAGTGGATATTTGTTTCAAAAGAACCTTGAACATAAGTTGAAATAAATGCATTAAAAAGATTATGTAATATTCACCATTATGCTGTGAGTTCATTCTATCAATATAATCATTTAAATATATATAAAGTAGCTATTTCTGTTTTTAATATATATTTTTGAAATGATAAATAAAGTTACATAGCCAATGGACTGCTACTAGAGTTGATGCCAAGACTCTCTGAGCTAAGTCCTGATGACATAGTACTTTGCAAACTACAATGTTGATGAGCCGCACGTCCTGAGTTTTTTGAATTCAATGAAATATCTTGTGTTGTGTCACCTATCATTGTGATTCAGAAAATAAATGTATGTATTGATTTTTAAATTTTTTTATGGCAAAATTTATATTAGAAAAATTAACAATACAATTTTTACAAAGGTTATTTTTATTGTAATTATAGTAATTTATATCAAAACTTGACTTAATATGAGGGAGAGTAGAACAACAGTTTCTTGTGCAAATAATAATAAATGGGTAATTTATATATCCCAGTAAGGGACTGGGCTCAAAGCGCTTTACATGAAGATAATAACATACATATAAGTATTAAATAAACATTCACATCATAACAACCACATAAATGACAGTTCGTTACACTTAAGCTACGTTAATCATTAAATGAAATGCTGTTTCATTAATTTTGAAAATACATTTTGAAAAGATGTGTCTTAAATGCAGTCTTGAAGGACTTGGTAGTTGGAATACTACAGATGTGTAATGATAGAGAATTCCATTGTTTGGCTGCAAATTTCTTCTTTAACAGAATCATTGCTCTGCTCTATTAATTTATGTTACAAACTTGTAACAACTCCTTTTTTTTTAAAAAAGGCTCTCCACACTAATAATACTAACCAATTGAGGAGGCACAAGCATTCATTCTGGCAGATATGCCATAGCTTGACACTAACTGATTTGAACTCACTACAGAAAAAAAAAGAAAAAGTCATGCAATTAATTTTATACTTGTAAGTTTCCTTTCATTTTCAAAAAAATTGAGTAGCAGCATATAATTTGTTTTTTGTGTGTTTTTTTAAGTATGCTTTCAGCTTGTGTATAAAATCTAGGGCTTAAATTTTTAAAAATATTTAAGAAATCAATTTTGAAATATAGACACATTATTAATAAAGAGTTATTAAAAATACATATATAAAAATTAAATGCATGATAAAGGTCTCATACCTTGATTTACATTTTCTTCATGGATTTGTAATCTGTTGATTGAATCGATCGAAAGAGAAGAAGAACCTAATGCATCCTCTGGATTTAGTGACTTTGCAGGAGTATCATCTTTATCACAAGGCATTGCACATGCACCTATCTCTTGTAGGGGATCAACCTCAACAGTGTTTATGTTGTCGGATAGCTGCCTGGTTTCATAGTCTTGATTTGCTTCACTTTCCCATTTTTCATTTGTAGCATTAACTGTGAGCAATTAAAATTTTAAAATATAAAATATATATGTAACCTGAAAAAAGTTACTTAAAACATTAACAACTAGAAGATATTGGCCAGTATTACTCTGGTAAAAATGAGAAGCATGTTACACTACAATCTATTTCCTATAGGTTCCTTCATCAGATATAAATTGAAATTCAATTATGACAAAATATTTTTTTCACAATTTGTTTTGGTCACTTACTAGCTATATGGAACAAAATACAAAATAAACACATAAAAATGTAAATATATTGATATTCTAGTTTTTTCCTTCATAAGGTGTCATATCCCCCCTAAAGAACAAATTCAAAAATGTAAGGAGTTTTCCTACATTTGGATTTTTAAAAATTTTAGTAATGTTAGGAGGATATAGAAACCTGTCTGCATTAGCTCCTAACTTTTCCTCTTCTTCATTATTTAAACAATAAAAAGCACTCTTTTGACATTGTAAAAGCCTTGTTTGCTTTCAAGAATTAGTACATTTATAACATTTACAGAAAAGGAAGATGTAAAATTAAACCTAATCTTTAAAAGTCAATTAAAACATAACAGTTTTTATCAGAACCATTCAAGTCCAATATAGTTTTATCTTATATATTACACTACTAGCAAGCTGAAAATTAAATGTAACAATGGCAAAAGGCAAACACCAAAAATTCTTTAAAATTAAATTATAATTTGTAAATATTCTGTCTCAGTTTTAGAAAAAAAACCTCATTTAAATATTTGATAATAGTGCATTGTTTTCCAAAATCAGATTATAGACTTAAATAAAGACGGAAATATTATGTTTGTTACTGAATTTCCTAGTTACATTTTTAAGTCTGATCTTTTTAATTAGAATAAAAAGAAGGTGACAAAAAATCTGTTAAACAATCTAAGGATCAGGAGACATGACCTTTGACTGATTTTGTGGTATATTAATTAAGTTGAGAATTTTTATATGTCATATACGAAGATGACCAATGCTACAATAAATGTAGGTGGCTTGCCTGTCCTATTAATGCCTCAAAAGTTTTTTGCGGACGAAAACACACCCACTTATTGAGGTACTTTTAAGAATTAAGTAATTTCTGTGTATTTTTTGTTGCTGTCTTATTTATGTGGGCATTGCTGTGTATTTACTCTGAGGATTGTACTCCAATAGAGTGTCTACTGTACCAATTTGGGCAGTCTTTTACAAGTGTTTGCCAAGAAATTAAGTCTATCAATGTCCATGAATGTGAGTGAATCTTTTAGATGAACTTTAAAGCTTTTCCTTTCTCCCAACAAGCTTAATTTTACAATAGTTGTTTTGGCAGTCTAATGTCTGGGAATATCACATGAAGATGCTGACATGCTGTTAAAGGTAAACTGATTTAAGACGTCTGCTCTAACATATGAACACACAACAGTTTGCCTTTTATAAATGAATATAGATCTTTTTGCAAATATTGGGATGAACCATGTACTATTGATTATATTCTTCTCTAACACAATTTTAAAAACAATTTCTTAAGTGATACAAAATATCCTAACTGGTTAAATGTCTACCACTTTCCTAAAACCCTAAAAACATCACATGTTTCAACCTAAAAAGATTACAAAAATATAAAGTTACAATAACATGCAGTTATACTTTAAAAAACATTTTTTTCCTCACAACAGTTCTTACTTTTACATTTATTCAGTATTGATTTACCTTTTTCACTATTTCTCTTTCTTGAGTCCTTACCATCATTACCATTACCAGACGCTGATGCCATATCTAGGGTTAGAGTCAAGAGGATTCAAAGAAAGACAACACCTCTTCAATTTCCAATGCAAGGGAACTGTTTTTAAAAGTAAAATAGAAAGTAGATAAAGGGAGGGGGAGGAATTATCATGTGATTGTTAAAATTAAAATAGCATTGCCAAGGAAATTGCCTTGACTGAACAAAACTTTAAAATTCCATTGACTTAGAAACAAAATAAATATAAAGTGGAAGGTTTTTAGAAAAGTATAAGGAACAGGCATGTATGTATGGCATCCGTCCGTCCCCAGGGGACGATGGCGTTGACTCCTGCTCCTCTTCCCCCCCCTTCCCCTTTCTCCTGGCTCTTCTCTCTTCACTCCTGGCTGTGAGCGTGGCTTCCACAACTTGAATTCCTTCACGCACTTTTGACCGCCAGAGTGTGAGCTCCTCAGCAATGGACTCCCACGTTTTGTGATCGATGCACGCTAAGGACATGTCTTTCTTGTAGCGCAGGCAGGGGCGACCTCTTTTCCTCACATCAGTTGCTAGTTCACCATAAAGCAGGGCTCTTAGAATTCGCTCCGACCCCATCCTGTGAACATGGCCCAACCAACGCAGGCGCCTCTCACTCAGGATTGAGTGCATGCTCAACATATGGCTCCTCCTGAGTACCTCCACATTTGTGATTTTATCCTGTCACTTGATGTGTAGTATCCTAAGCAAGCATCGCAAGTGGAAACTGTTAAGCTGCTTTATTTGCTTGGCATAGGTCGTCCAGCACTCGCTGCCATAAAGGAGTGTGGTGAGCACGCAGGCCTGGTGCACAGTGATTTTAGTTCTACCAGTGAGCTGCACATTGTTCCACACTCTTTGATTTTGCCTTGCCATTAACGATGCGGCCTTTCTGATTCTGGTTTCTATTTACTTTTCCATGGAAAGTGTGCTTATGATGCTGCTGCCAAGGTAGGTGAAATCCTCGACGACATCCAAGGTGTTTCCCTCAATGGAGATTGCTGGGAGGCAGTCTGTGCCTAGTCTCACAATGTTGGTCTTTTTGACACTTATCGTAAGACCAAATTCCTTGCATGCATCTGAGAATTTATTGACCAGCTGTTGGAGTCTTATCTCTGTATGTGAGGTAAGAGCTGCATCATCCGCGAAGGGAAGGGTTCAGAGGTGGCACCATCAAAGAGCACGGTGAATGTTGGTGTGGAAAGATTCGATATTAAGAAGCTGCGGCGGACATCCTATTTTTTCCAGTATACGGAACAGACCCTTGCGGTTGACAAGGTCAAAAGCCTTTGATAAGTCTATGAAGCTGCTGGTTTTAAGGCGCCAGCGGCCCGCCTTCACCCCTTCTCCTGTCAGTTGAAACGTGATCCGCCAGACTTGGTTACAACTCATTCAAGAAGGCCAGGAGTTGGACTTTGGTTAGCAGAGGCTATTTTGAGTCGCAAGCCATGGGGATATTTCGAGAGGAGTGGGTGCTTATTTCCCACTCCCACCCCCGGCAATACTAACCTTGGACCGCATTGGGATTACATAAATTATAGTTATGCATATGCAAAAATTTCAGGTCTAATAGTAATAGTCTAATCCATTCGCAAAATTTTCTGTTACTATTACACCAAAAGTGCCAAAAGGATATCTGCTGTATTTAAGCTTTATATACAGCTATAGTATAGTATAGCCGATACTATAATACTATACTTATGCCTCATGCACAAGAAACATAAATTATAATCAATATCATTGAAATTAAACAGTACATCTTTCTCATCCTTACAGTACTTACAGAGCTAATTGTGCATTTAGTCTACAGACTAGATTTATTTATGCCATAATTCAATATAAATTTTAATTATAAAATTAATAAGACTTAAGACCAAAGACTTTTTAAAAGTATGTTACCTGAGTCAAAGTCTAAGGCATCTGTCAAATCCTCATTAGACTTAACTTTACTTTACATACTTGAGGGGCTGAAGGGTTAAAGTGATAGTATTGTAAATAAAGTACATGTATTGTCAATGTAGACAAACTAATGGTATTAAATAGAATTCAAGCTAAATTATTTGAGTGATGTGTGGTAGCAATGATCAATTGTCAATAACAATAGGCCTAATGTAAAGTAAAGTCAAGAGTAAAGTAAGTAGGCTAAGATGCCTTGGCAGGCAATGGCGCCAAGCCCAATGTCAATGGCCAACTTATAATTATAATCTTATTACATATAATAACAATAACTTAAATAATTATAACTGACAATAACACTCACAGTATTATAAAGTAAAAAATAGTACTAGTCTACTACTAATTTAACTACAGTCTATAGCAGGGGTCGGGAAACTTTGTGTCTGAGAGAGCCATAAACACCACATTTTTTAAAATGTAATTCTGTGAGAGCCATACATATGTTTAAAACTAAAAATTAAAGTAAATCTGTGAATTTTGTGTAATTTCAACACTAAAATTACAATAATTATGGCCCTGAAATCTTTTTAATAACACTGTCATGCTGTTGCTTAACTAATCAGTAATGAGTTTTGGCTTGATACGTGGTGAGGTTAAGCTTCATGCAGGCGTTGAGACTTCCAAAGAGCTCGCATGCATACTTAGAGCCAAACATTATCAGTACAGCAATACTCACACGCTGCAGTGTGTGGTATGTGACGGGTAGCCCGTTCCAAGTTTTGACAATTTGTTGGTCTGCGTGTTGAAGTTTTTTTCATTTCTGCCCACTTGTGTTGACTTGCCAACTCTGCTTGAGACTTCCAAAGAGCTCGCATGCATACGTAGAGCCAAAAATATGTATACGTAGAGCCACACATTATCAGCACAGCAATACTCACACGCTGCAGTGTGTTGTATGTGACGGGTAGCGCGTTCCAAGTTTTGACAATCAGCTGGTCTGCGTGTTGAAGTTTTTTCATTTCTGTCCACTTGTGTTGACTCGCCAACTCTGCTTGCTGTATTGCAATTCTTTCCAAATCTTCATTCAGTGACTTGAACTTATTCATCCACATGTCTGAGGCCTTCAGGTCAGCAGCCTGGAGCTCAAAATGTCTGACGGAGACACCGCGGATGCACTCAGGTCAGTGCTGTCCATTGCACACTCGTGTGGATGGGTGATGAACTTAAAAAGACTGGTGTGTTCGCAAAATTCTCCAAAGCGCACTTTAAGTGACTGCAGGAGATTGGACGTGAAGCCTGCTAGCTGCTGAATATTAAGATTTTGAGCAGGGTCACTTGATGTGCACATGTCTTTGAACTCCCCCAGTTTTTCAAAGTGTAGTAAACTACCTGTTTCAATGTCGGCGATGAAGAGTTCTAGTTTGTTTTCAAATGCAAAAACACTGCTTGTTGCCGGGATAAGATTGTATTTCCAACGCCTTGCATCTTCACATTGAGTTGATTTAGATGTTCAGTCATGTTTACGAGATAATAGAACTTCAGGAGCCATTCAGTGTCAGCTAACTCGGGATGCTCAACATTCTTCATTTCAAGAAAAGTCTGGATTTCGCTCAGACAAGTCGCAAATCGGCTGAGCACTTTCCCCCTTGACAACCAACGCACGTTGCTGTGAAGAAGCAGACCAGGATAATTATTCCCAACCTCATCAAGCAGTGTTTTAAACTGGCGATCATTTAATGCTCGGGAAACAATAAAGTTGACTACCCGAACCACCAGCGACATCATCTCACCAAGCTGCTCGCAACACATCTGAGCACAAAGCGCCTCCTGATGTAGGATGCAATGAAAGCTTAGGATGCGTCTGTTTTCATGCTCACTCACTAAGAAGAGCGACACATACTCTGTTTTTCCCCACCATGCACGGAGCACCACCAGTGCACACCGAAACAAATTTATCCATCTGTAGATTTTTTTCGTTAGCGAACTCAGTGAAGGACTCGAATAAATCCTGCCCTCTTGTTGTGCCCTTCATAGACAAAACAGCAAGACTTTCCTCATGTAGTGTATCACCGACAACATTCAACATACATTGCAACCATGCTGAACTGGGATAAATTACTGAAGTCTGTTGACTCATCCAAAGCGAGAGAGAAAAACGGTGCCGCATTTATGTGATTCACTTGCATTTCCTCAATTTGATTTGACATTATGATGCTACGATCGTGAACAGTTGTTGCCGACAGAGGAATTTTTTATCCGTTTAACAATTATTTTGTCCTTATTGGAAAATTCATCAAAAAGTTCATTGGCAACATCAAGCATGAATGCTTTGGCATACTCCCCATCTGTGAATGGCTTTCCGTTTCTTACAATAGCTAAAGCGGCAGCAAAGCTAGCTGAATTCCAGTCACCTTGTTGGGTCCAAACCCGTATTTGCTGCTGACTAGCTTGCACTCTTGATAGCAATTCTTGACATGCTTTCTACCTGCTGTCTCCCGCAGGATATCTCAATGCAAATGTAAAATGGCGTGTCTCGAAGTGTCGCTTTACATTTGACCGTTTCGTAGACGTAATTTTATCACTGCATATTAAACACACTGCAGAACCCGTTCTCTTCATAAAGGCGAATCCCTCTGTCCATTCCTCTGAAAAGTATGATACTCATCGTCTTTCTTTCTTTTAGCCATCTTGTCAAAAAGGTTTCTAAACTTAGTTAGCTTAGAACGTGATTAAAACAAAAGTTTATTTTCTGATCCGACGACAATCTGTTGTGCGGACCCTTTTACACATGCACACATCGTCCGCCATTTCCAAAAGCAATATACACCAACCCCACTTGAACAATGTATTTTGCCATATTTCCACAGAAATCACTGCGATCACTTTGATCCCGAATTCCAAATCTCTCTCCCTTAGATAGCAGTCTAACTCCTAAGGTTACTAACCCTTAACCTTGATTATTGCATGTATTCTATCCCGTATGGCTCTCCTCATTACTATTCGGATAGAATTGATTGGTCAACCAAAATGCGACCTCCAAAAGTTTTCCCTCTTCTAAACTTTCAAGAATGTTTTACATCACATAAGCCATCAAAAAATAGAAAATAATTAATAAGGTTATTGACTTATGACAAGTGTTTTTTTAAATTATTATTGTTTTTTTGTTTTTTTTAATATTTTATTTTAAAATTAGAAAGGATTTTTTGCCAATAATTATTAATTATATAGATCAAATGAGGCTGACGAAACATTTTTTTTTATAATGAACATTTTTCTGCGAGCCAGATGCATCAATCAAAAGAGCCATATATGGCTCGCCAGCCATGGTTTCCCGACCCCTGGTCTATAGTTTAAATCTAGTTCTACTATGTTTACAGTTCTTTATTACTATTTAGTTTAGTATTACTATAATATACTGTACCATACTATATATATATATTATATATATATTCTACTATACTCACTAGACTCAGTATACCTACTGTAAAATACTGTAATACTATACTTACTATACTAAACTAGCTTATACTGTACTTCAACTTCACGAACACTAACACATAAGTCTACTAAAATAAAGTAAGTACGGACGACAAAGGCTAAGGGACTAAGGCCTAAGGCCAAAGGCAGGGACTAAAATCGCAAGAATCTAGTAAATTTAAGTAAAAGAGTAACAATAACAGAGACAGTAAATGTGCACTGAATAGAATAAAACTAAAAGTAAAACTAATGGCAATGGCTAACGAATGATGATCATCAAACTAGTTGTAATTTTTTAATACTAAGTTACTAATTAATGTCAGTATTATGTATTGTCAGTAATGTCTCGTCTAGTACATTTATCAATAATACAAACTAATAATAGGGCCTACTAAAACTAATAAGGTGAATTGTCCAGTGAATCAATTAGTGTAATTATTCTAACTGCCTAGCTTTTAATTGTAAGAACAATTTTAAGTGTATACTGCATACTATAAGTATAAGAATTATACTTTCAGAACTTTCCACTTTCTGAGATTTTCTCATTTTTATTTATGATTATGTGATACTACTGATACTATACTTACTATAACTAAATGTTTAAATTACCCTAGCTCCAAAACAGAACATCAAAAAAATTTTTTTTAAAGGAACAGAGCCACAATTCCTCGATAGAATTTGTTTAGTTATTTTTTAACTGTAAGTACTTCAACTATAGATGTAAGTAAGTAATGCAGTAAGTGTAGTAGTAAATCCTTCTCCTTCAATTAGGCATAGGACCAGATAGGAGTTGATAGGACCTTACAATAAGCCAAAGAATTTTTTAAAAAGGGTTATTATAGGCCAAATTAGTTTTAAATTATTTAAATTTAAGCAATTTTTATTGAAAAATAAAATATTGTCAACAGTGTCCTAAGACTAAATTTCTTATAAACGGAGAGTGCGATAAAAAATTTCAATCGCTTCCGAGAAAAAATTCCGATTCTAATTAATTTTTGAATTAGAGAGCCAATAAGGCATTATCATAATGAGTAGTATTAATAGTAAGTTTATTTCTGGACAGCGGGGTTTTCAGTGACGAGAATGAGAAGGAACTGTGTAACAACATTGACAGTAAATTTAATAAGTAATAAGTCATCCATGAATCCAATAAAAAATAGGGTTAAATAAAACTTTTGAACATCGTTTTTAGAATTTCTTTTATTTTTAAACTTTCTTTCTACGTATTAGTATGTCAAACTTTGCCTTAAATCTTAAACTTACTTAATTAAAACTCTTATTTTATCTTATTATGTTAAAAGTTGCAGTGCAGACGCTCCTTCTCTTGAGTTCTTTTTAGCTTGTCGAATGCTCCAAAATTATAGTATAGTAATTCTTTATACTAATTGTAACTAATTATACCGATCAACTAATTATTGTAATTGATATCAAGAAGAGGATTATTCCGGCCTGGGGTGGGGAGGGGGTATTTTGACCTGACCTAGGCCAGAATATACCCAGGTATGATCTGGACAGGGGTTTAATCTGGCCGGTTACACCAGCATCTCTTGTTTTTCCCCCGTTTTGTCTACTGTCTTAAACACACACGCACCTAAAATAAGAGGAGTTTTAAGACTGCTTACCATAAGGGGCCATCCATAAATGACTTAGTTAGCTAAGGGGGAGGGGGTCACACTTTTGTGACGAGGGGGGAGGGGGTTGAAGAAATGTGACGTATCATCAATAGAGTAACTTTAAATAAAACTTCCACTGAAATATTTGGTTGCTTACAATTTATTTAATGACTTTTTTTTTAATCAGAGCTTCTCAATGTGCCGGTCGGTAGGCCATCAGACGCTGGTTGGCGTAAGCTATCAAGAGACGAAAATTAAAACTAATTATTATCCTTAAGTCTGAGAACTCACAAGATAACGTATGAAATTGTTACACTGCATCGTTTGACGTTGACATCAAAGCATTTGTGATGTAACCGCAGCTCCGTCGGGCGAAATTGTGTGCCCGTTGCAGACTCTAGGTACTGCTCACATGACTCGGGGATTTGGGGGAATCGTTGTTAGCCCCAAATGAGTTTTACAAGCATGACAAGTGTCTAAAAATGATCTGAATAGGATTATGTGTAGATATTTTAAGTCAAAACGACACGGAATATCATTTTTCTTTTTTAAAAAAGGGCGGGGGTGGTGGAATCTATTTGATAGAATTATAAACGTTTTAAGTTTGATATAATTATTCGGTTGGTTTTTGGTCCAAACGCCCCTGGCTTTTCTAGATATAATGATAATTAATGAGCCCATTTAAAAGTTGTCAAGTATTCATTAACTTTATTTAATCATATTTAATGCATCAAATTCTTGACATCGCTATTCGAGAGGAGCACAAAACAACTTTTCTTCTTAGCTCAGTTTTTAAGGCATTAGTTTTAAATATCACAGAAAGGATACTTGATACAGTCAAGTCATGTGGATTAAGATTATTGTCACTCGTATCAATATAAATGAAAGTAGGGTGGATTTAGGTGTCTTCGTCTAGTAGGTAGGTAAGAAATCTACATAGTTGTCAAATTTAAAAAAAATGCATTTTCAGGAAGGAACCGGTTCAATAATGGGCATATGTTCCAAGCGTTCACGTAGGCCTACACATGATGTATTTTAATATATCTAGTGGATTGTAGTGGATGTTATATGTCCCAAATGAGTCTGCATTACCCCCAAGAATTCCCTTTTCACCCCATATGAGGTTATTTACCCTGTTCGCCGATTTCTTTCTTACGGGATGCCCGTCAGTCAATTGAGGGATTTTTAAAAAATACATTTTAAAAATATTTTTTTAAAATATTTTTTTTCTAAACAAAGACGTTAACCGTGATGATTAATAGTCAATGTTTAATTTGTATTAATTAAAATAAAATATAATCTAAGGATGTTAACACGGTTCGTTTTTTGAAGGCCGGTTCTTATCTGTTTACAGACGCTCCTTCTATACAGAAGATTATTGCGTCCTACGCTTATCTATGGTTTGTGTTTAGGCCTGCATTTTTATTAGAGATTTAAATGTTGATAAAGCGTTGGTTTTCCTGGATTCTTCAGGCAACCCATTCCACACCCGAATTCCGGAGGGGAAGAAGGAAAACGTTTTGAAAAAAATGCTTCACGCGGATTACGTTATTACAATGTAGACCTTCACTAAATACATAATAAATACTTAAATGACAATAAAAGTGATTTGAAACATACTTATTTTCAAATTCAAATAGAAAATATGGTGTTTTTTTTTGGAGGGGGGGTCAAAGCTTTGTGACGTATTTTTAGAGGGGGGGGGTCTAACTTTTTGTGACGAGGGGGGGGAGGGGGTAAAAAAATCGGCAAAAATCGCGTGACGTCATTTATGGACGGCCCCTAAGGGCTATAAACTATAAGACACACTTATTTCTTTGACAAACTTTCTCCAAAATTCAGATGCATCTCATACTTGAAATTAATGTAAAAAAATTAAAAGTGTTGTTTTTTGTAGGAAACAAATGAATAGCAACTAATAGTAACAGTTTATAATTCAAGTTCATTAATTACAACAAAAATATTTTTAAAATACCTTAATTTAAAAAAAATTATTAAAGTTAAGTAGTGAAATATAAAATTTATAATTTTTACATCATGTCAAGATTCTTAAAACTTAAAATATATAATAATTTTTATGTGACAAATATTACAGATACCAAGCTGTTAAGTTGTTAGCTTAAGATGAGCTTACAAAATAGACCGTTTGTTAACAAGAAGAAAATCATGCATTAATTTAACAGTAGTAATTGTAAATAAGGGATTCAATAATGAGGGTAATTGATGAGGCAATAGGTGAAACACATTATATTTAGGAAAAGAAAATAATAATTGATAATTTATATAGCGCTGTATCCCAGTAAGGAACCGGGCTCACAGCGCTTTACATGGAGATCATAACATACATATAATAGTTAAATAACCATTCATACCATAATAACAACATAAAGGACAGTACATTAAACATAAAGCTACGCTAATCATTAAAACAGATGTTATTCATTAATGTTGTAAATACATTTTGAAAAGATGCGTCTTAAGTGCAGTCTTGAAGGACTTGGTAGTTGGAATACTACGGATGTGTAATGGTAGAGAATTCCATTGTTTGGCTGCACAAAAAGAGAATGACCTTTTGCCAAAAGTTTTAGTTCGTGTCTTAGGAACACAGAAATAATTGATTCCATGTCACATTCTGTCATTGGACTGATAACTCAGTGAGATGAAGTGATTTAATTATGTTAAATTTGATGAGAAGGATAAAAAAAATTAAAACAAGAAATCTTTGTGCTTGAAAAAAAAAGAAGAAGAAAGACATTGACATCGAAACACGACCTTCAGCTAGTTGACTTCTTCAGAAGACAAGTAAACTAATTTTAATAAAATATAAGATTTATTTTTTGAAGATATAAAGCATAATGTCAAATAGCACACTGTTCAAAACATATTTTTAATTCTTTTACCCTTGTAAGAATTGAAATCTCTTTTTAAATTCAAATCCATCACAGAAATAATGCATATATTAACCAGGAAATGTTCTACAATTATCAGAACTTGAATCAATCATTAAAAAAAAATTTAACCCCCAAAATAATCATTTAGATTTCATGATTTGTCTTGTCGTATTTATACAGACGCTGATCTTAGTCTTATGTATCTGTGATGAAGAGGGCGGAATGTATCATACTAAACCTTTTTGTTTTTAAAAACAGCATATTTCTTCACATTGTTTGAAATATGACTCACCAACCCTATTAAGTTGACACTTTTTTAAGCAAACCATCAAACTCCCTCTTTGTCTTAGCATTTTCACATCGGTTATGTTGATTCTTTTATGTCACTGAAACCTAATATCTTGAGCGCAAAAAGAGGCCACATAAGTAACTTAACGTCAGACCTAAATCTACATGACTAATTTCCTGTTTAAAAAGATTATACTTTCATTAAATTGAATTGTGATATCTTTGCACTCATCCTAAACGTTTAAAATTTCAGTCAAAACTAAGCATAACCCTGGTTTAATTATTTTTAAAGAAATTCAAAATTGTTATTTTTATAACCTGTTGTGTAATAAATAGATCAATATGATTTCCATTAAGCTAGGATGTGTCAGTCATATTGTTATTTTTATCTACGCAAAGCATATAATTTCAATAATCCTGAAGGATTATTTCAATAACCCTTCTTTTTTAATGGTGGAAGTCCCAGAAGCTACTATAAATTTAATTGTAATGCCTATTATCATTATGATATGTGATAATCAGGGCTTTAGATTATCATAAATGAATATGGAATTAATTCAATAATATGTTAATTAAGGTGTCTAAACTCTGCATAGCAAAATAAAATACCATAATGTGTCATTTAGAATAGTTGTTATTGGCAACAATTCATTCAACCTAATTATTGTTCTACTGAATTTCATCCATAAAAGATGGTCTTGTGCAAAAAATATTTAACATAAGTCAGGAAAAGCTTTAAATTAACTAATCATGACCCTAAGTTCAAGGTTCAAAAGTTGTTCCTAATTTTTATTTGTGTATTTGATAAGTAGGACACTTATGATTACAAGCAATTGTTAATATTACTGCCATATTGATTTTTGTTTATCTTCATTACTGTTTATCTTGACGCTTTTTGCCAACCCCCCAAGCCTGGAAATGGAAACATAATTGTGCTTCACTGTAATATATCCTATAACATTTTGTATTCTATTTAATTTTGCTAGTTACTAGATTTTTTAGCTATCACATAAAAAATAATCTGTCTTAGGCTAAAAGAAAGATATAGATAATTAACAAGACAATCAAGTAAGATTCTTCATCAGTTGATTGTATATCCTAACTTAGCACTGGATATTATTTTAGGAATTTTTTCAACAGAAGATGAAGCACTTTCCCCACTGTTCATTGTTAAGAAATCATCAGAGTAGTTACCAGAGTTGCTGGAAAGGGACACAATTACATTATCTGGATCTGAAGGCATGTATGAGCTCAGAGAATCTGTGTGGATAGATTCCCTCATCTGCCTTCGAGGACGAGGCGTGGGGTGTTTAGGACTGGAAGACAAAGACCTTGGTGTAGTTTTTAACTTTGGTGTTGTGATGCCACTGCTTTGCGGTTTAATAGATGCTTTTTCAGCCACCTCTCCCTTCACAATTTTACCTTTTGGAGTTGAGGGCCTAGGGGAGGCAAGCTGACTGTGATCTTTAGAAAAAGATCCAGAATGAAGATGACTGTATGCCAATGGATCAATCTTTGTTGTCGATCTTCGGATAGATGGGACTGGTGAGCTTTCAGACAACTGTGGATTAATAACAGGAAATTTTTGTGAGGTTGCCACCAAAGAGACAGATCTTCTTCCACTCTCAGGGGCATCTGAAAAGTTAGCTCCTTCACTCATTAGGCCCTGAAGTTCTGGCTCATCTGTGGAATGAAACTGATGAGTATCATAATCTGTCGACTGTAAAACTTTTGAGTCATTTTGATCAGAGGCATAGCTCTTTGACTGACGGGTTGATTCCAATGGTGAGTTATTATCAACTGTTTCTGATACATTTAAAGAACCATTATGAACTCCATCAATAGATTCTGGAAGTGACACATCTTTAGATACATATCTTGGGAAATTAATAATATTACTCCTTGAATGATCTTTCAAGCTGTCATCTGGTAGGGGAATGTCATCTTCATCAATATCATCATCATCATCTCTATCTGACAGACTGGTGGTTGTCAGGTCAAGATCTGGTCCAGCAGATGGGAGTCGAACTTCAATTGACCGGCTTCTTGAACTAAGAACATCACTTAGAACACTTATTTGATCATCATGATCTGAAATTTCAAGTTATAAAAACATTGGTTAAATGGTGTGTCACATTTTTTAAGTGTTTGTTGAATTTGTTTTTTTTAAATTTCATGTATCGCAATGGTTTGTACTAAGGTTGTTAGCGATTAACCAGTCCTAAGAACATGACCGGTCTTGTTTAATCTAGACTGGTGAACTTCAATTCGTCTTTATTAGCACATTATCAAGAATTCATGTTTTGGAGTGTCAAATCTACAAACAATCTTCTAATTTCTATTTAAATATAATTTTGGGAAGTTGACAATTGAAAATAATATGGCATGTTAAAAAAAATTCCTTTATCATAAATTGGCTACTCTTACTCCTTAAAACACAATATCTCCATAGGACAAGGGGAGGGGGGGGGGATTTTATTTTTGTTACATTTTCTTGTGGGTTTTAAAAACTAAGGAAAATTACCTATCGCTAATGGACAGTTATCCAGTCTTTTTTTTTAAACGGTTATCCGTTCCTCATAAACAAACTGTTTTAACAATCTTAGTTTGTAGGCTAATGGAAACAATATTATCAATAGAAAACATTTTGTTACACTGGTATAATAGTTTTTATTTAAAAAGAAACTAATTTTAAAATATTTTACTGGTATTAAATATATATTTTAAGTTTACCTGTGTTCTTCGCTAAAGGTGATTTTTGCCTCTCTTTATCTTCATTTGATGATCCTTTTTTCAGTCCCTTATGATGTAGTTTTCTTCTTTGTCTCAACCTACTTCTGGCTTTTAGCTGTTGTGATTTGGATTTAATATTCTGATCAATTTTATGTTCAGAAACATTTTCAGATTTTGTTGTCTTCTTAGCAATTTGAAAATGAGATTTTTGATGCACACTTTTCTGTTGTTGCATTTTATCAATTTCTGCAGTTGACTTGAACTCACTGGCTACATTTAGGAGTGTATCTCCCCCCACTGTGCTATTTAACTCTTTCTCAGCTAAACGTCTCACTTCAGTTAGTGTATCTGAAAACGTTGTAGCATTCATTTCATCAATTTCAGTTCCTTTTTTCATGGTTTGAGTTTTGGATTTTATTTCTGCTGCTTCTTTCTCTGCCAATTTTAACCATTGGGGGTTAGTCTTCTGAAGCCTTAGTCTTTGAGTGTGAGTCATGCCAAATGCTAGTTTTCCTTTACTAGGTGGAACTAAGTTTTTCTTTTTATTGTTTTGTTTATTTTCTTTGCCAATAACTGGTTTCAAATGACTTTGACGATATGTTGGTGATTGGTCTTTTTTTAGTTGTTCAATTTTCCCACTTTCAATGTTTTCTTTTGATACCTCTAGCTTTCTAGTCAATGCAGCTGCAACAGCTGAAACAACTGATGGGGATAATTTTGTATCTTTGGGCTGACTTTCTGTTCTTTTGTTAGGGGAATTGGTGAGTTCTGAAGATGTCAATGATGCTGCTTGTAATTTATTTGAAACATTTATCAGAAGCTGAGGATTCTGTATTGAAGACAATTCATTTAAAAGGGCAGTTAATAATGGAAATACTGCATCTGGATTAGGTGCTACTTGTAAACCAGTAACATATTCACCTGGTCTGGCTTGAGGTATGCGTGCTTCTGATACTTTGCTTTTGTTAGCAAGTTGGAACTGAGATGGTTGAATGCTTTTCGAGTTTGTTTCATAAACAATCTTTTCTTTATGTAAACCATATCCATCATAGCTCTCTATATCAGACAGGTCATTAGCTGGTAAATCTGCATCATAGAACACTTTTGAAATGTTTCTATTTACTATAAAGGCAGGTGAAGCATTACTATTGTAAAACATAGGGGGTGGGCAAACAATGTTATTTATTATTAAATCATTATCATTATATTCATGTTCAATTTTTTCAACCCATTTAGGTATAGCTATGTTTTGCTGATTCTCCTTTCTCCTCTTTCTTTTGTCAGTTTGAGTAGTTACATCAAGAGAAATATTACTTGCACTTTTATTTTTAACAATGCCCTTTTCATTTTCATATAGATTAACTAGGACCTCTTTATCTTTCATCTCAACTGTTTGGAGAAAAGCATCTTGTTTTAATGGTTCAGTCATAGAAGAAGTAGTTTTTAGTTTACAATCAGGTTTATGAACAGCTTTTTCATCCCCTAATAATAAATTCTGGTGTTTTGTAATCAAGTGATCAACATTTTGTTCTTCTTGTACAATTTGTTGATGATGTGGTAGTGCAGTTTCTGGAAGATGCGCAATAAAACTTGGTCCAAGACAAAGTAAACGAAATCCAAGAACAAAATAACCAATTTCTTTTCCCATCAGGTTGTAAAGCTTAAAAAGGCCTTTATCTCCATGCACTGACGGAATAGTTGATCCAAGTTTGGCTATGTCGACACAAATAGATTCCATCAGGGAATTAAGTGGAACTGAACTATTTCCAACAAGCTTTGGTACTTCAGGAAATAAATCAATAACCATCACATACAAAGGTGTGCTTGCAAGGTGTTGCTTTAGGCTATTTGCAGATATTTTGAATAAACAAGATTTACCCTTTTTCACCATAAAGTTCCCATGTCTGTCTTTCAATTCAATCAACTGGTCAGGCAAATGATAGTAAGGGTCAAAAGATATTTTACTTCGAATAGCTTTTGCAAGGTCATCTTCCACATGTTTGATTACTATAGTTGGAAAGTCCAAGAGCCTGAATGCTATGGCGGGAAATCTGCAAGGTGTGTGTGGTATATAAACCTTCTCCACAACTAGTTCAAGTGAAAATAATGAGATTTCGGAATCGTCTTTCATTTCTTTAGTTGATTCCCCAGGCATATCTCAAATTTTGACTAATAATTTCAAAAATAAAATGAATTCAGAAATTTTAAAATAATAGTTGAGATCACTATTTTATAAATCAATGTTTCAATAAATACTTAGAATAAGAGAAATAGATGTTCTTGCAAAGTTAAGAAACATTTCCGCCATCTTTGACAACCAAATAACAATTTCAATTCGAGGCTCCGTTCCGGATTTTTTAATTACTGAGTATTGAGAACAATATATTTTTAAAAAGGTTGACCGAGCTGATTATCCAGGGTTGCCATACTGGCCTTTTTAAGGCCAAATTTTTTAAGAGGGTTTGGCCTAAAAAAAAATTTTTGTGGCTTTTTGGCCTTTTTTTGGGCCTTTTTCTTAAAAAATAAGAAGAAAAAAAACATATATAAAAATAATCTTTATCACAAAAATAAAATTAAAAATTCGCCAATAAGTCAATAACATTATTAACTATTTTCTTTTTTGGAATAGCTTACATGTATTTTAGACATTAAATTTTTTTTAAAAAGTTTAACAAAGAGGCTATTAAGACAAAGCCAGATACAGAATGCAGCTCACACTTTTAGACGCTATTGTTAGAGTCAGGGCTGAGCTTTTGTTTACAAATAAATGCAGTAAGGACTTTGTCATGTCACCAAGAATGCTTGATGACTTGACATCTGATAAAGTTTATAATAATACTGCATATAGCAGTCTAGAGGAAAAGGATGCCCAGAAGCTTTTCTTTCAAATTTAAATAAAATAATGGGGGTGAGACTGCAACCAGGCTTTTAAATTAGTAAATGTATAACATATAAACAGGGTATTAGTTAGCCTGACAGGACGTAACATTCGTTTATTCGTTTTATTTGTGTACTATTTGTTCGTAGAGGAAGGCTCTTTGTCGAAACGTTCGCTGTTGAGTTACGTCCTGTCAGGCTAACTAATACCCTGTTTATATGTTAACCTCTTTCAAATTTGTACGTTAGTATCGAAATCTATTTATTTAGTGAGTACAACCATACATTCGAACATTGGCATTTACAAATTTATTATCCTTTTTCTCCTGCTTTTACCTTCATTTTTAAATAGTTAACTTATATTCAGCCGTTATGAGCCGTCCATAAATGACAACACGCGATTTGAGAAGATTTTTCAATGTATTTTCTACCCCCCCCCCACCCCTCGTCAAACGTAATCAAGAGTTAGAGTAGACCATTTCCAATATGATGTCACAGTTCTTAAAAGCACCCTCCCCCTCGTCATACATCGCCACAAATCTGTGACCCCCTTCCGCCCCCTATGTACGTGACGTCATTTTTGTTGACATTTTTCATATAACATAAGTTTGGCCTTTTACCCATATTACAATCTGGCAACCCTGTGATTATCTTATCTTATCTATACAGACGCTCCTTCTATGCAGAAGATAGTTGCGTCCACAGACCATGACAGATGATCTGTTGGCAAGTGATGCAGCATTCACAGGCCACGGCTTTGTGGGTTCCACGCATTACCCAGCCGCCTAACTACATGTAGTGTTAGGTACCCATTCGGCCCTAGGCCCCGGGAACAAACCCTTGCCTTCACACGGATTCGAACCCGTGACCGTCGGTATGATAGTCCAGTGCGCTGCCACTCGACCACCGCGTTAAATACGTACATTTTACAAAAGTATATTTTACTAAAATAGATGAACAAGAATAATGCAATAAAATTGTTAAAATAAAATTCAAAGTATTTAAAATCAAGGACACTTACAGACCTCTTGACTTGACCTTGAGTAATGATAATAAGGGACGGACTGATATAATATATTAATATTATACTACTAGTGACTAGTGTATTACCCGTCAAAAATAACGGAAGTTTTCAAAATAAATAAATTTCAGCTGAAATCTATTTATTTTGAAAAAATACACATCAGAATGAAAAAATAATGTAATACAGAACTTTCATTTATTTTTATTTTATTCTAGGGCTGCGGAAATTAACAATTAATTTCTCGATTAAAATTATTTTAATCGATAAAAATTCTATTAAAATTATAGAAAATATTTATAATATTTTTTAAAAAATTTATTAATAAATTATTAATTATTAATAATTATTGATATATTTTTTACGTACAAACTTCTCCCGCGTAATATTATAATTAATTTTATTAATTTATGTGGACCAGCAGACGTCAACTAAAAAATGGCTGACAGCATCAGCGCAGTTAAATTTAAACATATAACTAGAAAGTTGAGCAAATATGTTGTTTTTAGGCTAACTGCGGATGGCAAAGTCGAAGATGGTGAAAACGTTTACTGTGTTCACTGCCATAAACAATTCTCTTTTAAAGGATCAAATACGTCGCTGACGTACCACCTTCAGCACAAACATCCGAACAAGTATCAACACATTGTCATAACATTTAGTTCAAAATATTCTTAATTTTCAATGTCTTTAAGACAGGGGAAATAACTCAATAAAATAAAAAGAAAGTCAATCACCTGTTTTTGTTACTTCCCTTGAAATGTTCAGTTTAATGACGTCATAAATTTCTATTTTTGGCTTTAATCGAAATTATCGATTAATTAATCGATAATTTTTAAAAGTTAACGATTAATCAATAACAGCCCTATTTTATTCATTTATTTTCATAAAAGCACAATTTTATGTGGAACGCTCGAAAAGAGTTATTTTTGGTGCAGTAATTTGGTGCGCTGCTTTGTAAAATTAGTAGCGTCACGGACAGGACAGACGGGACGTGTCATACATTGCAAATTATTATCCTATCTGTTACAGAATTTCTTTCTATACAGAAAATTATTGCGTCCTACACTTATCCATGATTTGTGTTTAGTCTTGCATTTTTATTAGAGTTTTAAATGTTGATAGAGTTTTTATTTTCTTGGTTTCATCAGAAAGCATTTCTATGTCTTCTGTGGTTTTCCACACGGAATTTGAATTTTTAAAAAAAGTTTTTTTATCCCTATGGGGCCGTCGATAAATGACGTCACGCGATTTTGGCCTATTTTTACCCCCCTCCCCCCTCATCACACTTCGTCACCAAAACTTAGACGTCACAAAGCTATGATCCCCACCCTTGAAAGCGATATTCTCTATTTGAAAATGAGCATGTTTCAAATCACTTCATCATTTTAGTATGTATTTAGTGTAAGACTGCACTCTAATATCGAAACACGCGTGAATCCATGTAAAACTTCATAAAATAAATAGTCAGAAATCGAATATTTATGTGGAACTTTGATTTAAAGTAGCGTGTATTGACGTGAAAAGCAATGATAAACTAGTACAAATTCAAAAAAGAGCTGCCAGATTCATTACTGGAGACTATTCAAAACTGACAAGAATAACACCATTAGTTAAATCATTAAACCTTGAAACACTAGAGTGTATAAGAACCAAGAGCAAAGCAGTAATCATACATAAAGCAATTAATTCTAATTTAGAAATACAACACAAAGATAACTTAATACAACCCTCAGATAGACATAAGGATAAAAACACATTTCTTATTCCGTATGCAAGAACAAACACATACAAATGTTCGTTCTTCCCGTCCGGAATTCGGGCGTGGAATGGGTTGCTTGAAGAAACCAGGAAAACCAACACTTTAACATTCAACATTTAAATCTTTAATAAAAATGCAGGACTAAAAATAAACCATAGATAAGCGTAGGAAGCAATAATCTTCTGTATAGAAGGAGCGGCGTCTGTAAACAGATAAAATAAGATAAGAAAACCAATTACGTAGCACAGTTCTCTGCTTGCGTTGGCCTGAACATCCATAGAGGAAAAAGCAAAGTTCTTAAAATTAATACATCAAGCAACATCCCAATAACACTGGAAGGAACAAATCTTGAGGAGGTGGATAGCTTTACATACCTAAGTAGCGTCATTGACATACAAGGCGGTACAGACGCCGACATAAGAGTGAGAATTGGAAAAGCAAGAGCAGCATTTAAACAGCTAAAAAAAAAGTATGGAGCTGCAACAACTTGACCCTCCAGCATGGGCCTCGCTAGGAATTTTTCCAGGGGGGGGGGCAAAAAAACCCACTTTTTTATTTTAACTGACAATGCCATACTGGTACAATTTTTAATTACATTCAAGTTCAGTATAAAATAAGGGTCGAAAAAGCCTTAGAAATTAATAAGACTTACAAATTAGTGCTGTAATAGCTAAAATACAACATTTATTAATGCATTTAATAAATTAAAAACTTAAGTTCTCACGAGAAAATTGAATTTTGCTGTGAAAATAATATACGTGTAGAAACTGCAGGATTACCAAGGATGGATATCAGAATTTTTTTTTCAGGCTAAAAAAAATATATAAAAAATCGACAAGTAGACTAATCGCGGGATTCCGAAATGCCATTATTAGAAGTTTTTGGGGCGTCTGCAGCATCTGACTTATCATTGGCATTGAGGACAACAGTACACGTTCAACAGCCATACACAACTGAAGCAACTGTTCCTAATTTGATTGTCGCTGACACTTATTCATTTCCTAAATTGTATATTTGAAGGTATGTCTGGACATAGACCTTTCAAATAAGTTGAAATTGCAGCTGATTCGTGATTGTTGGACCCTTGATAACAATTATGATTTTAGAGCTCACAGATAGGGAAAAAGAGTTTTAGTTTTTAGATATTCATGGTTATCAGACTATTCACCGTGGCTTGTATATTCGCAAATGTTAATAGGTGCCTTTTGCAAATATTGCGTGTTGTTTCTGCAAAAAGTAATTCTATGAGTTCAGTGGGTATTTGTCATCAAACCATGTACAAAATATAAAGATTTCAACGAAGATGCACGTAGCAACCTGCAAAGCACATTATGGCACAAAGGCTCTAATGAAGATGAAAGCAATTTTATATGCTTTATTGGAAGCCAAAGCAGTTTTTATAGATGAGCAGTTGGACTCGTTATTTAGAAGACAAATTCAAGAAAATCGCAACAAACTGGGTCCCATCATTTCTACAATCCTATTTTGCTGCATGCATGTTTTAGCACTTCGTGGAACAGAATCAAATTCTGGTAATTTGTATGAACTGTTAGAGTTTCGTGTTGAATCTGGAGATGAAGTTCTTGGTAATCGTTTGTCAATTGGTACTTGTAGTGCTGAGTATGGTTTCAAAAACAAAACGCCCCGGACAAAACGGCCCCGACAATTGGGCTCCGACAAAACGGCCCTGGACTAATAGATGGACTAATAGTAAAATTTACAATAAAATATATTCGTATTTTTACTCATCTATTCAGTGTCAGGTTTAGCTAACAATAAACAATAATAATAACACCACAAATGTGAATTTAATAGCCTTTACGCGAAATGGTACCAATAACGGTTGTTTGTTGACAAGAAACAATATAATAACATCACAAGAAATAATTTTACAATTTTACCACTTTTTTAAGGGTGAAAAATTGACGAAAGCTTCAAATTAGGGCTGTTATCGATTAATTTAAATTTAATCGCTAACTTTTGAAAAATTATCGATTTATTAATCGATAATTTCGATTAAAACCAAAAATAGAAATTTATGGCGTCATTAAAATGAACATATCTCACGGACATTGAAAATTAAGAATATTTTGAACTAAATTTCATGACAATGTGTTGATACTCGATTTGTGCTGAAGGTGGTACGTCAGCGACGTATTTGATCCTTTAAAAGAGAATTGTTTATGGCAGTGAACACAGTAAACGTTTTCACCATCTTCGACTTTGCCATCCGCAGTTAGCCTAAAAACAACATATTTGCTCAACTTTCTAGTTTTATGTTTAAATTTAACTGCGCTGATGCTGTCAGCAGGGCCGTCGTAACGCATAGGCCCGTTGAGCATATGGGCCACATGGGGATATGTTTATTTATATATATATTATGTATATTCATCTTTATTCCTGCGGGGGAAGGGCCCAACACTATTTCTTTGCTCGGGGGCCCAAAATGGTGTAAAGACGGCTCTGGCTGTCAGCCATTTTTTAGTTGACGTCTCCCGGTCAACATATATTAATATTAATAACATAAATTTTAATATTACGCGGGAGATGTTTGTACGTAAAAAATATATATATAAATTATTATTAAAATTTATTATTTATTTCTAAAATTGAAAAAAAAATTATAAATATTTTCTTAAATTTTAATCGAATTTTTATCGATTAAAATTATTTTTATCGATATTTAATCGATAAAAATTTTAACGATTAATCGAGAAATTAATCGATAATTTCCGCAGCCCTACTTAAAATGCAAAAAGAATTAATGTTTTCGTTAAAAAATATTAACAATTTGTATGGGGCCGTTTTGACCGGGGCCGTTATGTCGGGGCCGTTTTGATGGGTAACCGCTGAGTGTATCTCGGCAACTACGCAAAACACAAAAATCGAAATTTGTGAGTGGGTCTCTCTTGCGTGAAGACATTGTTCGTGAAGCAAATAATTCAGTTGCATTTTCTATACTTGCCGACGAGACAAATGACATTTCAGGAGTCATTGAGCAACGATAATTGACGAATAAGAATTTTAAAATTCCCACTCTTGGGGGCCGATAAACGTTTTTTTTCCTGATATGGCCTATATAAAATATGAAAATCACTAATTCTCCTATTTCCCGAGTAGGCAGAAGCATGAAACTTTGGGAAGTTGTTGAGTACAAACCAGCGATGGCAACGGGAGGAAATAAATTAAATTATCACTTCCTGGGGACCGGGGACCCAAATGAAGTTTTTTCCTTATATGAGCTATATAAAAAATAAAAATCACTAATTCTCCTATTTCCTGTGTAGGTAGAAGCATGAAACTTGGGGTAGTTGTTAAGTACACTTCCACGATGGTAACAGGCGAAAAAAATTTAAGTTAACACTTACTGGGGGCCCAAAAGTAGTTTTTAAAATCCCTTATATTAAATTCACGGCCGTCTCTGTCGTCATCTCTCTCTCTCTCTCTGACTCTGTCTTGGGCGGGCGGAAATTGATTATTTTCAAACACGACAAACATTTACAGACTGAATCTGTCTTAACTCAACTTTGCTTCATAACCCTGTGAGTCTGGTCACCTATTCGCTTGACCGAGCTCAGCGTGACACGTAAAATGTAAACAAAAGCACACCGGTACTTCGATGGGTCGCCTCAACGCGTCAACTCAAACTTTCACGTGGAAAAAAAACAATAACAAACAGTGAATTTGAATTACATACGTTATATAAGGATAAACTAAAAATGCATGAATTTAATTACGGTACGTTCGATCGATCTGAAATTTTGATACGATGCATTGTTAGGTGAGACGGGTCCGTGTGCCAAATTTCAGCTCGATCGGATCACGGGAAGTGGGTCATTTTTGACTTTTATCTTATCTTGTCTATACAGACGCTCCTTCTATTATGCAGAAGATAGTTGCGTCCACAGACCATGACAGATGATCTGTTGGCAAGTGATGCAGCATTCACAGGCCACGGCTTTGTGGGTTCCACGCATTACCCAGCCGCCAACCTACATGTAGTGTTAGGTACCCATTCGGAGCGGGGTGACTCAGGGACGCCCTAGGCCCCGGGAACAAACCCTTGCCTTCACACGGATTCGAACCCGTGACCATCGGTACGACAGTCCAGTGCGCTGCCATTCGACTTTTGTTTTTCCGCCCGCCCAAGACAGACAGAGAGAGATGACGACAGACAGAGACGGCCGTGAAGTTAATATAAGGGGGTAAATTCGCATTTACGTGGCCAAGATGGCGGCTATTCATTTCCGGGCGGCCACCGTTGTTGCTAAGGGGTGTGACCCCCGGAAAGTAGTGCTATGCAAGGAACAAAGATGGCGGGCGGATCGATAGTCCAAACCGGGGAATATGCTGAAAATGAAATGGGCCGGGCAATGGAACATAATCACGAAAAATACACTTTTATCACTAAATTTATACTTAATTCTCGTGTTATATTCTTCCGAAATATCACTAGTAAAACACTAAAATCAGCTTCCGTATAGCAAATCACTAATAAATTTCCAACGCGATGCTTGCCCTACGGTGGCAAAGCGTAAAAGAGAGAGCCTTCAAATTCGCGGGCTTATTGCATCACTTGGTATGTCCGCAGTTTCGTATTCGATGGTGTTTATCTAATAAATATAAGGGGAGGTGTTCCCCCTCCCCTTAGACCCCTCCCCCGTTCTTTTTTTTATTTTGGGGAGGGATCTCCCTCCCCAAACCCCACCCCGCTTTTATTTCACTTTTTATTCTGTCTTGTCTTATCTATACAGACGCTCCTTCTATGCAGAAGATAGTTGCGTCCACAGACCATGACAGATGATCTGTTTGGCAAGTGATGCAGCGCTCACAGGCCACGGCTTTGTGGGTTCCACGCATTACCCAGCCGCCTAACTACATGTAGTGTTAGGTACCCATTCGGAGCGGGGTGACTCAGGGACGCCCTTTTTATTCGTATCTAATAATTTTCTCCTTAGACCCCTCCCCCGGTTTTTAAAACAGGAAAACAAACATATTCAAGGGAAGCAAGCGAGTAAAATACAAAGGGCAAGGGGAGGTAATCCATGAAAAACGATATTGTAACTTGTGTATAGCAACGGCAGCGTCAAAGTGACGTCAATTCGCCCGGAAATGACTAGCCGCCATCTTGGCCACGTAAATACGATCCAGCCATATAAGGGATTTAAAAATTGCTGTAAATGTATTTATGATGTTATTGTCATACTGACTTCATCTTTTAGGATAAGAATGGTTATTTTAAATTATCCAAAAGACCGTTTTGATTTTAATACTATTTTACCTGTAGTTTAGTACTTTTATTTTTACAAAAAAGTATAGCGAAATCACATTTTCAAAAAAAAACAACTAAAAACTACCCCGAAACTTCACGAATCGAGCGAAAACACAAGCGAAGGTAATCGCCGCCATTGCCGGAAGTCGAATACATCTTCTCTCCCGCACTGAATAGTTTTTATTTTCTGTTATTTCGTTTCTAAAAAGAGTACTATCGAGGCGCGCTTTACCGCGCTTTGGTAATAGAGGCTAGGTGCGCATTACTGCGCTTTGTCAAATTAAACTTAAACAATATAATTTGCAATTGTCACGCAAGTAGTGTCTGTCAGTCCTGACGCTACTAATTTTAGAAAGCAGGGAAAACCAAATTACTGCACCAAAGCATCAAAAGGTGTGCAAATTAAATATGCACTGTAAAAAAATATTATATGACGTCATTGTTTTCGCTCATATTTTAATTTTGGAAAAGGGATCAATTCTTATTCTTATCTGTTTACAGAAGCTCCTTCTATACAGAAGATTATTGCGTCCTACGCTTATCTATGGTTTGTGTTTAGTCCTGCATTTTTATTAGAGATTTAAATGTTGATAAAGTGTTGGTTTTCCTGGATTCTTCAGGCAACCCATTCCACGCCCGAATTCCGGACGGGAAGAAGGAAAACTTGTATGTGTTTGTTCTTGCATACGGAATAAGAAAGGTGTTTTTATCCTTATGTCTATCTGAGGGTTGTATTAAGTTATCTTTGTGTTGTATTTCTAAATTAGAATTAATTGCTTTATGTATGATTACTACTTTGCTTTTGGTTCTTCTATCATCTAGTGTTTCAAGGTTTAATGATTTAAATTTAACTAATGGTGTTATTCTTGTCAGTTTGGAATATTCTCCAGTAATGAATCTGGCAGCTCTTTTTTGAATTTGTTCTAGTTTATCAATGCTTTCGTTGGTTGATGGGTCCCATACAGAACATGCATATTCTAGTACAGGTCTCACCAAAGTGAGGTAGCATTTTAGTTTTATATCTCTGTTACTGTTACATTTGTTAAAGTTCCTTTTTATAAAGTCTATGGTTTTATTTGATTTTTTAATAACTTCATTGACATGGGGATTCCATGATAGTTTCTCATTTATTAAAACTCCTAAGTATTTTGCATCTTTAGTTTGGGTCATTTCTTTTCCATGAATTTAATATTTTGAATTTATTTGTTACTTTTTCTTTGTTACTCTTAACAGTTGACACTTTACTGGGTGGAAAGACATACTCCAAATGTCGTTTTTTTTTGTTGGGGGTATACTCTAAGATAATATTCCCCACTCAGTTTTTAACAATCTAGAGAAATATTTCCATGATGAAACTGAATATAAATGAACAGGTTTTTCAAATGTACCTCATGAACCGTATGGGTTCGGTGGCCCCTTAATGATTAATGTATTGTTCCCGACATTAGGTAAATAAAAAATGGTTTAATTGTTAGATTTTGAGAAAATAACTGGATTTTGATCAAACTTGGTATATAAAAGCTTAAGAGCTTATATTAAATTATTATAGGGCACTGAACTCCTAATGTCCATTTCCTCGGGGCTGGGGGCCCTTAATGTGGTTTTACTGGTGAATGTTCATTCTCTTTTGGGTCGAGCCGCTAGGCTCTTAAGACCCGGTTCATTTTATCGCAAGCGAGCCTCATCAAGCGGGCATCGCCGTAGAGGTAACCCTCTGCAGGTACCGTTACTTCACCTTCCAAATCCCCGCACAGCCCGGGGCACTCTTCCAGTACGTGGGCCACCGTCTCCTCCGGGTGGCCGCACAGCCGACAGGCCAGTTCCCTTCTGGTGTTAAACTTGTACAGGTAGCTTCGTGTGGGACAATGCTCAGTTCTCATTCTAGTTATGAGCGTCTGATTGCTACGTCCAATTTTCCACCAGGAATCGCTTTTGCTCGGTCGCGGCATGTACTGGAATACTTTTCTGGCCGTGCTTCCAGAAGCTCAGCCCTGAAGCCATTTCTCTCGGAAATGGTCCTTAAGCCACGATCTGACCCCCAGCTGGGTCATCGGGCGATCGGGTTGGGGCTGGGCTGAACCTTCTCTCGCTAACTCATCGACCCTGTCTGAATGAGGTTCGCCACTGTGCCCAGTGATGTACTGAAGGACTACTTTTCCGCCTCGTGCTAGGATTTCACCTACTGTTTCCAAAATGACACTGACCGTTTTCGTCTCCAGAGAGGATCGACCCACGGTCTCGAGCGAAAACCGTGAGTCGGTGAAAACTACGACGGTCGGGAAAACCTTTCTTCTTGCTAGACGTCGGCGCACTTCCTTCAAACCCTTGCAAATCGCCTCCAGTTCGGCGTCGTGACTACTGTATGCTGATCCGCACGGCCCTGACAGTTCGATACTGTCAGGTCCAGGTTGAGGGTATTGAATTAGCACTCCGTATCCACTTCTTCCATCCTTGAAACGCGAGCCGTCCGTAAAGACTTTTACCACACTATCGCCATAAGCTTCGATTGTCTTCAGAGTCTCGTCTCGCTGGAGCTCGACGGGACTGGCTTTCGTCACCGCTGTATTTGCCAGTGTCAAACGTAGTTCCGGCAAGTCTGGGCTTTCATGTGGTCCTCGAGCAGGGACCAGTCGCATGCGTTCCCTGTGCTTGGGTATGGGGACTGAGTCTTCTAGTTCGTAGACCGTATCCATGAAGGATGGTCTTTTCAGTCGGGTCCTCTTTACCCATCGGTCTTGTAATTGAAAGCAGGGTTCGTCATGCTCCAACCTACGGTATCGTTCCACCGTAGTCATGATTGCCTTTTCTCGCCTTATCGCCAGGGGTTCTACGTTAGACATAATTTCTACAGCGGCTGTGGGTGTCGTACGTAACGCCCCGCATACAAACCGTAGAGCTTGGTTTTGTATGCGGTCCAGACCCTCTAGAGCCGTACGGCTCGCAAAGGCCTGGACCGGGAGGCTGTAATCAATAGCACCCCTCACACTACCGAGATAGAGAGCTCTCAGTAGTCTTGCATCCGCACCCCAGCTAGTGCTAGCCAGTTTCTTCACCAGGGACAGTTTAGCTGTGGCTTTGGCACACAATTCACGCACATGGTTATGTAGCTGGACCTTCTGGTCCAGTTTGATTCCCAAGTACGTTGGTGTCCGATCCCAATTCAATCTTTTCCCACATATCTGAAGCACCACCTCATGCTTCAGTGCATTCCTTCCATTTGTGAAAATGGAATGGACCGTTTTCTCCGTATTGACTACTAGGCGCCAACGGTTGGCGTAGTCTTCGATTCGATTCAGATCTTCTTGCAGCCTGTTCTGCAGGGTTGCAACGTCCTTTCCGGAACTCCATATAGCCAGATCATCAGCAAACATGGCATTCTGTGACCCCAGAATACCTTGTAGGTCGTGGACGTAGGCTAAGAACAATGTACAACTAAGGGCGGACCCCTGTGGGAGTCCGTCCTCCAGACGATCTTCGTTGGATAATGACTCCCCCACTCGGGTCTTGATCGTTCTGTCCGTAAGGAACGATTTTATCCAACTGTACATGTTCGCAGTGACACCTAACTGCTGCAACTTATAGAGTA
Organism: Ampullaceana balthica; assembly: GCA_944989445.1. Classification (NCBI taxonomy): domain Eukaryota; kingdom Metazoa; phylum Mollusca; class Gastropoda; family Lymnaeidae; genus Ampullaceana; species Ampullaceana balthica. The sequence continues at coordinate 2,474,985 of CALYLW010000011.1, read as the reverse complement.
GCCCTCCACGCCACACCTTGTCGTATGCCTGCTTTAGATCGAAGAACACCGCAACGGTGTGATTCCTCGACTGGAGTTCATTCGTGATTGTCTGAATTAGTCGGAGAGCCTGGTCCATCGGTTGGCGTCCCTTTCGGAACCCACCCTGAGTCATTGGAATGCATTTGGACTGTTCGAGGAACCAGTAGAGTCGTGCGTTCACTAACCGTTCAGCCACCTTCCCCACACACGACGTGAGGGAAATTGGCCGGTAACTGGACGGGTGTTCGCCTGGTTTCCCCTCTTTGGGAATTGGGGTTATTGTGGCCTTTTTCCACAGTTTCGGCAGCGTGCCTGTTGTCCAAGTTCTATTTATGAAACCCAGCAGTTTCATTCGGCCTGTCTTGCCCAGATGTTTGAGCATTTCATTGTGAACTTTATCTGGTCCTGGTGCTTTGCCAGCCTGGCACTTGTTGAGTGCGGTTTGCAACTCTGTCATTGTGAAGGGGGCCGCGAAAACCTCTAGTTGAGGGCCCTTACTTTGTCTCCTTGAGCCCTCTTTGCGCATTCGGTCGATTGTTCGGCTAAAATCAGATCTGGCGCCTTTTTTGTTAACCTGGGCAAAGTGTTTGTTTAGCGCTCGTGCGCGCTTAACTTCACTAGCCCTTTGGCCCTTTGGTGTCGTCAAAGGGTTGGAATTCTTTGTCTTCCCTGCGCCAGATAATGCATCCAAGAGCCGCCAAACTTTTCTTCCGTCTACGAGGTCGAGTTTTTCGCACGTATTTACCCATTTCGCCTTCTTCGCTTTGTCGACAGCGGCCCGGACTTCAGCCGTCAGTCTGTTGTACGCCCTACGAGCTTCGGGCGTCTTCAGCCTGGCTGCCTTTTTCCGTGCTTTTGCTCTTTGTTTCACCAATTCTGCCAGACTCTTGTCCCAGTAAGGTCTGAACTTCTGTTTCCCGTTCGTCCTTGGGATCGTTCGCCTCGCAATCCCAAGGATTGTGTCAATAAACTGCCTGTAGGTGGCATCCATGTTGTCTCCTGCAACATCCAGCAGAGCGAGCTTGGTCTCGCTCTCGGCCTCGTACTTCCGCCAATCGGCTTTACGGAACTGCCAATGCCTTCTTTCAAATCGAGGTTTGCCTGCACCAAGTCCAAATTCAATCAGGATTGGTAAGTGATCGGAACCTACTTCCTTTAATACTTCCAGTCTATGCTTCGACTCTAGGTCAGCGGAAATAAGCGTTAGATCTGGGCGGGACTCCGTGCTGTGCCCCGTGTGCAGTAGTGTTGGTTCACTGTCTGCATTCTGTAGCCTGATGAGATTCGTATTAATACAGACATCCTCGATGTAGCGGCCTGACGCGTTCCGTTCAGCATAGCCCCAGTCAGGAGACTGTGCATTAAAGTCTCCTGCTATTATCGTTTTGCCAAAAATGACATCTTCCCCAACTGGAAGTGCGATAGGGTTTCTGGGCGTATTATAGACGTTCGTGATTGTAAAGCCAACGTCGCCTTTGAAAACTCTCACGGTGAGAGTGTCAGTGTTGCTGTAACACTTAACTTCGAGCAGCTCCATCGTTAAATCATTCCGGACCGCTGTGGCAAGACCTCGACATCGCCGGTCACACTTGCAATGGTATAGCGAGTAACCAGTGATATGGAACGGCTTCCCCTTGAGGAGCGTTTCTTGGAACAGTGCCACATCCACTTTCCGTTCGTGGAGTATTTTGGTTACTTCGTGTGCCTTTTGCCTTATGCCACAGACATTCAACTGTAAAACTACCAGGGCTTGTTCAGGATGGCCCTTCGCACCCATACAAGGACGGCCAGTCACCGATTGACCGCTTGGACATGGCCTGTCGTTCGTCACCATGCCTCTAAGAGGGGGGGTAGCCAACCGACCCGACGTACCACCATCCGCCGAGAAGGGGTTTAGAAGGTCCATTCCGGGACCTGCTTTTTTCGATATATGAACCATAGAATAGAGAGGGGGTAGGCAGAAATCTTCAACCCATTGAGGACGGTCCGAGTGCGTTCCGCCCCTTGCCCAGAGGGTCTTCCTGTCTTCGGCGTTCCTAGCCGGGCACTGTTGGGTATGGGTCTGCTCCCACACCCAGCACCGGGCCTCTCGGTGAGGCCATGCCCCACCCCCCGGTTGTCCGGAGGGTTCCAGTGCGTATGCTTGGCGATTTCGCCGGGGTTAGTCAGTTTCAGGTCGCAGCCACTTCCACAACCCTACTTATCTCCCGGGCCCCGTAAAGGCCAACCCCTTCCGAGATGTGGTTTTACTAAATTTTTCATATTGTATTCCCCATTCAATTTTACACGAGATTGAGCAATACAGGTAAATATAGTTATATATTTGTTATGATTTGATTGAAATGAACCGATTTTCGAACGTCATACGTTAAACCCTTGATGTAATTCCTTTTTTATCAATATGTATTCCTTTTTACTGAGATCGTTACAACGCACAACGGGCCTGCTAGTAGTGTATAAAAAGATTAATTGGGTGTTCGTAAATTCATATGGTAAACCTAAAAAAATTATCTCTATATAATTCACCAAAGCAAGTATGTCCAAATAAGCATGAGGAATAACCCTCGCTGGGGTCGACCAATCAGCTTATGGTTTGACAAGCTGAGGTGGTGGAGAGAGGGGCAACAATTGTTCTTGCGTTCACTTGCGTTGTTCCTTCACAGAATAACATATGATTCGTAGTGTAGTGGTTATCACGTCCGCCTTACACGCGGAAGGTCCTGGGTTAACGCCCCAGCGAAAACATTATTTTTTAATTTTTAAAAATGTGTGTTTGTGCCTGTTCTTTCCCCCCTTTTTGCGAACATGGCTGACCCTCGCTAGGGTCAGCCAATCACAGTTTATGGTTGGCAAGCTAGGGTGATGAAGGGTGGTGGGCAGGTAGATAACTGCAGTGTGAATGTCTCGAGACCAACAATGCGTCGGTAGTTCTCTCCCCCCCCCACCGACGTTCATTCATGTTGTTTTGGTTTCTTCGTACTGTAGTTTGTGTCCGTTCTTTCCCCCCATTCTTTGCACTATCTATGAGCAAGTTTGTGGCGTATGCTACGCCGCGAGGCGTATCTAGTATATTTATATTGTATTGAAAAAACAACTCGTCTCTCCTTTTACAATCAAGCTTTAATCTAATGAATTTAATTTTTTACCATACACAGAAACTACTTTTATTAACCAAAGAAACACATTTTAATTCATAAGTTCATTATATTTTTAAGAGTTGTTCAAAAATAGAATAGCTGAGATCATGTTTCTTTTTAAAAAAAGTCTCGATGTCGTTGGTTTAATAATATGTAAACAACGAAATAAAAGTCATAGATGAAATGCTAAAAATGCCTTAATTTTTTTATTTTTAATCAAGATATTAAACCTCTCTTCTCATTGCTTTTTGTTTGAGGAGCATGACGCTGTATAATTAAGTATTTCAGATTTAGTACACAATCCAAAAACTTGCGAGAAAGTCTCTCGATACTTGCTACTCATGGTGTAAAACATAATTATGTTGATACTAGCATTAATTACTTCAAAAACTTGTGCAAAAGACCCTATAGCAAAGTACAGCCAACTATATGTGCCTGTGAAGGAAAATTCGACGTCCAGAAACATCCAAATGTAAACAATAACAATTGGTGTTGAGCAGACGATGAGAACGATGGCTATCAACACTACCATTACGATCGTTCTCTTGTTTCGAAGAGAGATGGTCTCTTGTTGCGTGGTGTCTGACGTCGCGCCCATTCGCCATTTTTGTTTCGTTCGCAGCTTGTAGATTAGAATCATTGTTAGCAAGATCACAGCGATAAAAGACCCGAGGAGAACTGTAGCGTACAGGATGGGTGTGAGACCCAGCATGTTGGAATATTCCCGTCTTGGCACTAACCCCATCAGCGTCTTGTTGAACTGCGGGAAAAACTTCCAGTCGATGTGAAGGTAAGTGTATTCGGGGACTAGAAGGGCTATCATTAGAAGAAACAGAAGACACACCACTACGGTCGTTCTTGCCGGAGTCACAATCTGATTGATTTTGAGTGGCAAAGCAATGCACAGACAGCGTTCGGCTGTGATGTACAGGGTGATCAGGCATGTGATTCTTGAGAAACAGTCGTGGGGGTAGCATCCCGTGAGGTGTTGGAGCTCAATGGGGTCCACGGTCAGTCCGGCGTTGAAGAAAAGGGGATTCAGGCAGACGTTGTACCACAAGAGCGTCACGAGGCTCAGTGTGTCGGAGATGGACATGCTGAAGAGGCTGATATTCACGGAGTTGTCGAGGCCCTGCTTGAAGAAGATGACCAAGTTGATGCCGTTGGTGACGATCCCAAACACAGAGAGAGTGTTGCAGATGACCAGATTGTTGACGACCACAACCGTCCAAGCCGCGCTATTTCCCATGATCGCCTCTGCAAATGGTATTTGGCCTGTCCATCCAGTAACTTGTGTTGATATTTCCATTATTATTTCCATTAAAAAATATTAAAGCCCTTTGTCTTTTTTAAGTGAATTCGTATGTTAAATTTATTATTATGATTTTATGATCGTCAAAGTTACTTTAAATTGACTATTTTATTGTCTTTCAAAATATTTATTATTTAGATGAATTTTCATTGAGCAAACCTAGTAACTTGGCACTCTGCTCTATGAATTGTAATAAAAACAAAGATGAAATAAAACTTTATTTAATATTGAAGATATCAAGGGGGCCGTCCATAAATGACGTAACTGGATTTGGAGAATTTCCCCCCCTCCCCCTCCCTCTCGTCACACTTCGTCACAAAAACTTAGACCCCCTCCAATATGACGTCACAAAGCTTTGAACACCCCCCCCCTTAAAAGCCATATTTTCTAATTGAAAATTAGCATGTTTCAAATCACTTTATTGTCATTTAAGTATGTACTTAGTGTAAGGCTGTATTTTATTATCGTAACACGGGTGAAGCGATGTAAAACGTCATTTAATTAGTTGTAAGCAATAAATATTTATTGGAACTTTTATTTAAAGTTGCACGTTTTTGATGTAACGTCACATTTCTTAAACACCCCCTCCCCCTCGTCACAAATGCGTGACCCCCTCCCGCCTAGGCACGTGACCGGGGCCGGATTAAGCCATCTTGGTGCCCGAGGCACAAACAGGCCCGGACTTAAGAGACCCAGGGCCCCTAGGCACTTCGCATTTTGGGCCCTTCAACCATCTTGAAGTTTTTTGATAATTCAAGCCAGGCTTTCGAGCTTATGTAAAGATTCCATCACCGGGGCCCCTAAGCTGGCTGGGGCCCTAGGCCAAGGCCTTGTAGGCCTAGGCATAAATCCGGCCCTGGGCACAAACCCTCATGGATGCCCCCTTATGCCACGATCCCCCACTGAGCGCTAGTATGTTCAATATTAAGCAAACCAACTAACAAACAAAACAGTTGTTAACACACGGGGCGTCACAAGGGATTGCGGGAGGTGCGGACCGCACGGGTGACATACACCAAAGGGTAAAATTCTGTATGCCTCGTTATTTGCATTGCATACTCGGAGGAGGTCTATGGGGTAAGTTGTGAGGGGGGTGACACCGTGACCTACCGAACTGGATGACACCCACCCTAGTGACGCCGCTGTTAACACATAGTTTGTACTAGTATCACTCAAATAAAACCTACGATAAGTTATTTCTGTATTAAAATTAATATTAATTAATTTTTGTAATAATAATAGACAAACATACTGTAACTTTTTTAATAGATGAGAAAGTCAGAGAAAGCAAAACTTTACATTTTAAAGTTCTTTATTCTAGATTTACATCTGGCAAAGTATCATCATCAAAGTTAATTTTGCGCAAAATGTCTGTCTCAATCATCAGCAAGATAAAGGAATCAAGCCTTTTCTTAATTTCATTATCGATCTACTTGGATTTTTGTGTACGTTTTAAACTGAGAAAAAGAGCGCTCAGTTTAAAACGTTCGCTAAACATTAATGTTAAAAATATGCGCAAGTCCATTTCTACATTGGAAAAGCAAACTGGATGTTGTCTCTATTACTTTGTATAATTATGTATGACTCAACGTGTTGTTTTCAGATTTTGATGCACGAAACTTGTGGCGAATATATGAGTGTAACTGTTTGTAGTTCAGTATATAAATTATTGTTCAGATCATTAGGATAAGCATTTATTAGTCATACAACACTGAGATGTTTGTGTTACATCGACCAAACAAGAAAATCTAACTCCTATATCATTATATACCTATCCTCATCTACCAATCTCTGTCTCAAGTTTGTCAACAATAGCGTAAAAAGCAGATATACGAAATTTGTCTCTGGCATTCAGAGATACCTCAGGGGCATCACCATCAATGACCACTGTCTTTCATGCAAGTGATCTGCTAGTGAAGAATACAAATCAGCACACGTTTTCAAGTTCACGTGCTCATTTTGTAGAGCTTGACTGAATCTGTGAAAATGTAACACTTCTTCCCAAAAGACAAGCGTGAGAGCAAATTCTAATTCTTGTATCTTCTTTGCAATTTTTGTCTGCTTCTCTTCTGGTGTCCCCCTTCGGTGACAGGTCTTATTGTAAACACTCTAACGCTTCTATAATCTGAGGATGAGACTTTAGAATAGCTTTAGTTCCAACAGCATGTGCTTCCCATCTGGTATCGGAAAGAGAGTTTACCAGCGTTCAATCCACAAAGCATCCTTTCAGAATCTTCATCTGTTGGTTGAAGCTGAGAAAAAAGTATCGATCAGTTGCACTGTATGGAAGAAGTTTACTGCCTCTAAACAAGAGTCAACGGCACTCATGCCTACCAGATTTAGTGAATGGGTAGCACAGGGTATGTAGATAGAAAACTAATTTTCCTCTAGAATTTTGTTCTGCATGCCCTTGTAATACCAAGACATATTAGCTGCGTTATCCGGGACTGACCTCTGCATTTCGCAAAATCAACATTGCCAACTTCACGTAAGTACTGCAACTCTTGCTTAGCCATACATTCACCGGTGTGACCTTGCAGCTCCAAGAAAGTAAAAAAGCGCTCAATGGACTCTCCATCTACCACATATCGAAAGAACAACGCTTAACTGATCTATAAGTGAAATATCGGGTATTGACAAGCTGAAATAACCGGAAGCCTTTACTTCATCTATAATTACTTGATGGACTTTTGGGGACATAATTTTAATCAGTTCTTCACATATAGTTTGGGATACATAAGAAGGATTTCCTTTTCCAGAATTTCCTTATTTCGCAATGTGTGATGGTAAAAATGGATCAAACTGACTGACCAACTCCAGCAACCCTAGAAAATTCAATTTTGTAAAGATCCACATTTTTCATTTGTCCCTTTAAAAGCGATTTCAGGGGTGGATTAAGATTGCACGGGGCCGCTGGCTGCAATTCCACCTTTGGGCCCTGTCCAGCCACTTTATTGTGCAATTTAATAAGCTTGGGGTCCCTTAATTTAGTCTTAAATCATTGGGGGCCCTTGGCTTTAGCCCAATCAGCCTTCCATTTAATTCGCCCCTGTGCGATTTAATATTAAATTTGCGATTTGCTAACGTCATGTCGATTATGGAATATATACAAATTTTTCTTGAGGACTTGTGGTGCCCACCAAACGCTTGGTGCCCGAGGCACGTGCCTTGTTTGCCTGTAGGTTAATCCAGGCCTGCACGTGACGTCATGTATGGAAGGCCCCAAGGACGTGCAAAGACGGTATTACTTTTGGCCGTGGATGTCAGCTTCAGAAGGCGCCTAAATGTTTATTTATCTCCCGTAAATATGTTATGTTCTATACTCTTAAATCTCAGGTATGAAGTTGCTACTTTCAAAATTCAAAGAAAGGTCTTAATTTTTAAAACATTATTTCTTGTTATAGTTTTTTACCGGAACAAAGTGAATAATGAATAAAGACAAATATATATTTTAGCATTATCTAAAAATAATAAAATTAAAATACAAAAAGCTACCATTGTAAATTTTTATGCATGTATATTTCTTGTAAATTATAATAATAATAACTATTTTTGTACTACTACTCCTTGCTTTCCTCGCCTAACTAATCACACACTAAGACTTGTGTCTCAAGCTTTTCTTACCTTTCCTTTTAAAGAAATTTTTATAGCTGATATTTTTAAAATGTTTAAATGCCCTTATTATTTTTACAAAATGAGTGTACCCACAATTCACCGTTTTCACCTCGGATTAATTCGTCGAACACATCAATGATCGTGAACAAAAAAATCCTCAATTTTTCAATTACTTTAATAAGAAAATAAACAGACAGTGACTGTTTAAAAAAAAATCCACACGATCCTCACCCTAGATTAATACAATCTTTATTTGTCTCATATCAAGATAAAATTGCTTTAAATGTTTAAAATATTTGAAACTAGAGCACTATTTATCTATAGTCCAACTTTATTTGCATAACGATTATTTATCCATTGACACCTAGGTGCTTCCCTATTTCGATTACCGCTAAGACGGTAACACTTATTTATAATGAAAAAATACGTTTAAATAAAATGAAGATTTTATCCTCCATTTCTTATTATCATGACACCACACATTATTTTTTCATCTCATTAACGCCTTAAAGAAAGATAAAATTCAGTTTCAACCAGTAAATTAGAACATGCTGACTCTCTAGCTGTAAAAAAATTAATTTGTTTTCATGTTATGTAATTATTTACATTGCAAAGGAGCTAAGCCACTTTTTCACTCCCCAAATGTTTGCACAATCATCCACTTTCAGAGAGTTTCCATTAATCTCATTATGATCAAATTAAAAAATCGAAGCGCATATGTTTGAATATCTTATGATTGAGTTGGTAAACAGTAAAATAACGTGTGTGTCAACACGAAACGCGTGGGGATTGGTGGACATTAAACACGATAAAAACTTGATTTCGTCTAGGAAAGCCATGGAGAGTTAGTTTAAAGGTTTCACTTACACTTTGTTACTGCTAAGTTCAACATAGAATTTTTTTAATACCCATTATGGTACTCATGAATATTTAGGGGCCGTCCATAAATGACGTCACGCGATTTAAGTCGATTTTCACCTTCCTCCCCGCCCTCGTCACATTTCGTCACAAAAGGTTAGACCCCCCCCCCTTTTTTAAATTTTTTTTTACAATATGACGTCACAAAGCTTTGCCCCCGCCCATAAAAGCCGTTTTTTCTAATTGAAAATTAAAATGTTTCAAATCACTTTTTGTCATTTAAGTATGAATTTAGTGTAAGGCTGCACTCTAATATCATAACACGCGTGAAGCCCATGAAAACGACTAAAACGTCATTACAAAAATTGTAAACATCAAATATTTAAGTGGAACTTTTATTTAAAGTTGCGCGTTTTGATGTGACGCCACATTTTTAAACATCCCCTCCCATCGTCACACTTCGTCACAAATGTTCCCCCCCCTTTTTTTTTAGGTGCGTGACGTCATTTATCGATCGCCTGTTCTGTGATTAAATTATATAATTATTAGATTTTTCTTTTTAGGCCTATCTCTATGTATCGTGTTAATTTTTGTGCTAGCGGCTAGAGTGTCGTGGTGCGTATTATATTGAAATTGAACAACTTTTCCTGTCGCGCAATAAGGTGCGTATTATATTGACAATATTTTTAAAAAATACGTTCCCGATCAGTGCGCATTATATTAAACATGTTTTACGAGACCTAACTAAAAAAAAATATGTGGATTGTCTTGCGCTGCGTTTAATAATGAACATTATTTTAGTTATGTCTCCTATATAAAGGATTTATAGTCAAAAACTTGTTTTTTACGGTTTTTTAAATTATTTTTTATTAAAGCGTGAAAAGTCTATGGAAGACTATGGTATTGGAAAAACTAACCATGACAACAAACTGAATTTTTAAAAAAAATATAATTTTTAAAGATATTTCTCCCAATCAAACAGATCTTATCTTATCTGTTACAGACGCTCCTTCTATACAGAAGATTATTGCGTCCTACGCTTATCTATGGTTTGTGTTTAGTCCTGCATTTTTATTAGATATTTAAATGTTGATAAAGTGTTGGTTTTCCCGGTTTCTTCAGGCAACCCATTCCACGCCCGAATTCCGGACGGGAAGAGCGAAAATTTGTATGTGTTCTTGCATACGGAATAAGAAAGGTGTTTTTATCCTTATGTCTATCTGAGGGTTGTATTAAGTTATCTTTGTGTTGTATTTCCAAATTAGAATTAATTGCTTTATGTATGATTACTACTTTACTCTTGGTTCTTCTATCCTCTAGTGTTTCAAGGTTTAATGATTTAACTAATACTAATATGGTGTTATTCTTGTCAGTTTTGAATATTCTCCAGTAATGAATATATATGGCAGCTCTTTTTTTGCATTTGTTCTAGTTTATCAATGTTTTCTTTGGTGGGCGTTGAAATGCTTATTTCGGAACAAATCATTTTACAACCCGGAAAAATAATGTCAATAAGTAAAACAAACCATTTCAGGAAAAGAATTGGAAAATTTTTAAAATGTATATTATTACATAATTATTGTATATTTAATTTATTGAATTCAAGAAATTAAAAAAATAAAATAACATATAGGCCTACAAATTAAAATAGATGAAACAAGTTTTGAGTAAAATACTTTGACGAGGGGCTCAATTGAACATATTTCTCTTAATTTGTGTAATTCTTATGGGGACTCGGGTGTACTACATGTATATAGTTAAATAGTTTATTGTGAGCTGACGCCTCTGAATCTTATTTGTAGTTCGCTTACTACTAACATGAAAATTTCATTTGGCCTGTGGCGGTGATAGAGATGAAATTATCTGACCAAAGGTTGTTAAAAATATAAACAATCTTTGCTCGAAGTCTGACTTTAAAAAACCCACTTTTTAAACTTAAAAACCAATTAAACTCAACAAAACACATGAAAAATTAATTTTAAAGCACTAAATACTTGTTTTATTACTCATTGAAGTATTTAAATTAGTAAAAGTAAGTTATTTTATATTGTTTGCTCTAAAAAAATTGAAATACAACCTAGTGATGCATTGCCTTGTAATTGTACACTTGTACTGTACTTATACTTGTACAAGTATTTGAACAGGCTAGTCTCTAGTGTCTGCTGCTATGACTTATTCTTTAATAATCTTTAATTTCGCAGCCCTACATTTTTGTACTGCTTATTCTGTAAAGCGGATACGTTGATTAAATATATTTAAATAAAGTTAGATTTTAGAATTAATACATACGTCATACGTAAATAAGCCCAGATCTATTACTATTAATAATTAATATCACATAACTGTAACTATATATGAATATGCGTATAAAATATTATGAAGAGTCTGTTAAGATTTAAGATATTATAGGGACTTAGTTTTTTCAAAGTGTCTACTGCTAAGACTAGTTGTAACACTAGCCAGAAACTAGTGCTACGAATAGTTGATAGTTGTAGCACTAGTTTACTGGCTAGTGTTACGATTAACGATTAGTCGTAACACTAGCAACATCCATTTAAATAAATGCGTCTAAATTATGTGTCAAAATTTGGGCTGGGGGAATTAACGATTAATTTCTCGATTAATCGTTAAAAATTTTTATCGATTAAAATTATTTTAATCGATAAAAATTCAATTAAAATTAAAGAAAATATTTATAATATTTAAAAAATTTTTTATTAATAAATAATTAATAATTAATAATAATTTATATATTTTTTAAACTTACAAACTTCTCCCGCGTAATATTATAATTTATTTTATTACTTTATGTGGACCGGCAGACGTCAACTAAAAAATGGCTGACAGCATCAGCGCAGTTAAATTTAAACATATAACTAGAAAGTTGAGCAAAAATTTTGTTTTTAAGCTAACTGCAGATGGCAAAGTCGAAGATAGTGAAAAATTTTACTGTGTTCACTGCCACAAACAATTCTCTTTTAAAGGATCAAATACATCGCTGACGTAGCACCTTCAGCACAAACATCCGAATAAGTATCAACACATTGTCATAAAATTTAGTTTAAAATATTCTTAATTTTCAATGTCCGTGAGAAATGTTCAGTTTAATGACGTCATAAATTTCTATTTTTGCTGTAATCGAAATTATCGAATAATTAATCGATAATTTTTAAAAAGTTAAAGATTAAATTTAAATTAATCGATAACAGCTCTAGTCAAAATATCATTATTTTTAAATTACCCTATTCACTTTTATTTTATTTGCCATCAAAGTCCCAGTTTCTAGTAGTTTGGCCTTTTTGGTGCTAAATTTTAATATTTTGGCAGCCTATTGACACTATTGAGTGTATTGCCTATTAATATTTGTTACAAATAATTTGTACAATTAGTACTATTGATCATTGCATTTAAAAAGGATATTATTAATAATAATATTGACTAAGAACTATGACTATAAATAAATCATAGATAGAGTAATAATAATCATAGTAAGTAGGCAGTAGGGCATATAGATCTGAATAAAGTCACAGTAATAATTTAATAAGTAAGGGGCCGCCCATATATGATGTCATGCACCAGTCACCAGGGAGGGGAGAAGGGTCACACATTTGTGACGAGGGGGAGGGGGGAGTTTAAGAATTGTGACGTCACTTAAAAAACGCAACTTTAAATAAAAGTTCCACTTTAATATTTGATTGCTTACAATTTATTTAATGACGTATTACATGGCTTCATGCGTGTTACGATATTAGAATGCAGGCCTACACTAAATTAAAATAAATACTTAAATGACAAACAAGTGATTTGAAATATGCTCATTTTCAAATAGAAAAAAAGGTTTTATGGGGGGGGGGAAGCTTTGTGAGGTAATATTGGAGGGGGGTCTAATCTGCCAAAATCACGTGACGTCATTTATGGACGGCCCCTAACAATAATAGTACAATCGTTGCAGCAATTCAAAAATTGATTATTTATATTAAGACAAAGTCTAAAATTTACGAAGTATTTCTAACCTGATTTTCACATCTATTCTCACAGCTTGTAGTCTGTTTATATATCTGAATCTACACTATTCCACAAGCTCTAGACTACTATCTATTACAACTAGTACTAAAACTACAATGACAGTCCCAGTCATGCAGTATACAAATGCAGGTGTATCCTTGGTCAACTGATTCTCAAAATGAACATCTTCTTAAACTTAGTCATTCTAGTATGCCTTAAGCCTTAAGTGCTGATCATATTAAATTAAATGTGCTTTTTTAAAATTAGTTTTACTGGCCTTGTCTTAAAGGCCTACCTAATATTGATAATGATAACTGCAGTCATTAGTCAAAATATAAATTTCTTGATGACTCACCTATAGTGGTGAATTTATTTGTAAGGCCTAATTTATAAAATATTGGAAATGGCGGCTAACTTGAGTAGCATCAGCAACACAAGCAAAGGTAGAGAAGATGATGATGCAGTTGAATTCAATCTAATTGATGATGATGATGACTTACTAATATCACATGTTGAAAATGATGATGACTTAAAAGCTGGGGCTCCAGAAGAAGGTGAGAAAGTTAATGTCAACTTTTGATATATTTATCGTAAATTTCATTATTCAGTTTCCATAGATATGTAAATTATAGAATTTAGTGAATTTAATTTACATTTTTTAAAGTCCAAAAAATTTCTGAGAAGCAAAATATTATGGTATACTATAGAATAGGCCCGTTACACAAAGTAGTGAGCAAACATAGGCTTCGTTTGTTTGTTGTGTGAATGAAAATATTATTTTTGAAAATAATTACATAACATTAAATATATTTATAACAAATGCAAATACATTTTTAGATTCAGTGATTGACCTTGATGGAATTAATTTTGACGAAGAGATGGAAGAAGATGAGGTTGCCAATATATCCATAGGAATACCATCAGATGGCTCTATAGATGATAATATTTCTGGATTTGATACTAAAACTGGAAATGTCTGGATTTATCCCACAAATTATCCAATCAGAGATTATCAATACAATATAGTGCAACAGGTAAAAATTGACTGTTTTTATTCTGAACTGTTGTTATCAAATTTGAAATATACTTTTTGTAGTTTGGACTTATGTAGTTTAAATTCTCTGTATTTGATATGTTTTTATAATTTGGTGCATTGTGACTCAAAGCTGCTACTCAACATTTGTGATATAGCTGAAAGGGAACATTGGTTTAAAGTGTCCAAGAAAGTTAAGAACATTATTAATTATTGTATTCATTGCGAATAATTAATTTTTTTTTAAATGTATGTTTATTGAAGTTTCTGATAAAGTTAACATACGAAATATTGAGTTGTGTTGAGTCTAAATGTTAATTTCTATTTTAATGCAAACATAAAAATATATATTTTTGATAAATATTCATATTTTTTATTACCTGTAGAGCCTTTTCAAAAATACCCTTGTTGTGCTGCCTACAGGCCTTGGGAAGACTTTTATCGCTGCTGTGGTAATGTACAATCTTTATCGTTGGTTCCCCCAAGGCAAGATTGTTTTCATGGCACCAACAAAGCCTCTTGTAGCTCAGCAGATTAATGCCTGTTACAACATAATGGGTATACCCAAAGATGACACTGTTGAAATGACAGGTGAATAAAATCAACTTGCAATTATGTTATGTGAAGTTTAAATCTTTGTAAATGTTATACATCTTTTAAGTTCAATCTGATGAAATGTTAGACTTATAAGATAAGAAATATCAGATTTAGAAGATTAATTTTTTTCAAATAAAAATATTCCCAAAAGAAGTCTACCAATTCTTCAAGTCTTGGAAGTCATGTCAATTTATAGGCCAAGTCTTTATAAATCAAGAGTAATTTAAATGACCTAGATGTGGTTACATAATCTTAATTATTTATATTAACTAGGCACAATGCCCCCAACTGTAAGACAAAAGGCATGGCGAGAGAAAAGGGTTGTATTTCTGACTCCCCAAGTTATCACCAATGATTTAAGTCGAGGCTCATGCACTGCTGAGAGCATTAAGTGTCTAGTGGTTGATGAAGCTCATAAAGCAGTTGGAAACCATTCCTATTGTCAGGTAGTTTAATGGTACAATATGTAATAGTTTCAAATTATTTATAAACTCGTTCAAGTGCTACTTTCATAGGTATTAAATTTTCCTTTTAGCTTTTTATGACATTAGTAATTATATTTTATAGCTTTTAATTATTTTCTAATATAAATGATGATTGGATAAATGCACCCTGAAATAAATTATTTAATAATAATGTACTATCACTGGAAAAAAAAATGAAAATTGACTATTAAAGCAATTATTGGTACTTTGGGCAAAAATCTGTTAGATTTAGACAAACTTTAATATAGCATACATGGACTTAAAGGGAAACAAGATCAAATCTTGTTTTTTAACATTGAAACCATGCAATTGTTTCAAGGAATGCAAGATTTTATTGCTATTTTTAAACAAAAATTAGAGTGTATGTTATTAAGTGCTGAGACATTTTTGTGTACATCAGTCAGGACCTAATTTGCAACTGTCAGGAATGACTTACTGCTTATTTATCCACTTTTATAAATATAAATGTACCATATCATTCAACGTTATCCATTTGTATTTATAAAATTGATAAAAACATTTTTTTAAAATGTACAATAAATATAATCAAAATGTTGTTATTGTTTATATGGGTAGTTTATTTGTTAAAAATATTTTAAAGGTTGTTAGGGAGCTTGTCAAGTTTGCCAGACAATTTCGGGTCTTAGCCCTCAGCGCCACTCCAGGAGGTGACCTTAAAGTAAGAACATTTATTCCTCTATGGGGCCGTCCATAAATGACGTCACGCACCTAGGGGGGAAGGGGGGTCACACTTTTGTGACGATGCGTGACGAGGGGGAGGGAGGGGGGTTGAAGAAATGTGACGTCACATCAAAAGGGTAACTTTAAATTAAACTTCCATTGAAATATTTGGTCACTTACAATTTATTTAATGACTTTTTTTTCTTTTTTTTTAAATCAGTGCTTCTCAATGTGCCGGTCGGTAGGCCATCTGACGCTGGTTGGCGTAAGCTATCAAGACACGAAAATTAAATCTAATTATAATCCTTAAGTTTGAGAATCCACAAGATAACATATGAAATTGTTACACTGCGTCGTTTGATGTTGACATCAAAGCATTTGTGATGTAACCGCAGCTCCATTTGGTTCTCTCATGAGTCGAACTTTTTTTCCCGTTACCCCAAAATATACAAGTTTATGTGTGCGTTACCCCCACAACCCCCAGACTCTAGGTCCTGCTCACATGACTCTGGGATTTGGGGGAGCGTCATTAGCCCCTTCCAAAAATGCTATTGGTGAGTTTTACAAGCATGACAAGTGTCTAAAAATGATCTGAATAGGATTATGTGTAGATATTTCAAGTCACAACGACACGGAACATCCTTTTTCTTTAAAAGGGGAGGGGGGAGGGAATCTATTTGATAGAATTAAAAACGTTTTAGGTTTCATATAATTGTTCTATTGGTTTTTGGTCAAACGCCCTTGGCCATTCTAGTCTTCTAGATCAGTGCTTCTCAAAGTGGTGGTCCGCGGACCGGTGCCAGTCCGCAGATGTTCTGATAAAAAAGGACAGAAAAAATATGGAAAAAATTCCTGCCGGTCCGCCGTACTAAAAAGTTTGAGAAGCACTGTTCTAGATATAATGGTAAATGAGCCGATTTAAAATTAGTCAAGTATTCATTAACTTTATTGAATGCATTAAATTCTTGACATCGCAATTCGAGAGGAGCACAAAACAACTTTTCTTCTTAGCTCAGTTTTTAAGGCATTAATTTTAAATATCACAGAAAGGATACGTGATACAGACAAGTTATGTGGATTAAGATTATTGTCATTCGTTTCAATATAAATGAAAGTAGGGTAGATTTAGGTGTCTTCGTATAGTAAGTAGCTAAGAAATCTACATAGTTGTCATTTTAAAAAAAAATCATTTTCTGGAAGGAACCGGTTCAATAATGGGCATATGTTCCAAGCGTACACGTTCACATGACGTATTTTATATATCTAGTGGATTGTAGTGGATTTTATATGTCCCAAATGAGTCTGCATTACCCCCAAGAATTCCCTTTTGACCCCATATGAGGTTATTTACCTCTGTTCGCCGACCTCTTTCTTACGGGATGCCCGTCAGTCAATTGAGGGATTTTTTTTTCAATTTATTAATAATTTATCTTTTTTTGTTACTTACATACTTTTCCCTCGTGTTATTATTATTTGTTTAGACATATATACATAAACAAAACGTTTATTCCTCCTTATTTCTTGAATAGCATAACCAATTTGCTGTGTTACGTCACAAAATTTGGGGGCCATGGAATTACCGCGACCTAAACGATTTTGCAAAATAATGAATTGCGACTTAACGTGATCTATATATGGGTTATACAAATATAATTAATCAAAATTAATCGATTAATTTTTTCTCGATTAATCAAACAAATTTTTTTTAATCAGTACCAGCCCTAGTTATAACAATTAATTACTTTAATTTTTGAGCATTGAACTTTAATAATGTTCATTTTTTAATTATTTCTTGTGATAGGCTGTACAGCAAGTTATTAACAATTTACTGATTAGTCATATTGAGCTAAGAACAGAAGAGTCGATGGACATAAGACCTTATACCCATGCAAGGAAAATTGATAAGATTGTTGTACCACTAGGGGAAGAGTTGACAGGTGTGAGACTACAGTACATTCAGGTGCATATTCAATATGTAAACAAATTTTATAGTAATGATAAAATTCTAAACTTTTAAGGTCTTACCATTATTTGTTCTTTTTTTCTCCAAACATAAGAAACCCAGAAATCTTCAGCTCCTAACAGACTTTTTTTTGGGTTAAACTTCTTTACATATATCTCTTTTATTTTTTTTTAAAGTGAAAATATTTTTTTAATTGATATGTTTTGAATTATTTTATTTAAATGTGATTTCAAATTGCCCATATCATTTATTCTTTAACTAATGTAACCAGATAATGACTTGTGTGGTACAGCGTCTAATACGTTATAAAGTTGTGTATAACAGAGATGCCACCAAACTCTCAAAGTTCCTCCTTCTTAAATCCAGAGAAGAATTTAGGCAGAATCCTCCACAAAATCTGCAGGTAATAACATGTCAATCAATGTGATGAAATACACATCAATTGTCTGATTTGCTGAATTTTTTAACTTCAAAATTTAAATGGAATTCTAAGTTTTAATTAGTTTTCAAGTTCAGTTTATAATATAAGAATAAACCGATTGTTGAATATTAAATCTACAATAAAGAAATTAATTGATGACATCTCTGTAATTTTACCATGTTAAAATTTAAATTACACTACATTGGCAGCAAGCACAGTTTGGAAATGTTGAGGCAGACTTTGCCTTAGCCATCAGCCTGTATCATGGCTTTGAACTGCTACAACTTCATGGGCTGAGATCCCTCTACAATTATCTCATGGGGATTATTGCAGGTGACAAGGGTTATGGAAGAACACGATCTGAGCTATTGAGAAATGCAGATTTCAATAACATCATGGACAATTTGAGACAGAAGTTTTCTGCTTCGGGGCTTCAAGGGTGAGTCCCATTAAAGTCAGTTTGTTTGCATGGTAAATTTGTGACTTAATAAGTATCTCACATGATTTTAACAGAACTTGACCGTAACTTGACATGCTAAATGTTTCTGAAGCTATAATGAATATAGGTCTTTGGCCTTTCCAGTGTTACATCTGCAGATTGTAAACTAGCTGTTGGTCACCCAAAAATGCAGCGGCTTGAAGAAATTGTAGTTGAGCATTTCAAAGCTTTTGAAAAAAGTCAGTAATGTTATTTATGTATTCATTTGTTTCTCTTAATTTTTTCAAATATTAACTGATAGCATTTTCTACAATTTTAAAACAAAACTTTTAGAATCATGCTAAAGAAGTAAATTCTTAACTTTGAATTGAAGCTTTCTAACCCAGTAGTTAAAACAAATTGTTGATTAAGAAATGAACTGGATCCCATCTGGATTCCAATGTCTCAGAACAAAATGCTCCACTTTGCAATACATATTTGCATTAACATTCAACACAATAAAAAAAAATTATATTTTATCTCCGTTCACTTTTTACTCATTTATATTTGGTCCAGAGGGGCAAGAAACTAGAGTCATGATCTTCAGCCAATACCGTGACAGTGTTCAAGAGATAGCATCTATCCTTCAGCAGCATCAGCCCCTGGTTAAGGTCATGCCATTCATTGGCCAGTCATCAGCTGGGAAGGCTACCAAAGGCTACACACAGAAAGAACAACTAATGGTGAGTCTGAACTTTTTATGGAAGTGTCTTAAAAGCCATTTGACTGAGGTGTCTTAAAATTCAATGAAAATGACACGAAGTGCTACCTACATAGAATTAACTTTGAAATGTTCAAAACATCAGGGTTACAAAATTAAAATTTTACAACAAATAAAATTTCTTTTTCTTTAAAATAATTTCATATTTTGTTGTTGCTGCCATCAGGTAATGAAGAAGTTTAGGGAAGGTGGCTACAACACCTTGGTGTCGACCTGTGTTGGTGAAGAAGGCCTTGACATTGGTGATGTTGACCTAATTATTTGTTTTGATGCACACAAGAGCCCGATCAGACTGGTGCAGCGCATGGGGAGGACAGGTCGTAAAAGAGAGGGCAGGATTGTTATGTTGGTGACAGAAGGAAAAGAAGAACAAGTAAGGAGAGTAAACCACTGAGACGATGATTTATTTGACTCCATGATTAAGATACTTTGTGGCCTGTAAGAAACAGAGCCTCATGCTTGTCATTTGTTGGACTGAGTTTTAGACTACTTGACATTACCTTGCCAGAGATTGAAATATTTGTTTTTATCATTAACTTTTAAGATATTTTTTTACGATCTCTGTGGCATCCGTCCATCCTCATGGGATGATGGTGTTCCCTCCTGCTCCTCTACCCCCCTTCCCCTTTCTCCTGGCCCTTTTCTCCTCGCTCCTGGCTGTAAGGGAAGCTTCCGCGACTTGAATCCCCTCACGCACTTTTGCCCGCCAGGAGGTGCGCTCCGCAGCAATGGTCTCCCACGTTTTATGGTCAATCTGCGCCAGAGTCATGTCTTTCTTGCAGACATCCTTGAAGCGCAAGCAGGGGCGTCCTCTCTTCCGCATACCAGTTGCCAGCTTGCCGTAAAGCAAGGCTCTTGGAATGCGCTCCGAGCTCATCCTGCGGACATGTCCCAATCACCGCAGGCTCCTCTCACTCAGGATTGAGTGCATGCTCAGCATATGACTCCTTCTGAGTACCTCGACATTTGTGATCTTGTCCTGCCATGTGAAGAATCCTGCGCAAGCATCGTAAGTGGAAGCTGTTGAGTAGCTTTGTTTGTTTGGCATAGGTCGTCCAGCACTCGCTGCCATAGAGGAGTGTGCTGAGCACGCAGGCCTGGTACACAGTGATTTTCGTCCTATCAGTGAGCTGTGCATTGTTCCACACTCTTTGATTCAGCCTAGCCATTAATGATGCAGCCTTGCCGATTCTGGTTTCAATTTCCTTTTCCAGGGAGAGTGTGCTTGTGATGTTACTGCCAAGGTAGGTAAAATCCTCGACGACATCCAAGGTGTTTCCCTCATTGGAGATTGCTGGGAAGCAGTCTGTTCCTTGTCTCATAATGTTGGTCTTTTTGAGGCTTATCGTTAGACCAAAATCCTTGCATGCCTCTGAGAACTTATTGACCAAAAGTTGGAGACCTATCTCTGAATGTGAGGTAAGGGCTGCGTCATCCGCAAAGAGCAACTCTCTAATTAAAACAGTTTTCACTTTTCTCTTCGCACGGAGACGGCTGATGTTGTATAGATTTCCATCCATCCTGGTATGGATGTTTACACCCTCGAAGCAGTCCTCGAAAGCATGATGCAGTTGCATCGAGAAAAAGATACCGAAGAGTGTTGGAGCCAGTACACAGCCCTGTTTGACTCCGCTACAAACTGGGAAGGGTTCTGAGGTGGCACCATCGAAGAGCACTGTGATTTGCATATTGGTGTGGAAGGACTCGATGATGGAGAGAAGGCGCGGCGGACATCCTATTTTTTCCAATATACGTATCAGACCCTTGCGCCTGACCAGGTCAAATGCCTTTGTTAGATCTATTAAGGCAACGAAGAGGGCTTTCTGTTGCTCCCGACATTTCTCTTGTAGCTGACGGAGTGAGAAGATCATGTCCATGGTTGACCGGCCAGCCCGAAAACCGCATTGTGATTCTGGGTAGACATTATGTGCCAGAGTTTGCAGGCGTGCAAGGATCACTCTGGCAAAAGCCTTTCCCACAATACTCAGTAAGGAGATGCCACGATAGTTATTGCAATTGCTGTGATCACCTTTGTTTTTATAAAGCGTGACTATTTTGGCGTCACGCATATCCTGTGGGATGTAACCGTGTTCCCAGCAATCACATATGAGTTCGTGCAGAGGCTTCAGTAGTGCTGGCTGGCGGTGCTTAAGGACTTCTTCAGGAATGCCATCGTTACCTGGGGCCTTCCCATTGCTCAGATGATCGATAGCCCTACTAAGCTCCTCTAGTGACGGTGGAGCATCAAGCTGATCTAGAACTGGTAGATCTGGGATTCTTTCTATGGCAGAGTCAGATACTACATTCTGTGTCGCATAGAGTTCTAGATAGTGCTCAGTCCAGCGCCGCATCTGCTTGTCTCGTTCTGTGATCATCTCACCTGATTTTGTCTTGATTGGAGCTGACTTTGATGTTGAGGGCCCAGTGGCCTTTTTTATGCCTTCGTAAATTTTTTTAATATCTTCCTGATCAGCAGCAGATTGAATGCTTTTGAATAGTTCCACCCAATAAGTGTTAGCGCAAAAACGTGCAGTCTTCCGGGCTGTGTTTCTGGCATTTCTGAGACATTGCAGGGTGTCAGGTCCTGGGGAAGCTTTGTAGGCCAATAGAGCTTTTCTTTTTGTCTCTTTTTACGATATGTAAGTTAAAATGCCCTAATGTGTTACAATTATTAAGTTTAAAAAAATATATTTATATTAGATTTAGACATTTAGTAAGGAACATTTGGGGTAGGGGTATGGATGTTATGTTATTGTATATAACTAATGTAATTTGGAAAAAAATGCTTAAGTCTCAAATAGGGGCAGAGGTCAGGAAATTAGGAAATAATATAAATGCAATGTATGGTAGACCCTTTAATTTATTTTGTAACAAATATAGTTTTTAGCCATAGTTTGTAAGGACTTTCTTCCTTCCTTTATTTATTTGTTAACTGTGTCATTCTTATCTGATTTTATAAGTATGTCAGTGTTAACCTTTCAATTATTTTATAGATTTACAACCAAAGTCAGTGCTCCAAAAGAAGCATTCACAAAGCAATATTAAATGGCGCCAGATCACTTCACTTTTACCCCAACAATCCTCGGATGGTTCCATCATCCATACACCCCAAATGCTACAAGATGTTCATAACTGTGGCAAAGGACTCTAAAATGACTAAAAATGGAGGCAAACAATCAGACAAGAAAGAAAAGCTAGAGTCTGGTAACAAGATGAGAAAGATCTCTGATGTGTTTGGGAAACAAGGTTTGCCATCTGTTTAAACTAAAATAATATCAACATTTCACTTTTTGGCTTTAAACAGCATTTATTTTTAAATCCTTTATATTAACTCGTGGTGTCTGCGGCGGACCTTGCTTGCTTGCTTGTCGCCAAAACTTTTGATCGATTTTTAACCCACTTGCTCGCAAGATAGCGAGCTGAAATTTTGCAGGCAGTTTTGTACCGATGATAAAAACAACGTATCAAAATTTCAGATCGATCGCATGTACCGTAATTAAATTATTGATTTTTTAGATTATTTTATTTATTCCTATGTATCATGCTATTTTTTGAGATAGAGCGTCGCGGTGCGTATTATATTGAACAACCTTTCTGTCGCGCAATAATGTGCGTATTTTACTGACAACACTTTTTATAAACCTATTCCTGATCGGTGCGCATTATATTAAACACGTTTTACGACACAACTGCAATTTTGTATTTTTGGATGGTCTTGCGCTGCGTGTTATAATGAACATTCTTTTAGTTACGTCTCATACGTAAAGGATTTATAGTCAAAAACTTGGTTTTTTACGGGTTGTTTTTATTAAATATGTATGAAATAAAACATTCAATTAATAAAATATTTATTTTATAATTTTTAATGCTGTAACAAAGAAAAGTATGCTATCTATAATTTTAATGGACTCCATTTAACTAATTATTTTAATTCTTTTTATAGGAGTCAGAAGATCAATAGATGGTCACCTAACACAAGAGGAATATGAATCTATTAGAGAAGAATTTGACATGGTTTCCAGTTTAGCTAAGCACATACCAAAACCTAAATGTATCTGCTTGAAAACTGGGAGAAAGGTAAAACTCAATATGAAAGTTTTACTAATATATAGGAACATCAGATGAGCTATCAGAGTTGATTCAAAAATAATTTGCTGCTTTGGATATTTTACCAAATATTAATTATATGAGCTTTAACCTTTTTTGACACATCATCCAAATCAAAAACTTTATGTGACACACCAAGCAAAATAACCTTTTTAATAATTTATTTATAACACTTCTAATTTCAGGCAGAAAGTACAAGTTATAGTGACAATGTGATAAATTTCTCTGAGTGGATGCCTTGGCAGAATAGACTACAAAAAGCTCATCTTTCTGGTCACTCTATACAAAGTGTCCACTTGGTTAAAGATGCTGAATTCATTCAACTTCAGCGTAAGTAAAAAAATCTTTGGCATTTCATGGAAATTATAAGATTCTGTGTTGACAAGAAAGTTTTTCTCCTATTATTCAAATTTAACAAAAGGGATGACATTTCAATTTTGAATAGACTTATACCATGAAGAGTTTCTACTGACTCGGGGTTGGCTGAGATGAATACTTTTTTTAATTCATTTTTGCTTTTGGCTTCAATGCTATTTCTGTGATGTTTTCATAAAAATTTAAAAAAAAATAAATTTATCTTTGATTAATAAAATTAAATATTTCAAGTATAATCCCCCAACATTAGAATTTTATGAATATACGCTAATGGGTAGGTTACATGTTTGGCTGTTCAACAAATTAACTCTTTAAATTGTAAGATCTTTTAGTTTACCTGAATAAATAAAAAAGGCAGCAATATTTTTGAAACTAGAAAAAACAAATATTTTTCCTTAAATGCTTCTCATTCTGTTACAGAGGTCATAGGTGAAGAGGAGGACTTTTACAGTGTGGAAATGGGAAAGTACTTGGCTGATCCAAGCCTCCTGAACAAGAGCATCAATGTTGGACAAAGCAGTATTTTCTCATTTCTATCAGCTAAACCAAGTGAATCTCGTAGAGATAAAGGGTCAGACTCACATGATAAAATTGATTTTGAAACTCCAAATGGCAATCTTGATACTAAACAGAAGAAGAGAACAAGTGTCAAACATGGTGGCGGTACAAGAATATCTCACTGTTTGAAGTCTATTGTTATAAACAGTGATTCTAGCCTGGATGATGATCCACCTGATGAAAGTTGTGGACGTTTGAAAGCAAGGAACTCTGCCATGGTTGCCAATGATGTTTTCAGTAATGGTTTTGACAAACCAAAGCCAAATAAATCATCAAAAGAAAAGTTAGGGAAGTCAGAAGTGATAGATACTGCAAGAAGGAAGAGTAAACAGACAGCGGTGGAAGTTAATTCCAAGAAGAGTAACAGAAACAAAAAGAAAAGTCAAAAGTCAAAGACAAAAGAAAGAAGTCTGGTAAGCTCACCAAAATTCAAGTCAAAGCAGAAGATCAAAGTACAGAAACTGTTTGAAAGCAATGATTCTTCAATACATCATGCAGATAATATTTCCTTAAATGATGAAACGACTCCATTAACTATTGAAGTTGATCATTTTGAACAGGAACAAGGATTAGAACACATATTTAGCCATAGAAAGTCTACACATCTTAGAGAACTGGAAAATGTTGAGGAGAGCGATATCCAATGTAGCTCTGAACAGTTCATTCCTGGATCATTCGTACCCAGGGCGCCAGATGTTACAGAGGTGACACTTCTGTTTCAAAATTTAAAATCTGTTTCTGACTTTGCAGAGGTGGACCTTGAGAGTTTAGTGGCAGAATGGACCAAGTCTGGCAACACTGCCTGCCAAGATATCATGCATTCAAACACACAGGAATTTTTGCAGAATAAGCCAAAAGGGATCTTAAAATCATTCAATCAAAGTTTTAATGACACGAGTAAACATGATATTTCTTTGGAAAGCAAGCTATTAGAAAAATATGTGTCTGGTGTTACAAATGGCTCTGCAGGGGAAAATGAAAATTTGAATGGTTCAAATTCTATGAACAACTATGCAAATTTAGAAAATGAAATTAATTTATTATCTATTGATGTAAACACCCCAGAATTCTTTGGTTTTTCTGAAGAAAGCCCAGTCAAAAGCCCCATGTTTAAGAGCCTAGTTGGAAACTGTAGTTTTAAAAACAGAAAAAATTTGGAGTCCATCTCTGCTGAGCATCAATTTTTTGACGAAGAAGTGACCTTGAACTTTGCCACGGAACGGGAGGAAGAAAAAATTGTGGAAACAAAGAGTACAGTAGAAGGTAAGAAAATTGATGAACCTAAAGTTACCCTGGTATCTGATGCTGTGATGGATGACCTTGATCAACCTGTACCTCATGAGTTCAAGGCCACTACTCCCAAGAAACTTTATGGAAAGAATAATATTGCGGACTTGTCCAGTTTCATCACTGCCACCCAAGCCTTAGACTGCCTTGATTTCAGCTCCTCTGATGGCAGCAATGATGGTCAGCTTCTTATCTGTCCAACTGCTGTCAGTAAAACACTGGTCAAAGCCCAAGTTTCCAGATATAGGATGAATCATCAAGATGCATCACTTAATGAAAATAGCAGCACACATGAGCTTTCCATTGAAAAGATCTCTTCACAAACAAAGATGAAACACGCTAACAGACCAAAAGAAGGAACAACACCTAACGAACAGTATACCCCAAGAGATTCCAACAATGTTAAGCCATTTGTTGTCAGTGACAGAATCAGTAATGTTTGTTGCATAAATCCATCAGATGTTTCAGGAAAAGGGGATTCTTTTATGAAATTATCTTATCTTTCCAGTCATAGCCCACCACTAGCAGTTTCCTCCAGTCATACCCCACCAATCGCAGTCACCTCCAGTCATTGCCAACTATTATCAGTCACATCTAGTCATAGCCCACCTGTACCAGTCACTCCTATAAAAGATTCAGATCATGATTCTGAAGCCCTAGATGTGCCACAGTTTGATCTGGGTTTTGATTTGGATGACGATGTCATTCCACCCACACCTTGCAAAAATGTCTCTGTTGCGCCTGCTTTAGGATTAAGGCATTTGACCATCTCAAGACATGCGTCTCTGGGTCACCTTGACACATCCTCCAAACTGAAAGTGACCAAACCGTTCCATTCATACTCTGAAGACTTTAACAACTCTAACAAAGTTAGTAATAGAGACATCACTGTTAGAGATGAAGAGAGGAAGAAATCTTATGCTGGTCAAACAAATTTTGCAAAAAGTTCTGACATCAAACGTGCTCTGAAGGGGAGCAATATGGAAGTCAAGAAGCAAGAATGGTTACCTCCCTTTACAGAAATTCCATCTCCCAATAAGCTTCCACTACATGATAAAGTCTTGGATTCAACACCCAGTAACATGATTGAGTCTGATATTGAGGCATTGAATGATTTTCCTTTAACACCAGATTACATGGACATAAGTTTGATTGAGAGCACACCAGAAGTTACAAATGCTAAACTGATCTACAAAACAAAACAAGGAATAGTGGAGAAAAATAAACAAAATGTTACAGGGAAGTCTGAAAATAGTAGTAAGTTCAAGGTAGGGTCAGGTGACCAACAACACAGCAGATTTATTGATAGGATTAACAAGGAGTCTGAAGACCTCATGAGTTCTTATGTGATTAGTGATGAAGAGGAATCAGGTGTGATTGCCCCATCAGTGCCAAAGAAGGTCAAACTGTCAGTTAAAAAACACTGCAGTCCTAAAAACTCTTCTGAAGAAAGTGCAGATCTCAAAAGATCTAATGATAGAATCAAGTCTAAAAATGATTCCAATGATTCCGACAGACTTGAAATACGGCAGCATGGTCAGACAACTACTTGCGCTGAAGCAGTAATGAGCAAACCTGACACAAGTGAGAGCACCAATAATAGCACAGACCAGGCAAATAAACTGCGACTTGGTAGACTTCGATTGGGTGAAAAGAGACCGCGTTTTTGTGAGTTAAACGAGCCTTCTAGTGAAGCAGCTCTTGCCAACAGTGATTATGTCTGCAAATACACTCCAAATATTTCGCCTAGAGACCGTGTAAATGCTGATCTTGTTAGAAAAGCTACTTCAAAACAACCCAGCACTTCAAGCAACAAGGAGCAGGAGCAGTGTCACAGACGAGGTAGTGGGTCTAAGGTCAGTGACAAAGAACCAGGTTCTGATGCTGGTATCCTTCATGGAATGTGTGCCCTGCCCCACAGAGGAATAAACAAGCAGACAGCTCTGAATATTGAAGTTAAGGCCAGCACACCTATTCGCCATCCTGTGGCTAAAAAAGACATGTCTGCCGATGATGACATGAATCTAACACCAATCAAAAAAATTAATCGGCCAAATTTGGATGCAGGTAAACTAAGTTGATAAATAAATTATTTGAAAAATTCTTTTTAAAAAAATATGCTCTCTCGAAAATGTTCTAAAAAGTAGAAAATAGATGTCCGTTCAAAAATTTAGTATTGTTAGTTATTTCGCTAAAACGTTTGACCCTGAAGTCAATGTACTGTGCTTATCATCTAAGTATAATGATCAAGGGGACACAAGGCATTTTTGAGAACTCACATTTTATTTCAAATGGACCTCATGCTTTTTTTAGTGAAATAACTTTGTTTGTTAGCCTGGGAGATGGTTGATCTCTTGTGTTCTTCTCACCACCTCATTGCCATTTGATAAATGCTCATGTTTTCATCACATTAGGACATCAGGAAGTGTGTCAAATTTGAGATACTATACTCCATCAGAAATAAACACAACCAAAGCCAGTTAATATAAATTGTATACTGGGGGAACTAATACTTTTCTAGAAACAAAGGGTCACAAAATTTATAAGTAAGGCTTTCATAAGATAAGTTTTATTCCTACTACTTAAATGTGGTTGGTGTAGACTTTTGAGTTAGGGACTAGAGTAATTTTTGATACTCAGCTTAGCACTAACCTGTTTTGAGTTTACTTCTTAACTATTTTTTAAATCCCTTATATTAACACCGTCTTGTCTCTCTGTCTGTCGTGGGTTCGCTGTCGGGTGGAAAAACAAAGTAAAAAATGACCCACTTCCCGTGATGCTATCGCGCTGAAAGTTTGCACATAGACCCGTGTCACCTAACAATGCATTGTATCAAAATTTCAGATCAATCGAATGTACCATAATTAAATTAATGCATTTTTAGTTTATCTCTATGCAACTCTATGTAGCCGTCTGCTATTGTTGACATCCACGTGTCACTGGAGTTCACTCCAGCCATCGATGACCACATCCCCGTGTTTTACAGCAAGGGGAGTTCAGTCAGTTTCAGTCTGTAAATGTTTGTCGCGCTGTGCATATTATATTGCACATAAACAATAATTTTAGTTATATCTCATATATAAGGTATTTATATTCAAAAACTTTGTTTTTACGTGTTGTTTAATAATTACTTTGCTTTGAATACAAATGTTTTAATCTGGAATAATCCAACTAAACCCAAATGATCTGTTTGACAGATAAAGATGAACCGGAAGAGAGTTTTATCATTAAAAGAAAGAAGAAACCAGCAGCTCATCTATTAGACGTCTCATCTGATCAAGGTGTTTATGCATTATAATATTGTACAATCAATGAGATCAACAGTCTGTGACATCTATAAAATAATCATTGTCATCACTGACACTGGAATGCTATATAAATAATAATAATAATTTGATAATTTATATAGCTGGGCTCACAGTGCTTCACATAAAAATAGTAAAAACACATAAAATTATAAATCCATATCAATGTAAAAGATGAATATCCTAACTACAACATACTGACAATTGAAGTGTGTTTGGTATGAATAATGAAGTGTTTCATGTTATAACCAACCCTAGGAAACTTTCATTTGGTGCATAGTATAAATGTTATAATGTTACACAAATTTAAATATTGATGCGTTAAATATGCTATGTAAAAGGTGTAGGTCTGGTATTATTATTGGAAAGACCACTCTGGACAGTCCCACAAACTTAACAACATCAATCACTGGTAACACAATTTTAATCTATAATGCTTGGCCTAGCTACTTCCTTCTCCTTCAACTTCTATGGTGCAACTCCTTACTAGATGACCTAACCATCAATATCACAGTGTAATAAAATACACTTTGTGTTCAATATAATATTGCATCATGCACCAAACCAATAGAAGCATCACTATAATGCAGAACCCCATTAACACCTAATAATAGACCTGACAAAAGCGATGGTTTATAATAATTTTATATGAAACTTAACATTTTTCTGGAAGTTGTCAAAAGTTTGTTCATTTTTGTCTTTAAAAATTAATGAAAGAACATTATAATTAAATAAACATTCTTTATTTTAAATTTAGATTAACCTTTAAGACTCAAATTTTTTTTTATCAATGCTGAGTAGAATAATTGTAATTTTTTGTTTAAGATAATGTTATTGCTGTATCATGGTTTAAAAATGTCATCTTTCTAATAATGCAATACACATCTAACGCTACAATGTATATATATATTTCAGAGGACAGTACTGACAAGATGAAGTCCAAAGTAAGTGCTATCATTTATAATTTCAAACAGATCTAGCGACATTTCTTTTACATAACTGTATTATTTTAATTTCAATAATTTATTAACCCAATTGACATGTAACAGTGGTCCCCAAAACAACTTTTTTTTCCTTGAGAATTAAATAATTTTTTTTCTCTATTCCTATTATTAGTATGAGCCCTTGTAAAAATATGTCATGTGTTAATAACTGTGACTAATAACAGTAATTTATAAACCTTGTGTTTAAAGGCTTTAATTTATAACAGGAAACAAATTCCACTGATGATTCCAGCAGATCTTTGACGACGCATAAAATTCATAAGTTTCTTTTATCTGAGGATGGAAATGATGAGGACTTTCAAGAGGGTAAATATGCAATTTAAGAAATGTTGGGTAAAGTTTAATTATAAATCAGGGCGCAATAATCTTCTGTATAGAAAGAGCATCTGTAATTTATAAGATAAAACCTATTTTTTCAACTAATCTTATGTTATTAGGGTTGATGAATAAATGATCGACGTTATTAGTTTGAAGTGTTAATAAATGGTGGTTCCAATAACAAGTGCAAGTAACAAGTCTAGTATCTAAAATTATTCTTGTGGGGTTACTCTATTGTAGATATCATGTTTGTCATCTCCATTATACATCCATTTCTTAGCTGATGTTTCCATTATGTTTTTAATCTTATTTTCCATCTCGCCTCATATATATTTTTCCAGAAGCCTAAATACCCATATTAAACTACAAACCTCAAAAAAAAATTGTGTGTATTTGTTATCAAAGTAAATTTTCACATTTCAACTAGTTTACTATGTTAAACATTTGTCTTACAAAATTATTATCATCATATTTCTTATTTCTTTTAACCACAGAGAGCAAAAGGCAGATCTTAAAATCAAAAGTGGCAAAAGAGAAACCTAATCGCAAGACAATGAATGAGAAGGTATTTAACTCTTTGTTCTTTTCTATTAAAATAACTGAGAGATAAAATGTTTTTAAACATGAGACAACTTTTTTATAAATAGAAAAGTCCTAATTTATAATAAGGTTTATGAACCTATTAACCAATGTTTATGATTCCGTTCGTAATATTTGGGAACATGCAGACAGAGTGGTTAAAGAATAGGACTTCAGTGTAAAAACTATTGTCATCCACAAGGATATACTACTCTTTATTATTTATATCTTATTTTTTTATTGATTCCAAAGTAGGACTGTCAACGGGTACCGGGGAACACAGGGTGCGATTATCGGGTAGTAAAAATGTAACTGCAATGTCTATACCAACGGTGGTCGAACTGAGGCTCTTCTCTGTTCACATTTCAGCTCGCGAACAATTTATCAAATTAAAACTTTTCGTTTGAATTATAATTATATGCTGTGAAATACGATTAACATGAAAACGCTTAAAAAGAAATAACTATCAACCGGAAATAAAACACAGTCCTGACAAACTACAATGTATTTTGATACACCTGTTTTCTTGGAATATAAAACAAAAATCTTTTAAAACAAAAATATTTTGGTTCTTTGAATTGTTCAAGTAAGGAAAATAGAACACCACACCAATATTTAGGAAGGGTAGGAAATGACAAAAATGACCTAGGCTTTGGCTTTGAAATACACAGCACAACTTTGAGTTACCGGTTGTCAACATTAGAACCCCTTATGACCACGAGGTGATGGGAAAAAAACAAAACCATTAAGACAAGCCAATGTTGTTCATCTTATACCCCGCCCTACACTCACTCCTTTCTCCACTCCTATTCCCACCATACTTAAAAAAACAAACACCTGCTCTATTATTGCTTTTTTAAAAAAAATAATATTTCAGTCATAGACTGATTTTCACTGTAATAACTAAAAAATAAATGCTGGGGGATGGGTCCACTCAGTAGGGGCAAGTCCTGGAAAGTTTGGTTAATTACAACAGTTCTCAGCTATGAATTAGAAGTAACCGCCCATTACATCAAACGATTACCGCCTTTTATCTTTAGAAAGACTTTGTTTAGCAAAAGTCACTTCGGCAACCCCTCTGCTCACTGTTTTTACACCACTGTACTATAGTAGCATTTCATTGTCATCATTTTTAGATCGCTGATTCATTACATCTAAATTTGCATTCCCATAATAAACAAAGAAGTTTAAAAAGAAGTTTAAGGCTAATAGTTGGCATGACGGCAAAAATTTTGAGGCGCTTTGAACGGGTAACCCAGGTACCTGTTCACTGTTCAAAATTTGGACGGGTACCTGGGCAGCTTTTTTCAACAACATTGACAGCCCTATTCCCAAGTCTAATTGTATTTAAAGATTCTTATATAATACTGTTGCTACACGCAGCACCTGCAGGGCAGTTTATTTTGTGTGGTGTTTTGTATAATTAGTTAGCACCTTTGATTGGAGATTTTTGATGTAGCTGTTGCCAAGGGGTTTGGATTGTTTACATTTTGGGTATGAACGTCTGCTGGTAATGGCATGTGTCAGGCTCTGGTGTTATCATTAAAGCTGTTGGTTATGTATGTGACTTTGAGAGATAATTTGAAAAGTCTTTTAATTTACTGTCCACGAATCACACTCAACAGGGAAATAAAAATGCATTCATAGTGGAGGAAGCTGAAGTTTCAGGAGAAGACAACTCACCTGATGAACATGAAGAGTTTGAGGATTACTATGATGCCAGTTTCATAGACAACAACACGGAAGTCCAACACATGAATGACACAGGTACATGCTACTATATAAAGAAAATATTTTATATCCTCATTTGGTCAATTTGATCAGTTCAGTTTGATGTTGGATGGCTACTAATGTTTTTCCTTATGTGATGAGGTCTACAGATTGTCTGTCGTACACTCAGGTATTATTATTATGTTATCTGGTTAATCATTAATTACCCTCATGTGATGTTGAGAAATGATTATCCTCATTTGATGATAACCTATGATTATCATGTGATGTTGAGAAATTATTATCCTTATTTGATTTCATATGTTTTTCATCTAAAGTTCCTTGGTCAGTGTTCAAGATAATAAACTCGTGTGCAAAGTTGCACAGCATCCATTTTTTGTGCAAAATTTTACACTTTACAAACAGATATTATATTATCCGTATCAAAATTTGCTGCACGGTAATTCTAAACTGCTGTGGGTCAGATATCTGCGCGGACATGCAGCCTAAAGGGAACATTGTTTATGATTATCCTTAGTGATTTAGTCTAATGCTTATCTTCATGTGATGTTTACGATGATTAAATTCCTTTGATGTAGTCAATGATTATTTTTATATGATGTAGTCAATGATTATCTTTATGTGATGTAAACCAATGCTACCCTTTGTGATATTTTTCCAGCATCATTTGTAAGTGCTTGTTAAAATAACTTAAAATACCACCTATTTTATTGTCAGAGATGAGGGCTGTTTACCTGAAGTCAGTCAAGAGTCCACTCTTACATGCCCAGCCTGGGCGTTTTAAGTTACAGTACACCAGGCAGAACCACAGGGATATAGACGTTTACAGCCAGACCCAGCCTGAAGACCAGGGCATGTCTGAGTATGAGGAGGACAGCTTCTGTGTTGGCAGTGATGAAAGAGGTTTGTTAACAGAAGTTAATATGTAAGATCATAAGTAGCTTCATCATCAGTGGTGGCGCCACAGCCCATGTAGGTCCCTGGCTTGTTCCACCACATCATCATCAGTGGTGGCGCCACAGCCCATGTAGGTCCCTGGCTTGTTCCACCACATCATCATCAGTGGTGGCGCCACAGCCCATGTAGGTCCCTGGCTTGTTCCACCACATCATCATCAGTGGTGGCGCCACAGCCCATGTAGGTCCCTGGCTTGTTCCACCACATCATCATCAGTGGTGGCACCACAGCCCATGTAGGTCCCTGGCTTGTTCCACCACATCATCATCAGTGGTGGCACCACAGCCCATGTAGGTCCCTGGCTTGTTCCACCACATCATCATCAGTGGTGGCGCCACAGCCCATGTAGGTCCCTGGCTTGTTCCACCACATCCATCCATTCAGATCAATCCATGACTTTCTGCCACCTTGCTTGAAGTCCCGACTGATGTAACTGTGTCTCTACATTGTCAGTATGTCTCCATCTTTATTGACTGGAGAGCTGTCTGCCCCTAGGTTTCTGCATGTAGATTACTTTTGATGCTCTACAAACATTGGTAATATCAGGGCAAGGTGTCATGTACAGTTAATGATCTTATTGCTTTTCTAAATTGTTCTTGAATAATTGTTGATAATCTTCTAATGGTTTTAGTTTATAAAATTATCTAGAAAAATTGATATTTTTGCACTGACTTATTTAGGTGGTCAGGCATTTAATTTTTTTTTCTTTAAATGCAAATGTAGGGATTACATTTTTTTTTAAAATCAGAGACAAGTCACACAGAGGAGGAGTGTTTGGAGAGATTCACTAAAATATCCAAGCAGCCAAAGAAAGGGAAAAAGTTGGCGGGCAAGCGAAGAATCCAGGTGATGTGTGACTCATCAAGTGATGAGGAAGCCGCTCATCCATTCCCACTGACCCAGGATTTCTCCGTCAGTGACTTGAAGAGGGTTAAAAAGGCACTGCTCAGCAGCAGTGAAGATGAAGAGGCAAAAATTCTGTCTGAGCTGTCTCCCAATAAGGGTAGAAGCTTAAGTGACAATGCAAGATGCGATAAAATTTCTGTAAGGGGCAATCCCACATTAGACAGAAGCTGTGAAGAGAAGGTAACTTCTTTGATGAGTCTTGAGGTCGATGACACGGCTCCAAATGCCAACTTTGATTTATTAGCAGATGATGATTGGTATGATGACGGAGACTTTTTACATGTTGACGAGGTCACAGCCAAATCCACAAAAGGTTCCACTGTTGTCAGCAGTAGTTTTCTATTGGCTGGCAAAAGCAATAATAAAGCCACCGCCATCATAGCACCCATTGGATTCACCCATCAGATAGACCTCAAGCAAACAACAGCTGGTCCTACAAAGCATGAAAGAGAAAATTTAAGTCACTTGAATGACAGTGATGCAGATAGTCCAAGTCAATGTTCAGAACTTTTTTTTAGATGCAAAAAGGGACAAGTCAGCGAACAGTCTCTTACAAAGATGGTGTCTGAGAGGGGAGTTAAATGTGATGAACCTTTGTTAAAAAATGTCAGAGTAAATTCATCAACAATGGTTGCCAACACATTAGGCATTGTAAATGCTTATCCATCTGGCAAAGTTTTGTCTTGTTCTGAGTCTTCTTTAAGCACATTTGTAAAGTGTATAAATGAGAGGTTGCATAGTCCTCCAAAGGTTTACAATGAGAAAATGACCGGCTTTAATATTCCGAGTACGCTAATAATGACCAGGGAAGAGAGGCTGAAAAGGCAAAAAGAGAAACAGGAGAAGTTTCAGCAGAGATTGCAACTAAAACAGATGTGTGACATTTCCAACAGTCCATCTACAAGCTATAGAGAAGAACCTGAGAAGGCTTCATCCTCTAGCAGACTTTCCAGTAGCATCAATCAAACTGAAACCAGTGGCAACTGTCCCAGGCCCTTTGTAGATGTGGAAGTTGAAGCTCAAGTTTCACCAAATTTCACCAAGGTTGTAATTTTGATTTTTTGTTTTGTTACTAACATTGTCATTATTCAAATATTGATTTTATCTCGTTACTTTAAATATCTTCATTCTCATAGCTTACTCATTTTAAACCTATAATAATGAATCAATATAAATAAATGCACATAGACTCATTTCATTCAGCTAAAAATTAAAACTTTTACTAAAATGTATCAAGTTTACTCAAAATATTGTTTCTATGCTGAATTAAATTGACTTCACTCTTTCAATAATTTCTTATACAGCTTAATACAAATAGGCAAGAGATGCTGCAAATTCTGGTGGAT
Organism: Ampullaceana balthica; assembly: GCA_944989445.1. Lineage (NCBI taxonomy): Eukaryota > Metazoa > Mollusca > Gastropoda > Lymnaeidae > Ampullaceana > Ampullaceana balthica. Next base: position 2,439,185 of record CALYLW010000011.1, on the reverse strand, counting down.
TCAAGGGAGATAAGTGGAGCACAGGTAACCTTAGACACACGATTATCTGTTATTGCAAAATTATCTTTTTAAGGCTCATTTCAACTGTTATAATGTCATATTCAAGTATAGTTCATTACATGGTTAAGGTTATAGAATTTAACTTAATATGATTGTTTGTGATTTACCCAGGATATCATCTCAGCCTTGAGAATAAAACATGGTATAAAAGTGACAGCCAGACAGATCTCCTCTTGTGACTACATTCTCAGCAACCACCAAGCAGTGGACAGGGTCCTGTGGTCAGGTACAGTACACTAGAAAATAAGTCTGATAAAAAAACACAGCCCCAAATTTTTTAGATCTTACTCTAAAGTTTACAATTAACATAACTAATTTAAGTCCGTTTTTAAAAAAAAATAATTCAGCTGCTAACTAGTCTGTATGTATGACTTTTTCTGGGTAACAATTCGAACTTGTGAGTAAGCTTAAAGTTATTCTCAGTTAACCAATTTTTATAGATAAACAGAAAAAGGTAAAACAAGGAATGGGAAATCAAAATAAAAATTACTGAAGAATAAAAATGAATGTGTCTGAAAGAAGCTTTGTCAATAAATAGTACAAATTAAGAAGAAAAAAATCTGAGATGTTGCATTTATGAAGTCATCAAGAGGAATGTAGCTAATGGTAAGAGAGTTAAAATAAGCAAAGCCGTCAATGGGAAAATGAGCTCCACTGCGATATGTTTCTAAAGTGTATGCACAGAAAACTAAATATACCACATGAAGGAAATAAACCTGATTGCAATATCACCCCTTATTATTCTTTTTCCAGCATTTAGCAGCAGTAAAAATAAGAGCAAGTTGGCAACAAGATTGATTGAAATGCAGGCTTTGTATGACCGCTGTACATTGATAGTTGAAGCCGACAGAGTTAAAGTTGGTCAGGAGAAATCCAAAAAAGCATGGTAATGATGCATTTATATATAAAATTGGTTACACAATACATCAAATACTTTTAAATTAAGCTTTAGACATAATAATTACTATTTTCATTAAAGTTTGAAATATCAGACTTACGTATTTTAAGAAATAATTAAATTGTGATAATGATTCAGGTACCACAACAAATATGTTGACACCATGATGTCCCAAATCATTCAGTTAAGAGTCAAGATCTATTTTTCAGATAGTATGGGTATGTTGAAAATTTAATTATAAATAAAAATAATAGAACTTCACAGCATGCACTGTTAGTTTTTTGAAGTCTTGGATTTAAATGTTGCCATCTTTGGGTAATAAAACTTATTTTATTTGATAACATTTTAAATTTTTTATTTCATAGTCTTTGAATTTAACAATGTACAAAGCCATTTTTTAAATTTTGATGCTTAATAGTCATGTTAACAATCTGTGATTTTTTAAATATTTAGACCAGACTGCAACTTTACTGTCAGAGCTTTGCCATATTGAAGCAAAGAAAGGGAGAGCACTGACTGTACAAACAACATTAAATTCAAGACAGGAAGAGGTTAGCCATATTTAGCTTTACTAGCATTTTTTTTTCCAGTAAGAATACTAACCTTTTGGCTGATTTTAACTTTAAAAGATGATATAAGTAATTCATTTTTCTTAATTTCAAACTTCAAATATCCTTTCAGATTTTGAGATTTATTTTGAGCATTCCACGTGTAACTGTCCCACAAGCACTGAATCTAGTCCACCGCTACAACAGCATTGCTGAGTTGATATCCAGGTAAAGTTTATTAATAGTAAATATATTTAAACATCTTTAATTTTTAAACATTAAGGAAAGGTAAAAATGATTAAAGTTTTAAGACTAAATAACTAAATCAAGTATATTCTTGTCAACAGTTCACCAGATGTTATTCAAGAAAGAGGAAGGATGACTGGAGAGTCAGCTCAAAGTGTTCACCAGTTCTTACATCATAGGTTTGATATCCAGATGATGCCAAACTCAAAATAAATTGCTTTCTTGTTATGTTCAATTTACCAGGATGTTTTCAGGAAGGTATAGTTGCTACAAGGTGTGAGACCTGCTTGTGGCTCATGTTGTAGTCTTTCTTTGACCCCAAAAACTAAAGTCCCTGCTATTGTAAGCTTGCAGTACAGGTTTGTTTGACCAGGTGACAAAACCAATTCATTTATTATTGGCCCATATACTGTGTGATTGTCGATAATTTGTACCATGTTATATATTCTTTTTTATCATGTAAACTAAGAAATTTATTTGCACAGCAAAAAAAATTACCACATGTCTTTCAGGTTATGATTTCGTGTCAGAAATTATGATTATTTTGTTTTGTTAAGTTATTCACTTACATGTATTGAAATAACTCTGTCATTATTTATAAAGAAATAAAGTCATATGTTTCTCCTATGCTAAACTTTGCTAAAATACATTTATCCCATTGTTAAAGTTAAATTTGGTTAAGAGCCATTTTCAAATCAATGTCTCTTTTTAAATTTAACTGAAGCATTACAGCTTCCATGTAGAGCTTCATATAACTGTTCAGTACCTCTGGTTCCAAATGGGCCTTATTTGAACTAAATAAAAAATGTCAATTAAATTCGTTTTGTGAACAATACAAAATATGTTGTCAATTAAATTTATTAAACCTTATGAAGACATTTTGTTCTGTGTACTCAGTGGAATCTTATTGTGTTAAATTATACAAATTGAACAATTTATGTTGAAAAGCAATTTTAAGTATAATGCTAAATCTTCAATGGATGGGTATAGACACAAACCATAAAACAAACAAAGTTTATGAATTTCTTTATTTATTGATTTCAAACTGCATTAAGTAACATTAAAACTGAGTGACGCTACAAGGAGAAGATGAATGAATGGTATGCCAAGTAACATGAATAAAGGCTTATCATGGAATGTACATCTCAATAAGCACAGCCATCTAAAAATAGCAGAGACTACAAGAACAAGAGATTTTTCAGGTTACATTTTTTTATCAAGGTACAAATTAAATTCACAGCTTCTCCCCAGTCAGAAAGAGCAGGCACACATTACAATTCAAGATTTCAAACTTGAAATGATATATAAATCCTAAGCTGTTACATATATTGCTTTAAATATATATTTTTAAAGGAATGAAACGAATGATTTATCTCTTCTTTTGCACACACAAAAAAATAATAATTAAATATTAGAAGTCGAGTGCTATAAAAGTTCTGCCACCCAAATATCAATCCTGATTTAAATTCTAGGCTGTTTAATAACATTGGTCATATAGGAACAATGATTCATAACATTGAAATGATTGTCACAAGATGACGATTCTTATTGAACATTTAAATATAGCTTAGCTGCAATGTATTGTTTACTTTTTAAAAAAAGTTTTAATCGGCTTTAGCAATGTCAATTTTATTTTCTCAACATTTATCAATTAGAGTGCAAAATTCTTTACAATTTGATAGTTCATCAAGCTTTTTAGCTTTAAAAAATCAATAAATAACATAAAATGTACCCATCTAAAGACAAAGTGTCTTTATAAAAATTTTAAAATCCTAACAAAGATTTCACATGATTTAAGGTTATAATTAAAATAACTTAATTATTCCTCCCTTCAGGCTAGAAAAAATCTGTTTGTTATAAAATATTCAAGAGAAAATAAATCCAAATAATTTTAAGTTTAAATTTTGAATGTATATCAAGGCTACCTTTTGGGAAAAAAAAAGAACAGTTAAAATGTGCATTCATCTGACAAACCAGAAAATGATGTGAGAAATATCTGCAGATAGTAAATATCACTTTATTGATCATCTTTAAACATTGCCCAAAGTGTTTTTCTTAAATCAACTAAAGTTATTTTATTATTAGAATTTCCACTTTTTTAGAGCTCTGTTTAACTGTAGAGCTGAAATTTGTTCTTGAAAATGATCATGTAATATACTTCCAGAGGTACCAATGTCATATAGCTATTAATGAAAACAAAACAATTTAAAATAAAATATTTACAATATTAAAGAGAAAGAAAATCAAGTGCTGCCATTTGATTCTAGTTAAGATTGCTACCACGCTGTAGATTAAAAGATCATCCATTAACAATACTATTAATATACCCAAAAGTGAACAAGTTTGTTAAAAAATACTTGACTTTATCCACAATTGTATGGCACAATGTTAATCTGGGATAAATTCAAATTATTTGAGAAAAAGGTTTTTTTGGTCATCTAAAATGCTCAAAAAAGTATCAGAAAAGTGCATTTATAATAAGAGAATTTCATAATAATAATACAAAATTTTACATAAATCATAAATGGATTTCTTCTTTACTTTTTTACCATAGGAATCACAGTTTTAAAAGATACATGTGTATATTGAGAGGTGTTTCTCCCTAAAAATATTACTATCAATTTAAAGTGTTAAGTTAGTTATTTATTACAAATGATCTTTAAAAAGAAGACTACCAGTATTTAAAATGGTAAATTTAAAATAATTCAGATTAATTTAATCTAGTAAAGATGTCTTTCATGATTTCTGGAAGGAATTCTCCTGAAGGAATTAGAGAACTAGAAATCAGAAATAAATCTTAAATTAGAATAAATGCTCAGGCACAGAATGTCAAAATGTTACATTATCCACTTGAAAACTAAATATCATTCGAAATACATCACTTACAGCAATCATTAATAAAAAAAATCCATTAGTTAAAAATATCTTGTGAATATTTTTTATTCTCCTGATTTTTTCTCTTAAAATATACAATAAATATACATTAACCAACCATAACAATTCTTCCTACAACATGAGCCACTCAATTATGAGGTTGCTTAATTTTTCCTCTAACATTTAGTTATTTATTTTACAAAACTAGAAAACTTGGAGGTTCAAAATAAAATAAAATGTATCCCTGGTAGAAGAGTTATTTATTTTTAATAATGCTACAAGACAATTTGTTTACAAATGTTTGAAACTTTTAACATTTTTTCATTAGATAAGATAAGCAGATATTTCCTGCGGTGATACAACATTATGCCCTTTTATCACAACTTGTATAAAGGCATCACACCTAGTGTACACATACTCTTGATAGATATATCAGTCAAAATAATAAATGGAGAAAAAATATAATAATATTATGCTCTGAAAAGATTTACAGCCAATAACATACATGTACTACTGTACTCACTTTGGAATAAAACAAATAGTCCAAAAAATAAAAACAAATTTAAATTATTGATGCAAACAAAAGAGAAAAAAAAGGAGCACAAAACAAAATTATACCGTTATTTTAATTAAATTTAGACATAAGTAGGTTGATGGGACCCAGGAAAGTCTATAAGGTTGAAGAACTTTTATTTTAATATGGGTACAGATGAAAACATTTTGCAGAATCTTTTCTCACCATCTGCTTAGCCAAACTGCACATGCCAACCTGTTTGGTTTACCCTTAATTTGTATTGTTTACTCAAAATGTTGTACAGGCTTTAGATGCTTAGAAAGTTGAGTGACCTGACCATACAGAAATTTATATAGAGGTGTTAACAGATTTAAAAAAGTTTAAATATAAATTTTTTTTTGCACAGGACACAGAAATCATTGGAAGAAAAAAGAAGCTAAAATTCCTTTGGCTTAATGCTTGGTTCATTGGGGCAAACTAACATTGAAATTTATTCAAGTTTGGCCAGTATCTATATTTAAGAAATCATTTGCTATTTTGAGAATCGCCATAATTATAGCTGCTTTGAGTAGTAAATTATAATTTTATTTGAGTAATTATTGTAAAATAATAATTCAATATCCAACAGTATCTTTATCACTAGTAATAGGCCATACCATGACTAAATTAAATTTTAAAACTTTCAAAAACTTGAGTTAGTGAGACTGAATTCAATGAATGTATTTTACAGTATAAGTTGGCCTATACATGTAATTTTATTTAAGGCCAATTTCAGTAGGCATTGTAAAAAATATTCTTTTTTATAAATTATTTTATTTCAGCTAAAAACTTCCAATGGGGGTGAAGCTAATTTTAAAACATTTTTTTTTGAAGTTAGACAGATACAGGAGAGTTTCATTATTTACATGACTAATTAACTGACCGGAAAACCTGGAATTATGTACTTGAACAATCAGATTTTTGCATGAATAAAACATTGAATTACATACATTTTAAGTACCCGCTTGATTTCTGATTTCTTAACACACTTTAAACATTTTTTTAGTGATATCATCAGGCTTTTATGAAATTGAAACTCATTTGCAGCAATGAAACTTTCAAAGCAATAAAGAAAGAAGTTACATCTATTAAATCCTTTTGTCAAGTCCATCTAGTAAATAATTTACATTATCAGATAAAGTACATGAAGATATTATTTTCCATTACAGCTACATTAAATTGTGTTTTCAAACCAAGCAATACAGGATCATTAAGCCTATTTTAACCTGCTTTCAAACCAGTGATAATGAAATAAAAACTGTTATATATTTTACTTTTTTTTTACAACTTTCTTTTTTTGTTATTTTTCATGCTGTTATTTTGTTTTGGGGACTTGTTATATGCAGTTTTTAAAAAAAAACCTAACAGGTTGGCATGTATGACATAACTATTAATTTCATAAGTCAAACTTATCAAATAAAAATTAAGAAATTACATAAAAGACTTCATGAAATCTATAAAGCTGATACTGATTCTAATGAATTCTTTTTTTTGTTATTTTACAGAAATGCATTTAGGGAAAATTTTATGTTTTAGGGTGGATTTGAAAACAAAATTTCATTCAAAATGCTAACAAATGCTCAATCAAGCTGCTTTCAAATCTAAATATTTTATTCTTTGAAATTCATTAAAATATGACATTTTATCTGTAAATATTGTTAATCGTTTCATTTACATTATGAAAAATAATAGCAAAGCCATGAACTATTTTGTAAAAGTTCTCTGTAGAAGATTAGAAGTGAATATCTCATAATCAACAAAACCATAAGACATAATTCTTTACATTGAATTACATACATTTTAAGTACCCGCTTGATTTCTGATTTCTTAACACACTTAAAATATGTGATCAGAGACTGACAATAGAAAATTAAACATGAATTATTGCCAAAAGTTATTAGTGGAATTTAAAAAAAAATAAAAAAATTTTAAGCCATCTTTTAAAGTATAGGTAAAGTCAGGTTGAAGGAATAAAAAATTACAAGACATGTTAGACTCTACTCTCATTCACTATTTGATTCTCCTTCTTAAGACAGAACAATTCATATTCACAAAACATATATTACATTGCAAACTTTAATGACATAGTTTATGGCACTATTTCTATCATTCTTGTTAAATAACACAGTATTGAAGTATTGAAAACAAATTTATTGCAAAATGTAATGTAATAAAGCACTAATTAAAGGTAATCAATGCACTTCTAAAAAAATTTGTTTTGCTCAACAATCATTTAAAAAACTGAAAATGAAGCATCCTAAATTAGAATATTGCTTAAGCAGGCTGTACAATTTTTCGTCACAGACCATATGGGCAGTATTTAGCATGCAATAATTAAGGTGCTAAAAGTCATTTGGCAATAATTATCATTTTATGACAATGAATACAGTTTTATAAACATTAAAATTGATCTTAATTATTTGTGACCAAATATTAAGTAATTTATTTTAAAATTGAATCACAAAAAACAACTTTAAAGATGACTACAAACTTATATAATTTTAAGTTGTACAAGAAAGGGGAATTAATTTTTTTAAAAATGTATATGTTTTAATTTGTTGGCAGTTCACCAAATTAAAATATTTCACAAATATCTGCAGCTCACTGAATGTATTTCTTAACAAGCTGTAATTGCTTGGCAGGCTTAATGATTTATTTTTACAAAAGACTTGGTGGGAAAACTGCTATAGCTCTAAAAGAAATAAGTAATGTGAACAATCACACAGCACTTCTTGGTCTAAAGAGGAATGAGTTTATATTTGTCAAGCACACATATTTATTAAAATTTTGTTCAACAATTAGAAATTATGTATTGTATTTTCTTAACCATGTTTAGACCAATACTTTTAAAATACGATTTATAATGTAGTTTTACTTCCAAAGAACAGCATAAAGAACATCAAATGTCTTTTTTACAACAAATTTCAAGAAAGCCATGCTGCCACATAAAAACTAACTGAAGTTCACCAAGAGGTAAAATACATTTATTTAATCCATTAAAAAATACTCAACCAAAGTTGACATTGTGTAAATATGATACAGTAATTGAAGCCCTGGTTATGAAATAATATTCAGTAAAATGACACTGCAAAAACATATATTTTACATTATATACAAAACAAACTTTGGGTGTCTGCAAAGAAATGTGTAACTGTCAGAAATTAAGATACTTAATGATTCATTGAAACGTAAGTGTATGGTAGGTTCCAATTTTAAGTTATCATTTTTGAAACTATTGCAGTAAAAAAAAGTACATTTGTATGTAATAATGAAAGTCTAATGTTGCGAATTTATGAAAAGTTAGCAACATAAACATTGTTAAGGCTTCAAATGATGTTTGAAAAACATGTTACAAAAATCCATCATATAATTGTCAAATACCACACAAAGTCTATGGCACACAATGCAAATGACATACAAAAGAAATTAATTTTTTAAAATTAAGTATGGCACTAATGTTTAATCAGTAGAAACATTTGTCATTTTATGTATATTTTTTAAAAATACATAAATAATGTACATCATGAAGGTGACAAAAGTCTTGAATTATTTTAGCGTTATTTTATATATTTTGGCACCATTTATCAGAGATACCAGTAATCAGCAGTCAATAGCCATAGGAAAAGTGGCACCTTCAATTTTATTTTTTCTTGAAATATTAAACTCTAAGTAATATGGAACTTATAAAAAGAATTTAATTCAATTTGCAAATCTATTGTAAAAAAAATGTTCTCTTTATTGAACTATAATAGTATAATTCTATTTTTATGAAAAAATAACAAATAAACTTTTCCTTTGTATATAATTGACCTAAAATGAAGATTTTTCAGTTTCAGGATGTGAGATGCTTGATTAGTTAAATTTTAAAATATAAACTAAAACTTTTTAAAAAGCATAGTAATTCATTAACCCAAATACATGTAGTTAATTGATTTTCATTTTATTTTTAAACAAAATTATTTAAAGTCCTGAAAGCTTCTGAATTTGGTAAGCTTTAAATAAAAATTTAGAATAAAAAATATATAACCAGCTTCTCTCTCATTGACAATTATCTTTTTTAAATTATGATAAACAAAGTAAATAACAGATTATAGTAAGAATGTACTCTTTAGAAGATATCACATATTCATACCCATCAACAATTTATATTTATAAAACACTGAAAGTTTCCATCATGGCACAAACAATATGGAAGGGTAACAGAAATGTATCACTATCAAAAGTTTTATATAAACTTTTCTTTCAAACTTGTTCAATGTCATATGTTGGTCGAGTACCTAAAAATTAATGTTCTTAATTTTCTTTAAAAAATAGTGATTAGGTTTTTGAAAATAAAAACAACTTACAAACGAATATTAAAATGATGTTTAGTATATTTTCATATTTAATTAAAGAAGTACATTGTAACAACAAAACCAAAAAAAAATTAAAAAATCACGTTATTTGAAATCAATAAACATTTATGTGCTAAAGTCACAATGAAACCTTCTCTATATTAGTGTAGAATATAGAAAAAAAGAGAGACTGGGACTTCTAAATTTTAATCTGATAACACATCTAATTTTTAAATTAAATTCAGATAACTCTTTTTACTTTTGCATTGTATTTAGTTAAGTGGCACTTTGAAGAACTGAAACTTCTTTTATATTGCTTTATCTTCAATAAGGCCTAGTATTGGTAAATTATTTATTGTCAATCAGCTTATATGTAAACCACCTTGTATTGTAAATCATCTTTCCCTTTACTAGATAAACTTACATTGTGAATTTCTCAATGAATTTTTCAAATTACCATCATATTACTTAAAGTCAATTCTTTAAAAAAAAATTAATATTGCAAAGCTGAATAATATTGATTTCATAAAAAACTCAAGTAATGTAAATTAGCACAAATATATTTTACAATGCCTTATTTTAATTCATTTATACTCTTATATAAAATAAGATTAAATAGATTTTTTTCATTAACAAAAACTCACAATGATGTAGTACTTTGTTTCTTGCAAAAAATCCTTGTTACTTTATGCCTCTTAAAAACCCCAGACCAGAAAAACATCTCTTTGAAACAAAAATATGATTTGCACTAAAATGGTGTGTTTTCTGTTCCAACAGCTTCTAAGAGTTTTGGTTTATTTCCTTTGTTATTCATGATCTCAGTAGGGAGGGACATTTTCTTCATCAAGTTATTATACCACACTGTCATCAATCTAACTTGTGGCATGATACTCAGAAGCTTATGTAATCGAGTAGAATCAGTCTTTGCTGAAATCAGAAATGTAGTGTATGAAAACCAGTAGGAACGTTAAAAGGAAGCAAATACTAACATGATTCTTTAAGTAAATCGATTGAGAAATTTATTTCATTTCATAATTAAAATCTGAATAAAAGTAAGTTAATATAAACATTTACCATTAGTAGGTCATTAGTTCTTTAGATACCTTACCAGTAATATCTTTGTTTTATTAAAAGAAAAATTGTTGGTATAATGGATAACATATTATAGGAGATTGCATTCAAGCTGTGTGAAGTAAATAATTAGTGAACAAGATAAGTTTAGGCTTGATACAGAAAAAAAAAGACAAAAGAATCTAAAAGGATGTTTCAGCTCAATATCTTTACTCAGGAGACATTAAAAAATAAAAATAAATTATTTAGCAATGAAAAACTTAAAAGTTCCCAGTTAGAGATGAACTATATTGCCTCTGTTTAGAAACATTGGCCACAAAGTGAATAATTTTTTTCTTTTTCTTTTTTTTTGCCTGATGCAGAAGGCATTTAGTTGAAATGTACATTTTTATTGTTATGTTGTTTTTTTCAAGCCTAAACATATCTTGTTCCATTATTTTGTTAGTGTATTTAAGCGATATTGACACAAACATTTTTTGTTGTCTCAGATAGTTGTAATGGTAATTTAAATTTATAAACCACAATGCAGTATTTCCTCACCTGATATATGAGCTTCCAGGGCATCAAGAAGGGCATCTCGTACAACACACACAACTCCTGGCTTGATCAATCCTGGACAATCTGTAGAGTTTCAAAAATTAAATTTTATTGCTTGACTTTTTGTAACATGAATATTTCAATACAACACTTTAAAAAGAGGAAAAGTGAAGATTAAATTTAAACATGAATTTTCATATAAGATCTTTAAATTTTAATCTACTCAAATAATAAAGTCTTAACACTTCTCCTTGCTTTTGATCTGTATTAAATAATGTAAAACGTATATTTCCATATGCCCCTTTTATATAATATGGCACACTAATTAAATTGTTTCATAACACTGCCCACTAGACATGTTTCGATAGTCTATTGTAATATTTCAGCATTCATCCCATATTTTGTATGGTTGTAGTAGATCAGTTGGTCGTTAACAATTTTAATATTACCAATTAGATGTAACTATCTGTTTGTGTTGAGCCCATCATCATGTCTTCAAAGAGTCTAGCATGTATCTTATTTGTCAAGGATCTGTCAGAAGTTAGAAAATATTAAAAATAAAATAAAATTCAAACAGTGACTGAAAATTTAACAAACCAATACTAGTCATGCTAATGGCACACAGCATGGATGCTTCTGTCTTGTCCACTTGAATCTCATGGATTCGATCCCCGAGTGAGAGAAGATGAACTTTGTATGAAAATAGAGGATTTTGCATGGGCATGGTCCAGTTCCAGATGTATTTGAAACGTTTGTATTCTGGATCATAGAACTCAGTACATGCAATAAGTACCATCAAACCAAAGCCTACATGCTTGCCCAGGGAGATTCTGTCTTGGATATCCAATTTAAAGTAACCTGAAATTAAAGAAAGAAAATATTCTAACAGATCTTTCTTTTTTAAATCTTGCGTTAGAGAACACAACACAAATAGCAATAAACTATGTCTTATTATTTCTATATTTCCTACAGATGTTGTTTATTTTCTAAATTACAAATTTCACTTTTAAAATAGGTGTTTTTCTTTATTATACTTTATTTACAACCCTAACCCTAACCTAATTGTGAAAATATAATTTCTTTTATAGATGAAATAGAAAAAGTTTTAAAATGGTAAGAGGAAATTAAAGTGCAACTATTTTTCCAAACAATTTTCCCCCATAAAAATTTTGAAACATATTTGATTGATTGAAAATTCTGCTGATCTGAGTTTAAAATACAAAATACACAAACAAATTGTGCAATGAAAACAATAAATTTGAGCTTTATTTTTAGACTGATACGACAGTAAACGTTTCGGCTAATGCCTTCATCAGTACAACATAAAATACATTCTTACAATACTTACATAAGTTAAAATAATAATATTCTTAAAACATATTGTATTTTAAAATATTAAATAAAAAGAAAGGAAAAACAAAAACAAACATGGACACAGGATATAGCAAAAAGGGGGATATGATCTGAGTTTAAAATTTTTTAGAGAATTGTGTCAGTTACCTGGAATATTTCTACAGAATCTCTGCCCAGCAACTACATGTCTGGCTATTCTTCTCTGTATGTGATGCCAGTGCTCAAGCTGATCATGAGGCATCTTTTTCTGGGGAATACAAATAATAGGATAAGAATGTTTTATTGAATTTAATATTTAAATATCTGAACCAGAAGACTTTGGTCCGTGATTTCAGGCATTTAATTTACTTACTTGTCTTATTCTAGAATTTGTTTAGATTAAGTAACGAAAGTAAAGTGTGAGCTTAAAATTTTATGTTTTTACAAAATAGGCTTGTAATCTCATAAAGTAAAACTTTAATTATTAAGATAATCTATTAAAAAAATTAAAATCTTAAATATTAGCACACATTATAGAACTTTCATATCCATAGAACTTGCTGTTTTTTGATGATATAATTTAATCTTTATATCTTGGAGCCATAACAATGTCAAGTATTATGATGGACTGAAATTTTGACTTACAAAAGTCACTGGCTAGAAGTTTTATTACGAAGTATCAATACATAAAATTACATCAGATCGGTAAATAAAACAGATATTTTTTAATACATAAAATGAATGATTTAGAATTAAAATTGACTCATTGAGCATCTGATTGAACAACCAAAATATTTTGGTGAACTATCCATATATAATCCTTTAAAAAATCCTTTAAAAAACATATTTTGAAGTCCTTATGCTTAACAAATACTTAAATTTTTAATCCTTGGAACAAAATAAAAGTAGAAGAATCACTATTCAAGCATGCTTTATTTTGATAATAAAAGATTTTAATTCAGTTTTTATTCTATTTTTAATATTCAAGTATAGTAATATGACATCCTCCTATAATGGTCTATCGAAATGGGAGAGGTGGATGGTGGCATGTCAAGTTCCACCTTCCACCTACATCTATAACATTTAAAGTCACACCACTCTTAAGCTTATTAAAAAATGGGATGAATGAAGGGAAGTGATAATGATGATAAAGTGCTCAAACTTAGTATCACCAATTGAAATAGTTAAGTAACTAATCAACAATGTTGCACTGATGGCTTAATTAAGGCCACCATCAAGTGATTAAAAATAACACTGAGTCTTGTAAAGCACAATTTCAACAAGGTTAAAATATTGAGAAAAGAATAAATTGTCAGTGACAGTAGCAAAGATAAAAGAAATTGTAACAAAAAATAAAAATATTTGAAAGCTTCAAAGTTAAAGAAGTTAGTGCACATAAATTTAGAATTTTTATCATACATAATTGTAAATAAAACATTGACTTACATTGACATATTCAGGTTCATTCATAACATACGTCTTCTGAAGATCGTCGAAAGCATCCAAAACATCTTGAATTATCTTTTGCCTACCCGGCCCCATGGACTTGAAGAGATTAGTAGGCCGAAAGCTGTGCCAGTACCTGTGAGAGATCTCTGGAGAGAATTCATCAGGTGAAAAATAGGATGTGAGTGCCCTGTCATCTATTTGGTTGTTGTCATTTTGATGATGGCAGCCATATGTATCACATGAGTTGTCGATGCCCAGAAATATTCTGTTGATCTCATGAAGAAGGGTGGAGTCCCTAATTATGCTACTGTTAAAGCTGTCATCGTAAGGATCCTGTTGGGCGGTTTGACCATTGTGGTCTGTGTGGTTTTGATGATAAGAAATGTAGTGGCCATTATTGTTATTCGTATAAGCTCCCTGAAGGTCCTGTCTTTCCTGGTTGCTGGAATCGGACCCAGGTGAGGCCTGGTTCTGGTACTGTTGTCCTGACCCCCTTGCCAGTGTCTGGTTTATGGGGCTAGTACTCACAAACTGCCCATTGTTGCTCTGATAAGGGCTTTTGTTAAGGTAGTGCCTGACCTCGTTGTGTTTGATATACTGACCTGCCTCGTCAATCTGCTGACCATTGCTGATCCCATAATTGTGTACAGACTGTCTCCTTAGATCAATACCATCATGTTCTAAAAATTCTCTTTGATTTCTAGCAGCCATTAACTCGTTGTTTTGGATTCTCTGCTTTTCTTTGGCCTGCTCTGCATTGACGGTATTTAACAGTTCCTCTATTTCTTCAGAAGTCAATTGTACAGGTCTTCCTGCCTGTATAGCTTCTCTGTGCTGTTGGAGAATAGCTGCAATAGGACTCCGCACACGTTGAACTTTGTGTTGCATGTGGGATGCTTGTTGAGACGGAGGAGATGTTTCAGAATGTTGGTCTTTAGATGATAGAACAGTGTAAATTGATTCGTTTGGGTCACAAACAAGTCTTTGTCTGAGGGAGCCAGATAAATGGGTCGAGGAAACACTGTGCCCTTGCGATGAAGTGGAATTGTTTTCTGACACGTACATGTGTGTTTGAATACCATTTAAATCACTGTAGATGGGATTTCTTGTCATCACACTGTGATATCCATGACCAGAAGCGCCCATCAAATTATGGTGGTCAGTTCTACCTTGGTTTGTCAAGACTTGGTGGTCATCATTCAGGTCAATATTCTGCTGGTTGTGACCCATTTCTTGATTGGACTGGGCATGGTCCATTCCCTGCTCCATAGGCTCATTGCCCTGACCCATCTGTTGGGTATGAATCAATTCAGACTGTTGTGCTTGACCCATACTGTTAATGATGATCAGTTGTTGTCCCTGAGTGTAGATTATATTTTGAGCTGACATGTTGATTGCGACAAGCTGAGAATTCATGTTTGGTTCCATGTGAGAAATAGAAGGCACATTTCCTGTAGGGACAGATGCTGCCCTAGGTTCAGCCATGGTGTACACTGAATTATTGTCCACACCATGAAGGTGGTATGAGTGAAATTCGGATTTGTTGATAGCCTGAAGATTTTGCATGTCTTCAAGCACGACATTGTCATTAAACGCACCCCCAGCACCTTCGTGTAGTTGGACATTTTCAACCTTGATGATCCTGTTGTCCGGAAGACCATGCTCACTGGAGAAATCAATACTGGGGATAACCTGAAGGCCATCAGTGTTCTGGTTGTGGTCCTGGAACGATCCCAGGGACTGATGGTGATGCATATCCCGTGGCAGCTGGTCAATATCCTCCAGGTGCTGAGGCTGAAGTTGAAGCTGGTGATGTTGTTGGTGGTGAATTTGCTGACGGTGATGTAATCCGACCATATCTGGATGCATAGTCGGGCTTGTGTGCCTCATGTGTGGACTGACTTGCCTGCCGTCCTCTGGCAGAGAGTCTGAGAGGTCAACTACTCCACCAACAGACGAGGGTGTCATAGCCACAGAGTGAGATGAAGGTCTGTGAGAGGCCTGATCTAATTCACTTATCTCCACCTTCTGGTCCCAATCCTGTACAGTCATGCAGTCGTGCAGGATGCTGCCTAAGCTGAAGCCACCTTGTGGGGGCTGAGCTTGTTGATGCATCTGAGAGTTCATTTGCTGATGTCCAGGATGTACATGTTGTGGTGGCATGTGGTCAAAGACATCTCCAGAGGTG
Source organism: Ampullaceana balthica (assembly GCA_944989445.1). Lineage (NCBI taxonomy): Eukaryota > Metazoa > Mollusca > Gastropoda > Lymnaeidae > Ampullaceana > Ampullaceana balthica. The sequence goes on along the minus strand of CALYLW010000011.1, from coordinate 2,423,095 downwards.
GACAAATCATCTTGGTCATATTCACTGGACATGGATGACCTGTTGGAATCAATCATCTGCTTGTCATATTGCTTCATCTCTTGTTTCTGTCCAATTTTCTTCAAGGGTTTTCTGTAACTCAGCTCCCCCTTTTTGGGTCGACCCATCTTAATTGCTGAGAATTTAAAAATTGAAAAAATTGTTATGGGTTGATTAATCATAAATCACGAATTACTTTTAATCATATCATGCATCCACTTTCCATAAATGGAAGCATTCAATTATTTTTTCTCGTAGCCTTTTACAGCACCTCCCCGCTCACCTCATCATCAAAATATAAATATCCCCAACCTCTTTCTTAATATGTAAACATATTTCTCGCACCAATGATGTTGAGAAAGAAAATAATTAAAGAAACAATCGAAATCAAATTGATTTATATTTATCTTTCTTCCTCCCAAAAACGTGTTCCATATCCAGACCTAAGGGGTGACATCACTGCATAGGAATTTTATAGACAGTCGGACCTCTCTAAGTCGAACTTCGCTAAGTCGAAAACCTCCCTACATAGTATAGAATTAATTGTTAGGTCCCTGCCAAATTCTGCGCCTATTACGTCATTTCCACTAACTCGAAAACTCCGTTAAGTCAATTTTTTTGGGTCCCTTTGAGTTTGAGTTCGATTTAGAGAGGTCCGACTGTACAGTTTTTACTGTTTGTTTTGTCATTTTGCAGCCTTGTGGTATATAGTTAGATCCATCTCGCAAAAGCTATGGAAATTTACATACATTAACATCAGTAGTTTCCCAATGACGTCTATATATCGTCGAGTAAGCACAATAAAAAATCTCAATTTTGAGCCACTTTCTAATTTTCATTTCAGCTAACTCTTACCCACCCACGATAAGGAGACAACGTTTCTTGTTTAGAAAGTCACCTGCGACCTCCTCTTAAATCTGTTGTTATTTTAGGAAGGGAAAGTGATAGGGAGATATAGTTAAAGTGATAAGGAGATAGAGTTAAAGTGATAGGGATATAGAGTTAAAGTGATAAAGAGATAGAGTTAAAGTGATAGGGAGATAGAGTTAAAGTGATAAGGAGATAGAGTTAAAGTGATAAGGAGATAGAGTTAAAGTGATAGGGAGATAGAGTTAAAGTGATAGTGAGATAGAGTTAAAGTGATAGTGAGATAAAGCTTTCACGTTTCCTGATGAATTGCTACTTATTTTCAAACCCAATCAACAATAACAAATGAAATATATATATACATGTATATAATTTATTTTTTTTACCACTGATAGGTCAACAACCTTTTAGATTTTTGGTATTTCAAGGACAGCTCACTCTTTTTAAGTCTATGTTTAAAACCAAGTCCGGGTTCTGCTATTACCCAAGACTAAAAAGTACAACATTAAAAAAATATATATTAACAATATAATTAACAAATATATAATCCCACCAGCGCAGCGCAGCGCCGCCCCCCCAATGAAATGCAATAACTCCGTAGACTTGACAAATGCAATGTTCGCCACATGGATACCTCAGCATTGCTGCTAGTAAGTGTCACTTGTTATGGTACATATTTGATCGTGTAAATGTCAAGTAAATGAGTTCTCACAACTATTAGGTATCAGTGGTGTATGCTGACAACGATCACTTTCTTGATAAGAGAAATGAAATTAATGATGCAGATGAACGCGTTTCTTAAGCATTTGAATCTATTCGCCAGTTAATGACCGTATTCGACATGAATCACAGTAAATACGTTTGATTATAATATTTTGTTAAAATGTCTGTGTCAAACTGACTTCATACCACATTATATAAAGCAGGTAACACACGTCACAATAGTCGATGCTTAACGTTTTGTAACCAAAGTTAAACTAGCACACAATCTCTTTCAACTTGCTCTGCATACATCATTTAGGGCCAACAGCCCCAAACAAACTGAATCAATATATACATAATTCCCGTCTTCTGTATGTATGTATGGAATTAATGCTTTTCTAATTTTAGAAAGCAGCGCAACAAATTACTGCACCAAAAATAACACTTTTCGAACATTCCGCATAAAATTGTTCAATATGATAATAAATGAATCAAATAAAAATAAATAAAATAAATGAATCAATATACATAATTCCCGTCGTCTGTATGTATGTATGGAATGTAATGCTTTTCTAATTTTAGAAAGCAGCGCAACAAATTACTGCACCAAAAATAACACTTTTCGAACGTTCCGCATAAAATTGTTCAATATGATAATAAATGAATCAAATAAAAATAAATAAAATAAATGAATCAATATACATAATTCCCGTCGTCTGTATGTATGTATGGAATGTAATGCTTTTCTAATTTTAGAAAGCAGCGCAACAAATTACTGCACCAAAAATAACACTTTTCGAACGTTCCGCATAAAATTGTTCAATATGATAATAAATGAATCAAATAAAAATAAATAAAATAAATGAATCAATATACATAATTCCCGTCGTCTGTATGTATGTATGGAATGTAATGCTTTTCTAATTTTAGAAAGCAGCGCACCAAATTACTGCACCAAAAATAACACTGTTCGAACGTTCCGCATAAAATTGTTCAATATGATAATAAATGAATCAAATAAAAATAAATAAAATAAATGAAAGTTCTGTATTACGTTATCTTTTAATCTGATATGTATTTATTTCAAAAACTTCCGTCCTTTTTGACGGGTGATAAAATTCTAGTAACAGTATAATTTACTTAGATACAAAAAATATTTGTTGAAGTCTATCAATATGTACGTAATGGGAACAAAAACCCACAGAAAAGTTATTTAAATTATTTGACACCTCAAAACGAAACAAAACACATTTTTGATGGAGTTACAGAATTTCCAAACTTTTGTTAGTTTCACCATAAAAACAAGTTCACTTCAGGGGTGAAGACTAGGGTGTGAGGGGTTAAGACTGGGGTGTGAGGGGTTAAGACTGGGGTGTGAGGGGTTAAGACTGGGGTGTGAGGGGTTAAGACTGGGGTGTGAGGGGTTAAGACTGGGGTGTGAGGGGTTAAGACTGGGGTGTGAGGGGTTAAGACTGGGGTGTGAGGGGTTAAGACTGGGGTGTGAGGGGTTAAGACTGGGGTGTGAGGGTTGAAGACAAGGGTGTGAAGGGTGAAGACTGGGGTGTGAGGGTTGAAGACAAGGGTGTGAAGGGTGAAGACTGGGGTGTGAAGGGTGAAGAATGGGGTGTGAAGGGTGAAGACTGGGGTGTGAGGGGTTAAGACTGGGGTGTGAGGGGTTAAGACTGGGGTGTGAGGGGTTAAGACTGGGGTGTGAGGGGTTAAGACTGGGGTGTGAAGGGTGAAGACTGGGGTGTGAGGGGTGAAGACAAGGGTGTGAGGGGTTAAGACTGGGGTGTGAGGGGTTAAGACTGGGGTGTGAGGGGTTAAGACTGGGGTGTGAGGGGTTAAGACTGGGGTGTGAAGGGTGAAGACTGGGGTGTGAGGGGTGAAGACAAGGGTGTGAGGGGTTAAGACTGGGGTGTGAGGGGTTAAGACTGGGGTGTGAGGGGTTAAGACTGGGGTGTGAAGGGTGAAGACTGGGGTGTGAGGGGTGAAGACAAGGGTGTGAAGGGTGAAGACTGGGGTGTGAGGGTTGAAGACAAGGGTGTGAAGGGTGAAGACTGGGGTGTGAGGGGTGAAGACAAGGGTGTGAAGGGTGAAGACTGGGGTGTGAGGGTTGAAGACAAGGGTGTGAAGGGTGAAGACTGGGGTGTGAGGGTTGAAGACAAGGGTGTGAAGGGTGAAGACTGGGGTGTGAAGGGTGAAGAATGGGGTGTGAAGGGTGAAGACTGGGGTGTGAAGGGTGAAGACTGGGGTGTGAGGGGTGCAGATTGGGCTGTGAGGGGTGAAGAATGGGGTGTGAGGGGTGCAGACGGGGGGGGTGGGGGGTAGAGTGAAGACAATGGCATAGGAAAAGGTTAGGAAACAAAAAAGTTGGGTTCACTGACCATGGCAATGGCCATTCCGTGCCTTGTATAGTCGGCCCCCCATGTGTCAAGTAAATGCGATTTGGTTTGAATATCTGAATACTAGTTTCTCGCATTTTAGCAGTATATCTTTTCTCGGGTTGAGGCGCAATAAAATACATTGACTGATACTTTTTCTACTTTAAACATTCCCCCATCTCCTTTTTTTCTCCAAGTTTGGGGATATAGCGAAGAACGGACGTATTTTTCCTGTCTTCAATGAGAATGACTATTTGTACAGTGTGGGGGAGAATCGACAGATGTTTGCTATTGATCCGGCAATGCCCCCTAGCTAAAACCCGCTGATAAAACACAAGACCAGCCGAGATAAGATGATAGAATTACACACTCGTTCTTCTGTCAATTCATTTCTCATTCTTTGTAGTAAGTTCCATAAAATGGTCATGTAATGAAAATAACACCAACAAAATATAAGTATAATGTTGTAATTTATCTGATTTGTCTTTCCATCGTATCTTTAAATTTAATCACGTGATTTCACGGAGAAGACACCTTTGAAGATGAGCATGTCATTTTGTAAACAATCTTTAATTATAACAAATGTTTCGATTGAATTGACTTTAATGACAACATAAGCCCCGCAGCTTGATATTAGCAACATTAAGTAAGTCCCTTAATATGCACATTGACGACCGCAATATTTCTCAGTCCAATTTAAGGACTCAATATTCACATGGAAAGCCAACAGGTTTAGGACTGAGATCTAAATTAAAAGGTTGGGAAATTATTTAATAAAATTGTATTTGTATTAATTATAAACAGTTAAACGTTCAGGATTAATGAAAATCTGGTTCATTAATTACAACATATAAACTTATAATACATGCTTGAGCATCTTGTCATCAACTTAGCGCCTCTGTTGTATAGAATCTTGTCATCAGCTTAGCGCCTCTGTTGTATAGAGTCTTGTCATCAACTTAGCGCCTCTGTTGTATAGAGTCTTGTCATCAGCTTAGCGCCTCTGTTGTATAGAGTCTTGTCATCAACTTAGCGCCTCTGTTGTACAGTCTTGTCATCAACTTAGCGCCTGTTTTGTATAGAGTCTTGTCATCAGCTTAGCGCTTCTGTTGTATAGAATCTTGTCATCCGCTTAGTGCCTCTGTTGTATAGAGTCTTGTCATCAACTTAGCGCCTCTGTTGTATAGAGTCTTGTCATCCGCTTAGTGCCTCTGTTGTATAGAATCTTGTCATCCGCTTAGTGCCTCTGTTGTATAGAGTCTTGTCATCAACTTAGCGCCTCTGGTGTATAGAGTCTTGTCATCAACTTAGCGCCTCTGTTGTATAGTCTTGTCATCAACTTAGCGCCTCTGTTGTATAGAGTCTTGTCATCAACTTAGCGCCTCTGTTGTATAGAGTCTTGTCATCAACTTAGCGCCTCTGTTGTATAGAGTCTTGTCATCCGCTTAGTGCCTCTGTTGTATAGAATCTTGTCATCCGCTTAGTGCCTCTGTTGTATAGAGTCTTGTCATCAACTTAGCGCCTCTGTTGTATAGTCTTGTCATCAACTTAGCGCCTCTGTTGTATAGAGTCTTGTCATCAACTTAGCGCCTCTGTTGTATATAATCTTGTCATCCGCTTAGTGCCTCTGTTGTATAGAGTCTTGTCATCAACTTAGCGCCTCTGTTGTATAGTCTTGTCATCAACTTAGCGCCTCTGTTGCATAGAGTCTTGTCATCAACTTAGCGCCTCTGTTGTATAGAGTCTTGTCATCAACTTCGCGCCTCTGTTGTATAGAATCTTGTCATCCGCTTAGTGCCTCTGTTGTATAGAGTCTTGTCATCAACTTAGCGCCTCTGTTGTATAATCTTGTCATCAACTTAGCGCCTCTGTTGTATAGAGTCTTGTCATCAACTTAGCGCCTCTGTTGTATAGAATCTTGTCATCCGCTTAGTGCCTCTGTTCTATAGAATCTTGTCATCAACTTAGCGCCTCTGTTCTATAGAGTCTTTTCATCAACTTAGCGCCTCTGTTGTATAGAATCTTGTCATCAACTTAGCGCCTCTGTTGTATAGAATCTTGTCATCAACTTAGCGCCTCTGTTGTATAGAATCTTGTCATCAACTTAGCGCCTCTGGTGTATAGAGTCTTGTCATCAACTTAGCGCCTCTGTTGTATAGTCTTGTCATCAACTTAGCGCCTCTGTTGTATAGAGTCTTGTCATCAACTTAGCGCCTCTGTTGTATAGAGTCTTGTCATCAACTTAGCGCCTCTGTTGTATAGAGTCTTGTCATCCGCTTAGTGCCTCTGTTGTATAGAATCTTGTCATCCGCTTAGTGCCTCTGTTGTATAGAGTCTTGTCATCAACTTAGCGCCTCTGTTGTATAGTCTTGTCATCAACTTAGCGCCTCTGTTGTATAGAGTCTTGTCATCAACTTAGCGCCTCTGTTGTATATAATCTTGTCATCCGCTTAGTGCCTCTGTTGTATAGAGTCTTGTCATCAACTTAGCGCCTCTGTTGTATAGTCTTGTCATCAACTTAGCGCCTCTGTTGCATAGAGTCTTGTCATCAACTTAGCGCCTCTGTTGTATAGAGTCTTGTCATCAACTTCGCGCCTCTGTTGTATAGAATCTTGTCATCCGCTTAGTGCCTCTGTTGTATAGAGTCTTGTCATCAACTTAGCGCCTCTGTTGTATAATCTTGTCATCAACTTAGCGCCTCTGTTGTATAGAGTCTTGTCATCAACTTAGCGCCTCTGTTGTATAGAATCTTGTCATCCGCTTAGTGCCTCTGTTCTATAGAATCTTGTCATCAACTTAGCGCCTCTGTTCTATAGAGTCTTTTCATCAACTTAGCGCCTCTGTTGTATAGAATCTTGTCATCAACTTAGCGCCTCTGTTGTATAGAATCTTGTCATCAACTTAGCGCCTCTGTTGTATAGAATCTTGTCATCAACTTAGCGCCTCTGTTGTATAGAATCTTGTCATCAACTTAGCGCCTCTGTTGTATAGAATCTTGTCATCAACTTAGCGCCTCTGTTGTATAGAATCTTGTCATCAACTTAGCGCCTCTGTTGTATAGAATCTTGTCTCGCTTTTCAGACTGCAAAGCCATCTTGCTTTTTGTTAGTCATTGCCCAGAGCCGTATGTTTAACCTTTGATTTGGTCCGCGCGTGAACTCTAATTTTTTTAAACTTTGGTCTCTAGTCCCACCGGAACTATTACCATTGCTGTTTATAAAACTCGACAGTACGGATGGGGCTAGGGCGGCAGTTATTGAAGTTGACAGACTTGTCCGAACTTAACGTCAGGAAAGAGATTGGGCAGCATTACCACGATCTTTTCATTATTACAAGCGAAATATAATTAAGTAAAGTGAGAGAACCTTGTGATGAAAATTAACCACTTAAAAGAATGAATAATACCTGCGCCTGTATCGTTTAAAGCAAGCATTGCACTCCACATATCGGTTTCATTTTGTTACAAGTTCAGCTGCCAAAAACTCCTTTAGTCCCGGTGTTCAAATGTCAAACGGTCAATGTCACATGAGTATAAGGGAGTGAATATGGGACAAGGATTTTGTAATCGTTCTTAGAATAAACGTTGGCAGCGCGCATCAATTCGAAGTCTATTAATTCTATTTTTACCACACATATTTCGTCAATTTTACTGTACTGCAACGTTTCTTAATCATGATAAACCAATGAACAGCATGTATTTTGCTCGTTATATTTGTACAGCAAGACAACCGAAATTGTGTAGGAACTAAATTGGTACTGTTTAAGAGGAAGAGAAAATTTGAGTCGATGTCTTCACTCACACGGATTTTAACAGTTGGGTGAGCTATATTTTGTTAATGAAAAAGCATCTGATTTGTTCACCTTTAAAACAAAAATACGTGAGTGGTACACCTAACCTGACGATGATACAATACGTGAGTGGTACACCTAACCTGACTATGATACAATACGTGAGTGGTACACCTAACCTATGATACAATACGTGAGTGATACACCTAACCTGACTATGATACAATACGTGAGTGGTACACCTAACCTATGATACAATACGTGAGTGATACACTTAAACTGACTATGATACAATACGTGAGTGATACACCTAACCTGACTATGATACAATACGTGAGTGATACACCTAACCTGACTATGATACAATACGTGAGTGGTACACCTAACCTGACTATGATACAATACGTGAGTGGTACACCTAACCTATGATACAATACGTGAGTGATACACCTAACCTGACTATGATACAATACGTGAGTGGTACACCTAACCTATGATACAATACGTGAGTGATACACCTAACCTGACTATGATACAATACGTGAGTGGTACACCTAACCTATGATACAATACGTGAGTGATACACCTAACCTGACTATGATACAATACGTGAGTGATACACCTAACCTGACTATGATACAATACGTGAGTGATACACCTAACCTGACTATGATACAATACGTGAGTGGTACACCTAACCTATGATACAATACGTGAGTGATACACCTAACCTGACTATGATACAATACGTGAGTGATACACCTAACCTGACTATGATACAATACGTGAGTGATACACCTAACCTGACTATGATACAATACGTGAGTGGTACACCTAACCTATGATACAATACGTGAGTGATACACCTAACCTGACTATGATACAATACGTGAGTGATACACCTAACCTGACTATGATACAATACGTGAGTGGTACACCTAACCTGACTATGATACTAGTGACAGTTGAAAGGGGAAGTTGGACATAAACCAAGGTTGCAGATTGAAATTTGGATGCCGTGTAGATGAAAGAGCAAATGGAGATGCTCGGTCTGCCCGAGATGGCACAACAGATGGGTTGCATTTTTATTTAACTGAATTTAAAAATAAAAAATGATTTCTTTTATGATTATTTATATTTTCATTATTATTTTATTTTTGAAATGATCGACAAAGTCCTGGGCAATTGTTCCGAGTTTATGTTTAGTATTACACTTTTATTGATCTAGGATTAACGAGAGAGGACAATAGACGGACTGCTCTTCTTCGTACCCGCCCCATTTCTTTCGCCAATGTGTTCTGAAAGAATTTTGTAACTTAAGGTTTCCACTTTAGGGTTCAAAGGCAAGTTTATCACAAAAAGCCAATACGTTTATTAACACTGGTCTAACCAGTGTATCTGAAGCAGACATCCACACAAACATAACACTGTAACATTGAATGATTAAACAAATCTAAATGGTAGGCCTTTTTCAACAAAATAAAGAAAACTACGGGACATTTTCAAAAAGTTAACATCAAAAGCCTGCGCTATGAAACTTTTAGAACGCTATGAAACTGTTAGCACGATGTATATGGCAAGGGAAAACATATCGTAAGCATTCTATTTTTAGCCCACCGTCAGAAAAAATAATCAGAATAATTGTGTTCATTTTAAGAGTGTTTCTCAAACTTATTTATTATTTTTCAATAGTTTTTGTTCAAATTTCAGGAGATTTACAAAGCATATTTGAATTTCAGAAGGCTGTAGAAACACAGATCATCCTACAGCGGAAAGTTGACAGTTTTGATTTTACTATAGATTACAAAATAAAGTTAACAATAAGCTGTTAAGTAGTTCAATCTTTCAATTATTTTCATGAAACTCACCTTCTCTGGACATTCCCTCGTATATACACTTTTGGTAACGACAGTACCGGCAGTTGTTGCGCATGCGTGGGTTGATGGAACATTGCATGTTGGCCTTACAGGTATAAGCCTTGTTCTCCTTGAGACCACGTCGGAAAAATTTCTGTTCATGAAAGAAAACAAATAATTATGTAACCTTTTTTAGACAAGCACGCAGAACCAGGTTACGTTTGGCAATCAAACCATAGGTCAGGACATACAATGACAAGACAGTTGGGCGTAAAAGTAGTTTAAAATATTGATAGTTTTGAGTGTAACTTCTCGAAAACAGTTTCAAAATATTTAAAATTGGATAAAATTATTTGCTCTCAAAATCATTTACATAAAAAACTAAAATGACTTTTATTTTATTTAGAGACAAAATCTAAAGATGATCAGATATAACAGAAACTCGTGAATATCTGTTTCCTGCTTTATCTTATTGAAGAAATGTCCATATTCCATGGCCTATATTAAATAAGGAATGAGCAAAGGCAAAAGAGTGAATAACTCTGGATGATCCAACGGGAACTGGAAGTGGTGAACTTACCTTACAACCCTCACACGTAGTGACACCAAAATGAACACCGTTGGCTATGTCACCGCAAACTTTACACAACAGCTGACCTTCTGCAGGTTCAACGGCTTCGGGTTTTTCTGGAGTTTCAAAAGAAGAGTTGTTGTTTTTAACAGCATCATAAATAAACCTTTGTCTTTAATTGGTAAAGTATAATATATATTTAAAGGCCAGAGTGCCGAACTCAAATAAAGAGAGAAAAAAAAATAAGCATCTAATAGCGGTTAAATTTATTTAAGGGTTATCATATAATAACATGAAAAAATATAAACTTATAAGAATACATATTCACAGGTGTATGTATAAGTGTGTGTGTGTGTAGATATCATAAAGTATGCAAACTGATACACATTATAGGGCAGCACATGGAAATACAGGCTGCGATTTTAAGGCCCCTGTATAACAACATAGTATATTGTCCCGAAATGACGCTATCAATCATATATTTTTTTACTAGTTATTCAGAGGGTACATCTGCAAAACCGAAATCGCAATTGTTATATTATATTTTGTCTAAAGACCAACAAAATTTAATCTAAATGCTTTTAACTTAAAATATCCCCTTCTACAGACTTTTACTTACTCAGTCTGAGTCTGAAGTCAATCTTAAATCTCAAAAATCTGATTTAGCCAAACCTTATGCCAATGAATGAAACCGACTGTTTACCTTTTCTGTACATTCCGGCCGTAATGCATTTCTGGAACCTGCAGTGCTGACACCTTACTCTGCCTCCCTTCAACACGTCACATTTACCACCGCACTGGTTGCTGAAATTGGGGCGGCCGTCTTTGGTGCACCGAATGAAGAAGCTCTATGGAAACAAAGGAAAATTCACTGAAGTGATTGAACTCTTCCAACAGTTGAGAGAACATAAAAATTGTCATCTGACGGTTTTATCTACAGTGCGTCAAAAACAAAACAATCAAAATAAAGTACGGAAAAGGAAGTGTGAGCCGAATTGTATTGGAGATGGCAAATCAAGCAGCTGGTTTTTTTTATGTGAGCGTCATTTGTCATCTTTATGAAGCACAATATTTTAAAACGATATTCTGAGAAGTGTAAAATTATAAAACTTTGAATAAAAATACTCCCAAACAACTATTTTTAAAAATAAGTTCAAGATGCTGAAAAAAAAGTTGATAATTATTTTCCCAAATTTAGTTTTTCGAATGTTCAACTTAATATTTGTTCTCGTTTGGTCGAACCATGCGCCAGAAATTTTTAAGAATTACCAATATTTAATTATTCTTTTTTACACGTCCGGTCTTTAAGCAGTTGAAAATGGCTAGGGGTGGGGAGAGGAGTTAAGTAGAGGCAGACATATGTCGATATGGTAAGCTGAAATGTTCTACTGAGCTAACATCAACGTAAAGGAAAAATATATAGGAAACAATACACATTTTATAAATTATAAATCTTTATGTTTTTCATTAAAAATGCACACATACATACAAGGGTTAAACAGTATTGTACTGATCCAACAAAAACTTCAACACATTTATCTGTAAATCAAATTTCAGCTACATAAATTAAGAGACTTTGTTAAATTTTTGCCATTTGAAAATGTCTTTTACGAACTCAGCTGACATTGACTGTTTGAAAATAAATCTTTAAAAAATATCTTCCCACGGATTTTTGTTGAACATGATATGTGGTGGGTCAAAAAATAACAGGGAATTCCAAAGTATATGTTGTCACATTGAAGGTTTTCTGCACTTTGTTCTGCGTAGGCCTCAATTTTCCTACAAATAAAACTGGCTGACCGAGTTTTTAGTCGGTTGGTATCACTCTATATGGTATCTTTTACTATAGGTGAGTATCACTGACAAACTATTGTCTGAGTGAATCTTTATTAAAACTTCATTAAACAAAAAAAATAATTAAAACAATTTACGTGGACGAAGATTGGGTAAATGACAAACAAACAAAAAACACTTTCATCGTTTACAAAAAAAACGACCAAACCAACAACCTGACAGGCATGTCTGAATTAACCGTTATCTGATGGGAACATAATCGGCACAGGATAACACCCCCAACACACATATCACAAAGCCCCTCATCGTAACACACCCCCAACACACATATCACCAAGCCCCTCATCGTAACACCCCAACACACATATCACCAAGCCCCTCATCGTAACACCCCCAACACACATATCACCAAGCCCCTCATCGTAACACCCCCAACACACATATCACCAAGCCCCTCATCGTAACACCCCAACACACATATCACCAAGCCCCTCATCGTAACACCCCCAACACACATATCACCAAGCCCCTCATCGTAACACCCCCAACACACATATCACCTAGCCCCTCATCGTAACACACCCCAACACACATATCACCTAGCCCCTCATCGTAACACCCCAACACAAATTTATTTTAACTTTTCATCCTCATAATTTTAAAGCCCGCCAGGTGATTCTCAAAAACCGACCAATCCTTATGGCTGACCCTCTAACTCAGCAGGTCTTCAAAAAAACTCCTCTTTTTGCTTTCCGGAGAGATAGAAGCCTCAGAGATATTCTTGTAAGAAGTCACCTTCCTACAATGAAAGCACATATTGGAACAAAAGGTTGCAACCGTAACCGTTGCAATACTTGTCCATATGTGATGGAAATTAACAACATTTCTTTCCCTCTTGAAAAATTCTTAATAAAAGATGGATTCACTTGCACAAGTCGCAACGTGATTTATGCAATTCTTTGCAAGAGGTGTAATAAAATTTACGTGGGTGAGACTGGTCGTCGTCTTGGAGATCGGTTTAGAGAACACCTGTATAATATAAATAAACAGGCTCAATGTCCTGTGTCTAAACATTTTAACAGTGTTGACCATAACGGCATATCAGATATTGCAGTAACTGGTATTTTATATGCAAGCAATACCCATGATAGAGTCCACATGGAAAATAGACTCATAAAAAGATTTGGTACGTTGGCTCCATATGGAATTAACCAAATTCATAATTTTACTTAACTGCATAATCTTGTTCCCGTTGTGGTTTTTACTGTAACTTTGGATACTTCCCCCTTTTTGCTATATCCTGTGTCCATGTTTGTTTTTGTTTTTCCTTTCTTTTTATTTAACATAAATATTTTAAAATACAATATGTTTTAAGAATATTATTATTGCTTATGTAAGTATTGTAAGAATGTATTTTATGTTGTACTGATGAAGGCATTAGCCGAAACGTTTACTGTCGTATCAGTCTAAAAATAAAGCTCAAATTAATTGTTTTCATTGCACAATTTGTTTGTGTATTTTGTATTTTGGTAATTTTATATCAAATGCCTTTGATGTGGATATTCATAGCAGGAAAACTGTCATTATAAGATCGAAATCCATTTGAGGAATCGTCTTGTATCTATATATTCTTGGTTTATCAAAAATGAAAAGATCCTTGTAATATCAATGGTCACATAGTCAGTTCCTTACTGGGATACAGCGCTATATAAATTATCAATTTATCATTATTATTATTATTCGCGAGCTTAATCGCGAAGGTTAATCACATCAAATGGTTTTTGACATTACCGCTGCATTGTTCGTTAGCTGTCTTGCTATGCGTTAGCAACTAGACAAATTTTAAAAAAATATATATATTATATAAAACTAGCCGAAATCATACTTAATCTTATAGGGCTTTAAGCCATGTAGGGGCTCATTTTGCTTTCACGCCAGTACAGGGAAAATCACGTCAAAACGGAAAAACATGCACCGGTACCTGGTGAAATGCATTAAAAAAAATACCTGCCTGTCGTCTAATACGAACAAGTTTGAGAAGCACTCGCTTACAATTTATTTAATGCCGTTTTACATAGCTTCACGCGTATTACGATATTACAATGTAAACATACACTAAATAAATAATTAAATGACAAAAATGATTTGACACATACTCATTTTCAAATAGAAAATAAGGTGGGTTTTGTTTTTGTTAAAAAAAAATAAAATTATTTTTTATAAAAATGTATTTTTCGTCAAAGCTTTGTGACGTATTTTTGGAGGGGGGGGGTATAACTTTTTATGACGACGCGTGGCGAGGGAAGGGAGGGGGTGAAAAATCGGTCAAAATTGCGTGACGTCATTTATGGACGGCCCCTTATCACCTAGCTCCTCATCACAACACACCCCCAACACACATATCACCAAGCCCCTCATCGTAGTACCACCCGTTCCTTTTTTCCAAGACTTCGCAAACCAAGCCAAGCCACGATTGATCAAGTTCGAACCTTATTTGTAAGGCTGACACAGGCAAGATTTTTTCTCGATAGTTTGTTCAAACAAAGATTAGCGGGCCTTATTCACTGGACAGTCCTTCACATACTTTTTTTTGGGGGGGGGGCGGTTGGGGGGTATCGTGAAGTTTGGAAAACCTTTATTAACTTCAGATTACGCCCATGCCATAACTGTTGATTTTTATATGCATGGAAACAAGAATTTATTAATGAAGCTTGTACGGAAGTTGACCAAGGCTTATACTAAAATCTTAAGGGGAAATCACTTCCGAGGCAATGTTTTGAGACGTCCAAACTATTTTTAGGGCGACATTTTCATATTTTGGACTGTATTTATTGTTTGATCATGAGAAACAATATAAAATTCTCTATAGCTAACACGAGCTGAACACCGCGCAGTGCGAATTTGCAAAAAGTTCAAACCATTTGCAGGGAAATTTAATTTTAATACCATTCTCTGCATCGGTCAAGGGCAAGGAGGCTGCACGCGACTTTAACGGCATGCAGTGGTACATTTATCGTCGAGTGCGAATGTTTCATTAGAAGTTGTTTAATTGTGATATCATTGTTGCACTAATTAAAACAACAACGCCTAATTGGACAGGACGTGTTTGTGAATGTAGAGTGGAAAACCGAGTTGACCAACACAAAAGAAATGTCTGCCAGTTTCGATGAGCTGTTCCTATCCGTGTATGGGAAGTTGGCTTCGGTATATACCCTTAACTGCGGCTTTAACTAATCAAAAAGGGGGGGGGATGGTAAAGAAATCTAAAGACATGATTACTATCGGTGCTTTAAAGTTGTTTTACATACTCGTCACCGCTTAGAAGCAACCATCATTGATGCTCGATGATGGGTCATAATACTTAAATTCATAACTCAACACTTGACCAACGTAATTGACCGTTTTGAGCAGTTTTAGGGTTAAAGAGAAGACCATCCACGAATAAGAATGGTATCGATTCTCAATCCATTTATGACAGGCAAGGCTGTTGGGTGTCGTTTTGAAAGATAAGTTGTTCGATCTAGCACCGGCGGAAGATTAACGATGGATTTCACAACCCGATATCAACACCATGACAACACCAAATGACTTTAACAACATGACATCACCAGCATGACATCACCAAATGACTTGAACAACATATATAACATAAACAACGTTAATTTGAGAAAAATCTCTAAACGCCCAGTATTAAAATGTCAATAATTAATCAAGTATTTCCGAATTTTATCAGAGCCTTAATGAGAGGAGATGTAAGGCATCCGCACCCTAATATAAAGTTTAAATATCAAAGGAAGGATGGTGTATAAATAGTAAACTAAAAGATAAATTCCTATTTATTTTACAAAGACCAGGTAGGACAATATAGTAATTTACCGGTCGGTCCTATCCGCTAATTATTTCTGTATGATTTTTTTCAGGCTTTGCCATTATTGCCATGCACAGCATTATGGCTATTTACGGATTAAAACTACAACATGGTCGAAAGTACAAGAATTAGTTGCTCTTGCACTGGTCCTTGGTAAAATGAACACTAATTCATTGTTCAGTGATGCACATAAACACTTATTTGCTAGTCTCTGGTGCATTCAGACATTTAAAAAGTGTATGCCATGGATACAAAAATGGGAAGGTTCAATCTCTTGGGATACCCATGCACACGAGGAAAGGAGTCAACTTCGCTTGAGTTTTGACATCACGTGCACATCGCTTTAAAATCTAGGACCTAAAGAAACAACAACAACAACTTCATATTATCTTCCAGACAATTAAAGAAATTCCAGGGAAACATGTCAGCCGGGCCGGTACTTGTATCACATAGAGTTGATGGCTGTCGTGGGGTTTCCCGCTGATTGAAGGCCCAACTGGTCCCCCCCTGCATTCGGCGTGTGTCGATGGTCAAGTTTCCAGGGAGAAGCCATGCAACTCACAGAGGAGGAAAACATGAGAAGGCGTCGTCTTTTGTTGGAAAACGTCTTAGGGAGGGGGGGCAGTGGGCTAAAGGGGCAGCGCGTGTCCACACGAGGATGTAATCGTGCCATTGCTTTTTTGTTTGTTTGTTTTACTTTAAAGTTTATGTTATTTAGAGAAATTCGGTCAATGTAAGAATTTCGTAATCATTGTAATTTATATACAAGTGAGGTTTAAACAAGGTTGACTATCGCAGAAATAAGTTTTTTGTGTCCACATAGTCAATTATTTTCATAATGTACTTCCTTGATTTTTCAGTTTTCAAAACAATATTTACAAAATATGCATGATGACACCTAAATACACATTTTAAAATACATTTAATTAGAACTGTGCGGAATTTAAAGCGCGCAAATTACGTTCAGCATTAGATAAAATATGTAAATGAGACAGAGATCAATTATGGACAATGGTCATCTGAATAGTCAGTGTAACAGAAATGATAATTGTACAATGATGGCCTACGTCAAAATGGAGGTCACGTAAAGTTAACGAACTTACAAAAACAGCTCATTGATAAATTGATCTTTAAAATAAGTAAAAAACGCTCTCGCTGTTCCAATTAGAGTTAAGAAATTTGCTCAGTTCAAAGATTTGCTCAATTAAGTGACTTCCCCTGCATACAAATCCCCCTCCCTTCCCCACCAAACAAGCCGATTTTAAGTTATTACCTTCAAAAGTAACAAAACGCTAGATTTATGATCAATATTTGTAATATGTTGAATTTTAACATAATTTTGTTTTTGATTGTGTTAAGTAAAATGCCAAAATCTGAGTGGAAAATACTGTAAATTATTTGATCCATGTGTGTGTGTGTATTTGTGTAATAACTTTTTTCTTGTTTGATATTTTGTTGTTGTTTTGGTTTTGGTTTTTGTTTGTTGTTGTTTGCTTTTTTTAAAGTTGCTTTTTTCCCATTTTGCAATTGGTGGGGATCTGAAATATTTACTGTAACTACTCAAAATGTAAATATTTTATAGAAAAATAATTAACATTTAATTTTTTTCCCAATAATTTTTTGTATATCAAAATATTTCCTTTAAAATGAAGGCGCCACCAATAGCTCGCTGGACCAAGTGACCAATGGGCACAACTCGTTCCTTGACTTACCTTACACGGTAAACAAACTAGAGCACCAAAGTAATGTCCACTCGCTTGCTCCCCACAGACGTCACACCTCTGGTTGGAATCCAGTTTACTTTGCTGACGCGCTGAAGCCTCATCGTTCTTTTCCTCCCTCTTCCTCTTCCATCCTTTCTTCACCGAAACTCCATCCATTACCCTGCCTCCACCTCTGCCACCTGGACCCGTCCTCATTTCAGAACGAGGCTGTGATATCAGAACTGGAACCCCCTCATTAGCATAATCGTAATGGCCGACAAGTTCCCCTTCCGGTAACGGGTTGTATGGCGCGTGAGACTGCGGCACGAAGGTGAGGGGGTTGTTGTCTAAAACGTGCTGTTCTTGGTGCTGTTGCTGTAGCTGATGCCGATGGTGGATGCCGGCCAACTGGTGATGTTGTTGTTGGTGTTGGTGATGCTGTTGCTGTTGCTGATGTTGGTGTTGCTGCTGGAGCGGTTGCTGATGCTGTTGATGGTGCTGTTGGTGTTGCTGATGCTGTGACGGGATTGGTGATGACGATGGGGAATCTGACGCCAGCAGGTCTGGGGCTGACTCATCCAGTGGGATCTCACCATAGGAGTTGGACACAGGGTCTGGGGAGAAAACATGTGAAAGAGAAATTAGACTAACTTTGTTTTATATATTTTTGTTCTTTCATTCTTTTTTTTTAAACTCTTAAGGTCTAGAGTAAATACAACTCATGTAAGCGATAAACTTTTGGTAGTACTTGTAAAATACTGACAACTGTGATAACTGTAAGCAATAGGATCTCCCGATTTCAAGAAAATACTCATTAAAATTGTGGACTTACAGGAAAAAATATCAAAAGCACGTGATAAAAGAAGCGTTTGTTCCTTTTAGGACATACAAACTTAATATAAGAAATAAGAATATAAGCGGATATAAGCTGACTTTAAGAACATAAGCTGACTATAAGCTGACTTTAAGAACATAGCTGACTATAAGCTGACTTTAAGAACATAGCTGACTATAAGCTGACTTTAAGAACATAAGCTGACTATAAGCTGACTTTAAGAACATAAGCTGACTATAAGCTGACTTTAAGAACATAAGCTGACTATAAGCTGACTTTAAGAACATAGCTGACTAAATAAGATGAATGCTTGTGATATACGTCAACGTTGAGGGACTTTTGATGCTGAGTTTTCGTAATCTTAAAAATAAAGCCCGAATGGGGAAATGGACAACGTAGCTGGACATAAGTCGATGAAAACCACATCATTCTTTACATTGGTGTTTGGGTATAGCTCTGTTTGCGAAATGGCATCATCGGACGATCGGCAAAGTCAAAATAAAAGCCATACACATGTTTTAGGTCAGGGTTACGGTAAAGGTTAGAGTTAGTTTTCAGGTTCGTTCAAAGAGCAAGTCACTGCAATTTTTGAACTGGTTGAGATACCAATTCTTTGCCAAAGCATTTATAAGATGTAAAAAAGTAAACGGTCTTGGGTAATCGTAAGGGAAGAGTTTGAAAAGTGAGTCATGATTCTTTAAATAAACACTTTAATCATGAGGATCAGCGAAGCGAAACTGGTTTCCGACGCACTCTATCGCCCTAATTGCATCAACATTGTGAAGCGTGATTCTGATTCCGAAAAAACTCACAAAATTGGGTTTACTGTATAATCTGCTCTTAATGATTCATGGAAAGACAAAAACAAGAAATCGATATTTTACTGTCTTTACAATTCCCCCAAAAGATTTAAGCAAACAACGGGTATTCAGCTAATATTAGCACAAACGAAACAATTTATCAACTGAATTTGAAGCTAAGCTTGACGAGACAAAGCTCAAACGTTTAAGGGCTTGCCCGGGGTTATTAGGATAATCGGCTTAAAAGATAAGTAGATTAATGTCAAACGTAGCAAGAACAGGGACCAATAAGCGATGAACGTGACTAATGACTAATCTCTGGTCTTTTCGAAACCACGATCAAAAATAATTGTACACAGAGGGAATAAGGCCTTCATCTGGGGGACGCCAACCTCACAGGAGGGTTGACACACTCACAGGGGGTTGACACACTCACAGAGAGGAGATCACACTCACAGGGGGGGTGACACACTCACAGGTGGGTGACACACTCACACAAAGTAAGACACTAAATTATAAATTGTCTTTTGACAGAACTCAATCAACGCCAGGTATACAACAAGACTAAGCTCAAGACAAGAGCGAGCTGCCACTTCTAACAAGAGTAGGGTAGCAACAAAGCTGGTTGTCACATGCACAGAGTGTCAGTTATTTAACCTGTCTAGGAGGTCCATAAAACATTTAAGATGGGAATAACACAATAATTAAACAGAACTATAGGCGGAATCAAAACGACTCGCCCCAGAGGAGAAGTGAGCGTTAGATGAGGGCTATTATCCAAATAACTCGTGACTAATAATGTATTTCTGAATTTACATAGGTAATAAGTAGTTTTACCAGAAAATTATGTCGTAAAAATAAGCTTCAAATATAAATGTATAATAGAAAATCATCGGCTATTTTAAGCTGATTCTCCCGTTAGCTGCATATGACCACTGATTTAATCAGAACAGCATCTGGGAGTCGGGTTTCGGGTGGTTAAAGACGATACTAGAGTATCAACACGTTAATAATTTGTTAACTTTGATTTACAGATGACGAAATAAGTAAGCGAATAAAAATTAAAAACACAAATGAGTTTTAGGGTGACGAAAAACAGAGTGAGTAAGTGAATAAATGCAACTGAAATTTAGTACAAATTAAATACGGTATATATACATTCGATCGATCTGAAATTTTGATACAATGCATTGTCATCCAAGATCTATCTGTGGTAAAATTTTGAGATCTCTAGGACCATCAGAAGTGGTTTGATTTTACGTTTCAAGATTTGAAGGAAGGATGGATACAACATACAAACAGTGTGACTTAAATAAAAGCGTGTAATAAAAGCGTGTAAAAAGTTGATGGATGGATGGACAGGAAAATGACAAGGCCTTCTGGCGTTAACAAACAGGAGAACAACATGAAGGAGAAGAATAGATAAGGAAACGTGAACACAAATATGTGACAAAGCAGACAATGAAAGATTGAGAAATACAGATATCAGAGCCCAGTCGACTTGTCCCACATCTTCGTTGTGGATGTGGAACCAGACTGTTGAGTAGATCGAAGGTTGTCAGACTGTTGAGTAGAACGAAGGTTGTCAGACTGTTGAGTAGAACGAAGGTTGTCAGACTGTTGAGTAGAACGAAGGTTATCAGACTGTTGAGTAGAACGAAGGTTATCAGACTGTTGAGCAGAACGAAGGTTATCAGACTGTTGAGTAGAACGAAGGTTATCAGACTGTTGCACTTTCCATTTGTGGTGTCACATGGAGGTATTCCTCTTAGACTTTACTGGATGGGGTCAGTCATTATTTTAAGTGAACAGTTAACTATAAGAACGGGTTTACTTTTGTGTATTCTGTAACGAATTATGCATTTTTGATTGCGGGCTGTAAAATAATATATTCTTACCAGATACGGCCCGCGGCATAGCATACGCCGCAGACTTGCGCATAGACAGTGCAAAGAAAGGAGGGAAAAGAACGGACTCAAACTACAGCACGAAGAAATCAGAACAACGCGGGTAAACGTCGGGGGGGGGGAGAACCGCCGACGCATTGATGGTCTCGAGACATGCGCACCTGCCTCCTTCTTGCACCACCCTAGCTTGCCAACCATAAACTGTGATTGGCCGACCCCAGCGGAGGGTCATTCGTCATTCTTGTGCTTGTTCTGGTGAATTATAAATATAGATAGCTAATTTAGACAATATCTTTGCATTGAGTGCTTTAGATTAAGGAAGATTTCAGCGTGTCGAAGCTCTTGTCGTCGTAGCGGCAGAAGCAAGTAGTGGCCGAATACTATCTAATCAACTAATAGAAAGTTATTTTTTATTTCATTTGTCAAATAAAAAAA
The DNA here is from genome assembly GCA_944989445.1 of Ampullaceana balthica. Classification (NCBI taxonomy): domain Eukaryota; kingdom Metazoa; phylum Mollusca; class Gastropoda; family Lymnaeidae; genus Ampullaceana; species Ampullaceana balthica. The sequence goes on along the minus strand of CALYLW010000011.1, from coordinate 2,401,566 downwards.
AATTAAAAATGGAAAGTGAAACCCATTTTGGCTAAATCTGCTCATAGCCATTTGTAAAGTACATGAACGAGTTCTATACAAGTGTACGACTGAACAGCTGCTATACAACAAAGCCAATGTTCCGCTAGCGCCAATTATACATCGGACCACCAGGTACAGTAGATAGTTTTGCTAAATCCGATTGAATGTGACGGCCCCAAAGAGCAGATTCGTCATTCCATTAGCCATGACAAATCTTTAGATCCACTTGATAAGATCAATTAATGCAGGGCATTTCGGCACTTACACAGAAACAGTGCAGACCATCCTGTGATCGCCTTATGCAGAATGCATTACTTAATACTCTGGGATCGATGGGATTGTAATTTCCATACAGCCGAGTGCAGAGGCGGATACAGAGGTTTATCCGGGACTTCTTTTCCCCATCCTTTTGCATACTTCAATAATATCATAACTCTTCATATGATTTTTTGGTAAACCGCCGTGGCTGGGCGTACCCTTGTTTCTTCTTCACGCTTAATAAAAGCAGTCTGTCTGTTTGATGTAACAAACGCCATTGGCTTACTGAAATTGTGACTGGTTGTGTGACCAAACCATTACCTATTTTACTTAACTGATAAAACAAAACTTGATAAATAAAACTTTTCTCCCCTTCGTTCGTCCTCAAAACTCATGGTTGGGGGAGATTAAGCGATGCACCTTTTTACAAAAATAATTCTTTTATAGCATTAACGTCAAAGGCTGCCTATCTATAGTAATACATACATGTTACTTACAAGTATAGAAAGCACTATCTTGTCAAGGATGGTGATCTTGTGGAAAGATGTAGCTCTACCAGATGGAAGTGGGTTCGATTCCATGGAGAGGAGTATTTTTTAAAATTACTTATACTATAATGCGTAATTTATATTTGGTTCACGGAATTCACTGGACCAATGTGTGAGAGTATTTTTGTTGCTGGTTTTTTTTTGGTTTGCTTTACATTTATAGTGGTTGTTTTACCACAGGTATAAATTTAAAATAAAAATAGTTTGAACTTTTACTTGAATTAAACAATATAAATTGGTTTGCAAATGGGAAAAAGGATTATTGGATTCTTTCAAACTAATTGTAATGATTTGTTGTGCAATTAACACCATTTTTTAAGTAAGTATTTAAGTATCAAATGTGATATGGGATACTGTCAAAATTCACTTTATATATAAAGCTGATCATTAAAAAATGTGTTTATAATTTTAAAAAATATATTTATTAACAATTAATGCTAATTCGTATTAATTCGTATTCATATTACATAAACTCAAAAATTCCCATTTAACAATTGCTAAGCCAGAGATTTAAGTTCAAGCACTTTTTAAAAATCCATTTGTTGCGTTCATCTTTCAATTCCCAACTTTCCTTTTTACATGTGTTTGTATGTTTGCTGTGTGTGTATATATATAAGGGGGGGGGTGGGGGTGGGGGGCAAAAACACGTTCAAACTACAGAATAAGAAAAACAACACTGGCCAATATATTTATATCAGACTTTGAGGCTCGGCAACAAGGAAATTGCCGCAGAACGCGAGTGTAAACTTGGCTAAAACTAATTGTAAACTTGGCTAATTGAAGCGTCAGCCGAATCTGGGCACCGCTGGGGGAAACAAGGGGGCCTACTGCTAAGATCTGGGGGATGTGTTAGCGTTTATTTATTCTGCAGCGCTCTTTATCCCAAACACAAGAAAAAAGTTTCGATATAAACATGTACACGCCAAGGTAAACAACAGAGTTGTGTACACATAAAATGGATGTGAAATATTAGCCAGAGCGTATTGCGCAGGGCGAATTCATCGTTTAGGCGTGCGGACACTTTGTCTTCTAATACATCATGGTAGCGGAATGAATGTAAACAAATCATTTTATCGTTTGACTATCTTAGAGAGCTTTAACAGGAGTTAAGAGATGGGTAGAGTTTGGTATAAAGCTTTGGGAGAAGGTGGCTTAGGAGAGCAGAAAGCTCAAGATGTAACGCCAGGCAGTCACAACTGGGCAAAGGACCTGGGGACAACTGGACACTGGTATGGCGATATTTTATTTTGTTTGCCTTCTCACGCAAGTAACCAGTGCGCCAAAGTGTTGTTGGGTGAATAGGTCAGCGGGAAGTTTTGCTTCTTTCGTTACATACAAATTTGATTTCGTTTTTCTTTTTTCTTGTGAAAAAATTTTGAATGCAGAAATTTTAATTGAAATTTTAATTTTTGACAAATATTACTAAATGTATAACAATACATTGCTATGTGCAGGACTGACGCCAATTGACTAACAATTGTAAATTTTTAAACTGAAACTAAATGAAGCATTATTTTAAAGAAGTCTTGAAATTTTTAACATAAACCTGGAATAAAAGGCTTTTCATTATAATATAGCCTCAATGATTGTTATAGTTTGGCCCAAACATTGTAATATTCCTATGTTCCTTTTACAGTTTTAATGTAATTAAGAAACTTTCATAATAAAACTTAATAAGAAGGACAAAGCACGTTTGAAATATCAATGAAAAGTGATGGTTAGTTTGTAAAAAATGTTTAACCTTTAAACATACCTCAAGATTTTTTTTTGAATCGCACCAATGACCAATTTATTTGCATATGGGATAATGGGAAGTGTTCGCTGGCCTGATATTTTAAAAAAAATCTATTGTTGCTGTATGCCCTGGTCACTGGACCTTGAGACACTTAAAGTGTAAAAGTAGAAAAAAAGTTTTTTAAAAATAATATTATTTTTTTAAATCGAGCCCCTTGCTTAAATAAAGTTTTTTGGCCCGCCAAAGATCATTTAGGTTTCAACGTGTGTTTCATTTATCGGCCAAACAAAAACTCTGGCGGATTAAAGTTTAATTATCTAAATCGCGATATGACCAGAAAGATCCAAATGACTATCGGCAACCAAAATTTCAAACCCCACCCTCTCATTCCGGCCCCAAATACTTACAGCACTCCATGTGAAAAAACTCGTACTTCATCAGTTTTGTTAAGACACGGACACCGCTCCAAAAATCATGAAATCCCGACTACATCATACAATAGAATCCTTTCGACATGGCAAAACTAGTTTCTCACGCGCAAACCAAATTTTTATAATTTTTTTTATTAAGACAAAAAAAAGTGTTGTTCTTCGGCCGCCCCCTCCCCCAACATGAAGCTCGCGCCTGGGTAAGGGAGAGAGGCGGTTGGGGCAAGACGGTGTTACAGTGCCGACGGATTCAGCCAATAAACCCGTGGAGCCCCGTGACAACAGCTTCCGCCGTATCAAACATGGCGCACTCTTTTTTAAACGCGGTGGCTAATGATAATGATGGCTGTTGCCGTCTACAATGGCCATTTCTTTGTCGTGATTGGCGGATGCTCCGCACTGCAAGGAGTCGGCTCGGCAATCAAGCGACAATCAAAATAGGACAATGGGGATTTTTGGTAGAAATAAATATTTGGAAGAAGCTAACTTTTAAAAAGTGGTGGAAAGAAATAATTTGACATGAAACTTTTAATTATTAATTTTATGGATTAAATGGCATGAAACCGTATTACATTAATCATTATTGTTATTATTTGTATTGGTTATAAGGTTTTAAAAATAAATATGAATTTCTCGTCCAATAGTCAAACATTTTAGCGAACTAGCATGTACTTTATCAAAACTATAGGGACAATTCTTGCTTTGTACATAAATAGCGTCTTAATTTTGGTCTTTGATCACATGGAGGCAATGGCAAGACAAGAAAATGCCCGCAAAATTCAATTTAGTAAAAATACTGAGTGAAGTTTTAGGAGCGTAAGACGAACTATATTTATACCAAAAACGAACTATATTTATGCCCAAAAAGAACTAAATTTATACCTAAAAAAACTATTTTTAAACCAAAGAAGAACTACTTTTATTCTATACGTGGATAAATACAATGGTTAAATTAACTTTCAACTACAGTTCCAGACAGAAGGAAAAGAGCGTCAAAGATACAGATAAGAAATTTCAAACTTGATTGAAATTTTGATAGGAAAAACTATTTGAAGAGAAAGAATAATTTAATCATTGCATATTATAAGAACCCGTGCTAAGGTATCGGTATCGGGGATCGGGACCGATTCAACATCCACGACTATTGTTCCAACCTTTACAAGAAAAGACGTGTAACATTGTAGGCTACAAACATTTTCATTTCAATAAACTCCTGTGCCGTGAGTGTATTTGGGGATTTTTAGGGAACCGAATTTCTGCACTGATAAGATTCTATGCGCAGCTGCACTGCTGTTAAGCGTTATCAAATTAAACGGAAGTGATTCCGAAAGCTTTTTTTTCCTAATGTGATTCAAACATTTCTAACTTCATTCACTCTGTTATATCTAATTAACATTAACCCTGAGTCAACTCACTCTGTTATATCTAATTAACATTAACCCTGAGTCAACTCACTCTGTTATATCTAATTAACATTAACCCTGAGTCAACTCACTCTGTTATATCTAATTAACATTAACCCTGAGTCAACTCACTCCGTTATATCTAATTAACATTAACCCTGAGTCAACTCACTCTGTTATATCTAATTAACATTAACCCTGAGTCAACTCACTCTGTTATATCTAATTAACATTAACCCTGAGTCAACTCACTCTGTTATATCTAATTAACATTAACCCTGAGTCAACTCACTCTGTTATATCTAATTAACATTAACCCTGAGTCAACTCACTCTGATATATCTAATTAACATTAACCCTGAGTCAACTCACTCTGTTATATCTAATTAACATTAACCCTGAGTCAACTCACTCTGATATATCTAATTAACATTAACCCTGAGTCAACTCACTCTGTTATATCTAATTAACATTAACCCTGAGTCAACTCACTCTGATATATCTAATTAACATTAACCCTGAGTCAACTCACTCTGATATATCTAATTAACATTAACCCTGAGTCAACTCACTCTGATATATCTAATTAACATTAACCCTGAGTCAACTCACTCTGATATATCTAATTAACATTAACCCTGAGTCAACTCACTCTGTTATATCTAATTAACATTAACCCTGAGTCAACTCACTCTGTTATATCTAATTAACATTAACCCTGAGTCAACTCACTCTGATATATCTAATTAACATTAACCCTGAGTCAACTCACTCTGTTATATCTAATTAACATTAACCCTGAGTCAACTCACTCTGATATATCTAATTAACATTAACCCTGAGTCAACTCACTCTGATATATCTAATTAACATTAACCCTGAGTCAACTCACTCTGATATATCTAATTAACATTAACCCTGAGTCAACTCACTCTGATATATCTAATTAACCCTGAGTCAACTCACTCCGATATATCTAATTAACATTAACCCTGAGTCAACTCACTCTGTTATATCTAATTAACATTAACCCTGAGTCAACTCACTCTGATATATCTAATTAACATTAACCCTGAGTCAACTCACTCTGATATATCTAATTAACATTAACCCTGAGTCAACTCACTCTGATATATCTAATTAACATTAACCCTGAGTCAACTCACTCTGATATATCTAATTAACATTAACCCTGAGTCAACTCACTCTGATATATCTAATTAACATTAACCCTGAGTCAACTCACTCTGATATATCTAATTAACATTAACCCTGAGTCAACTCACTCTGATATATCTAATTAACATTAACCCTGAGTCAACTCACTCTGATATATCTAATTAACATTAACCCTGAGTCAACTCACTCTGATATATCTAATTAACATTAACCCTGAGTCAACTCACTCTGATATATCTAATTAACATTAACCCTGAGTCAACTCGCTCTGATATATCTAATTAACATTAACCCTGAGTCAACTCACTCTGATATATCTAATTAACATTAACCCTGAGTCAACTCGCTCTGATATATCTAATTAACATTAACCCTGAGTCAACTCACTCTGATATATCTAATTAACATTAACCCTGAGTCAACTCACTCTGTTATATCTAATTAACATTAACCCTGAGTCAACTCACTCTGTTATATCTAATTAACATTAACCCTGAGTCAACTCACTCTGATATATCTAATTAACATTAACCCTGAGTCAACTCACTCTGATATATCTAATTAACATTAACCCTGAGTCAACTCACTCTGATATATCTAATTAACATTAACCCTGAGTCAACTCACTCTGTTATATCTAATTAACATTAACCCTGAGTCAACTCACTCTGATATATCTAATTAACATTAACCCTGAGTCAACTCACTCTGTTATATCTAATTAACATTAACCCTGAGTCAACTCACTCTGATATATCTAATTAACATTAACCCTGAGTCAACTCACTCTGTTATATCTAATTAACATTAACCCTGAGTCAACTCACTCTGTTATATCTAATTAACATTAACCCTGAGTCAACTCACTCTGATATATCTAATTAACATTAACCCTGAGTCAACTCACTCTGATATATCTAATTAACATTAACCCTGAGTCAACTCACTCTGATATATCTAATTAACATTAACCCTGAGTCAACTCACTCTGATATATCTAATTAACATTAACCCTGAGTCAACTCACTCTGATATATCTAATTAACATTAACCCTGAGTCAACTCACTCTGTTATATCTAATTAACATTAACCCTGAGTCAACTCACTCTGATATATCTAATTAACATTAACCCTGAGTCAACTCACTCTGATATATCTAATTAACATTAACCCTGAGTCAACTCACTCTGATATATCTAATTAACATTAACCCTGAGTCAACTCACTCTGTTATATCTAATTAACATTAACCCTGAGTCAACTCACTCTGTTATATCTAATTAACATTAACCCTGAGTCAACTCACTCTGTTATATCTAATTAACATTAACCCTGAGTCAACTCACTCTGATATATCTAATTAACATTAACCCTGAGTCAACTCACTCTGTTATATCTAATTAACATTAACCCTGAGTCAACTCACTCTGTTATATCTAATTAACATTAACCCTGAGTCAACTCACTCTGTTATATCTAATTAACATTAACCCTGAGTCAACTCACTCTGATATATCTAATTAACATTAACCCTGAGTCAACTCACTCCGATATATCTAATTAACATTAACCCTGAGTCAACTCACTCTGTTATATCTAATTAACATTAACCCTGAGTCAACTCACTCTGTTATATCTAATTAACATTAACCCTGAGTCAACTCACTCTGTTATATCTAATTAACATTAACCCTGAGTCAACTCACTCTGATATATCTAATTAACATTAACCCTGAGTCAACTCACTCTGATATATCTAATTAACATTAACCCTGAGTCAACTCACTCTGATATATCTAATTAACATTAACCCTGAGTCAACTCACTCTGATATATCTAATTAACATTAACCCTGAGTCAACTCACTCTGTTATATCTAATTAACATTAACCCTGAGTCAACTCACTCTGATATATCTAATTAACATTAACCCTGAGTCAACTCACTCTGTTATATCTAATTAACATTAACCCTGAGTCAACTCACTCTGATATATCTAATTAACATTAACCCTGAGTCAACTCACTCTGTTATATCTAATTAACATTAACCCTGAGTCAACTCACTCTGATATATCTAATTAACATTAACCCTGAGTCAACTCGCTCTGATATATCTAATTAACATTAACCCTGAGTCAACTCACTCTGATATATCTAATTAACCCCGAGTCAACTCACTCTGATATATCTAATTAACATTAACCCTGAGTCAACTCACTCTGATATATCTAATTAACCCCGAGTCAACTCACTCTGATATATCTAATTAACATTAACCCTGAGTCAACTCACTCTGATATATCTAATTAACCCCGAGTCAACTCACTCTGATATATCTAATTAACATTAACCCTGAGTCAACTCACTCTGTTATATCTAATTAACATTAACCCTGAGTCAACTCACTCTGATATATCTAATTAACATTAACCCTGAGTCAACTCACTCTGATATATCTAATTAACATTAACCCTGAGTCAACTCACTCTGTTATATCTAATTAACATTAACCCTGAGTCAACTCACTCTGATATATCTAATTAACATTAACCCTGAGTCAACTCACTCTGTTATATCTAATTAACATTAACCCTGAGTCAACTCACTCTGATATATCTAATTAACATTAACCCTGAGTCAACTCACTCTGTTATATCTAATTAACATTAACCCTGAGTCAACTCACTCTGATATATCTAATTAACATTAACCCTGAGTCAACTCACTCCGATATATCTAATTAACCCTGAGTCAACTCACTCCGATATATCTAATTAACCCTGAGTCAACTCGCTCTGATATATCTAATTAACATTAACCCTGAGTCAACTCGCTCTGTTATATCTAATTAACATTAACCCTGAGTCAACTCGCTCTGATATATCTAATTAACATTAACCCTGAGTCAACTCACTCTGTTATATCTAATTAACATTAACCCTGAGTCAACTCACTCCGATATATCTAATTAACCCTGAGTCAACTCACTCCGATATATCTAATTAACCCTGAGTCAACTCGCTCTGATATATCTAATTAACATTAACCCTGAGTCAACTCGCTCTGATATATCTAATTAACATTAACCCTGAGTCAACTCACTCTGATATATCTAATTAACATTAACCCTGAGTCAACTCACTCTGTTATATCTAATTAACATTAACCCTGAGTCAACTCACTCTGATATATCTAATTAACATTAACCCTGAGTCAACTCACTCTGTTATATCTAATTAACATTAACCCTGAGTCAACTCACTCTGATATATCTAATTAACATTAACCCTGAGTCAACTCACTCTGATATATCTAATTAACATTAACCCTGAGTCAACTCACTCTGATATATCTAATTAACATTAACCCTGAGTCAACTCACTCTGATATATCTAATTAACATTAACCCTGAGTCAACTCACTCTGATATATCTAATTAACATTAACCCTGAGTCAACTCACTCTGATATATCTAATTAACATTAACCCTGAGTCAACTCACTCTGATATATCTAATTAACATTAACCCTGAGTCAACTCACTCTGATATATCTAATTAACATTAACCCTGAGTCAACTCACTCTGATATATCTAATTAACATTAACCCTGAGTCAACTCACTCTGTTATATCTAATTAACATTAACCCTGAGTCAACTCACTCTGTTATATCTAATTAACATTAACCCTGAGTCAACTCACTCTGATATATCTAATTAACATTAACCCTGAGTCAACTCACTCTGATATATCTAATTAACATTAACCCTGAGTCAACTCACTCTGATATATCTAATTAACATTAACCCTGAGTCAACTCACTCTGTTATATCTAATTAACATTAACCCTGAGTCAACTCACTCTGATATATCTAATTAACATTAACCCTGAGTCAACTCACTCTGATATATCTAATTAACATTAACCCTGAGTCAACTCACTCTGATATATCTAATTAACATTAACCCTGAGTCAACTCACTCTGATATATCTAATTAACATTAACCCTGAGTCAACTCACTCTGTTATATCTAATTAACATTAACCCTGAGTCAACTCACTCTGATATATCTAATTAACATTAACCCTGAGTCAACTCACTCTGTTATATCTAATTAACATTAACCCTGAGTCAACTCACTCTGTTATATCTAATTAACATTAACCCTGAGTCAACTCACTCTGATATATCTAATTAACATTAACCCTGAGTCAACTCACTCTGATATATCTAATTAACATTAACCCTGAGTCAACTCACTCTGATATATCTAATTAACATTAACCCTGAGTCAACTCACTCTGATATATCTAATTAACATTAACCCTGAGTCAACTCACTCTGATATATCTAATTAACATTAACCCTGAGTCAACTCACTCTGATATATCTAATTAACATTAACCCTGAGTCAACTCACTCTGATATATCTAATTAACATTAACCCTGAGTCAACTCACTCTGATATATCTAATTAACATTAACCCTGAGTCAACTCACTCTGATATATCTAATTAACATTAACCCTGAGTCAACTCACTCTGTTATATCTAATTAACATTAACCCTGAGTCAACTCACTCTGATATATCTAATTAACATTAACCCTGAGTCAACTCACTCTGTTATATCTAATTAACATTAACCCTGAGTCAACTCACTCTGATATATCTAATTAACATTAACCCTGAGTCAACTCACTCTGTTATATCTAATTAACATTAACCCTGAGTCAACTCACTCTGATATATCTAATTAACATTAACCCTGAGTCAACTCGCTCTGATATATCTAATTAACATTAACCCTGAGTCAACTCACTCCGATATATCTAATTAACCCCGAGTCAACTCACTCTGATATATCTAATTAACATTAACCCTGAGTCAACTCACTCTGATATATCTAATTAACCCCGAGTCAACTCACTCTGATATATCTAATTAACATTAACCCTGAGTCAACTCGCTCTGTTATATCTAATTAACATTAACCCTGAGTCAACTCACTCTGATATATCTAATTAACCCCGAGTCAACTCACTCTGATATATCTAATTAACATTAACCCTGAGTCAACTCACTCTGTTATATCTAATTAACATTAACCCTGAGTCAACTCACTCTGATATATCTAATTAACATTAACCCTGAGTCAACTCACTCTGATATATCTAATTAACATTAACCCTGAGTCAACTCACTCTGTTATATCTAATTAACATTAACCCTGAGTCAACTCACTCTGATATATCTAATTAACATTAACCCTGAGTCAACTCACTCTGTTATATCTAATTAACATTAACCCTGAGTCAACTCACTCTGATATATCTAATTAACATTAACCCTGAGTCAACTCACTCTGTTATATCTAATTAACATTAACCCTGAGTCAACTCACTCTGATATATCTAATTAACATTAACCCTGAGTCAACTCACTCCGATATATCTAATTAACCCTGAGTCAACTCACTCCGATATATCTAATTAACCCTGAGTCAACTCGCTCTGATATATCTAATTAACATTAACCCTGAGTCAACTCGCTCTGTTATATCTAATTAACATTAACCCTGAGTCAACTCGCTCTGATATATCTAATTAACATTAACCCTGAGTCAACTCACTCTGTTATATCTAATTAACATTAACCCTGAGTCAACTCACTCCGATATATCTAATTAACCCTGAGTCAACTCACTCCGATATATCTAATTAACCCTGAGTCAACTCGCTCTGATATATCTAATTAACATTAACCCTGAGTCAACTCGCTCTGATATATCTAATTAACATTAACCCTGAGTCAACTCACTCTGATATATCTAATTAACATTAACCCTGAGTCAACTCACTCTGTTATATCTAATTAACATTAACCCTGAGTCAACTCACTCTGATATATCTAATTAACATTAACCCTGAGTCAACTCACTCTGTTATATCTAATTAACATTAACCCTGAGTCAACTCACTCTGATATATCTAATTAACATTAACCCTGAGTCAACTCACTCTGATATATCTAATTAACATTAACCCTGAGTCAACTCACTCTGATATATCTAATTAACATTAACCCTGAGTCAACTCACTCTGATATATCTAATTAACATTAACCCTGAGTCAACTCACTCTGATATATCTAATTAACATTAACCCTGAGTCAACTCACTCTGATATATCTAATTAACATTAACCCTGAGTCAACTCACTCCGATATATCTAATTAACCCCGAGTCAACTCACTCTGATATATCTAATTAACATTAACCCTGAGTCAACTCACTCTGATATATCTAATTAACATTAACCCTGAGTCAACTCACTCTGTTATATCTAATTAACATTAACCCTGAGTCAACTCACTCTGTTATATCTAATTAACATTAACCCTGAGTCAACTCACTCTGTTATATCTAATTAACATTAACCCTGAGTCAACTCGCTCTGATATATCTAATTAACATTAACCCTGAGTCAACTCACTCTGATATATCTAATTAACATTAACCCTGAGTCAACTCACTCTGTTATATCTAATTAACATTAACCCTGAGTCAACTCACTCTGTTATATCTAATTAACATTAACCCTGAGTCAACTCACTCTGATATATCTAATTAACATTAACCCTGAGTCAACTCACTCCGATATATCTAATTAACATTAACCCTGAGTCAACTCGCTCTGTTATATCTAATTAACATTAACCCTGAGTCAACTCACTCTGTTATATCTAATTAACATTAACCCTGAGTCAACTCACTCCGATATATCTAATTAACATTAACCCTGAGTCAACTCACTCTGTTATATCTAATTAACATTAACCCTGAGTCAACTCACTCTGTTATATCTAATTAACATTAACCCTGAGTCAACTCACTCTGATATATCTAATTAACATTAACCCTGAGTCAACTCACTCTGTTATATCTAATTAACATTAACCCTGAGTCAACTCACTCTGTTATATCTAATTAACATTAACCCTGAGTCAACTCACTCTGATATATCTAATTAACATTAACCCTGAGTCAACTCACTCTGTTATATCTAATTAACATTAACCCTGAGTCAACTCACTCTGTTATATCTAATTAACATTAACCCTGAGTCAACTCACTCCCTCTACAAAACTAAGATATCTTCTAAACTTCAAATCTGTTCAGTTAAGCAAACAAGAGAATAAATCATTTTAAGGCAATTCAAAAGCCAAATAATGTTTTTTAATGACGTCCTGTTACCTGGCTAATAAAAGTAGATATATATATGTAAGGCTATTTTTACTGGCTGGTTCAAATTTAACCTAAAGATCCTATAAAAGTGTGTAACTTATCAGTGTCATGGTATATTGTATCCAGAGGCGTCTTTACACCAGTTTGGGCCCCCGGGCAAATAAATAGTGTTGGGCCCCTTTCCCGCAGGAATACAAAATAAATTTACATAATATATATGAATAAACATATTCCCATGGGGCCCCTATATGCTCGTGGGCCCCCGGGCAAATGCCCAACGGGCCTATGCGTTAAGACGGCCCTGATTGTATCCCCATCACCGTTCCCACACACACAAAACAAATGATTCTCCCTCTCTCGCTTTCTCTATCTCTTTCACTCTCTCTATCTCTCACTCTCTCTCTATCTCTCTATTTCTCACAATTTTTGTTCAATACATCATTTATTATAAACATTAAATTCATATCTGTTTTAGTCTTTATTATCTTTGGGAAAATGGGAGACTAAATTCCTATATTTTTAAAGAAATCTACTACTTTTGTTCTTTCAAAGTTCATGGAACTTTTCATGTTTGGATAAATCCGATGTTTTAGCGCCCGTTTAACATTACTTCGTCACACTAGCAGAACACTGTTTACTTTATTTTAAAATAAAATATCAAAAGTTGTCTTTACCCCCGAATATTTGAATTTTAAAAGATCTAACAAAATTAAACGATTAAAAGTCGCTTCGCACGAAATATGAATTCGAAAGACGTCAAACTAAATTATTTCATTAGTTTTAAAGTTACAATTACACCAAAGTGTCTTGTCTAGTGAGTACATGTTTTAGATTTTAATAAATGTATAGCGAGATTCATGATAAGCTAATAGACACTAAAGCCAATAATATCTTGTGTTCCCTGAAGCCAAATCCTAAATTTGCAGGCTGATTGACTCATTAAAATAGTAATCCCGTAATGACCTCCCGCCTCCCTCCATTACCTAGTTTATGCTACCGGAGATTTGTGCTCGTTTACAAACGTTATTTTAACTATTAACCAAATAATATGCTACATATTCTTCCAATGCTAACTTAGTCTTTATCGAGCATCTCATTTATCGTCAGCTACGCTCTTCTGCACACACATGTTTTCTCTCTGTTCATAAGACACCCACTAAAACATATGGCGAAGAAAGGTCTGTCTGTGCCCCAAAACAATGGAATTCTCTACCATTAGAAATTCACATTATTCCTACTACATAGGCCTTCCAAATTTCACTAATACACATCTCTTCAACAAAATTAATTAAACATCAATCAAACATTTCTCAATTAATAAAACGTAGCTTATGTGCAACACCATGTCACATATTTTGCATTGAATGCATTTATAAATATAGATCTATGTGTTTTACTGTGTTGCTATTTTTATGCAAAGCGCGTTCCAATTATTACTATTATTATATTCTATTCTCCAATTCTTTTGTGGACAACCTCCGTCTGCATGAGAAAATTGTAATAGAATCTAACACAGGAGTTGGCATTTACTTCTCTTCAAATTATAATTGTCCTCTGTGTCTTGTTTAGACTACTGCACAATTTACTTATTGAAGTTTATTCTGAATGTTAACGTCACTCATCTCTTACCTATCGAAGTTGTTCCCATTTTAAGGTCAACGGAGAAGATCAATCTATTTAAAGGTGGGGGTGTTTGTCCAATCGAAAACAATTAAAAATAGATTTTTGTATCAACACGGCAGGGCGGAGCCTAATGTACGTGAAATATGAATTTGTGAAGACAGGGAGTGGGAAGTTGAGCAAATATCACTCGCAGACGGAAAGAACAGTAGGAAGGAGAAGGATTGTGTGTGTGTGTGTGTGTGTGTTGTACGGAGTTCAAACAGTCATATCGATTGGAGTTTTCTAAAAAGGAGAGCGTACTTTAAGGTTGAGATGGAGGAGGTGCTTCAGCCATCCAGGTGACGTCTATTATTGTTTAGACGGGTTGCCAAGGGTGCGGTTTAACCAAGGGTGGGGATTGAAAAAAGGTGGGGAACGACAGAGGGGTGCGGGAATTGACCAAGGGGTCGGGAATGACCAATGGGTGGGGATTCACTAAGAGGTGGAGCAATGATTAAAGATTGGGCATTGAATAAGATTTGGAAATTTCCAAGATGTGCTACAGAGGACGAGACTTCTGCAAAAGATCAACAGTCAAGAAATGGTCGACCCAGAACAAATGGTTGACAGCGATCAAAATACCGGCATCAACCATAGGTGACCAAATGGATGTAAATTACCATACCTTACGAACTATCCGTTGAAATGAACTAAATCACACACATACACATCTTGATACTACACACATTGGTACTACACACATTGGTACTACACACATTGGTACTACACACATTGGTACTACACACATTGGTACTACACACATTGGTACTACACACATTGGTACTACACACATTGGCACTACACACATTGGCACTACACACATTGGCACTACACACATTGGCACTACACACATTGGCACTACACACATTGATACTACACACATTGGCACTACACAGTTTTTCACAATGATAGTCCGTGGCGGTTTTCTCTTTTCAATGAGAATTTTAATAACACAAGCAACAAATAAGAATGATCGTGTGGCCCAAGTTACACACATGAAATTTACATTGGAGTAGTTATCATTTCTTTGACGCTATGGTTACGTCAAAGGATGGACCACGGGGCCACCAGTGGACGTTAGTAAACCAGTGTAGATGACTTGGATATTTGCAATTTTCAGTATCGATGACAGGGCAGTTATTTTCTTTTCATGACTTTCAAAAATACATTTGACTCCTACTATAAACAATAAATAATCACAAGCATGATCATTGATGAAATGACATCATACAGGAGCGCGATGTCACATTGTCATGATACGGTGTCACCAGAATTTTCTTAAACCGTGACTCCATCTTATGATGATTACACGACTTTATCTTATGAATTAAAATAAAATAAACCAAAAAACTATTTGTAGAAGGAAAAGAAAACAAAATACCAACAACAAAAATAGATCCCATAATAATAACAATTGCACTGAAGACGTGAAAGCCTTCATTTAATTTAACGAGTGCAACATTTTCTACAAAAAAGAAACGCCCGAAAATTTCATGAAAAACCAAACAACAAATTTCTAAGACAAATAGAAACAGATACTCATAATGAAGTTATTCTCTTTTTCTCGGTTACTCTCGCCGAAATGAGTCGTGACATAATGGACAAAATGTCTATGACAATCTTCATTGTTCTCCTGGCGGTGATGATCTATTTTCAGCTCCCCTCTCCTAAACTTGCTCTGTGATGGGAAAATGGCGACAGAGGCGTAGACAAAGACACCATGCAGAGGCGGTGCCTTTAAAAGTTGCTCTCAGTAGCACCAAACATGGCATCTCCCACGCATTCTATCAGATGCCTTACAAAACCAAACCATGTTGATATCAGCCGTGATCATCTCACAGACGTCACCTTTGAGAAGGTGGGAGAATTTTTTTTAATGCGAATTGAAATTGAACCAGATTCATATATCACCCTGGTGGTGATGCGAAACTCATGTTGATACCTTAAACTCTATTGCAATAACAGCCTCTTAGACTTTTTTCGTGTCGGACAAAACTTGCATGAAAAGTTGGGATTCGCGTTGCACTAATTGAAGTTCTTTAAAAAAAAATATATATATGTTACGTCCATGTTATGTCCAGCGTTGTGATAGGTAATGACTCACTTAGTGAGAGCAAAATGAATTTTCTTTTTTAAACATACAAAAAAAGAAATTTTAAAGGAAATTCAGACATAATGGGAATTTGAAAAATTGAGAAAATTTCTTTTACTGAGGATAATCACCATGAAAAAAAATAATAAAGAGGGGGAAATGTAAAGAAATAGAAGCTCAGACACCATTACAGGGATGGTAAGATACCATTGGCATCACAGAGATGGTAAGATGCCATTGATAGTACAAGGATGGTAAGATACCATTGGCATCACAGAGATGGTAAGATACCATTGATAGTACAAGGATGGTAAGATACCATTGGCATCACAGAGATGGTAAGATGCCATTGATAGTACAAGGATGGTAAGATACCATTGGCATCACAGAGATGGTAAGATAACATTGATAGTACAAGGACGGTAAGATACCATTGGCATCACAGAGATGGTAAGATACCATTGATAGTACAAGGACGGTAAGATACCATTGGCATCACAGAGAAGGTAAGATACCATTGATAGTACAAGGACGGTAAGATACCATTGGCATCAAAGAGATGGTAAGATACCATTGATAGTACAAGGACGGTAAGATACCATTGGCATCACAGAGATGGTAAGATACCAATAGCAGCACAGGGGGTGGCATCCTCAGCTTCTGACAATCAATGTCTCACTATGGACCTAGCAAAACTGTCAGAGTCCTTTAATTGGCAGTATCGTCAGCCGGCATAATTAAACCGGTGACAGTTGTGCCGAGATAATGAGTGGTTACAAGCAAGACGCACAGTAGATGTGCTTTACTGGTGTGAAATATTGATGCGATCATTGGAATGCAGTATCGAATATGAAATTAAATGCAATTAAACTGTGGCAATTATTTAACCCTGCGCCTAGAAGAATAGCGAATTTTTAAAAGAGACGATTAAAGGAGTGTGCGAAGAAACGGTTCGTTAGAAGACAAAGGGGGTCAGGTAGACACATATTCGGTTCTATAATGGCTGTGGCCTGATGGAAATGTTGGATTTCATGGGACAAGATGTTAGATTACATGGCGTGGGATGTTGGATTTCAAAGGTTAAGGTGTTGGATTTTAGGGTTGGAGATTTTGAATTTTATGGGTTGCGATGTTTGATTTCATATGTTAAAATGTTACATCTTATATCGACAAGTTTCGGGTATTGAAAGGTGAGAGAAGGGGTGATATGATTACCAAAAAGTATCCAAGATAAAGAAATTGAGATGACCCAACATGAAACCCTATAGATTTGTAAATGGTGAGCATGGCATTCAGTATGAAAGACACGGATTTAAAGAGACACATTTAGAAAACTACTTATTAAACACTTGCACGAAATATTGATGTAAAGGGTTTCATTTATTGTTTTAGACCAGAAATAGTCATAATTCATTGCGTGTTTTGACTT
This sequence comes from Ampullaceana balthica, assembly GCA_944989445.1. Classification (NCBI taxonomy): domain Eukaryota; kingdom Metazoa; phylum Mollusca; class Gastropoda; family Lymnaeidae; genus Ampullaceana; species Ampullaceana balthica. The sequence goes on along the minus strand of CALYLW010000011.1, from coordinate 2,383,562 downwards.
CTTTAGACATGCTTTACGTAAAACAATGCTTTTCAGCAAAAATTAATTAGTAATAATTCAAATGCACATTTTTGGTTACGATAAAGTTTTAAGAAAGTTTTTGCCTTGGTAATGTTCACTAAGCTGAATAAAATTAATGTACCATTAACAAAAATTTGTTAAGATAAGTCCTTAAAAAATTATCGGATATTTCATCAACATCTTAATGAAATTATTCCAACTGAATACCCGGATGTTCATAGAATAAAATATAATATTGACCATGTCTATTTAGAGGGTAATAAGACCAATTCAACTTTTTATTATTACAAAAAAATTATATCAAAACATCCGTGCACTCCCCTCCCGACAATTTGTTCATTGCCCATGGAGTAGAGGTCATCTGAATTAGCCAAACGAACGGGTTCACACCCCATCCTCCCCGCAAAACCCCTGAACTCCTCACAGGTATCCCGCGTCCATGACGCCTCTAGACCGTCCGGCAAACATTGTCCTAGGAGTCTGGTCGCCACTGATGCAACAATAGCCATGGCGCAAATAGACTCGGTCCCTGTTGACACGTCCTTCTCCTGGAACTCTGAGGCTGATACATGCCCGTGCACGGCTCAGTACGCATGCGCTGAGGTGTTGTGTTTGCTAGTGTTTCTCCGTGGTTGGTCACTTTGGTCACTTTCCAATGTGGTCTTTATTTTCCCGTTGAACACACACCGGAGTTGTGGCGATGTGGTTTACATACACCATGTGTTGATATCCTACGGTGTACATACACCAGATAGTGTTATGTTGTGTGGCGTATGTACACCAGTATGTACTGATTTCATGTAGCGTAAATGGAGTGCAGCCAGCTACATGATACGCTGGTTACGTACACCACGCACAACATGATACGCTGGTTACGTACACCACGCACAACATGATACGCTGGTTACGTACACCACACACAACATGATACGCTGGTTACGTACACCACGCACAACATGATACGCTGGTTACGTACACCACGCACAACATGATACGCTGGTTACGTACACCACGCACAACATGATACGCTGGTTACGTACACCACGCACAACATGATACGCTGGTTACGTACACCACGCACAACATGATACGCTGGTTACGTACACCACGCACAACATGATACGCTGATTACGTACACCACGCACAACCAATCTGACTTGTTGAAACCCAAGAAACTTAATTTTTTTAACTAGTTACGACCCGCGGCGTAGCATACGCCGCAAACTTGCTCATAGATAGTGTAAAGAAAAGGAGGAAAGAACGGACACAAACTACAGCACGAAGAAATTAGAAAAGACGGAATGATTTAGAAAAAATGGTGGATTGAAATTCTTCTGCGGAATCCGTTCGTTCATTGGATTGTGTTTTGAAATGCAGTTGTACATGTTAATCAGGATAGCGGCACGGTGACGTCACATCAGTATGATGAGGTGGCTGTGAAATGTGTGTGGACATACCGACGTTGTCATTAGATGGCACCAGAAAGTCATCACGTGTTAGAGGCAATAGAACTTCGTAATGGCCATGATCGGAAGGACCGCTAAAGAGCAGGTAGATAGACAAATGTTGACCGGGATTGTAAACTCGAGGAGAGGTACGAGGACGTTCTCGGAAGTAAATGATGATATTGGCGGGAAGTATTTCGGACATCGCGATAATTTCTGTCTCGCCACCATATACTTCTGAAGTATTCATGTACTTAACGTTTTGTTGAGGATAGTGCATGCCTACTTTTCCGTTACCGATAAAAACGGAGAGCACGTCAAGGAAGTTATCCCAATGTTGAGAACACAGTTTACAGCCATGTTGGGAAGTCATGTTGTGAAGTCATGTTGTGAAGTCATGTTCGCAAAGAAACGGGGAAAAGAACGTGCACAAACATAAACATTAAAAAAAATTAAAAACTAATGTTTCAGCTGGGGCATGAACCCAGGACCTTCCGCATGTTAGGCGGATGTAATTACCACTACACCACGAAATGCATGTTATTCTTTCAAGGAGCAACGAAAGTGAACTCCACCACTTTCGCTTGATCACCCAAAAAATATGATTGGTCGCTCCCGGCGAGGCTCATTCGTCATGCTTATTTGCACACTACTTGATCTTGCTCTGGCGAACTATATATATAGATAGATTAGAATAAATGTACTAATGAATTTTGATATAAACCATTTATTATCTCAAAAAATGTACTCCTTTATTTTCCTTCTCTGTTACACTTTAGGCTTGCCATATTATAGAGCTGTCTACGATTATAATATTTATAAACAATCCATTTTGTTATTTCTTTCTATACAACGCAATTTATACACACGTGATTGTTTAAAACATTTTTTAGAGTTATTTTTGATAAAAATATCAAGTAGCTACTATGTGTGAGTAACAAATTGTTGAGAGAAGGTGTAAGACAAAAATCGCCCCCCCCCACTTTAACCCGACCAAAGAAGGGAGGGGGGGGAGTTTTTAAATAATGTGCTCGTATGATAACAAAATGATTCAATAAATCCGACAGCCACAGATAACAAACGATGTTACAGTTTAAGTGTTAAAGATGAAGAGATAAGATTCGAATGAAACATACTACATATCATTAATCTCACAACATGTCATGTAAGGATGTATCTTAGCATGGGGAACATTGCTTCTCAAGCCCCCAAAGCCCTGGATATTATGCACATCTCGCTCTGTGGATAACAAAACCTGGGTTTGTGCATCTATAAACTAATATGAATATGTGAAAATAGATATGATAAACCGAGGAAAATGGGTGGGGGCTGGGGGTGAGCGAGATAGATAGATATAAAATAAGAGTTGAAAAATATTCAAGAAGGACAAATCAGGAATTTAAGGAAGTACGCCAGGATCTCCCGCTAGTTACAGAGGTACAGGCTGCGCTGGGCGGGGCCCTTAGAATGTCAAATGATGGGGGAGGGGAGGCAAGGAGGATGCACCATCTGCACCCCAGGGTAAAAGGCTCAAAGGCAAACCTAGGATAGCAGGATAGACAATGTGGGTATAGATCAACAGTGGGTTGACCTAGGATAGCAGGATAGACAATGTGGGTATAGATCAACAGTGGGTTGACCTAGGATAGCAGGATAGACAATGTGGGTATAGATCAACAGTGGGTTGACCTAGGATAGCAGGATAGACAATGTGGGTATAGATCAACAGTGGGTTGACCTAGGATAGCAGGATAGACAATGTGGGTATAGATCAACAGTGGGTTGACCTAGGATAGCAGGATAGACAATGTGAGAACAAATCTACAGAGGGTTGACCTAGGATAGCAGGATAGACAATGTGGGTATAGATCAACAGTGGGTTGACCTAGGATAGCAGGATAGACAATGTGGGTATAGATCAACAGTGGGTTGACCTAGGATAGCAGGATAGACAATGTGGGTATAGATCAACAGTGGGTTGACCTAGGATAGCAGGATAGACAATGTGGGTATAGATCAACAGTGGGTTGACCTAGGATAGCAGGATAGACAATGTGGGTATAGATCAACAGTGGGTTGACCTAGGATAGCAGGATAGACAATGTGAGAACAAATCTACAGAGGGTTGACCTAGGATAGCAGGATAGACAATGTGGGTATAGATCAACAGTGGGTTGACCTAGGATAGCAGGATAGACAATGTGGGTATAGATCAACAGTGGGTTGACCTAGGATAGCAGGATAGACAATGTGGGTATAGATCAACAGTGGGTTGACCTAGGATAGCAGGATAGACAATGTGAGAACAAATCTACAGAGGGTTGACCTAGGATAGCAGGATAGACAATGTGAGAACAGATCTACAGAGGGTTGACCTAGGATAGCAGGATAGACAATGTGGGAACAGACCTACAGCGGGTTGACCTAGGATAGCAGGATAGACAATGTGAGAACAGATCTACAGAACAGAGGGTTGAGAATCTGAACGTGGAAAAGAAAACTAACTTTATGGCGTGAGTGGAAGAGCTTAGTGAGCTAGGGCCGATGTCCCAAAAAATGGGTTTGAGCCCCACTGAGATGGGTCGATGTCCCACATGGGTTTGAGCCCCACTGAGATGGGTCGATGCCCCACATGGGTTTGAGCCCCACTGAGATGGGTCGATGTCCCACATGGGTTTGAGCCCCACTGAGATGGGTCGATGTCCCACATGGGTTTGGGCCCCACTGAGAGGGGTCGATGTCCCACATGGGTTTGGGCCCCACTGAGATGGGTCGATGTCCCACATGGGTTTGAGTTTGAGCCCCACTGAGATGGGTCGATGTCCCACATGGGTTTGAGCCCCACTGAGATGGGTCGAGATCCCACATGGGCTTGAGCCCCACTGAGATGGGTCGATGCCCCACATGGGTTTGAGCCCCACTGAGATGGGCCGATGTCCCAAATGGGTTTGAGCCCCACTGAGATGGGTCGATGTCCCACAAGGGTTTGGGCCCCACTGAGAGGGGTCGATGTCCCACATGGGTTTGAGCCCCACTGAGATGGGCCGATGTCCCACATGGGTTTGTGCCCCACTGAGATGGGTCGATGTCCCACATGGGTTTGAGCCCCACTGAGATGGGTCGATGTCCCACATGGGTTTGAGCCCCACTGAGATGGGTCGATGCCCCACATGGGTTTGAGCCCCACTGAGATGGGTCGATGTCCCACAAGGGTTTGGGCCCCACTGAGAGGGGTCGATGTCCCACATGGGTTTGGGCCCCACTGAGATGAGTCGATGTCCCACATGGGTTTTAGCCCCACTGAGATGGGTCGATGTCCCACATGGGTTTGGGCCCCACTGAGAGGGGTCGATGTCCCACATGGGTTTGAGCCCCACTGAGATGGGTCGATGTCCCACATGGGTTTGAGCCCCACTGAGATGGGTCGATGATACTCATGTTTTCAACTACTTGCAATGAACACGTTCCTCATACTGTCAAAGTGACTAGTAACTGTGTTTCTTTCAAGTTTGTAACCAAACATTATTTACTTAACCTGGATCAAGGGTTTCCTTTTCAGAGAGACAAAGGTGGTGGGCCTAGTTAGGTTTAGCGAAACAAGATTTTGAAATTTAGTAGCACATCTTATAATTACTGGTGGTAAAATTTATATTTCTTATAAGATCTTTTTTGAAAAGAAAAAAAACAACAACTAAAAGTTCCCCTCGCGTCAAAAAAGTTAAATTGAAATGCGCAATGCCATGCCAGTGTTACGTTAGTCTATAAATTTAAAGTCAAACCCCAGTTGGCATTCCAGTTCAAAAAGATGGACGGCATAAAATTCAAATTGCATTTCCTTTTCAATGGAAATAAAAATAGATGACGTCATATCCGGAAGTAAACATTATTTTATTACCACGTTTTTATTAACTCGCTTTCGTTTCTGTCTGTCCACAATTTTTCAAATCTGCCAACTTAAAATTAAAAAACTTTTTATGGTCCTAGAGATCACAAACTTTTACCACAGATAGATCTTGGATGACAATGCATTGTATCAAAATTTCAGATCGATCGAATGTACCGTTATTAAATTATTGAACTTTTTAGTTTAAATATATTAGCATATATTGTTGACATCCATGAGTTCACCCCGTGACCACATCACCGTGTTTTTAAAACGTTAGGCGGGCACTTATGAGGGGTTTGGTAAAATAAATAGAGGTAAAAAAATTTTTTTAAAACCAGGTTGTTATAAGTGGACTAAAAAGAAGATAAATTAATTTAAAACTTATAAGTTCAAGTACTTTCATTTAATATGACTATAAACGAGGGGCGGGTGTTTGGTAAAAAAACTAAAGATTTCTAATTTAAAAGGAAAAAGAGAGATCTGTAAGTGAGAGAATGAGTGAACCGCATATGTTAAACCTCATAAGCGCATGCCCCACGTTTTAGTCGTATTAAATGAAAGTACTGGAACTTATAAGTTTTAAATTATTTTCTTCTTTTTAGTCCACTTATAAAAACTTGGTTTTTTAAAATCTTATGTTTACCTCTATTTATTATACAGAGAAATCAATATACATAATTTCAGTTGTCTGTATGTATGGATGTAATTATAATGCTGTTAGGTGGCGCTGCGAAATTTGTAATGCTGTTAGGTGGCGCTGCGATCGATTTTGTTTTATAGTGCTGCACCAAAAATAACACCTTTCGAACGTTCCGCATAAAATTGTTCAATATGATAATAAATGAATAAAATAAAAATAAATAAAATAAATGAAAGTTCTGTATTACGTTATTTTTTAATCTGATGTGTATTTATTTTGAAAACTTCCGCCCTTTTTGACGGGTGATACGCTAGTTTCTTTTAATATATTAGATATTCAATTTTTAAATTTTAAAAAAAGTAGTTTTAAAATATTTATTATTTAGCCCCATTAAAATACGCGAACAATTGCCCTTGTGGCTTCGCCCACTGCCCAGTGTCTGCACTGGTTTAATTGTTGATTTTCACAACCACTGACCTCAAATAGCAGAAAAAGAAGAGTGGTGGTATCCAGTAAAAAAAAAGTGTTTGTGGGAGATTTGAGTAATGGGAACCAATGTTACAAGTTGGTGCAAAGACGTGCTGAGGTACAGCAACAATGTGACGGCTAAATTTGTAGCCCCCGGCGCCACCGGGGAGGCATTCAGACGGTGTGCAAACACTGCCCCATGCGTTGGGCCCAATGCGGTCAGTTCAGATAGGATAGCTCGGGCTATTGCTCTAGTTACACACTTTCCAGTGCTCGCCCTACATGCCGTGGGACGATGCAGTGTCAACAAGTTCACTGAAATCAGGTCGGTTTAAAATAATACCCTGGCGACAAAACAAAAAGTTGCTAAAAGTTGCTATTTCGTTTGTTGTAATTTAAATTAACTCAATAATTGTTTTTTTCAAAAGTTATCAAAAATTACAATAAAGTAAGATATTTTAAGAAGTCTACAAAATGTGTCAAATAAGACAACTAAAGCAACACACACACACAAAGATAGAGAAATATTTCGAGGACCACTAAAATTTATTAATCAGTGAACCGCTATGTGAATCAACAAGGGTGTGTTGTCATCTGTCATCACGGCTGTAAGCTTGAGCTCTAAAATTATCACTAAAAATTCAAGCAAAAAACAACAACAACGTTTCTTAAAACAATTATTCTTTGAATGATCACTGGATTTAGTAGTTAGTTTTGTGCTCAAAAACCAAAGCAGTCATATTGTTGGATAAAACCTAATTGTGTCGTTTAACAAAATTATGTGTTATTAATATTTGAAATCGTAGAAAGTAACTTTCAACAACAACAACAACGATATATGGAGAAAAAAATAAAATAAAATAAAAGCAACCATCTTGCCTTTAAAATTAAAATCCAAATTTAACAAAACCGTCTTACTTCAGATAACAGGACAAGAATTTCACTCAGTTGATCAACGAGACATATTTTATTAGAACAAAAATCCTTTTACTTTTGCTCTTAAGATTTTAGACAGATAGGGGACTCAAACTCACAAGATCTTGCATATCAGCATCGAAATGAAAGTGGTGGTTGGAAAGCTTAAACCTGTTTTTTTAAAAAAAATATTATTATTATTAATAATATTTTTTTAAACATTTGTATTTATTTAAGTTTTTAAAAATTTGTTTTTATTTTATTTTTATTTTTCTTAAAACATTATTTTTCCAGGAAGAATGAGTAGAGGCGTCATTAGGGTTGGTAACACCCATCTTTTGGTGTGACACTCTCACGACTTACTCCATAGACCTCTGGCAGTGCCAAATAACGGGAATATCCAGAATTTAACATTTCGGTGTCACCCCTTATGGTGATGTCACCCTGTGCGGTCCGCATCCCCGCACCACTTAGTGATGTCCTATGTGGAAGTTTTTTTTAAAAAATCTTATAAAATATAAATTTAAAACCATTCAAATCTATCACCTTCCGCACGTACAGACGTTAAATTACGCGCGTTTAAATCTTATTTTGAGGGATTCAAACAAGAGGAACCAAGCTATTTCTGTTATTAGTATCAGTCAAATAAAATTATTAACTCCCGAAATAGTCATCTTACTGTTTGACTATAAGTAACTGTTTTTTTTTCTTCTCTCAGGTTGTCTTGTCTGGTTTGTGAATGGGGAGAACTTAACTAGACCACACGGTCATACACAGCATGGGAACAATATTTAAGTTCAGCTTCTAGGAAATGGACCTAATTTCGAACTGTGGTCTTCCTGGCAGTGACCTTGGCGTGCTTCGATGAGCGCGGGGTTAATGGGGGAGAGGGGGGAAATGGGGAATTCACGCGACTCGATGCACTTTTTTTTTCTAGGCGCAAGTACACAAGGCGGAGTAATGAATGGAGAGTTAAGGCATGGTGCAGTAACTAGGCTGTAGTTCCGTAACATGGAGGGTTTTATGACCGGGTAACTAAAAAAAGTCAATAATAATAATAAAAGTAAAGAATACAAAGAAACAGGAGCATGCTGGAGATTTTTAGGGCTCAAGTACACGTGGTTAAAGTAGGTCAAACATGAAGCACACGTGGTTAAAGTAGGTCAAACATGAAGCACACGTGGTTAAAGTAGGTCAAACACGAAGCACACGTCGTTAAAGTAGGTCAAACATTCAGCACATATGGTCAAAGTACGTCAAACATGCAGCACACGTGAAAGCACCTGGCCCAATATCTGAGTGATCTGTAAAAAAAATAATAATCGAAGACACCTTCAGTTAAAGTCCAGGTGACAGAGAGAAAATGTCAGATCTTTAGGAACAGGTGTCAGTCGGGCCTCACACACGAAGAAAACTTTCAATACGGCCTGGTAATAAGTTCAACTATAGATCATCGATTCAAAACAACCCCAACGTTCTGCTTTACGCTGTGAGTGCTTTGTTAAAAATAGAAAGATAATGGTAAACGATGTGTACTTTTTAAAATAAAATACGACGTATAATTATTATTTTGGTTGTTTGCAAGCTTGCCAAGGGTTTCCCAAAATTCGAACTTGTATTCGTTCAATGTATTTAAAATCTAAGTCACTGTTCAATGTATTTAAAATCTAGGTCAGTGTACTTCACACTTTTCGTTTATGACTTCAATGTGATTCAACTTTATCGCATTCCAAAAATTATATCAATTACGAAAACCGCAGATAGAATGCCCCTATCATGGATTTTAACAGATATCTTTAATATAAAACAACGGAACTAACGCTGTATAAACTATTTTTGCTTGATATGTTACATTGATTTTAGAATGACGAGTTTGAAGAGACTTTTAAAAAAAAATTCATTAAAAATCGAACCAAATTTCCGCTTATTTAAACTTTTAAATACCGCTCCACTTAAATTTTGGGGCACGTGCTACCACCAGTTTTTTTCCCTCTTTTTTAACCACGTTTTTATTAACTCGCTTTCGTTCCTGTGGCATTGTTTGTTAGTTTGTCTGTCCACAATTTTTCAAATCTGCCAACGTAAAATTTAACCACTTCTGATGGTCCTAGATATCTCAAAATTTTACCACAGATAGATCTTGGATGACAATGCATTGTATCAAAATTTCAGATCGATCGAATGTACCGTTATTAAATTATTGAACTTTTTAGTTTATCTATATATAAGCATATGCATTATCCGTCTGCTCTTGTTTACATTACATTCACGTGCCGAGTTCACACCAACCCTGACCACATCAACCATGTTTAACATCAAGGGGAGATCAGTCATTTCCAGTCTGTAAATGTTTGTCGGGCAATGCGTATTATATTTGAACATAATCAATACTTCAAAACTCACCATAGCATACACTTAGACTAAAAAGAATAAAATAAATAGAAGTAAAAAAAAGATTTTCAAAACCACTTTTTTATAAGCGGACTAAAAAGAAGGAAATAACATTTTTTTCCACAGAATTGTGAAGGAAAAATATTTTTCTGGATTGATAAAAAATTTCAAACGTATATACTCAAGTACTATGATGTAATATGACTAAAAACGTGGGCGGGCGCTTCTCAGGCTTAACTAAGAATTCACTAATTTTCTTACTCGTAATTTGTAAACCCTAATCATTTTAGCCAAACGCCTCAAAAGTGCCCGCCCACGTTTTAAAAAATCTTTTTCTTCAAACTCATCATTCTAAAATCAATGTAACATATCAAGCAAAATAGTTTATACAGGGTTAGTTCCGTTGTTTTATATTAAAGATATCTGTTAAAATTACAGGGCGATACATTAATTCAAGTAAAGCATTTCATGTCAATCCAATTACTGCCAACCCTTCACAGTAAAAGCCACTCACATATTATTTTTTCCAACGTATATTATTTTTAAATTTCTTCAAACGTAGGAAAAAGTTAAAGACCAAACGCGCTGATGGATTTTTTTAAAAGTATCATTTAGCCCAAATATCAGTAATTTTACTTTGTGTTATTTATAAGAGAGTTACACTGTTGACTGGTACATACAAAACTATATATAATTTTGATTACGCATTAAGACTTATTAAGTGCCATGGAAAATTTCATGTTTTGAGTTCAAAATTCAAAAATGTGTTAGAAATATCTCTTGGGGATTTTTAGAATTCGACAAATCAGAGATTGATAGCTCAAGCATTGAACACTTAAATCATATCATCGCAATTGTAAACAAAATGCTAAAACCACATTCCACATCCCTGAAAATCTACCATGCAAATTTTTGATAATATTGGCCATTGTTAAGTTAGGTAGACAATTGATAGGTAGATTACTGTCAGGAGCCTATTGTTAGGTAGGTCTTTGATATGTAGAGCATTTTTGGGGTTAGGTCAGCATTAGGTAGACCATTGTTAGGTAGGCCATAATTACGTAGGTCTTTGCTATGTAGAGCATTTTTGTGGGTTGGACCATCATTAGGTAGACCATTGTTAGGTAGGCCATTATTACGTAGGTCTTTGCTATGTAGAGCATTTTTGTGGGTTGGGCCATCATTAGGTAGACCATTGTTAGGTCGGCCATTATTAGGTAGACCATTGTTAGGTAGGCATCTATGTTGGGACATTACATGGTGTTGGAAATTCGCCAGACAGGAAGTGGCGGTTACTGATTAGGGTATGTTGGGAAAGGTAGTCTGGTGCATGTAGGTCAAAACTAGCTGAGCAGTGAGGCTTATGTTCGGTTTGAAGAGAATAAACACATTCACGTCTGCTGAGCACAGTGGCACAGCGCTGACATTTTGGGAGGAAACACAAGGGCATGATGGGATTGGTAGTTTAGCCTCATTGTCAGGTGGTAAGGTGGGGACAGTGGATGGAGGGGAGAGAAGCCGGGACAACAACATCCAACAACACAGCCAAACCACAAAGGCAAAGCATGAAAGAGAGATTTTTGAAAACCGAAATAACATAAGAATAGGGGCGTATATGAAAAGAGTGACTTAGACGTGAAATAATGAAGAGATAATATAGGATCCTAAACGATTTGGGTAAAGATGCATTGAGTTGTAACTAAAGACCGAGTAAAATATGTAATAAAACAGGGAGATTTGATAAAAAAAACAGAAGGCATTGAGGAACAGTTCAGAACTTATGGCGGTCAATAAAGGGAAAGCTTTAAGACAAAACAGTGCAGTTGTTAGCTGAAACATTTGGGACTGATGGAAGCTGAGAGTTGGATAGAATCTCTTAGTAGAAAAACAAAATCTACTTCAAAAAAGCCATTTAATGCAGAAACGATCAAAGCACTTCAATTGTATAAACATTTCATGCAAATGCCGGATATTTTATATATATTATATACAAATTTTACAAGTGTTTCTTGTCATACCCTCCCCGGCCCGGTAAAGCATTCAAGACGAAATTGTCCAAGACACCCATCTCGATGTCATCATTAATTGGTGGGCGAGCGATCCCCTGTCACTCACATAAAGGCGTCTTGTCACACTTAAGGTAAGCAACTCCCCTGAAAACATCCCAGGAAGAAGGTTGGCGGATGATGCTGTATGAGCTGTCTGCTCCAACCACTGAACAATCAAACCGGAAGTTTACACGACTTCAAGAAACATTGCAGCAGACCCTGTTTATTTATTTTACACCTAAATGACGTCATTTAGGAAAGCTTTTAAAACCAACAAGAAGACTTACAGAGATTAGAATAGATATTCATACTATTTCATGGAATTTTTTAAAAAGAATATACTACTGAAAAACATTTTATTAAACATGCAAAGAACTCGCATTTTTATTTGTTTCTTATGGATCGCGAGAAATATTTGCGCCATGTCAGCGATGATATGTAAACAACTGATCAAGGCATTTGGTTTGTTGTCTTATTTTTCGCAAGGATAAAGATCCGCCGTGCTTGATTTAATCGTATAAACATATTTTAACATTAATGTAAACAAAATGATATTAAGATATCGAAGTTTTTATGGAGTTTTAACTAAATGCATTGGTCAGCTACCCCCCTCCCAACCCAAAGACCCACTTTTGTGGCGTTATGGCATGTCAGAGAAAACAATTGGTCATTTGTTTGGAAGTTTCATGTCACGTGATTCATTTGGTATGTGGAGCGCTCACTTTTGATATCATAGTCTAGTATTTAAAGTATTACGAATATTCGTTTTATGAATGTCTTACTAGGGAGATCAATTCTCATCATTGAATATATAATTTTGGTATGTATGACTCATAACTGAGATTCCTTTTCTTTATTGTTAGTAGTCAAATAATTAATTATCACTTTCACCTCGTGTTTGACTGTAAATCGGGTTCATGGTTTAAATCCAACACTAAACTCATGGGTGCGTCGCTGCTAAACCTTAATAAAAGTAGGTAAACATATTTATTTTGGGAGAGGGAATCTTGGAAGCGGTCCTGTAAAGTTTACCCCATGAATAGACCCTTAGCTTGACCTCAAGTCAAGTCATCAACATGACAACAGGCTGACCAAACGGCCTTTACCATACATACGATGTTTCTTAGTTCGAATTCCATAATTAGACAATTAACAACATTTAAAATGTAATTAAATTAAATTTAATTTGGGATTGTCTAAATATGGATGACTGTTCAGGTTTTTTAACTTTCACACAGTTGTTGTTTTTTTGCATTGTTGTTGTTGTTGCCTGGGCATCAGTAAAATAATTCATAGCTAAACAAAGCTACAATACATACTAATGGACTTGTACCATCTGCAGTCTTTCGTGCCTTAACAAGCAAATGTAAAGTAGCAATGACAAGACAATAGTATTTATGAGAGAGAGTGTTGACTGCTCGTGAGGATGAATACTCAGGGGCGATTGAGGAACAATATGATATGCTATGGCCGTAATAAGCGAGGCGAATGTGATTACTTCCCTTTCAGTCAGCCATTTTGTTGTATCGTACACCAAGATTTCACACACCGAGTCCCTCTTATTATGTTAATTTACAACTCGATAATTGTTTCTCTAGAAAACTATATTTATGATGTTCCCATTGCACTGCTGATACTTGTAAGTGCATACAAAACAGCGGACTAATACATCACATCAGACAGACGATTCACATGAGACAAACGCATCAGACCAGACAGGCCAGACAGACGTATCCCGCCAAAACACCGGATTGACACATCCTATCAGACAGACAATTAACACCAACACGATAGAGTGACACATCATACCATAAACACCATACAAACTCAACACACCATACAGACAGACACATCATTACAAAACATATGACCGAAACAACACACCAGAGAGACACATCGCGTCAACACACCGGACAGACACACCACTTCAACACACCAGATTGACACATCGTAACAAAACAACTGACCGAAAAAAACACAACAGACTGACACAGCACACCAGAGCATTAGACTGACACAACACACCACATCGACACAGCACACCAGCCGACACAGCTTACCAACCCCGCATATCTGCACACCAGACTGACACATCCCGTCAACACACCAGACTGACACATCCCGTCAACACACCAGACTGACACATACCATCAACACACCAGACAGACACATCCCGACAGCCGACACAGCTTACCAACCCCGCATATCTGCACACCAGACTGACAGACCCACTCTGTAAGAGACAACCGGAACTACTTACTCTCCAGTGCTGCAGGTCGGTGGACGCTTTGCTCACAAAAAAATTAATAACTTCAAGATCTTTAATTTTTTTTTACCAAGTAATCAGTGAGTTTCTTGAGTAATGGTACGATATCCAAACATCTTGAATTTCAATATAACTCTAAATCTGTACAAACTAATTATTCTCTATGTTTATTCATGTTTCATAATTTTTTATTTTTTTTAAAATTATATTTTATTTTAAATTTTTTTTTACAAAAAAGTATACGTTCATGAAAATAAAACACATGTCACAAAATATTGAATCCAATTCTGCATTATTAATCATACATTTTATCACTTGTAATCGTTAAATGACCATGACACCAGCCAAGTAACACTAAACTATCTCTGACTGCGACAACTGGAAAGTCGCAAAAAATGTATTTCAAAGCAAGCCGTTCGGCAAATACAAACGTTTGGTTCCTCAGGAGTTGGTTCCATTAAAGAACAACATCCCACACACACATTTAAAAAACCCAACAACTAAAAATAATATTTCCGAAACGGCTCTTGGGGTCACCTAACCCCCTCCCGCCGACACTGGGGGCTCGATCCTAGTCCAAACAGTCGCTTATCAGATGCGAACGTGATAAGGACAAAAGAAGGATAAGAATCCCACCCCACCCAGTTACTCTCACGATATCGATTCCCTCACAAATTACACACCATGTCGATATTCATACAATTTATAATCGACACCGATACCGTGCTATCACGTGACAACACGTGACCTAATCGGAGGGGTGGGGGCTATGCAAAAGTGACAGTCTTCTTACAAAATTAATACGCACATCTCCTCCACGCAACCTCTCGAGAACGTAATAACGGGTAGGGGGTGGCAGGTTACCAATGCGAAAAGGTTTCCGCCTCTGGCATAAAGCATTGAAGTGAAAGGTACAGTAATACCTCTAAATTTCACAACGATAACGGGGCAACTCAGCTAACTAAAAATATGGATGGGGTAAACTTTTTACACGAGCCATATATAATAACAACACCGCCCTCTATTTTTACTATAATCTAGTAATTAAAGTATGGAAAGACAGCCATATATTAACTTTAAATTTCACTCTTTATGGGGAAAAAAGACAGAAATCAGAACCTGACCGATAGAGTTTACCATAACGCAACCACGTAAGATTCGGGCAATTAAAAATAGGGTCAACATAAAATATGGCAAGTCACTTAATAGCGGCAACATCAAATATGACAGGTCACTTCTAATTCACTATTCAGACTTGATAGCTACACCGGGAATAAACCACCACCGTCTCCATAAAACAAACCAAACGTAGGTACAAACCACATGTGTCGTGTGTAAATTGGAGTCTTACAGCAGCTGGCGAGTAGGGGTGGACCCCTGGCGTCTCCCCCGTCTTCCACACTTCAAACAGTCGGTATTTGCAGGAGACGCGTACGGCAAATGTCGGTTGGGTAAATAGATCAATGCCTCACCCACAATGATTTCTGACATTTGAAATGCACGTGCGTGCCAGAGACGCCGAAAAACACGTGGAGATTCGGGGGCTTAGGGGATTCCGGAATCTTCAGGACCTCTTTCCGGCGAGAGAAGGGTACGAGAGAAGGGGTACGCGAGATTTGGTACAAGAGAGGGTGTACAAGAGATGGTGTAAAGAGATGGAGTACAAGAGATGGTGTAAAGAGATGGAGTACAAGAGTTGGTGTAAAGAGATGGAGTACAAGAGTTGGAGTACAAGAGTTGGTGTAAAGAGATGGAGTACAAGAGTTGGAGTACAAGAGTTGGTGTAAAGAGATGGAGTACAAGAGTTGGTGTAAAGAGATGGAGTACAAGAGATGGTGTAAAGAGATGGAGTACAAGAGTTGGTGTAAAGAGATGGAGTACAAGAGTTGGTGTAAAGAGATGGAGTACAAGAGTTGGTGTAAAGAGATGGAGTACAAGAGTTGGTGTAAAGAGATGGAGTACAAGAGTTGGTGTAAAGAGATGGATCCAAAGATGGGTACAAGGGATGGGTAAAAGGGATGGGTACAAGATATGGTTACAAGGGATTGTGTACAAGAGAGCAAGAGCAACAAGCGGTGGTGTTTTGGCGAGTGGTTACTTTAATGACTTTTACGGGGCTAAAATGAAAAGTCTAGAAAACTAGGAGAGTTATAATAGAATCTGTCATCCCTCGTAATGGGACACGCTGGTTCTGTCAGTAATTATAAACATATTAATATTAGATTGAACTTTTGGAGTCTCTCTTAGTTAAAACAAGAACTAATAATATCCCCGACAAACTGCTATATCACGTTTGTCACCAATATGGTAGTTTTCACCAACGGGAGATGGGAATACCATCAATTTGTTGTCAACAACAGAAACTGTAGCTACCATCAGGACGCCTGGTGGTGGGCAGTGCTTCCACCCGACACATGAATTTTACGCATGTTGACTGTTGCTCACTAAGAGGACTCTATGCTACAATCAACACTACTGGCAACCACCATGTTGGGCTGCGCAACAGTTTGTTTGGTTACAGTGGTTTTGGTGTTGTCAGGACTTTTAAAGGACAAGCAGCAGTAACTAAATACAGAAACAAACGCGTCCTACTTCTTTGCAAAGTTTCATAGTTGTCTCTTCAGCCAAATTATGGATTAACACAGTTTTCGAACGATCTGTGAACGAGTATAAAATCGTTAACCGCAACAAGCTTCATTGTTATTTTCGATATTTCTTACATCAAATATAAAGAACTCCAAACTCAATCATCTTTTATTGAAGATGTGACGTCACAAAAACAACGCCAAGGAAGCGGCGGTTGTAGCAATTCATTTGAAAGAAACGAAGAGCTCTATTAAATGAAAGGAAGCAAATACATTTTAAAAAATCCATTTCAAAAGGTTTTTCTATCTGGGACGCAATAAGAAATTGAAAATAAATTTCAGCATTGGTCCGACGCATAGCAAAAGATAAGCACCGCAGCCCTGTGCGCATGTCAATAGCCAGACTAAAGCGATCATCACAGAGCTCAGTCCTCGACACAAGAGCAGAGTACTTGTGAGTATCGGCATCCTATAATCTAGAACTTGAGCTCCCAGTTTTGTACCCTACAGAGAGTCCTCGTCTTTATCTCCAGGGACTATTTCGCCGAGATGCGCCGTTTCACAAACACTTCAACGCTTTATCAAAGCTACCGATCATGACCGATGTGAACACAGTTGCCGCGCACAACGACTAACAGGAAGGAAGGGTATCTGACTAGAAAGATTGAGATTAGGAGCTGAGGAGTCAGATACTATTTTGGCCTAAGATTATAACGGGGGAAGGGTGTGAGAATGCAACCAGGACATTGGTAAAATTAAATAAGTACAACAAGGTGGACACCTAAAAAAAATTACGTCAATAATTAAGACCAAAGTTCATTTTGTTTTGAGTGTTGATTTTTCAAATGTTTTGCACTTAGAAATTAGTTATATGCTTTAGTTGGTGGCATAATAACACTTACTTCTTAAAAGACATTGTGAAAATGATGATGATTGTTTAGCTAATTAAGACTAAGACAAAAAACATATATTATTGCAGACATTGATTTATGTCAACGGATTATAATTATTAAGCACAAGTCAAATTAAATAAATGAAATGAAACTCTCTCTTATCTTTAAACATTACAGACGCTCCTTTTATGTGGAAGATTATTGCGTCCTACGCGTATCCACGGTTTATTTCCATAGTCTTACATTTTTATTGGATTTTTAATTGTTGATAGTTTGTTCGTTTTCCTGGATTGTTCAGGCAACAAATTATACGCCCGAATGCCAGGTGGGAAGAAAGAGGATTTGTACGTTTGTTCTTGTGAATGGAACCAGACAAGTATTTTTATCCCTGTCTATCGAAGTGTTATATTAGGTTGTTGCGTTGTATTTACAAATTATAATTTAATGCTGCCTTATGTATTCTTACTACTTTGCACTTTGCTCTCTCACCCACAAAACCACATCCCTCTGGCCACAAGCCATCTGCTTACACTTGCAGGGTGAGCAATTCCAAGGCCCGATTCTGCACTTTCATCACAAACACACCACAAAGGTCACACATGCCTGCTCCGTCCCATTGTGGTCCTTTACCTCATTGTGGTAGCGTAAAGCCATAGATTACGCCATAACTATTTCCCATTGCTAAGGTCTGTTTGCTGTAGTGTTCAAATAAATACCTCACTATCTTGGAATATGACAGTACCTTATAAAATGACCATTTTTCATAGCACATGCATGTACATCTTCGGTAAATATAATATATGGCATTCAAATTGTGCAAAGTCAATAGAATTCTCCACGCATAAGAGAAAGTAAATGATGTAATGGCCAATTCGAATAACAGCAAATATTATTCTCGGTAATATAAATTATGTGAATTTCTTTAAAATATCACCTTGCATTTAGTGCATAAAATTGTCTTTATCTTTTTTTTATAGTCTTAATTTAAAAAAGCATGTTAGATTAATATCTGCGCAGTAAAAAATGGTTGAACTTAGAAATATTAATATAACAATGGGGCTTTTCCTTCAATGTCATTATTTGTTATATAACGCCTTGTGAAACTATTGCAAAAATAAGAGTGGCCTGATTTAACGTTGAAAAAGTATTAACAAGCCATAGGGTCAAATAGAATTTTAAAGACAACAACAACGGTAAGCAAAAAAGATAAATAGATGTTTATTAAAGAATCAAGTCCCAAGGCAAAATACTGGCATCAACAAATGCAGTGTTGCCAATTACGAAATTTTACAACTAGATCGAGAAAGGGTTTTGGTTACGTTTGCAGATTTTAAAAACGCTATCTAGATTTTTGATTAAAATCTTGTTTTTAGATGATTCTATTAGATCGAGGGCTGTGTTTAGATTGTGTTGCCAAATGTACCACAACATATGTTAGAAAACTGTTGTAGAGATAAAAGCTACACTTACTGAAATATAAGCCATTCTACTAAATATAAAAAAGAATATAAAAGCGATGTTAGTTTCTAGTAAGTTTCACTTCTCTGCCAATATCATCACTCTTGAACGAGATCTCACGGCAATTGCCCTTCTTGTTGGAGATTTCACATCCGTTTGTTCCTGTGTCTTGCAATTTTGAACATTTCCGCTTTTAACGCTTGTATGTCTTGTTAAGCATTGTTCAATTCCAAGTCGACATAAGAGCGTGGTTTAATTCATTTTGTTTATGTTTTATGTTTACATGAAAATAAATAGCTGACTAAATGGTTATGTATGATGCACACAAAATGAGTTAAGGAAAAAGTCTTGGATACAAAAAAAATATATTTTAAAAAATTGAAAAGTTTGCTTCCTTAACAAAACTATACAATTAATAAAATGGGAAACTTATTTGAGTATGTCTTTCCATCCAGAAAAATGTGAAATGTTAAGGGTAACAATGAAAAAGAAACAAATAAATGCAAACTATTTTATTCGTAGAAAACAACAAATCCAAACTAAAGATGCAAAATACTTAAGAGTAATAATAATACTACAAATGGTAAATTATCATGGAATCCCCATGCAATTGAAGTAATTCAAAAATCAAACAAAACCTTAGGCTTTATATAAAGAAACATTTACAAGATGTAATAAGAGTATGAAACTAAAATGCTACCTCACTTTGGTGAGACCTGTACTAAAATATGAATCTTCTGTATGGAACCCATCCACCAAAGAAAAAAATTGATAAACTAGAAAAAATTGAAAAAAAGAGTCTGCCAGATACATTACTGGAGAATATTCAAATTTGAAAAGAGTAACACCATTAGTTAAATCATTTAAACATAGAAACACTAGAGGATAGAAGAGCAAAGTAGTCATAATACGTAAGGCAATATATTCTAAATTAAATTGAAAATACAACACAAAGATAATTTAATACAACCCTCCCATAGACATGGTGATAAAACACTTTTCTTATTCCGTATGCAAGAACAAGCACATACAAATTCTCGTTCTTCCCGTCTGGAATTCGGGCGTGCAATGGGTTGCCTGAAGAAACCAGGAAAACCAACACTTTATCAACATTTAAATCTCTAATAAAAATGCAAGACTAGACAAAAACCATGGATAAGCGTAGCAATAGACCTTGTCATAATATGGCGGAAATCTATTAATAGAAATATGGTGGTTATATATATCTTTTTTAGGGACAAATTTCATTAAAATTTAATAAAAGATAGAGGTCAATATGTAAATGTATGTATATTGAGAAGAATGCATTTTATCACCTATTTGTTAATTCTTCGTAAATTTAAGACAGCTTATTAGACTTGAACAAGAACAAACAGTTTCGTAATTTTAATATGCTAACACTATTGAGAAGATATTTCGACTGTATTTATGCTTCAAAACATTGTTCCGCTTAAATGTAATCTAAAAATAGAACATTACTCATTAAGCTATGACGATTCCCGGTTTTAGAAATGACAAAGCCTATAGTTTTCTGTCTAAAAGGAGCGTCTGTAATAGATACTTTAAGAAAATGCAACATATTTGCACAAAGTAGTAATTGTAGTGTCACGTTCCCAGAAAAGTTACAAAAGTTATGATGTATGATTGCATTACTGCGTTACATTTCCGGTAATAGTTAAAAGGAAGAGTCTTGCAAGAAATTAAAAGAAACTGGATAGTGTTTAAAATAAATAAATTGGAGCATACAAATTTTAATTTTGAAGTCTATAATTTATAGTTTTATACTTAGGAAAGGTGGTAGAAGTAATTTGTTGTTTTGAAATAAAATTATTTTTCTGCGCTATACCATTTTGCAATTTTTCATCTCAACCACAATCAAAGGTGTTGCCCCAACTGCAACATGCGTCACTACAGCACATCTACATTCCTTGAGTAACGAAGATCCCTCAGGTCCGTGTTATATACAGATCAATCTGATTCCTACCTGCTGGGCCCCACCCACACAAAACAACCGAATACACATTGCATACAATTGACACCACGTGAAGATCAACAACGACAGCCATAACCTACACAGGGTCCAAAGACAAACGACTAAATCTCCGCGAATTATCCACGTCACCTTAATGCACGTTTTTTAAACGTAAGGTGATACTTATTTGTTTGAGGTGTGCTGCACAAAAATAAAATATTTACAACATTTTTTTAAAAGTATATATTTTGGAGTAACTTACGCACGGCGTTTTACTTTCAAATGTTTTTGATTTTCGAATAAATATCTAGTTATATATGACATTTTAAGTCTCTAAAAGTGAAAACTTGCCATGATACACACATGGCATTTCAAGGGAGAGATGAGAAGGTATTTCATCAAACATTCGTTTACCTATAATAACTAATTATTTATCATCGCTATAAATTTCTAATATTGTATTTTCGAGTATATTTGCTCAGTCACTCATTTTGTGAAAAAGGCTCTAGACTCTAGTCAGTAGGCCTTAGATAAGATAAATAGAAATGCGTGCAGCAGTAAGCTAAGGTAACCAAAGCAATGCAGCAGTTATGAAAATATCAATTTGTCTTTACTTTTATAAATAAATAATAATGCTAAACGCGTTTTAAAAAATCACAAATGAAGTCTTTAAAATAATTTTTTTTTAATATATATATATTTGAAGACTGGAAGAATATTTTTTTTTACTCATTCCCTAACTCGATAGCTTTTTTGTAAACATTTTAATGTCGTTAAAAAAATTGTTTTGATTACAGCTAGGAAAAATGCCTCTTTGTGGATTACAGCAAAGGAATTTAGGTATTGATGCTGTCTTAACCGCCCATCTTTAATGATATTACTGTTGTGGATAGGGTCATCAATTCTATTCTACATGACGACATTACACGGTATTACACCGACAACCTTCAACTATAAAATTCAATATATTGTCAAAGTCCCTTAAAAATTGTCATTGGACTCTTAATACGCAGGACGGGGGCCCAGGCACAAGCGAGACAGAAATGGTGTGTCGTCCAAGTCCTACCGGCGCCCTTATGTCCTAAGTTACTCTATCCATTCATGTTCAATTAGTTTAGCGACCTTCCGTTTATTTGTCAGCTTTTTTGTTCCACCCAGCTTCCCTGTACATGCATGTTTTCATAGGAGGCCTTACCCACTACAAACCCCCTACCACCCCCGGCTGAAAAATGTCAGAGGACGCCCGTGAAGGCGAGCTACTTCTCCGGCACCCACCATTGGCAGCCAACAGCAGCACGCCAGTGTTATATGGGCAGCCAACAGCAGCACGCCAGTGTTATATGGGCAGCCAACAGCAGCACGCCAGTGTTATATGGGCAGCCAACATCAGCACGACAGTGTTATATGGGCAGCCAACGGCAGCACGCCAGTGTTATATGGGCAGCTAACAGCAGCACGCCAGTGTTATATGGGCAGCTAACAGCAGCACGCCAGTGTTATATGGGCAGCCAACAGCAGCACGCCAGTGTTATATGGGCAGCCAACAGCAGCACGCCAGTGTTATATGGGCAGCCAACAGCAGCACGCCAGTGTTATATGGGCAGCTAACAGCAGCACGCCAGTGTTATATGGGCAGCTAACAGCAGCACGCCAGTGTTATATGGGCAGCTAACAGCAGCACGCCATTATTATACGTAGTTGCATGGAGTGAAAGAACAGTACAAGAGTTGGGGTCAGTGTGGTCGTAAAGACTGAAGTAATGTGGCGACCAGAGCTCTACACAGAGGCCCATTCATGTTGAGGTCCTCTTTTCTACAAGTTCATGTTTTGATGAGATGATATGTATATACTTCCGATCTGTTAACAACTATTTTGGTCCACGGGATAAAAATATCTTTAACATTTTTGTGTGATTTTCGTGCTGAAAATATTGTTTAGTTATTGGACATCACTTTTAGTGACATAACCACAACTTTTCAACACTTGCCTACTCAAGGCCGCAACCCCTGCCTCCTGATTGCAGAATGATTGAATATTGGTATTGATAGTAAAAGACTCAATAAAAGAGGGTTTAGTTTGATATACTTGAACATAGGCTATAGTTTATCAATTATCGTAGCTCGCATGGCGAAATTGAAAGTCAACTACAAAATGAAAACTAATAAACCGTTTTAAGTTGACAGCATTTCATAAATACCCGTTAGCTATATCGATTGGATAACTGGATGTAACATTACACACTAATCTTGTATGGATAGGTAACACCTGTAGGTTCGAGACAGAGGCAGTTGTTGTCCCACCTGAGAACAGGTGAAAATATACAACATTCCGATGATGGGCGAGGGCGAGAAAGATGATGGTATGACGTGTACTCAATGTTCTTCTCGGCAGGAAAATAGAATACCCCCCTCCCCCACCTCTCATAAAATGCACCGGAAATACCATCTTTTCTTAAGGATTGACGCTGTATTTTGACTGGTCTATTTTTAACATACACATTTTTTTTACAATTTCAAAATACAACTTTTCCAATTTAAATTTCCCACTGATGCTATAACAAGCGAGGCGCTGTTTTCAATACAGCAAAGTTCAAAAATGAAATTCCCGATAACTGAGCTATAACTAAGATTCTTTAAATGCCGCAAGTTCAATAATTATTTGTGCTTGATATTTATGTTAAAGGAAATTGTCTCAAATTTAAATATGATGTAAAAAACCTGCGATTTAAATAAAGGGGGTTTGGGGAGGCTCATTAGAATTCTAATATTTATGGAAGGCTAAAGACATTCGTGGGTGTATTGAGCTTATTTTATTTTTACGAATAATCTTCAAAAATGAAATGTATCTTTTCTGAATTATTTTTAGTACGTTTCCCAACTACTAACAAATTACGCATTATCTTATCTTATCTTATCAATACAGACGCTCCTTCTATGCAGAAGATAGTTGCGTCCACAGACCATGACAGATGATCTGTTGGCAAGTGATGCAGCATTCACAGGCCACGGCTTTGTGGGTTCCACGCATTACCCAGCCGCCTAACTACATGTAGTGTTAGGTACCCATTCGGAGCGGGGTGACTCAGGGACGCCCTAGGCCCCGGGAACAAACCCTTGCCTTCACACGGATTCGAACCCGTGACCATCGGTACGACAGTCCAGTGCGCTGCCACTCGACCACCGCGTCCCGCATTGACATGGAGATGGAACTCAACTTCTAAAGCATCATAATAAAAAAGAACATTTTAATCCAGTATGTATTTCAGAAACGATTTCATTAATTTAAAATAAAATAAACATATGAACTATTAGTCTTGTCATGTTATTTCATTTCAAGATTGCTGAAAATTTATTAGTGGGGTTTACGTAATAACAGTGGCGTAGCTAGGGGGCGGTGGGGGCGGTCCGCCCCGGGCGGCACACATTTTGGGGGCGGCATTTGGGGGCATTTGAAAAGTACAGCCCTTTCGGACAATCATCTTTTTTTCTTTTGAAAGAGGAAAACCTGGGTGAAAATAAAATATTCGTACTTTCGAGTCGTAATTAACGGATCCTCAAGACATTTTTTATTACACACTGTTTGTTATTACTTACGTATAACAGTTAAGAAATTTAAAGTCGCTTAAAAATTGTATTGATTTGTTTTGATTCTAAGCGGTATACATCACAGATGACGCTTTTTATAAGAAAACGACACAAAGAACACATCACCGCTGGACCGAATATACTATTAATATCGCCACGACAGTTATTGCGTGGATTTTCGACATGCACAGAATGATAAGCGAACAAGTACCTACATGGCATGGTGGTTCAAATATTGTGTTTAACTTGCAAGTAGTAATTTATATTACTGTATAAGTTTACACAAAATTATTGTAAGGTAATATTTATTAAAAATTAATTATATTTTTTTACATTAAAGTAGCACAAACAAAATGTGTGTTTCATTAAAATACGTTTATTCACTAAAACTTTAACGCCTATCCTATTAAAGTAATGTTTAGATAGTTTGAATGAGTCTATTTTACTGAAAATTATTGCGATTTTTGACAAGAAAGATTAATCGCGATTGGTGTTTTTTTTCTCCAAGCTTTGCATAATGGTGAAAAAATTTTAAGATCGTGGATGGTGTATTCACCATTGAAAAAATTATATATTTTTTTGCTGTAAACTGTTTGATGATCGTTTCCAATCAAATTTTAAGACGGAAAAATGGTTTTAACAAATAGTTTAAATCTAAAAATAAGTCATCACGAGTTGAGTCTACTGCACATTCGATCATTTTCCCAATGGAGGGAATTAGAAATAAGAATTGGTTAAGGCGCAACTTTTGATAAACTACAACAACAGAATATTGATAAAGTAAGAAAAAAATGAAAGCAAAAACTCACAATACTTGATGTAATTAGATTCTTAGCAATAAAAATAAATAAATTTGGCATTGAGGGGTCATCGTGAAAGTATTCATGAGGAAGACATCAATTGAAAATAGAGGAACTTTCTAGAGCTTGTTGACTTGTTGGCCAAGTACGACCCAGTATTACGTGAACATTTAATTTATTAAACATTAAGATGAGTAATAGTAATAAATATAGTTTCTCCTATTTGTGGAAAATGATTCGAAATGAATTCATAGACCTATTGAGGGGCGCAGTGAGAAAAACAACTATGGACCAAATAAAGCAAGCTAAAAACTTTTGTATGATATTTTACAGCACTCCAGATATTTCCCGTAAAGTTTAAACTAGTCAAATTAAAAGATACGTAGTTATTGATATCAGCGAAGTTAAAGTTGTAGAATCGTATATTTACTTTGTAGAAAATAAAGGAAAAACTGCTGAGGAAATCAAAAATATGATTTTAAAGAAATTAGAAAATGTTTAGATACAAAAAAGTTTCAGAGGAAAGGGCTTACGATAATGCTTCCGTCAATCTAAATGCAGAGTTTGTAGCATGCACACATCATTCATTCACACCATTTTGGAACTATCGAAAAGTTGTTTTCATTTTTTTAAATTCTTCCACTCGTCGATGGGAAGTTTTACTTTATGTCACAGGTCAAGGTGTCAAACGTAGCGTTGAAACTCGCTGGAGCGCTTGAGCAGAAGCGGTAAATATAGTAAAAAATCATATTTTTTTACATTTTAAGTGCCTTTGAAAAAATGGCACCTGAAGAAAAAAATAGTAAAACGAGATCACTTGCTGAAAATTTTCTCAATTCAATGCAATCTGTTTCTTTTCTATGTTGTCACAATTTATGGGAACTCGTCTTTTTTTGTAAATTAATGACGCTCAAAAATACCTTCAAATAAAATGCTCACCAATGCCATATAAAACTAAATTCTTTGCAAACCCATTTCATGGAAAAAAGAGATGTGCTAATGGAAAAAGCTGTTATAGCAGCCAAAAGAATGTGTGAAGAGTTGGAGACATCGACTGAACAACGCCAAGTTAGAAGGGAAAAACATATGAGTGGGGAAAATTCAAAAGACGTGGTCTTATCTTTAGAACATGAAGTACGACGAGAAATTTTTTAATCCATGGATCGAATTATAAAGGAATTTAAAGAACGCTTTGATCAGTTGCATGTCCTTGAAAGAAAATATTCGTGCATATATCCCGTGTAACCTACTAAATGAAGAAATTAAATGTCAAATAAATGATTTTATTGACATTGATAAAGAACAGTTTCATATTGAAAGAAGAATGATCCAGGTTTCATGGCTGTACCTATACCACCAAAAAGAGGCATTGCTTTGGGAAAATGGAGGAAAAGGCCCCCTTGATCTATTAAAATTTATTAAACAGTCTAGATTGGAAACTTCTGAACCCGACATTGTAATCTTGCTAAGAATTTTTATAACAATTATTGTTATCAGTGTCGCTAGTTGTGAAAGGAGCTTCTCCAAACTGAAGTAGATAAAAAATTATCTTCGTTACACAATGAGTTTATGATTTAAGACAGGGGTCGGGAAACCATGGCTCGCGAGCCAGATGTGGCTCTATTGATGGCTGAATCTGGCTCTCAGACAAATAATCGATTATTTTAAAAAAAACGTTTATTCAGATTCCTTCGAATTGCATATAAAATAAACAGCATAACAATGATATTACAAATAATTCAGAGACATAATTATGGTACTTTTAGTGTTGAAATAACACAAAATGCACACATTTACTTGAATTTTTAGTTACATAAATGTATGGCTCTCACAGAATTACTTTTCAAAATATGTGGTGTTTATGGCTCTCTCAGACAAAAAGTTTCCCGACCCTTGATTTAAGACTACAAAATCTTGCAATATTGTCCATAGAACAAAATATAACAAATTATTTAAACTTTGATAGCATAATACACGATTTTCTACTATGGAAGTTAGGAAAATAAATGTATAAATAATATGTTTACATACTAATGTACACAATTTGTTCATAAAAATAATTAAATCATTTATTTATAAATACAAAATAAAAGCATACTAATTGGTATTTTTGGTGAAAATTTGGAATACGTTTGTCTCATGCTGCAACCTCATTAACTTTCTTGTAACCTTAAAAAAAGTATCTTGTATTGTCCGTAATTCTTAGAAAATATGTATTTATAGGTATAACATCTTATTTGACCTCCTTTATTGCCGCTTACTTAAATATGGCATCCAATTGTAAAAATGTTTGCCACCTTTACTTTGTTTCAATTACAATTATTTATTTATGTTTCTTAATTTATAAAAACCATGATGCTATTGACTTAAAAAGGGCGGCAAATTGGAGACCGCCCCGGGCGGCAAAAGGTCTAGCTACGCCACTGCGTAATAACCTTATTATATTGCAGATTGGCTTTTAGTATGATTTTAATTTAATTATAAATACCGTATATACTCGTTCTATAGCTCGTTCGTTCATAAGCCGACTCCCTTCAACACACACACTTTTGGAAGAGAAAAGTATTAAAAGTGTATAGATTCTAACCCCAAAAATAGTAGGACAGCTTAAAGAAAATGGTACAAAATTATTTTTTAAAATACGAGCTAAATCGGTCATTATGATTGTTTACTTTGTACTGGCTATCTTTGTCTTTGTGACGAAAGCCCGTACATTAAAATTCGTTGTTGAAAACAAAATTTGTAAAACAATTTTTTAAAACGTTCACAAAAATTAATAAAATTATTAAATAAGTTAAGTGTAGATATTTAATAATATATTATAGCTTCTGATAGAGCAGTCGAGTCTTGATGATCTACAATAACAACACCGATATTCAATATCCATGCAGAAATATGTTAATGACCCGCTCGTAAGCTCGCAATGACTCTGTCCAGGGCACAATATAATAGTAGATCAAGCAATAGTGACATTAATGAATGATGATTCAAAAAAAAATAAATTACATTACAGCTGTTAATTTTGGAATTCATCCGTGACTTTGTTTTCAACGTATAGATTATTTTTACTCTATAAATTTTACAGCAAAACAAATTATTTTAAGACGTCATATCATTAACTGATATTTATTTTGATTGCTTTAACTAAATTATAGAAATATAATTTAAATTGCATTAACGAAAGCAAAGTGAGCCGGTCTTCAAGACAAAATATTTGGTTCGACCCGTTCATTTGATTAAACTTATGATCAACTTTGTCCACAACAATGGTTCCTATGTCAACAAGGTAATTACCGACGGTGTAATGCAATCAAGACGTTCAGGGGAGCAGATCCCCAGCATGTGACCATAACCAGCCAATCCGACGGCAGGAAAGCCCAACATCATTTATTGTAATAGTTTTAAGGAAACCTTAAAACACGCAGACATATGACGTCACATGGCCCTATTTGTAGTCGCACTTTGAGTTCACGTGTGAGTGAGAGCTGAGTCTCCATCACACTGATTTATTTCAAGGAGATTCCTGCACGTGATACAAGTCATTCAAAAATAGCCAATAGTTTATTGTCAATTTTATTTTGTTGGAAATAATTGCACGCGCATCAACTTGTTACCTACTCCACATGTAACCCATATTCTGTCCACATGACAGACACATGGTGTTGGTAGACGTCGGCTGAATAACTGATGTTTCCCGGGTGATCAGGCGGAGACCACTTTACTAGACTCGAATCAAAGAGTCTCTTGGATCAAAGGTAAACTCTTTGACGTGAGTAATGTAGGCGTGGTGACCCTTAAAACTGGCTCACAACTTGTTTCATGTCGAAATATTCAGTGTATGCCCCTTTAACATTTGTTATGTCATCTATAAAACAGCGGACGAGCTCTTGTGTTTTCAAACACGCTCACCATGAACCACTTGATGACTCGGAAGTAGTCGGAGCACATGCCCCGTGGTACATTTCATCTATATTTTAATTTATGGACGAAATATTCATATCTGCATTTCTCTTCAACCCCCTACCAGTGGACTATAGATATCAATTTCATGTTTGCGTTCCGCCACTTCAAATGCTGCCTCTACTGATTCTGTTGCTACCAAACTTGTAATAAGTTGCTTTCCTTTACACAGATTTTGGCTACAGTTCCGGTAACCTAAGCCTAGTTCTTAGTGTCACGTGGTCTACACGCCGAGATCTCGCGAGATTTCACACGTTCTCTCTGACGTAGGGAAAGACGTCAGAGCGACCAATGAAACTAGTGAAATCTCATTGGAGTAAATAAATGTTGTCAATAATATTTTTGCAGTTCTCCGGTGAAATACTCCCCAAGTATTGCGATCAAGGCTGTTTAATTTAACCCCATCATACACGTGGTCACAATTGTTTTTTAAGGTTTGTTTACAAACGTGTGTCACGTGCGATGGGTTTCAGTCACGCGCTTTTGTCTCTTTCGCCAAAACAATTATTCTTTAGAGTAACAGTCAACTTTAATTTGTTTGTCGTGGCGATCGTTGAAATTCGGTTCTTGTTCAAATAGAATTTTATGTCGCTGACGCAAAACAAAGAATACAGAAAAATAAAAGATAAGAAAAAGAAAGTAGGATTAAAGACTTTTAAAGTTTATTCAACTGTAACTAAACGTATCTCTCAACAACGTTCTTTCTTGAAACTTTTTTTTCACCTGAAGCAAAGTAATTCGATGTTGTTAAATGTTACAGTTAGTTTCCATGCTCTTGTGTCTTGTTTAAAAAGTTGATATTACCGAACTTATCAATAGTGTTTTCCTGATAATGGTAATACAAATGATTTCCCTTTTCCCTTCGTTGATATACATAGATACTGAATTTCAAGTTTTACCGATGACGGTGTATGTAGTTATGGTGGTATATCACGGTATATGTAGTTATGGTGGCATATCACGGTATATGTAGTTATGGTGGTATATCATGATATATGTATTTATGGTGATATCACGGTATATGTAGTTATGGGGGGGGATAAGACGGTATATGTAGTTATGGTGGTATATCACGGTATATGTAGTTATGGTGGTATATCACGGTATATGTAGTTATGGTGGTATATCACGGTATATGTAGTTATCTTATCTTATCTACACAGACGCTAGTTCTATGCAGAAGATAGTTGCGTCCACAGACCATGACAGATGATCTGTTGGCAAGTGATGCAGCGTCACACTTTGGATTCGGACCCGTGACCATCGGTACGACAGTCCAGTGCGCTGCCACTCGACCACCGCGTCCCCATGTTATGGCGGTATATCACGGTATATGTAGTTATAGGGGATATCATGGTATATCTATTTATGGGGTATACTACGGTATTTCTATTTATGAACCTACTTTATATTTAAAAAATATATTAATTAAACAACCCCGTAAAAACAAAGTTTTTGACTATAAGTCCCTTATATATGAGACATAACTAAAATATTGATTATGTTCAAACACATGCAACATATACAGACTGACACCGAGTGATGTCCCCTGGCTTTAAAACCGGGGGAAGAGACGGGGGGGGGGTGGTGGACATCGACGGGTGGCGTCAGCGCGTGAACTCAACTGGCACGTGAAAGAAAAACAATTTTAAAAAACTTGAATTTGAATTACATATGTTATATAGAGATAAACTAAAAATGTATTAATTTAATTACGGTACGTTCGATCAATCTGAAATTTTGATATCATGCATTGTTAGGTGACACGAGTCTATGTGCCACATTTCAGCTCGATGGCATCACGGGAAGTGGGTCATTTTTACTTTTGTTTTTTCCGCCCGCCCGCGAACGACAGAGATGATTAGATGACGACAGACAGAGACGGCGGTGAAGTTAATATAAGGGATTTTAAAAAATACGAAGAAAATGTTTATCATACCAACTAAATTTCTTATTGATTTCCTGTTACTATTCGATTTCCCCGGGTTCGGGCGGGCGGTGGGGGGCGATGTGTCTCTAGCTTAAAATAATTTATTACCATTGTCAACATCCTTCAGTTCTATTCAAACCAGATTAAGTAGCAGTTTTTTTGTGATCTGCAGGACGGAGGCTTTGAAACTTTTTCACGGAGTTTTTTGTTTTTTTGTTTTTTTGGAGACCTAAGCCGACTTCTAATTAGAGTATATTTTTGAGAATATCTTTCGACCAGATTTAACATAAGATACTAAGTATTGTTGTCGTAGACTTGTTCTTTCATTGTTCTTTCATTGTTCTTTCATTGTTCTTTCATTGTTCTTTCATTGTTCTTTCATTGTTCTTTCATTGTTCTTTCATTGTTCCTGTAATACACCCGGAGATTGAGCTCTAATTTATTTCCGAATATTCTCCAGACGATATTTGGTCCATCTTTGACCGCCTCAAATCAGCAGTAACAACAAAAGAGCTCTTACCATTCGCTGTAGGAGTCTTCTTCATCGGGTTTTAGCGAAAAAGTTTTTAAAAAAAAATTACACTGTTTTAAACCAATAATAAAACGCACCTTTGCGATGGAGATATATTTGAAATTTTTTATTTGAAAAAAAAATTCTCAGTTCATAAAAGTCATTTTTAAAAACGTTTTCCAAAGCATCGCTGTATTTGAGTTGGAGCGTAGAATATTTTGATATACATATGATTTAATATTTGTCAGTCTTATGTACAAATGACGTGGGGGGCGTGATAACGTTTGGGAACCACTGTCTTCTATAAACCAGCGAATGACTGGATATACAACATAATAAGCGCGGCTATGGAATATATCCGTGCAATCCTTGGCCAATCAGCAACGCAGCTTTGTACACATTGTCTATCGAGAGTTTGGCCACGAAACCGTACATCCAATCATGCGGAGTGCTGTGGACGTGGCCCGTTGCTGTTGGCAAAACACCAAATTGTAATCTGCACGTCCTGAAACCCAGAAGAACCCTGACGCTGGACTTGATTTCTTTTTTTAATCTATCTGACCAGTGCCGGTACCAGTTTCGATCTGATCCTTGCAAGAGATAAAATATATGCTTTTACTAAGATACAGTCTCAGTATTCCACCAAGAAAATTACACATTTCGTCGCAAAAATGATGAAATCGTCCTATTTTGGGTTGATACAATGAGCTACCCAAGCTCAATTCTAGTTTAACGACTCCCCATAGCTCAATTCTAGTTTCAGGACTCCCCAAGTTCAATTCTAGTTTCACTACTCCATAAGCTCAATTCTAGCCCAACTAAAAAAAATATTAAAAAATCTCGATTTCGACCAGGAAGTCCATGAAAATAACATGATCAAAAATACTGACCATCTACGTCAGAATTCGTTTTTTTTTACTTTCTTCAAATCCTCGTTTCGATTTTCCCGCGCGCTGATGGGATGAGCGATTCGGCCAGTATTTTTTCATCTAAGAAGTGGTTCGGCCATCAATAGGCCGGGTAGGATTCTGCCAAAGGCTCGCTGGATCAACATCAGTTTTCAGTCAATTTTCTCTGCGTCCGGTCCGTTACCAGATAAAATAACATAGTAACCTCCCTTCTCCGTTCGGTTTCTTTACTTTAAACAGTCTTTTCTACATCTTCACTTTTTTACCATTTCGTCATTTTGTTCAGTTTTGATTCTACCACCTCCCCCCCCCACTTTGACCATGATAACTATGTCAGTGATTCTAAGTTATTTAAGCCGATGACGCTTCCAGACAAGCGACTTTTTCATGAGATCCATGAATTAAATATAACACATTATTACATGAGTAATGTTTGGTTTTTCCCACACAATAAGGTTATTTTTTTCCTCCAGATAATTCGATTAGTAAATATTTGGCTGTAATACACTATCAACGTTCAAACCTCTAATAAAATGCTAGTCTATATTAAAACCATGGATAAGAGCGTTGCACGCAATAATATTCTGTATCGAAGTACGTCCTGTAACATATAAGATAAGATTACCATATGTAAATGTTGATAGAAATAAAACAAATTAAGTTATTGATTTTAAGCAATAGCAGCAAAAATGTGACTTTTTACACACGGCGCAATTTGTAAATGGACAGCCGAAACAAAACTGAAGAATTTTAGTACTGAAAGAGACTAATAGATAGAGCAAGTGACTCTACAAATGAGAACCGCTGAACTGGGACATTTTAATGTTTTTAACAGTTTTTTTTCTTTCTCCGACTGAAAAAATCAGTTCTTTGTCCAGCTCAACGGTCATCGGGACTGGTGACCGGGACCAAACATTAAGTAAACACCCACGTCACGTGTTGCCATTCTGGAGGAACACGGTTGATCAACAACTGGTCGGACATTATTACAGACGGACATTATTACAGACGGACATTATTACCGACGACATTATTACAGACGGACATTATTACAGACGGACATTATTACAGACGGACATTATGACAGACGGACATTATGACAGACGGACATTATTACAGACGGACATTATTACAGACGGACATTATTACCGACGACATTATTACAGACGGACATTATTACAGACGGACATTATTACAGACGGACATTATGACAGACGGACATTATTACAGACGGACATTATTACAGACGGACATTATTACAGACGGACATTATTACAGACGGACATTATTACAGACGGACATTATTACAGACGGACATTATTACAGACGGACATTATTACAGACGGACATTATTACAGCCCGTTATAGACTAAATTTGATGTCCTGGTCAGCAGAAACGAAAGCTGCCATGCACATTAGTTTCTTCTCATCAATTAATTTTTATGAGAGAGCAGGATATGTATGTTAAAATAACATGTCAACATTCTCGGGC
Source organism: Ampullaceana balthica (assembly GCA_944989445.1). Classification (NCBI taxonomy): domain Eukaryota; kingdom Metazoa; phylum Mollusca; class Gastropoda; family Lymnaeidae; genus Ampullaceana; species Ampullaceana balthica. The sequence goes on along the minus strand of CALYLW010000011.1, from coordinate 2,349,389 downwards.
ACAGACATGAGCAGGAAATTATTTCAAACGCGATGGTTTTAATTATATTTATTATTTGAAAAAATGAAGCTCCTTTAAAAATATAAATTATGCTAATCAACTTTAATTTTCCATTGTGGATTGATCATAATTTAGAGTTGGAATGCGATATAGCTTTAAAATGAATTAAAAGAACTAAAGATTTTGCGGTAAAAAATACATATGAAATTTGCATAAAAGACGACAAATAATAATCAAACGTATTGATTTTCATGCATTATACAACTTTCACCCATGTATTTGTTTCATACCCCATAGATATCTTAATCCTAACTCTAAAATAATTGTTTAAAGGCTGGTAGTGAGTATAACTGTTTTACTTCACTATTTTTTTTTACATTTTTATTTTTTACATCAATCGAAAATAATTTTCTGGTTTGTAATATCGTGATGGGACCCAAACCCAATAGATTTCAACAAAGGATCTCTGATGTTTGCCATTGATAAACAAAAACCACAGCGAACATAGGATATATGATCAGTGATCAGATATTGGTAACACTGAAATTATATTAATACAATGTTCCAGCTCTGAGACCTAAATTTATTGAAATATTCTATTTGCCTGGTGATGTAAATAATTAAAAATGTTTTCTGTATATTCATGTAATAAAATAGTTTATCTTTATAAAGAAATTACGAGAAAAAAATTGCTGATGTATGGGAGAACTGTTCCATTGTCTTGTATTATCTATACAGACGCTCCTTCTATACAGAAGATTAATGCGTCCACAGACCATGCCGGTCTGTAGGCAAGTGATACAGCGTTCACAGGCCTCGGCTATAAGGGTTCCACGCATTACCCAGCCGCATTTTTTCCCCTAACTAATGTTAGGTACCCATTCGGAGCTGGGTGGACTCAGGGACGCCCTTGGCCCCGGGAACATATCCTTGCCTTCACAAGGATTCGAACCCGTGACAATCGGTACGCCAGTCGACCATTCATATAGTTGAGTACGTATTTTACATGCTTTTCTTTTCAATTTAACCCAAATAAAACTCTCAGTAAGGCTGCGTTATAATTCCAATTATGTCAAGTAATAGTAAAATAATTTTAATTAAAAGAAAAAACTCTTCATTTTCACATAGAATCCCGCAAAAATTCGATTATTATAAGGGAAAAAAGGGAACGAAAGCTTACATATTATGAATTTTAATTTACCCAATGAAGTCTTTAAGTTAATAAAAATGTCCGTATATAGATTTAATATGATGCATGTACATACTAATTTTGTTAAAACGACAAAACTCAGGAGTACCCTTTCTTTTCACACTAATTCATTTATTATTAAATAGGATATTTATTTCTTCCAAATACATTTACTTGAATAAAGAGCAGACTTTCAGAGTATAAAAAGTAAAAATTGAGCACGGCTGAAAAAATACACATGATATATGTTCATGAATTTCACTTAAAGTGAACACCATGGATCTAGAACAGTGATGGCGAACCTATGCCACGCGTGCCACAGACGGCACGCAGAGCCTCATCAGCCGGCACGCAACTCAAATACTACTTCCTTAATCAAACCACGGTGGTGGCACTTTGTGTTGGCACTTTACTATATAAAAGTAGGTTGTAATTGAGTTTTGGGCACGCGGCCCCAAGAAGGTTCGCCATCACTAATCTCGAACATGGTTGAATACAATGCACTAAAGGTACTATTGGAAATAGATAAGGAGTAATTAAATTTAATTTCGATTCAATTTGTCTTTTGAATAATTACTTTTATTTTAATTACAGGCCCATATTTATTAATATTTACTTCTTCAAACAAACTCATTTATTGTATAATTTAAATAATGGTCGATGCTCACTGAAAAAATTACTTCCAATCGACGGTATTAGACATTACATTTTATTGTTTGAATGCTAAGAAATATTTGCTTCATCTAATTTAAATTTTGCATTTCTGTCTTTCTTTTGTTTGGTGTTCAGTGAAGAAAAACCTCAAAGTTAATTAATATTGGCATCAACCCTTTTATTTAGCTACGAATTTTCGCCATCGAGACGCATTAAGTCAATATTTTTAAAAGAAACGTGTTCAAAATATTCCATAAAAGATAGAGAAGACATTCAGTCGCGTGTTTCAATAATGTCGTAAATTCTATTACAGCGGATATATTTTATAAGTAACAGTAAGCGTTTAAAAATGAGTTTGGTATGCTTTTTTTTAATTAAAAAAATAACAACTAAGTTGTTACACAAAATAATTATTTTCACTAAAGTGATTGAAAATCTCTAGTTAATACTACGAAGTAAAGAAAAATAGTGTTATTTAAAGTTATAGGGAAATTTATAATTATGAAATTGGAAATGATGCCAGTTAAAATTTCAATCAGAAAACGCTTAAATCTACACAGGCAACAATGTACAAAACCAACAGCAAAGAATAAAGTGTCAGCCATGCGTGACGCTAATGATATCACTGACCTGTCCAAGGCGCCATCATTCCCTGGTCGTTTAACTCCTGTTGCATGGCTGTCAATCACTTTAAATACCGGCACAAACTTTGGGGATGATACGACGAAGATGATAGGGGACGGGAAAAGATGGGGGGGAACAAAAATGAGGTTTCTTATTTTTCACTCCAATGGGTATCTCCCCCTGTTCCGAGCAAGAGTCTTCTCCCCTCTCCAATCGATTACAATCTATAGCAGCGTTTAGACGCGAGGCTTTGGACATAAGCTGTAGGAACGAGCAACAGACTCTGTCCGTCAATATTCCTCTCAGTTTGAAGAGAGGAAAAATTGTATTTGAACCGAGGTCTTTTTGTTGGTGGGGGCGTCCAGAGGGTGGTTACCGCAGCCCCCGGTGGAGTAGACCTGGCTGAATAAATTTGACTCACTCAGTCAACTCTCCCAGCTTTACATAGAAATTAACCAAATTGCATCCCAAATAACGACTGTCATTCAGTCCTGCGGCGCGCTAGTCTATTTGGTCAAGACATTTCTGCGGCTATTCGTTTTCTATGGCGCTGTATTCCTATTTAGATCCTAAAGTAATTATTGCTCTCAGTGCAGGGGGAAGCTTCTGGTGGTCGATCAGAGAGACAAGTGACGTGTCGTCTGCTTGCATCTTGAAGAAGAATCTCGTCTGCTGAATATACGCAGAGCATGTTGTTTAAATATTTAAAAAAGATGCCAGGTTGAAACGGCCTTGACATTTCTTTGAGGATATCCATATTTTTAGTTTAAACAAAAACCAAAATATAACTTAGCGAATGTTCAATTTTTAAAGATGAAATTCATCTGCTGAAAACTTTTATCCTAGTGTGTTAACATTCTATTTACCGCAGTAATTTAACTGAAAGTGTGTATCAAACAAATAAGCCCATCGTTGTGTCAACACGAACTTCTTGAATATAAATCATTTGGACACGTTATAGCTGGATATCGAAGACAGCGAAGAAGTTATATTAAAGTTATATATATAATAGAAATAATGCATCAACTCCAAGAAAGAGGCCGAGAGGAAATTGTTTAAATCCTTTCTATTTAAATGCTGAATAAATAAAAATGAAAACATTAAAATTTGGTAATATTAGAACTATTAGCAAACACAGAATCAAACAGGAACATGAGAAAATATCATGAATATCAAATAAAATAACACAGGAGGAAGTAATGAAAGAAATCTTGAAAAACTCGGTAAAGACAAAAACAACTCCGAAAACCTCAATTCAGCTACAGCTACAACATGATTGCAATGTAGTTTTTATTAACTCATATTTAGAACTAAAATCGTCATTTTTTTAAAACAATAACGTTTTTCCGACTTTCTGTTTTCATTTCAATTATTGTTGATCATAAATATAAAGGCGATACCACAAATTATACTACAAATATATTTACAAAACACGATAAGAAAACGTGAAAAGTAAACAGCAAAACGAAGAACAAATCAACATGAGTCAACAACAGTAAAAAAAAAGTTATAAAAGTACAACTAGCTGAACTGTAATATCCAGGAATCCGAGTAAATCGAATATAATAAAATATTTTTATGTGCCAAGAGTTTTACACACTAGGAGACATAAAACTAATTAAAACAAAATCTACCGTGATTTGTGGTAACGAATATTAGGGGCAGAGAAAATATTTAACAATTAAGGTAAACCACAGCTAATCTTACTCTCAAAACACCATCGTTATAATAAAAAACAGTAAACAACAACAACACAAAAAAACGGCGTGTCACAGCTTGGTCCAACCCCCGTACTCACGAGCCTTTCACGCGCGCCAGACTGAGACATTATTTTAAATAGTACGAGAGAAAAACAAAGCGTTTTCGATCATCACACCCAAAGGCACGCGCGTGGTCCCCCAATCGAATTTGTAATCAAACAGAGAAATTATCCCCGGTCCTAGCATAGATCGATGACTGGTTAATGGTTGTAGTGCAATTTAAGACACTTCCCGATAACACAACCCTCCAGACGTGATCTGCCATGTTCTTTGGCCGGCTCAGTGACGTCACACTGAGGCAGGAGACACCGGGTCAAGACTCCTGATAGTGTCATTGCAAAAATGTAGAAGGAGAGGGGGGGGGGTAAACTTTCATTTTTAAAAATCGATAAGATAAATTAAATTATTTCGTTTACAAAATTTTTAATCAGAACATATTTTTTCCCCATAAACTTTTGTCAAATACTTTAAAATTCCGATTTCCTTAAAAAAGTTTTATTTAGCATAAAAAAGCTGACGTAGAAATGTTGCGTCTATTTATAGCTTTGATTTTTATTTTTACGGTGCCATGGATACACAGAATGTTTTATGTTTTTAACTCTATTTAAGACAGGTTAGTGTTTCACTTGCATCGGTGCTGACTACACCACCGGTCAATGCTAACAGCTGCAACACCACCGGTCAATGCTAACAGCTAAAATACAACCGGTCAATGCTAACAGCTACAACACCTCTGGTCAATGCTAACATCTACAACACCACTGGTCAATGCGAACAGCTGCAACACCACTGGTCAATGCGAACAGCTACAACACCACTGGTCAATGCGAACAGCTACAACACCACTGGTCAATGCTAATATCTACTATACCCCTGGTCAATGCATAAAGTTACAACACTGGTCAATGCCAACAGCTACAACACCACTGGCATATGCTGATGACTGTGATCGAATAGGTAAATGCTGACAACTACAAGCTCACTTGGTATACCGATCATTCCGCCGTGCATTCTACCTTTGATATATATGGCTTATTAATGGTAAATTTATTAATCGAGTTATGAAAGATAGTCTGGAATACTGGCTTGCATATGTTATGTTGAGATATACTTTCGTAGCGGACTGTGAGTGGAAATCCAACATTAAAATAACAAATTTAAATTGTTTAATTGATAGAGGTGTAACTGAAATTTTCTTCAATATATTGTAGCATTCACATCAATGTAAAAATCACACGACCTATAATTAAATGTTGCAAGGTGGGGAGCAAGTTATGTGTCAGGTGATATATAACAAGCAACATCGAACTTTTTATTTAAAATTAAAGTTTTACAGACAGTCAAAATGTGTGCATCCATGCTTTATAACTTCGCCGCCAAAGTAAATTATAGATTACATCAAAGTTTGATCAGATTTTATGTTAATGGCAAAACTAAATTTTATCTTCCTTATCCTTAGCCTTACACTGACAAATCTCCCTGAACCTTATCCTTAGCCTTACACTGACAAATCTCCCTGAACCTTATCCTTAGCCTTACACTGACAAATCTCCCTGAACCTTATCCTTAGCCTTACACTGACAAATCTCCCTGAACCTTATCCTTAGCCTTACACTGACAAATCTCCCTGAACCTAATCCTTAGTCTTACACTGACCAATCTCCCTGAACCTAATCCTTAGCCTTACACTGACAAATCTCCCTGAACCTAATCCTTAGTCTTACACTGACCCATCTCCCTGAACCTAATCCTTAGTCTTACACTGACCCATCTCCCTGAACCTAATCCTTAGTCTTACACTGACCCATCTCCCTGAACCTTATCCTTAGTCTTACACTGACCCATCTCCCTGAACCTAATCTTTAGTCTTACACTGACCAATCTCCCTGAACATAATCCTTACTCTTACACCGACCCATCTCCCTGAACCTAATCTTTAGTCTTACACTGACCCCGCTCCCTGAACATAATCCTTAGTCTTACACTGACCCCTCTCCCTGAACCTAATCCTTAGTCTTACACCGACCCATCTCCCTGAACCTAATCCTTAGTCTTACACTGACCCATCTCCCTGAACCTAATCTTTAGTCTTACACTGACCCCTCTCCCTGAACATAATCCTTAGTCTTACACTGACCCATCTCCCTGAACCTTATCCTTAGCCTTACACTGACAAATCTCCCTGAACCTAATCCTTAGTCTTACACTGACCAATCTCCCTGAACCTAATCCTTAGCCTTACACTGACAAATCTCCCTGAACCTAATCCTTAGTCTTACACTGACCAATCTCCCTGAACCTAATCCTTAGTCTTACACTGACCCATCTCCCTGAACCTAATCCTTAGTCTTACACTGACCCATCTCCCTGAACCTAATCCTTAGTCTTACACTGACCCATCTCCCTGAACCTTATCCTTAGTCTTACACTGACCCATCTCCCTGAACCTAATCTTTAGTCTTACACTGACCAATCTCCCTGAACATAATCCTTACTCTTACACCGACCCATCTCCCTGAACCTAATCTTTAGTCTTACACTGACCCCGCTCCCTGAACATAATCCTTAGTCTTACACTGACCCCTCTCCCTGAACCTAATCCTTAGTCTTACACCGACCCATCTCCCTGAACCTAATCCTTAGTCTTACACTGACCCATCTCCCTGAACCTAATCTTTAGTCTTACACTGACCCCTCTCCCTGAACATAATCCTTAGTCTTACACCGACCCATCTCCCTGAACCTAATCCTTAGTCTTACACTGACCCCGCTCCCTGAACATAATCCTTAGTCTTACACTGACCCCTCTCCCTGATCCCTATCCCTTGTTCTTACACCGACCCATCTCCCTGAACCTAATCCTTAGTCTTACACTGACCCATCTCCCTGAACCTAATCTTTAGTCTTACACTGACCCCTCTCCCTGAACATAATCCTTAGTCTTACACCGACCCATCTCCCTGAACCTAATCCTTAGTCTTACACTGACCAATCTCCCTGAACCTAATCCTTAGTCTTACACTGACCCATCTCCCTGAACCTAATCCTTAGTCTTACACTGACCCATCTCCCTGAACCTTATCCTTAGCCTTACACTGACAAATCTCCCTGAACCTAATCCTTAGTCTTACACTGACCAATCTCCCTGAACCTAATCCTTAGCCTTACACTGACAAATCTCCCTGAACCTAATCCTTAGTCTTACACTGACCAATCTCCCTGAACCTAATCCTCAGTCTTACACTGACCCATCTCCCTGAACCTAATCCTTAGTCTTACACTGACCCATCTCCCTGAACCTAATCCTTAGTCTTACACTGACCCATCTCCCTGAACCTTATCCTTAGTCTTACACTGACCCATCTCCCTGAACCTAATCTTTAGTCTTACACTGACCAATCTCCCTGAACATAATCCTTACTCTTACACCGACCCATCTCCCTGAACCTAATCTTTAGTCTTACACTGACCCCGCTCCCTGAACATAATCCTTAGTCTTACACTGACCCCTCTCCCTGAACCTAATCCTTAGTCTTACACCGACCCATCTCCCTGAACCTAATCCTTAGTCTTACACTGACCCATCTCCCTGAACCTAATCTTTAGTCTTACACTGACCCCTCTCCCTGAACATAATCCTTAGTCTTACACTGACCCATCTCCCTGAACCTTATCCTTAGCCTTACACTGACAAATCTCCCTGAACCTAATCCTTAGTCTTACACTGACCAATCTCCCTGAACCTAATCCTTAGCCTTACACTGACAAATCTCCCTGAACCTAATCCTTAGTCTTACACTGACCAATCTCCCTGAACCTAATCCTTAGTCTTACACTGACCCATCTCCCTGAACCTAATCCTTAGTCTTACACTGACCCATCTCCCTGAACCTAATCCTTAGTCTTACACTGACCCATCTCCCTGAACCTTATCCTTAGTCTTACACTGACCCATCTCCCTGAACCTAATCTTTAGTCTTACACTGACCAATCTCCCTGAACATAATCCTTACTCTTACACCGACCCATCTCCCTGAACCGAATCTTTAGTCTTACACTGACCCCGCTCCCTGAACATAATCCTTAGTCTTACACTGACCCCTCTCCCTGAACCTAATCCTTAGTCTTACACCGACCCATCTCCCTGAACCTAATCCTTAGTCTTACACTGACCCATCTCCCTGAACCTAATCTTTAGTCTTACACTGACCCCTCTCCCTGAACATAATCCTTAGTCTTACACCGACCCATCTCCCTGAACCTAATCCTTAGTCTTACACTGACCCCGCTCCCTGAACATAATCCTTAGTCTTACACTGACCCCTCTCCCTGATCCCTATCCCTTGTTCTTACACCGACCCATCTCCCTGAACCTAATCCTTAGTCTTACACTGACCCATCTCCCTGAACCTAATCTTTAGTCTTACACTGACCCCTCTCCCTGAACATAATCCTTAGTCTTACACCGACCCATCTCCCTGAACCTAATCCTTAGTCTTACACTGACCAATCTCCCTGAACCTAATCCTTAGTCTTACACTGACCCATCTCCCTGAACCTAATCCTTAGTCTTACACTGACCCATCTCCCTGAACCTTATCCTTAGTCTTACACTGACCCATCTCCCTGAACCTAATCTTTAGTCTTACACTGACCAATCTCCCTGAACATAATCCTTACTCTTACACCGACCCATCTCCCTGAACCTAATCTTTAGTCTTACACTGACCCCGCTCCCTGAACATAATCCTTAGTCTTACACTGACCCCTCTCCCTGAACCTAATCCTTAGTCTTACACCGACCCATCTCCCTGAACCTAATCCTTAGTCTTACACTGACCCATCTCCCTGAACCTAATCTTTAGTCTTACACTGACCCCTCTCCCTGAACATAATCCTTAGTCTTACACCGACCCATCTCCCTGAACCTAATCCTTAGTCTTACACTGACCCATCTCCCTGAACCTAATCTTTAGTCTTACACTGACCCCTCTCCCTGAACATAATCCTTAGTCTTACACCGACCCATCTCCCTGAACCTAATCCTTAGTCTTACACTGACCCATCTCCCTGAACCTAATCTTTAGTCTTACACTGACCCCTCTCCCTGAACATAATCCTTAGTCTTACACCGACCCATCTCCCTGAACCTAATCCTTAGTCTTACACTGACCCATCTCCCTGAACCTAATCTTTAGTCTTACACTGACCCCTCTCCCTGAACATAATCCTTAGTCTTACACCGACCCATCTCCCTGAACCTAATCTTTAGTCTTACACTGACCCCTCTCCCTGAACATAATCCTTAGTCTTACACTGACCCCTCTCCCTGAACCTAATCCTTAGTCTTACACCGACCCATCTCCCTGAACCTAATCCTTAGTCTTACACTGACCCATCTCCCTGAACCTTATCCTTAGTCTTACACCGACCCATCTCCCTGAACCTAATCTTTAGTCTTACACTGACCCCTCTCCCTGAACATAATCCTTAGTCTTACACCGACCCATCTCCCTGAACCTAATCTTTAGTCTTACACTGACCCCGCTCCCTGAACATAATCCTTAGTCTTACACTGACCCCTCTCCCTGAACCTAATCCTTAGTCTTACACCGACCCATCTCCCTGAACCTAATCCTTAGTCTTACACTGACCCATCTCCCTTAACCTAATCTTTAGTCTTACACTGACCCCTCTCCCTGAACATAATCCTTAGTCTTACACCGACCCATCTCCCTGAACCTAATCTTTAGTCTTACACTGACCCCTCTCCCTGAACATAATCCTTAGTCTTACACTGACCCCTCTCCCTGAACCTAATCCTTAGTCTTACACCGACCCATCTCCCTGAACCTAATCCTTAGTCTTACACTGACCCATCTCCCTGAACCTAATCCTTAGTCTTACACTGACCCATCTCCCTGAACCTAATCCTTAGTCTTACACTGACCCATCTCCCTGAACCTTATCCTTAGTCTTACACTGACCAATCTCCCTGAACCTAATCCTTAGTCTTACACTGACCAATCTCCCTGAACCTAATCCTTAGTCTTACACTGACCCATCTCCCTGAACCTAATCCTTAGTCTTACACTGACCCATCTCCCTGAACCTAATCCTTAGTCTTACACTGACCAATCTCCCTGAACATAATCCTTAGTCTTACACTGACCAATCTCCCTGAACATAATCCTTAGTCTTACACTGACCCATCTCCCTGAACCTAATCCTTAGTCTTACACTGACCCATCTCCCTGAACCTAATCCTTAGTCTTACACTGACCAATCTCCCTGAACCTAATCCTTAGTCTTACACTGACCCATCTCCCTGAACCTAATCCTTAGTCTTACACTGACCCATCTCCCTGAACCTAATCCTTAGTCTTACACTGACCCATCTCCCTGAACCTAATCCTTAGTCTTACACTGACCCATCTCCCTGAACCCATCATACTACCTCCGAAATTCACGATGAAACAAAATAATAAAACTAATTCAGCTGATTACAATAATGCACTGCACAAAACTCAATCGGTATCTCCTCTTATAATTAGCGTCGGTTTTTTTTTGGTTTTTTTTTGTTTAATGTATTCATCCGCCTACCGCCGAACAGCAGTCGATACACCGAGATAACGCGGGGCTCCGTACCATACAAAAGATTAAAATATTTGTTTTAAAAGAATGCATAAAATAAAACATCACCGTGACCTGGACTGATACCCGATTAAATAAAATTAGATCAGTTTATTTATCAACGCTTAACCTGACACCGGGCATCGATTTATTTCTGGCAAGTCTCTTTACATTTCAATAAATCTAAAAACATGGAGCGCTCTAACGATTGATCGATCCTTTTTAAAATATCCCTTAACAAAGGTCGCAAAGAAAAGGAAGACTTTAAGTTTGTTTAATTTTTGTTTCAGAAAATCATATACCTGAAATTCGATGAGGCATTTTGTGAGCGCAGTGTTAGCATAATTTACGGGGCTATCAATTCAACACAGGCACGCCTCCATGAAAGCGATGATTTGACAAACAGTGGTGACAATGGGTTCCAGGGCATTGTGCTAATGGTTTGTACTTGTGTAACGAGATGAGTTTAAAGAGGACATGATGGACAATGTACTACAGTTAAAGGCTATCAATATCTCTTGATGACCACGACTGAGGAGCTGGAGATGTCCGGTTAGATGTTAATGTCAAGGACACCTGTGTTTATTCAACTTCATTAAACAAAACGAATCCTAAATAACTTTTGAACAATAATATTAAAATGCATATATTTTAATGACACAGTTTGGAAGTAAGAGTTTTAGCAATATGATCAAGACTTATATCTATAAATTCTAGAATAATAACAAAATCAGGACTGCCTTCAATAAAATCTAGAATAACAACAAAATCAAGACTGACCAAGACTAATGTCTACAAATCCTGGACGACTAATCCAATATAAACAAAACTTTAATTTTTAAAAGTCAAAACTAGCACCAGTCAAATCAAGGTTTACCAATATGAATCAAGAATTCGATTTTTTTAAAATTACAAAATCAAGATTATTGTAAAATCTAAAGTTTAAACGAATGAGAATTTAATCAAAATTAAGACTTTTTCTTGATTAGATAGATAGAGCAGTGCTGTGTAACCTAAGGTCTGCGGAACGCTTGCGGCCCACAGTAACGTAAGTACTTGGTGCAAACCTTTGCAAAAATAGTATTAATGTTGTAAAACATTCAGAAGCGATTTTTTAAAAACTTTTGAAAATGAATAATCAGAGAGTATATTTTTAATATTTCCTCCTTTTAATAATAATAATCACTGGAGATGTTGAAATTCTTCAATTATTTATGTTAGAAACCAACTCGGAATTAATTTAAACATAAAACATCAAAGCAAAAATAATAAACATGATATGGAAGCTCTGCATTTAAAAAAATCGAGTTTATTCCTTCAAGACAAGAATTTCCCTTTAAACTTTACTCTTCAAAAATTTGACAATTAAAGACGACACGCTTTACCAGAAAAGAAAATTAATAATCAAAATGATAATAATATAGAATAATTTTTGTTTTAAATTCCAAGGCGGGGAGTGAAATAAAGTATCATTAAAATATCATTCAAAGTCCCATTATTTCAATTTACATAAAAACAATAGAGCGAACAATCAGAATAAATTATACATCAAAACTAATCCTGGGACCTTAACAAACAAGAAGAAAATATTTCATCACAACGATACCATTACAACAATACAATCGCAGCAATATCAACAATAACAATACAACGACAACTTTAGATTCCGTTGTACCTCACATCAATGACATCACATCAAAGCCATCACAGCAATGCCATCACATCAACGGCATCACATCAATGCCATAATTGCAATTCTATCAAATAAATGACATCACATCAATGCCATCATAGCAATGCCATCACATCAATGCCATCATAGCAATGCCATCACATCAATGACATCACATCAATGACATCACATCAATATCAATGCCATCCCATCAATGCCATCACATCAATGACATCACAACAATGACATCAAATCAATGCCATCACATCAATGACATCACATCAATGCCATCACATCAATGACATCACATCAATGACATCAAATCAATGACATCACATCAATGACATCACACCAATGACATCACATCCATGCCATCACTGCAATAACGTTACATTTATACCACCTTATAAAAAAGACCATCAGTTAATCGACACCCATTACGATTAGAAAGACCTTTGTTTCTTTGTTTTTCCTTTCCCGTCCAAGCAAAGGTAATACACCCACGCCCCCACCGGCCTCCCGTGTGTACAGTTTACCCATGAACCCTGGTGAGGAAGGGTGATGACCTGGTGAGTGGGTGTTGGGGGGGGTGGGGTGGCGAGGATGCAGACGACGGAATGTTGTTGTTCAGCTTGGGAAACACATGCCGAGAAAAAGTTGAGAAATTGCGAAGCTTGGACTCTGGTGACCATGAACAAGTTGATTTGCTCCATGAATCTTCTGTTTTTCTATGTAATTTGAATCTTCTGTTTTTCTATGTAATTTGAATCTTCTGTTTTTCTATGTATTTTGAATCTTCTGTTTTTCTATGTATTTTGAATCTTCTGTTTTTCTATGTATTTTGAATCGTCTGTTTTTCTATGTATTTTTAATCTTCTTTTTTTCTATGTATTTTGAATCTTCTGTTTTTCTATGTAATTTGAATCTTCTGTTTTTCTATTTATTTTGAATCTTCTGTTTTTCTATGTATTTTGAATCTTCTGTTTTTCTATGTATTTTGAATCTTCTGTTTTTCTATGTATTTTGAATCTTCTGTTTTTCTATGTATTTTGAATCTTCTGTTTTTCTATGTATTTTGAATCTTCTGTTTTTCTATGTATTTTGAATCTTCTGTTTTTCTATGTATTTTGAATCTTCTGTTTTTCCAAGTATTTTGAATCTTCTGTTTTTCTATGTATTTTGAAGGCAGCTGTGATTTTTTCTTCAGATTTCTAATACAAAGCGATTATATGCCCTTGATATAGTCCGATGTTAATTAAGATGGTGGTAAATTTGATACATGAGCACAAAATTAAGGGGAAAATGTGTGCGTGTGTCTTGAATAGGAATTAAATAATAACTAAAATATAGTAATTGGAATATGGTTAAAGGAAAAGATTTTAAAAATTTCTCCCAATCATACTGAAACTGGAGTCAGTTTAAATGCCTCCTCTTTTCGTCTAATGTTTAAATGATGTAAGGCTATTCTCTTTATTGTGTGTAATCTTTAAAAATTTGAAGTTTTGAATCTTCATTTAGTTTATTAAAAAATAGAGGCACATAATATATAACATTTGTAGACAAAAATTTGGGACAATTAAAACGAAGTTTCAGGCAGACTGATATTTTTTCAGTAAACAACGCAAAATCTTTGAATTATTAAATTAAAATAAAGATGATATTTGTACATTATGGTATATCACTTGTATAGAAAGTACGTTACATGCCAACTGTGTAATTATTATACCCTTATCAAATCAGGGTATACTATCTAAATAATTATTATAATTATCTATAGCTTTTTACAAATGCTAATAAAATCACATAGAAAGTATGTATATTATTGTATATCAGCTAGAGATCAAACCAAAAGGTCGTTCACATATGCTAAGGATCTTTACACAATTCCTCTGCTCCAATATTTCCAAATAAGTCAGACCAAGTTGAAGGTTTCCCATGGCCAGTCACAAGCCGAAGGTGTGCCCGCTACCAGAACCAATATTAACCCATAGAACTACTCCCCAGACGTAAAAAAAATACAAATAAACACAGGACCTGTTAATTCGGACTCGGGTACGAAACTCTAATCATTGCAGTTCCAGGTTCTCGCCACCTGGCCTTAAAGAGCCCAAAGCACTGGATTTATTGATGAAGAAGAATATAAAAAATATAGCAAATCTTGCTGTGGGTTTTTAGGACCAGAAATGTACATTCCACAAGTTCCGCATTTTTTGCCACGAAAAAAAGAGGCCTATTTAAATATATGTATATATATATATTTAGCTTCGTGGTTCATTCTTTTCGACAATACTTTCTCTTTTTATGTTTCCCGTGTTCCACGGCTCAAATTGGCTCTCGTTTTCTCCTCATGAGTTACGTAGTCCACTTTAGAAAGATGGGCGCTAGTTCAGACGTCCAATATGACATCACATGGCGGGGGTGTCGTACAACGGCATAGTTTTGGCCAAGGTTGGGGCTGCTGAGGCCTATATATTTCACGAGGAGTGAGTTACCAAGTCGGACTACATTAATGGGATTTCATCACAGGTTCGGTCTTTAGACCGTATTTAAGGCCTGGGCCTGGATATGAGGATTGAATTGTGCATTGTGCAGGCATTGGGATAGAGGGTGATGTAAACAAGTCAGTTAAAGACAAGATCTTGGTTCGGCTAACAATTTTATGTATTAGTTGATAGTGTGATTATTTTGGTGGTGTGCGGACATAGACCAAAATTTTAGGGGTCATTTAGCTCCAATGCAAAGCTGAATAGAGATAATACCGCATCGAATTTAGACGATTTCGTAAACAATTTTACAATTAACTGGCAGCGACCGTCTGAAATTTACTACATATTTAGTACTGCATGACGCATTTCTTTCTGTTTTCCTACATTAACCAACCGAGTGACTAGAATAAAATAGATGTCCTGAAATTTTTTTTGAAATGACATTTCCACTATTTTTGTTAAGTTAAAAACCTAGAGCACAATTGAAACAATTAAAAAAACATTAAACATGTCGTATCATGGACGTATTATCCAAATTCTATTTCAATTTATAGCGCTACTGTAGGGTTGACTTTATACTTTCAAAACTGTGGATCAAGTCTGGACACTCATCTCAGTTGACACACTTCCAAGCGCTTAAAGATCACCACATGACCTATACAGTCTTATCAAATGTTCAAAGCCAGATTGAATAAACACCGAAAGATAATATCAAACCAAAACTTATACAAGTCAAAAGTGCACTTCTTGAAACTAGATTATTAACTACCGAAAGCTTGAAGTTAAAAATAATTTTTTTAAAATGATTTATAAAAAAAGACAAGCCATAAATAGTAGGTGTTGCACCACATTGTTTCAAGTGATACATTTATCATTTTACAATACTCCCTAGTTTTAGCGACGAGATGGGAGGGCAGTAAAATTTTACGGGAGACGTCACTAAGAGTTACCCTTATTGGAATATGTTCAAAGTTCGACTGTGGGACATATTTTAGACATTTTTTAAATATTTTTTAAACATTCTATGCACAGATCTTATATTAAATTTGAAACGTTATCCATAACGTCGTAGCACATCTTTGATATATGACTCACATTTATTTTTCTTTTTTTAAAATAGTTTTCTCAAAGTACAGTTAAAATAATTCCTTACTAAAGTATTTCCTTTAATTGAATGTAAAATTTAAAGGCGTGAATGCAGTGTAAATCCACTGCGCCTACAACACGACTGATAATATAAGGAAATCAACTACATTCAATTTTTTTTATTTTTTTTTGGGGGGGGGGTATTTCTGTGTGTGTAGAGTGGGGGGGGGCAGTAACTGATTAGCCATGCAACTAACACTGATATTAAAGTCAGGCCAGATAAAAACTGAAGTAATCGATAAAGCATAGCAGATAAAACATAGCGCTTAGCAGAAAAAATATATTAGAGAAGAACATATAACATTTGTGGTAAATTCCTAAGACAAAAAGAAATATGGTGATTGCTTATGTGGAAATTAGAGGCGTAACTGGATTTTTGACGCCCTTGGCTAATTCATTTTTGGCGCCCTTTATTTAAATAAAATTTAAAAATGATAGATTTAGCGGCGCCCTTTTGAAGTGGCGTAGGCCGGCGCCCTTGGCAATTGCCCCAATGCCAAGCCGTTGTTACGCCACTGGTGGAAATGATCACTTCAGAGCATTTTATCGAACCATATAAGATCTGAATTAAATAAAGACTGACCATTGTATGTTAAAATGTTTTTTTTTGAAAATATTTTCTGCACAGTCTTTCTTGAACAAAATGCATTGTAAGAAATATTTTAAATTATTTACTACTTTTTAGTGAGTCTTTGGATTAAAGCCAACCAGAGATCTGAACTGTATTTAACTGACAGATTTTACAAATCCTTGGGCCAGCGCTATTAATAAACACGGTCATTGCATTTGATGAATTTTACAAATTTAGAGTATTCGAAAGTAACCTCAATAGCGGCTGCTGCCTCTGGAATACTTTTACAAGTATGGGCCCATAGGATTTAATACATTTTTCTTATTATTTAAAAACAGTGTCAAAAACTTTGTATTGATCACCCCTAGGTGAAATATAAAAATGAAAATGAAATTTATAACAAAAAAATTTAATTAAATATCTGGTGTAAAATCAATTTATAAAAGAGAAAAAAGAAACCATGAACTTTTGGAGATACATAAATATAAGACAAGTAACTGAGAGGCATAATAAATGAACGATTTAATTCAGAATGGCTTTCGGAAATGTTATGGAAACTGCATGTATACGAAAACAGAGAGCTCTAAAACTGGAAGCGAGCAGCCACCAAATCTACGTCATACCATAGATCCAGGTGTGTTGGGTAAGTCATGTCCCACACCAGACTGGTACATTTATACCGTTATAGTTACATACAAAGCTATGTCACTTAACATACACATTTTGGAAGTGATCAGTCATTTGGGTCGGAGTATAACTGAACGTGTATGCCTTCTATCTATTTACAACACATATAATAGTACAAAACAGGGAGCACCGAAAAAACCAGAGCGTCATGTTTGGATTCGTTGAAAACCACGCCAGCCTTTGTGGGCTAACCATTGATAACCTCTTAAACGGACCGATTGGCACTACTGAACATAGTGGCCACATAACTTTTGGTAAACACTAATACAAGTCAACTTACATGCCATCGCGATCCTACGGCGTGACCCACACAGCTATGAAGTAACTGGACCAGATACCTAGTTCTTACACTCAGCCGTCGGAACACATTTTTTTTCGGTCAACATGTTGACTAAAACGTAACCAATTTTAACTAGGAAAAAAAATCCGTAATCACTCTCCAACAAACATAATTTCACCACTATATCAACGTCGTAACAGGGCCACACTATCTTCCTTTGGCCAATATCTCCAAACAGTTGGGCCTAGCTACGCGGCCGATCCACCGATTTAACATGACTTTTTTTTTAGGTTTCTCTATCTCTGTGCCGCTCTCCACCGTTAGAGTTTGACAAAAGCCGACAAAACTGAACATCAGGGGCGTATCTCCCGAGTAACCGATAGCCGCCGTTGAAATCCGAGAGATAACGACTCCAGCCCGTCCCTTCAAAGTGCGATTAACATCCATATCGTCCATCGATTTCTATAAAATATTGATGACTATAAACATCGGCTATCCAATTTTAAATTTTCATCGAGTCAATATTGGTAAACGTTGCGAAATCAAACATGGAGGCGATCGTTAAAAGTCAACCCGAGCCCCCTACCAGGCCAAACCATCTTGAAACCATTTCAACGTTGAGCTAAAGGTCCACAAGCTCCACCTTTGAGCTCTTATGTACCTTGCGCAAACTATCCAGGTCACCTGACTCTGTCTCCTGGCTGGGGTGTCCTCAAAAAAGCCTCAGTACTTATCTGTTGGTAAAGAGCCTTATTTCTAGATAAGGGTTTTGTGTAGCTGTTGGTTTCTCAGTCTGCGCGTTGGTCTGCTTATCTCAAATTTTACAGCACGCACACACACACACACACACAGAGACACACACACACAACACTGTGTTGTATTTTCTCAAAACAGGTCTTTCGTGGGGCTTAAAGAGGGAGGGGGTAAGGGTGTGCGGCCTGGGGGGTAAGGGCGAGTCTCTCTTAGTGGTCATCTGGCCCTTTGGTGTGAAGGATTATGTCAAGGATTTTTGTGTATCCGTCTAAACGGTGTATGTAAATGTTAGGGTTGTAATGATAAAATGAAGGCTGATTGGGGGAATAGATAATTTCCGGTGTTAGTGCAGGTGGGGATTTAGTGTTATCAAAGATAACGCTGTTCACACGTGGAAATCTAAGGGAGTATTGGAAATATTTTAATGTAGATTTGATGAATCTAAGAGAGTATTGGAAATATTTCAATGTAGATTTAATGAATCTAAGAGAGTATTGGAAATATTTCAATGTAGATTTAATGAATCTAAGAGAGTATTGGAAATATTTCAATGTAGATTTGATGAATCTAAGAGAGTATTGGAAATATTTTAATGTATTTTTGATG
The DNA here is from genome assembly GCA_944989445.1 of Ampullaceana balthica. Taxonomy (NCBI): domain Eukaryota; kingdom Metazoa; phylum Mollusca; class Gastropoda; family Lymnaeidae; genus Ampullaceana; species Ampullaceana balthica. The sequence continues at coordinate 2,330,328 of CALYLW010000011.1, read as the reverse complement.
AATCTAAGAGAGTATTGGAAATATGTAAATATAGATTAGATGAATCTAAAGTGAGTTTTGGAAATTTTTCGAGGTAGATTTGATGAATGTTTAGTTTGTGTTAATACGAGCGGTGAGACTGTTAGGGTAGGCGTTGCTGAACAGATGTGTTTTTTAAAAAAAAGAATGAACGTATACTTATTGTTATTGCAAAAAGTGGAGCTATTACCGTAAGAAATTAATTGCGAACGAAAACGTTCTAAATTATTAGAATTGATGTTCTGGCTGTTTGGTGTAGGCGCCTCTGGGTGCAACAAATGTGTGGCAAGATTTTAACGTGCATGACACTTAGACAATGATAAAGTTATGCAATGTCACTCCATAATCAATTTAATTTGCTTTGCGGTCTCAGACCTGAGACACAAGAACAAACATCAGCCAATAGATGACGGTACATACATAGTTTACTTGGTACATACATTGTTTACTTGGTACATACATTGTTTACTTCGTTCATCTTTATGGCATTAATCTGACGGTATACATTAAAAAAAAACCTTCATTAATAAATAGTATATTTTATGATTTAATAAAACTATTTTAATTGTATAATTGAAAACTTCTAACGAAGATATGTAACTTTTCATTTTAATAAATGAACAAATATTTTCATATGCAAGCTAACATACATTATGGAAGTCACACAACATTATAGTTTTAAAAAAAAATATTTCTAAAAAGCCCATGTGATAGTATTGAAATGGAGTGACTAGGGGTCGATTACAACGGACCATTACGTCAAACGTTACTTGACTTCGAACACATTCTTTGTAATTTGCTGCCATTATCGTATTAAGTTATCTGAATAAAATTGAAGTTAAATGTATATTCTGGTACAAAAATTTTAATTTTTAGAAGCTTTTTAGTCTTCCACTTAAGGAGATATTATTAGCCAACACTGCCTGTGACCAAAAAAAATACACGATTTTTATAACCGCTGACTAATTCATTGGCGCATGAAAAAGAGCAAGGTAGTCAGTGCTCAAAATAACAAACATAGCTCACATTATGTTCAAATTAACAAAACTCAAGTTCTGTTCAAATCAACAAAACTCAAGTTGTGTTCAAAGCAATCAACATATATCAAATTGTTTTCAAATTAACAAACATAGCTGAAATTGCGTTCAAAGCAACAAACATATACCAAATTGTTTTCAAATTTAAAAAAACATGGCTCATAATGTGTTTATATTAACCAAGATGGATCATACTGTGTTTTAATTAACCAACATGACTCATTTCTATTTAATCAAACCAACGTGTCCCATATTATTTTTAATGTAGCCAAAACGGCTAATATTCTCTTTAAATTGACAAACAAGGCTTATATTGTGTTTATTTTTAACAAAATGGCTCATATTGTGTTTACATTAATATATGACTCTCATATTGTTTTTTATATTAAAACAATATCCCTAACATTGTGTTTAAATCAACGAACATGGGTTATATTGCGCTTTCATTAACACACGTTGCTTAATTCGTTTCGTGAAATTTAAAATGGTAGGTAATGCGTAAATAGTAACAAGAAACAAGTGTTAAAAAAATTAAAATCCTATTAAAAAAAGACACCTAAAAGTAAAACAATACATTTAATATTTCTTAAAATGCATTTTCAAAAAATAATTATGAGCAATTAAAAGCCGATGATGGGTAGTAGATTATACATTTAATATTAACAGAGGTCTCATGGTTAATAAACAACACTGATAATTTGCTGTTTTTTATATTTGTTTGGGAAGTGTTAAGTTAGTCGCCCTGCTATAGACCCTATCACATGCAATTATTAAAGCCAAAATGTAACTGGGAAAATTGGTAACTAAGACAGTTATAAAAATATTAGGGCTGTTATCAATTAATTTAAATTTAATCGTAAAATTTTGAAAAATTATCGATTAATTAATCAATAATTTCGATTAAAGCCAAAAATATAAATTTATGACGTCATTAAACTGAACATTTCTCACGGACATTGAAAATTAAGAATATTTTGAACTAAATTTCATGACAATGTGTTGATACTTGATCGGATGTTTGTGCTGAAGGTGGTACGCCAGCGATGTATTTGATTCTTTAAAAGAGAATTCTTTATGGCAGTGAACACAGTAAACTTTTTCACCATCTTCGACATTGCCATCCGTAGTTAGCTTAAAAACAAAATTTTTGCTCAACTTTCTAGTTATATGTTTAAATTCAACTGCGCTGATGCTGTCAGCCATTTTTTAGTTGACGTCTGCCGGTCCACATAAAGTAATAAAATAAATTATAATATTACGCGGGAGAAGTTTGTACGTAAAATAAATATATAAATTATTATTAATTATTAATAATAAATTATTTATTAATAAAAAAAAATTAAATATTATAAATATTTTCTTTAATTTTAATCGAATTTTTATCGATTAAAATAATTTTAATCTATAAAAAAATTTAACGATTAATCGAGAAATTAATCGTTAATTTCCGCAGCCCTAAAAATATATATATTTGTAACTGAAACAGTTCACAAAAACTGACATCAATTTGTTTTGATTTGTAAAAAGTGATTTAGATCCACAACTTAAACCCTATTTATTATAAAAGTGCCTCAAAATAATTTTTTTTATTTTTTAAAAATAATAAAACTTTTTTAAAAACCCGAAAAAAAAAGTTTTTGACGATAAATCCTTTATTTACGAGACATAACTAAAAGTCTAAAAGTATCATATATGTATTTACCCTCAAATATCTCTGACTGTGGCCTAATGCTAAGGGACATCAGTCTGCTTTTTTTTTATAAATTGAAAATATAGACTTAAAAATCATAAACATTTTGGTTTCCAGATTAACATTAACCAAACAACGCACGAACCTTTGACGTCAGCATTTGTGTTGTAAGCAGTGCTGACTGACTCAAAGAGTTATTTTTTGGTGTAGTAATTTGGTGCGCTGCTTTCTAAAATTAGTTTAAAAATCCTGTGGTGATTAGCACTTTAAAAAAAAGTATTATATAAATCTTTGTGTACATTTCAGGAATATTTCGTATTTATCATACAACGATAAGTTATTGGGCTTTTAAACAAAAAAAACCCCTATTATAAAATACTTTGTGTACAAGGAAGTTTAATATTACGTATTTATCATACAAGGACAAGTTAGTTGGGCTTTTGAAAAAGGTGGTCGCCGTAGGCGCCCTAAAAAAGTGGGCGCCGCAGCACAACCTAGTGTTCATTATATAAGGCATCGCACGACAATCCGAAAATCTAAAATTGTAGTTATGTCTCATATATAAAGGATTTGTAGTTTTAAAAAAATACTACAGTCTGCCTGCTGAATTTCTGCTCGATTTGATCACGGGGAAATGGTTATAAAAACATGTTTAATATACATGTAGTGGGCACCGCGAGACAGCTTAGCAATAACTAGCATTTACATTTACAGATCTGGAATATATTTTTAAAAAGTATCGTCAATATAATACGCATCGCACCGTGCGACAGGAAAATATTAAAAAGGTTTTTCAAAATAATACGCACCGCGACATTCTAGCACAAAAATTAACATACTACATAGAGATGAATAGAGATAGTCTAAAAATTCATTAATTTGATTACAGTACATTCAATCGATCTTAAATTTTGATAGATCATTTTTATCGTCGGCACGAGTCTGCCTGCAAAATTTCAGCTCGCTAGCATACGAGGAATAGGGTTAAAAATCGTTATAACTTTTTTTCGGCAAGTAAGCAAGGCATCAAGCAATCAAGCAAGGCATCAAGCAATCAAGCAGACGCCACGAGTTAATATGAAGGATTTTAAAATATTTTAAAAATTATATCTATGTTTTAAGAAAACAATTTTAAATAAAATATTTAAAATAATTTTTAAGTTAAGCAGGCAAGGGACATAGATAGATGTTAATTTTAGGACACAGAGCATTTGCTATCTCTATTAATTTCTCTGTATACAGTCCTAATTAACATGGGCTATGCCAGGAGTTTTTTTTTGGCAGAATTTTGACAGAATTTGTTGTCGGGAAAACTTATACTTTTGGAAAATATGTTCACCTATTAATATCAACAATTCATCCAACTCATTGCAGAGTTAAGCTAAGAGATGTAATAAAAATCTACTTAGGTGAGACAAGTCATCGCCTGGGGGATCGATTTAGAGAACAACTGTAATATATAAATAAACAGACCCTATGTCCTGTCTCTAAACACTTCAACAGTGCTAGTCATAACGAGCAATACCCCCCACCCCCGATAGGATCTATAATGAAAATAGATTAATGAAACAATTTTGCTCAATATGGATTGAACCAAATTCAAACTTTCATATAACCGTTGAATCTTTTTTCTAGTGTGATTTTTCAACTTAAGTTTATGATATTTCCTTTCTCTTCTTCTGTCCTGTATTTTTTTTAGTGCTTGTGCAGTTGTGCTCACATTTCTTCTTTTCGCTATGTTTTTAATCTCTACTTAATTAATAGTTTCCAAGCCTACCACTTTACAAACAGTAAAGAGAAGAAAACAAGACTGTCCTCTCTACATTGTGAGTTTAACTATCAAACTCCGCTTGTGTTGAATGATAATAATTTTGATTTCCAAGGGTGGACTAAAGTAAAGAAGACGAAACTCGTAACATCTTTTGTCAAACAAACAAAAAATCTATAAATAAACTCAGAAAACTTCAGACAGTATTTGAAAATTTTGGGAAATCGAAACTACTCCATACTCCACACTATAGGGAAATCGTTTTTATTGAGATATGAATAGAATTAAAAACACTTTGGGGATTTTAGGAGTGTAATTATCATGAGTTAAAAATTATAATAATTTAGAATCACATACGAGGACATATCTCTAGGATGAGATGTTAGGACAATACAGTGCAATAATTTAGAATGTGATAGAAAGATAAGATGCGATGAAAATATTTAGGACGAGAGATAAGGACACAAATGAAGGATTACAAGCCAGGCGATAATCTAGAATGAGATGTAAGAACAATGATCTATAATACGATAGGATGTTAAGATAGTGATCTAGGATGGCATGTTATTGGACATTGGCCCAGAGTGAGATTTACGACGTTACTATCATGATATGTTAGGGTAATACTGAAATGGTAATACTGAAATGGTAATACTGAAATGGTAATACTGAAATGGTAATACTGAAATGGTAATACTGAAATGGTAATACTGAAATGAGACAATGATGCAATATTTTAGGATGAAATTTTAGGACAATAATTTAGAATGAGTTTTAGGACTGTTAGTAAATCGCTTTAATAAGGAGCCTAGTGAGGCAGCAGATCAGTGACAGATGAAGTGAAAAGATTCAAATACACAAAGATGGTTAAACGTACACTTTTAAACTACAAAGCTGTACAGGACATAACTTAGCAACGATAGGCCGTAACAGCAGGATGTTTTTTTATTCGAGCTGAGAACCCCATGTTAAACCGTTGAACTCAAAGACAACAGCACGTGATTTGCTTCACTTCTGTCATGTTGTTACTGTCAATTTGTTGTTAAAAAGCTTCCGAAGACATGACGGATACAATAAAATATGGTAATGGACAATGGGCACATCGACTTGACCATTGACTTACTTAGAGGGTATGGTACGATATACCCAGACATTTCAGTGGATTTGAAGGGACTCTATAGCCTCAAGACCTGACGGAAAATGAAATTATTTACTCAATTTGAGCGCGTTATTAGTATCCTTCATATTTAACAATGTAGGCTAAATGCCATTATTTTATATGATATAAATGCCAATCATATAACACATGTTAAATCAATACCATTTACAACTTTAGTGATAGTGAAAAATGTAAACGATTTTAACTATGCTCCAGACATTAGATATTAAGCCCATATCACAGATTTTAACTGCACTGAACACGTGTCGCTGATTTTCTACCAACTCACTCATATACCAATGTCACTGAGAGCCTAGGCAGACGGTGGCTCGTGTCACATGTTCTCACATAGCCCGTATGCCCCCAGATTTATTTTTCACATGGTCCCGGCTGTGTAAATACAGAGCTGAAAGCGAAAATAAAATATTTGACCAGGTTTAGATTTCATCGGCCCGATGTTCCGTCCTTACAAATCAATGTTCCGTGAACTCCTGGGCCATGGCCCAACCACCCCTTCCCTCCACTTTACTCATATTTTTTTTGGTCTGCGTATTACAATTTGACAAAATAGGATCTAAAGTTTTTAACGATTGTTCCATGTCGGCCGAGACCATTGAAGCTGACCGTGAGCTCGTCTCCACTATCACGCGGTGGTCGAGGGGCAGCGCGCTCGACTGGCGTACCGATGGTCACGGGTTCGAATCCATGTCAATGCTAGGATTTGTTCCCGGGGCCTAGGGTAATCCCTGCCAACAGATCACTTGCCAACAGATCATCTGTCATGGTCTGTGGACGCAATTATCTTCTGCATAGAAGGAGCGTCTGTATAGATAAGATAATATGTGATAGATCATGCAATAATGCCAGACATAATTTGAGCCAGCTATCACTATATAAGTGGGAAGAAATGCATTTTTATTCGTTGTTTTCTTTAACATGGAAATGCGATAAATTTCAATTAATTACATTTAATAAATTTATTTTAATTTTAAATCTTTAAATAAAAGGAACTTTTTGTAAAGAATGTTGTAATAATAAAGGTGATCAACTAAGGATATGTCCAGCCAGCGTGAAGGCAGTTGGTACAACACAATTCTGCTCGTAACGACCAATTAAATTACTAATCACCAACGTTGCTTGAATGTCAACCTGGCAATAGACGTATCTACAACATTACATGGAGTGTGCGGGAAGGGAGGGATGTAAGTTCTGTATTAGACTTGAAGCGTTAGGGGAGGGGCGGGACGAACAACCAAAAATCACAACACCGTCGATTAAATAATGACACGATGACGTCACGGCCAGTAGGGCCTAATGACGTCGGCAAACTACACGGTCACCAGCCAGGAGTCGAGCCGATGTCCAATCCATTAGAGACGCCACGCCCACCTCCATTGGCCCTTAAGTCGTCGCGGGTATCAGGCTCCCAACCGGACGTGACGTAGCAAGAGTTGGAGGCATGTAGCAGGTTGATGGCCGTGCGAGCACGTGACAAACGATTTACCGGCATGACATTCGCTTAAATACCAGATTTCTGTATACGCTGTTAGAACTAAGTTACCAAGTCCGGATATTTGGCATGTATGCTCGTAATGAAAATGTTTTCTACACGAATTTTATCTAAGGCCACATTCCCCACACCCACACTCCACCAAAAACAAGAAAGAAAGAAAGAGAGAATGAGAGAAATGTAAAAATTTATAAAGTTTCACTTCCCGTTCATTGGATGAGAGTTGATACAACAGAGGAGCATCAAAGGCTCTTTCACATCGCATACTATAACACACTTCGAAATGATCAGATTAACGAATTCAACTTCAAAAACTCTACTTTGGACTTAAAATTATTAATGCACTCATATTCTGAGATTCAAGTTTCATGATAAATCTTTGTTTCCCATTAGAGATGATATTTAATAATGCTTTTTTTCCCAACTAAATAAAACTCTTAAGACAGAAATTAATAGTTTGTTTTTACTCTTGCGGAGACAAGTAATTTTTTGTTTAACCATTGAGAATCCCCAACACAAAGTCAGTGCAACATTACTTCCGTGACAAACTAAACACAAAGGTCGAAATGAGTTGGGTGCCCGGGTCTATTCGGTCTAATAATTGTTCAAATAATGTGAGAGGCGCATTAAAGCCCAGCGTTATAGCCAACAGGGGAGAAGTTAATAACTTGACCCTTAAGAGTGTGTGTTGGTAAATAGACAAAGTTCATTACAAAACAGTTGTGTAGGAAGTGGGCGAGGAGGGGTCAGATCGCTTCGAGGGCAAAACGTCTGTCTCTGTATAGATGGGCGGTATTTTCGAACATCTGCAAACATCTTGCCCTGACAGGGTCATCACTGCATAACGTATCATATGAATGTTAATTGGAGTTTTTGATTGTTGATTTTCTAGAGGGGTGTGGCCCGTTTAAATGTATTGTCCATCTTCAACATTAATGAGTCAAGAGATTCCGTTAATTACCGTTAATATCATCTTCGAAAATGACGTAAACTTCGAGTGGTCATAAATTCCACATTTCGACCCGATGGATGACATTCCTTATCTCCCTTCTGTCGTCCATGACAGCTCTACAGCCCACGTGCACATTCAACTTTAATAATCGCCGGATGACATAACTCAGGGCAGTGTTTCTCAACATTTTCTGTGACCCTGTGCTGCCATTTGGTGTAACGGCTCTATAAAATACTCTAAATTTTTGTTCACGAAAGTCTCATTCGCAATAAATACCAAACCGTGACGAAGTAATGATAAAATTTTATATTTCAATACAAGAAAATCACATATCCATGATAAAACTTGAGAAATCCCTGTTTAGTATTTAATTGTTAACTTGTTAACACTGCAGATGTTTCCTTTTCCCCAAGAAAAATATTCAGTTTTATTCTTGGAGAAACATCAAGTTGTCCTTTCAGAGTTCATAGGGCAGCAAACGTGTCTCTGCCCGCGTATCTAAAATGGGGATTGAACCATTCGTCTTCCGATCGCCAGGTTATATAACCACATCGTTATAGAAATTATTTTTAAATGAATTTTATAGAAGACTCTAAGTGTCTATTAAATTACGTCAACGATTCTAGATCGTATATTCAATGGAAGCCCGTCAAATTATGAAAGCCGATGTTCCGACAGTTGGTTGGTCGTCAGGTGGCCGCCTGTCTTTAACTTTATTATTACCGCCCGAGGCGCTCTTTGCTTGGAGTATCAGTTAATAACACCGGAAAACAAAAGCGACCCTGACACCCAGCAATCCATACACACATTGGTATGGAGTTGGCCCTTTCAAACCAGTCCTTAAATCTTTGAAGCGTGGTGAAATCGCAATCGCCGGATAAATCGATGGATGTACCCAAGTTTGATTAGAGTTTGGTGTCCCAAGTTTGGACAGTTCAGCACTCAGTGTATTTGTTAATGAACAGCGGATCTGTGCCCCCATGCTACAAATCGGGTTGAAAAATTCGAGCGATGTAATGAGATTTGGAAATTTCGTGCAAATAGCTTAGTGGTTTTGTTGGGCATGTTTAATGGAGAAAACAACGAGCCCGTAAATGAGATCACGTGTTGGCGGCCATGCCTTTCCGTTGTACACAATCACGAGATTTGTAGTGGTGCATTTTAAAGCGGGATCTGTTATGGTGGATCAAGTTATGGCAGCCATCTGTTATGGTGGATCAAGTTATGGCAGCCATCTGTTATGGTGGATCAAGTTATGGAACCAATCTGTTATGATAGATCAAGTTATGGCAGCCATCTGTTATGGTGGATCAAGTTATGGCAGCCATCTGTTATGGTGGATCAAGTTATGGCATCCATCGGTTATGATAGATCAAGTTATGGCAGCCATCTGTTATGATAGATCAAGTTATGGAACCCATCTGTTATGATAGATCAAGTTATGGCAGCCATCTATTATGGTGGATCAAGTTATGGCAGCCATCTGTTATGATAGATCAAGTTATGAAACCCTTCTGTTATGATAGATCAAGTTATGGCAGCCATCTGTTATGGTGGATCAAGTTATGGCAGCCATCTGTTATGATAGATCAAGTTATGGCAGCCATCTGTTGAACTACTTGTTTCAAATGTTGAACTTGAAATTATGGTAATTTTTTTCTTTTAATAAATAAATAAAAACAACCCCGTAAAAACAAAGTTTTTGACTATAAATCCCCTATTTATGAGACAGAACTTAAAGTATTGATTATGTTCCAACGCGACAAACAATTACAGCCTGAAACTGAGTCAATTCCACCTGGTTAAAACACGAGATGTGTTCACTGATGGCTGGCGTGAAGTCAAGTGACCCGTAAAATGTAAACAAAACGCGACTTCTACATGTAGTTTTATATCGATAAACTAAAAATGCATTAATTTAATTACGGTACGTTCGATCGATCTGAAATTTTTTACGATGCATTGTTAGGTGACACGAGTCCATGTGCCAAATTTCAGCTCGATGGCATCAGGGGAAGTGGGTCATTTTTTACTTTTGTTTTTTCGCCCACCCGACGACGAACGACAGAGAGACAGAGAGAGACGGCGGTGAAGTTAATATAAGGGATTTAAATATGCTTTTTTAAAAGCAACCTTGGCAGATATTTATTCCATTAAACATGTGTAGGAGGTTATTTGTAGGGCAAAACAGCAAAACAATGAACAATACAGATCTTTTCACTAATTAATATATTTTATATAGTCACTACAGCATAATTAATTACATCACTTGTGAACATAATTTACACTTTAAAATGTCATATTGTTTTTATCATCAAGGAGATACGCCTACGATCTTCTACATTAAGGGCGAAACATGACAAAAACCAGGAAAAGGCCGGAATTTCACCTAAATTTACAAAGCAAAAACCAGAGGCGAATCTTATAATGAGATGTCATGGTGAAAACATATGAAAAGTGATACACATATTTTTTTTTAAAAAGATAACGCATGCGCATTGGAAAGAATGAAGAACCCCTAGAAGCTTCCTCCAGAATATACCACTACTTGTGCTGACTGCTGAATAAGTTATTTTTATGGATTCACTACAAGGCTCTCTTTCAGTATTCACATAATTGTATATAGTGCAACGCCCCACCCCCCAATCCCCGCTGGTGACTCACGCGCATGTTGTGTTTGAGGACCGCCGTGTTAGCGTATCAAGATTACATCCCTACGTGACAATGTGAGTGCAGCAGCTCGGCCTTGGATGTCCCTGTTTGAAATGGGACGACCGCCCCCATTGTACCCAGTCAAGCTGGGAATCTAGAATATTTGCCTTGCACAGAACACACTTCGGGATGACAAGATGTATTGGGATGAGAAGAAGTATTGGTACTTACACATCCAAGATCGCAATTATATGTTTACAGATTTCAAAACTGTTTTAATGGCATTCCACTGTTGTCGTAGAGAGTAAAAAAACAGCAGAAATTTTAAATGGTGGTTTGGGGTAAGAGTGGGTTGAGATCACATAGACAAATTTATTTCATTTATTGTTTTGATTACACAATTTGTGTATTTTGTATTTTGAGATAATTTACCATTTTTATTAAATCCTTTATATTAACTCGTTGCGTCTGCTTGCTTGTCGCAAAAACTTTGGATCGGTTTTTAAACCACTTCCCCGTGTCATATCGAGCTGAAATTTTGCAGGCTGACTTGTGGCGACGATAAAAATGGTGTAACAAAATTTCACATCGATCGAATGTACTGTAATTAAATTAATGAATTTGTATAGTATCTCTATGTATCTCTATGTAGCATGTAAATGTTTATGCTAGTCTGTCGCGCGGTGCGTATTATATTGAACGCGCGGTGCGTATTAAATTGAACATACTTTTACTTATGTCTCATATATAAAGGATTTATAGTCAAAAACTTTAGTTTTTACGGGGATTTTATTATACTATATTTATAATTTTATTTACACTTGTAAAGAGGGATTTAAAAGAATCCCCCATTCAAAGAGGGATTTAGAAAATCAGAATGAGTCTTACTGAACTTTCTGAAACATTCAAAGGATAATGTTAATAGCAAATTACTCCCGTATACAAAAAAGTTTTTAACAATACATATAACAGAAATGTCTTTTTAGATATGGGGAGTCAATATCATAGACTAGTCCTAAAAAATGAGATTTAATTTTTCATGATTTAAAAAATGTTCAAATGAAAAATACTATTTTTGTACGTCATATTCCATAGGAGTAGTCACATGACTTTGGGGTAGGTGCCCCATCGACCTAGTGACATAACTTTGGGTAGGTGCCCATCAACCTAGTGACATGACTTTGGGATAGGTGCCCCATCGATCTAGTGAACTCACTTATGGGAAGGTGCCCCATTGATCAAGTGACCTGACTTTGGGGTAGGTGCCCCATCGATCGAGAAGAACCAACCCTTTGGATCACATTTTGAGAAGCTCTGGTCAATAGTGAAATTTTCGCAATTGTATGTGGCACTCGTGGAGTCTGCTGGTACAATTAGGTTCCGCGATATCAGTGTCGAACAGGGGCACGTTCAAGCCACTTCATGATTCATGTGTTCTGTTGGTGAATTTAGCTGTTGGTGAGTGGCGGTGTGAGTGAATTTTGTATTGAGTGGTGTTGTAGATGAATGTTATAATGAGTGATGGTTTAAATGAATTTTATCATAGCGAGTGATGGTTTAGGGAGGATTTTATCATAGTGAGTGATGGTTTAGGGAGGATTTTATCATAGTGAGTGATGGTTTAGGGAGGATTTTATCATAGTGAGTGATGGTTTAGGGAGGATTTTATCATAGTGAGTAATGGTTTAGGTAGAATGTTATAATAGTAAGTGGTGGTGTTTGTCATAGCGATTGATGGTTTAGGTAGAATGTTATAATAGTAAGTGGTGGTGTTTGTCATAGCGAGTGATGGTTTAGGTAGAATGTTATAATAGTAAGTGGTGGTGTTTGTCATAGCGAGTGATGGTTTAGGTAGAATGTTATAATAGTAAGTGGTGGTGTTTGTCATAGCGAGTGATGGTTTAGGTAGAATGTTATCATAGTAAGTGGTGGTGTTTGTCATAGCGAGTTGTGGTGTTGGTGAATGCTGCTGTGGTAATTGTCGTTTGTGTATATTTCTGTTGGTGAGTGTGTTACAGTTAGTTGTGTGTTGTGTTAAATAGATGGTGGGCTGGAGTGGTAGAACAAGGGAATGGAGAGGCGGTATGTGATGTGTGCTGTCCTGAAGATGGTGTGGTGTCCTGAAGATGGTGTGGTGTCCTGAAGATGGTGTGGTGTCCTGAAGATGGTGTGGTGTCCACATCTGGGACATCATTCTCCCCCATCCCCCCCCGGCCCAAACCTTCTTGGCACAATGGCTCGCAAGTGGTGGCGAGAGGGTTGAGCTGAGCTGTTGGATGCCAATAGATTAGTCGTGGATCCATGTTTATTTAAGGATCAGACAATACGAAGGAAATAGATTATTGGATGATGGATGGATCACAGCATTTTAGGACATTCAATCCATTACGTGAATTGCCCAATCGAAAAAAAAGGAAAAAAGGAAGAAAGCATAAACACGATCTCAAGAGCCTAAAAGCTGATAGAAATTTGAAGTTCTCTCTTTTAGCTAATTAACCATTATAAATTTAAATTTCTCTGTATGCAACGATGATATTTGCAAAACAGGTTATAACAATTTGAATTACTCTATAGGTAATTATGATATTACCCAAACTAAAAGTTTGTTTGTTTGTTTGTTTTTTGTTGTTTTTTAAGTTTAAAAAGTAGACTTATAAGATTGTGGTTAACAAACTAATATAATTGAAAAACTGGTTTAGGGCCCCAGTACTGATGTCATCACCAAAACGTTTTATTTCATTAGTGGCACCCCATCTACCCAGCAATGTCCAACACAAAGTTACGCTTCATTGGTGGAGCCAGGATTTACTGGACATCCAAGGTAGGCGAGGGCTTTTAAAAATAAGAAATCTCATTTCAAAATACAAATCGTTATGCCACTCTATTCAAACGAAATGAATTTTAGCTTTGGTATATTTCTCTGCCTGAGAAATCAGTCGCTACAAAGCTCCACCTTATGACTATAAAGCTACAGATTCTTATCGGGGAAATGGGAGCTGTAATAAAAAGTGAGGGTGGGGACGGGGAAGGGGGGAGGGGTCTATGACATGACAGACTGAATAGACATGTTTCTAGAGTAAACAAAAGTTGGAATAGAACTGAAAGACGAGGAATCCAGTCACTCGTGATTTCATTGTTTGGTGCATCTCATGCGGCAGGTTGCATTTAATCTTCAAAATGATCTTTTGTGGCACATTGCCGTCCAATGCTTCTGATAAATAATTTTGAACCACATTGCCGTCCAATGCTTCTGATAAATAATTTTGTACCACATTGCCGTTCAATGCTTCTGATGGATAATGTTGTACCACATTGCCGTCCAATGCTTCTGATCGATAATTTTGTACCACATTGCCGTCCAAGGCTTCTGATAGATAATTTTGTACCACATTGCCGTCCAATGCTTCTGATAGATAAAGTGCCCGCTATCAAGAGCTGCAAGGGTGCTAGAGCAATATCTTGTAGAACATTTAACAATGTTATTTTAAGAAACTCAAATAAAATTGTTTTCTACAAAATCTTCCTAGAATTCTGATCATTTAAGATCACTTCAAAATTCCAAATAAAGGAATTGGTGTTTATGTCATTTTAAAAAAAAACTTTATCTAAAAGTAAATTTGCTGGCGGCTGGATAGCGAAGTCAATAGCGCGCTCGCCTCACAAGCTGAAGGGCGTGGAAACGAGACCACATTAAAGCCAGTATAAAAATGTTGATGGATGACTAACGCTAAGAAAGTCCTCCGCTGACCTGGAGAGGGATAGGCGCCGCCAAGGTCTACTAAGAACGAGAATGTTCTAATTGGAAACATTAGAACCCCTTACGACTTCGAAAAAAGGTTATGGGACTTTTTAAAAACAATAATTGCTGGAGATCAAAAGAAGAGGAACTATTGGAAATTTAGTTGTGCCGTGGCATGACTATCACAGTCATGACTATCACAGTCATGACTATCACAGCCATGACTATCACAGCCATGACTATCACAGCCATGACTATCACAGCCATGACTGTCACAGCCATGACTATCACAGCCATGACTATCACAGCCATGACTATCACAGCCATGACTATCACAGCCATGACTATCACAGCCATGACTGTCACAGCCAGGACTATCACAGCCATGACTATCACAGCCATGACTATCACAGTCATGACTATCACAGCCATGACTATCACAGCCATGACTATCACAGCCATGACTATCACAGCCATGACTATCACAGCCATGACTATCACAGTCATGACTATCACAGTCATGACTATCACAGTCATGACTATCACAGTCATGACTATCATTTAAATTGTAACTAAATACCTATGGCGTTTGTTCATTTTTATTTAAGACTTGCCAGAACAGAATTCCTTAAAACGAAAAAAGAAAAGTATTTTAAATCTTTAAAAAAAAATTAAAATACATTCACTTCATGTCTAAGAACATGGTCATAAATTCACCAAGACCCATTCCTCTATTTTAACACGTAGTAACCGAAATGAACAATTGCTAAAGCCTCTACATAAATGCGATTTTTAATTAGGTTTTCATTAATTTTTTTCATCCACATTTTTTAATAACTGTCGGAATATTTCAATTTCTAAAGCTAATAAGACTTCTATTTTCTACTGTATCATTTTTATGTCTTTTTTTTTCAAGGATTGACCTCCTGCCCAGGAATAGTTGTCGGGTAGTTCCCCGTTGATTCCTTGTGAAAACAGTTATCAGCCCCTCGTAACAGCATGACGTGATGCGTTGGGATTATCCTGTGTTTACCTTTTTAAGTAAGAAGTCTACAAAAACAATTCAGCTGATTGTAGCCAACAGCGTGCTACAGTTGTAATGGCAAACAGTAAAAGTCAATACCCAGTGATTCATGTTGTGAATCTCAGCACTCACTAAAGCCAATGTGTTTACTGGTGTACAACAAATCTCAAAGAACATCAAATCTCTTAGCAGATTTACACCTGTAACTTTTGTGCACAATTTTAACTCGTTCCATCTTGCTGGTTCGTTGTGAGCAGCCATTAAGACAAGTACAATAAGGTTTGTGATACAATTATCCATAAGAAGCACACAGGTCAGAACACTGACATAGCCGTACACTGACATAGCCGAACACTGACATAGCCGTACACTGACATAGCCGTACACTGACATAGCCGTACACTGACATAGCCCAACACTGACATAGCCGTACACTGACATAGCCGTACACTGACATAGCCATACACTGACATAGCCGTACACTGACATAGCCCAACACTGACATAGCCATACACTGACATAGCCATACACTGACATAGCCATACACTGACATAGCCGTACACTGACATAGCCCAACACTGACATAGCCGTACACTGACATAGCCGTACACTGACATAGCCGTACACTGACATAGACGAACACCGACATAGCCGTGCACTGACATAGCCCAACACTGACATAGCCGTACACTGACATAGCCCAACACTGACATAGCCGTACACTGCCATAGCAGTACACTAATTTAGCTGAGAGGCTAGTCATTGACAGAAGTGAAAAAAGTGGACACTAACCTGTCACGCAGTCACGTGATCACGTTGGAGAAACCACAAGTGAAATATAAAAGTCGGCTGTATGATGTATCCAACTTTCCAAGTCTGCAAAACAACAGATAAAAAAATATTACTATAACATTTTTTATTGCACAGATAACCTATTATGATATAAAAACTAGAATATACAGTAACAAAAAACATCAAAATTTCATAGAGCTATCTTAAGGTTTTATTCGGAGACAACTCTTGGCCAATAAGTTATTATTTCAGATAGTTCAGCAGCGCCACTATTTAGAATGGAATGCTTTAAGTATTTCTTTACGCGTTGCGTAATTATCGCATTACATACTATATCATTCCTAAAGTTCAATAATTGGGCCGTTACAATACGTCTGAGATCAAGTTATAGGAGTTGTGTGAGTGCTTGAGGCAGTCAGACTCCCAGCGCCACGCGCCTCAGGGACGTACCCTAGACAAGGACGCCATGTTTATATTTGCTGTGCCTGTGCTTACAGTAGTGGCGCTCTGTACTGCCGAGTTCTCACGTCGTTGAGAGGCGGGGGGATTTGGGGGAGGATTTGGGGAGGCCATGAGAGGATGGGAGGGCCTCTTTTCCCAGATGTTCAAAGTCGAGAAATTAAAATACATCCACGAATTCTCTCGATGTCGTCACACATGGGTGTTTTCTCTCTCTCTTTAAATAGCCATGGTGCCAGTAACGCGTGTTTGAGATCTACTACCGTGTCATGCTAGGGGACAATTTTTTTTTAATTCTATGGGGATACGAGCAAGGAAATTACTGTATGACCGCAATCATTTTTAAAATATTTTTTAATAACGTTCACATAGAGATATTACTTTTCTCAATTAGGTAATTTTGTTGAAAAATAATATAAACTGAGACAACCAGGAATATTCTTCAGTAGTGCAGCACAAAATTAGTTTGTTTTCATAGTAGTGTAAATCTGGAGTCAAATGCAACTATTTACTAGAAGTTTTGTCACACACACAAAAACTAACATTTAAACAATATGGATATTTTTTGTGTTAATTTAGCGATTAGTAGTCTCAAATGTAATAAATTTCAATAGGTAGAATATCCTATAAGTTTTATAAGATCTAATGGAATATAGTAAATATTTCATCAGTTCTTACAGACTATCCGGAAATTTTTCGCTGGCATTAATATAAATCGATCAGTAACAAATTGTTCAGTTCTATTATTTGATGTAATATATATTGTTAAGGTCCAGGTGTTCATTTCTACACATTTGCCTCAAGCCACTTGATAAAAAGTTAAACGTGAATAAACTCTTGAAATTTCAATTTTCTTGCAGTTCTATTTATAACTGGTGATGGCGGTTATTACCCTGCCCCCCTCTCAAATGACATTGCATTAGTGTAAAACATATTTAAAAACTTAAACACCATAGATTATAAGGAATATTATATACATATCAGATATCCTTAGATCAAATGAAGTGAACAATAAACATCATCTTAGTTCGGACTACCATACATTGCATATACCATGACCACAATACAAGAGCTGCAAACAAACGTTTTGCTCCCGTCTGCTGTCCTGTTGAAAAATGATAAGCTTAGCAAAATAAACAGAGGCATGTGATCTAGTTAACAGAATGTTAGAACTGAAATCTGACTTGGCGAGGTTAATAGCTTTCTTACAAACAGATGCCAGAAACACAATTTAGTCTATTTCTCAAACTCTGTGCAAGAATCCATGTTTATCTCGAGCTGTCACTACACTTTTATTATTTGAGCTTTAAAGCTTAACTTTTTGTTTATGGGCCGTCCATAAATGACGTCACGCACCTAGGGGAGAGGGGGGTCACGCATTTGTGACGATGTGTGACGAGTGTGAGGGGTGACGTCACATCAAATTGCGCAACTTCAAATAAAAGTTACACTTACATATTTGATTGCTTACACTTTATTTTTTGACGTTTGACATGGCTACGCGCATCTTACGATATTATAGTGTAGCCTTACCCTAAATACATACTTAAATGACATAAAAGTAATTTTCAACATGCTCATTTGCAATTAGAAAATACGGCTTTTAGGGGGTGGGGTCAAAACTTTGCGACGTCATATTGGAAGGGGAGTCTAAAGTTTTTGTGACGAAGTGTGACGAGGGTGGAGGGGGGCGATAAAAATTGGCCAAAATCGCGTGACGTCATTTATGAACGCCCCTTATTACTATGGTGATCTCCCAGAAAAGTTTTTTTTAAATATTGATTTCATAATTCTGAGAATTGATTTGTACATGATGTCAGATATCTAGTTTGCTGCATGATGTGGTGGAGTGAGAGAACTGGTTTGCTGCATGATGTGGGATAATATGTTAGACCGTAGGTTGTTGCATGATGTGGGATATTAGACCGTAGAGGTTGTTGCATGATGTGGGATGTTAGACCGTAGAAGTTGTTGCATGATGTGTGATAATATGTTAGACCGTAGCGTAGGATGTTGCGTGATGTGGGATAATATGTTAGACCGTAGGATGTTGCGTGATGTGGGATAATATGTTAGACCATAGGTTGTTGCGTAATGTGGGATAATGTGTTAGACCAGTGCTTCTCAAAGTGGTTGTCCGCGGACCGGTGCCGGTCCGTGGGCAATCCGATGTCGGTCCGCAGAAATTACCAAGAAAGGACATTTCGCTACCAAGTCAGTACAGGCAAACTAGTTCACCGGTCCCTGGTGCAATGGAAAAAATTCCTGCCGGTCGGCAATACTAAAAAGTTTGAGAAGCACTGTGTTAGACCATAGGATGTTGCGTGAGCAGGGATAATATGTTAGACCGTAGGATGTTGCGTGAGCAGGGATAATATGTTAGACCGTAGGATGTTGCGTGAGCAGGGATATGTTAGACCATAGGTTGTTGCTTGATGTGGGATAATATGTTAGACCATTGGTTGTTGCTTGATGTGGGATAATATGTTAGACCATTGTATGTTGCTTGATGTGGGATAATATGTTAGACCATTGGTTGTTGCTTGATGTGGGATAATATGTTAGACCATTGGTTGTTGCTTGATGTGGGATAATATGTTAGACCATTGGTTGTTGCTTGATGTGGGATAATATGTTAGACCATTGGTTGTTGCGTGAGCTGGGATCTCATGGCAACTTGCTCCCGTTTTTCTCACCGCTGCATTGTTTACTCATGCTGTGCTCTACAGCTTGTATGACAGACACGAGAAATAAACGTCTGCCGGCCTATCCTCAGATCAGAATCGGATGGGATCTAGTGATGCACCTCGACCACTGAGAATAGCTCGTGTAAACTACAGCTACTGGCACCAGGGGCAGACCAAGAGAAAATGAAATGGGGCCGCGTCTACCTCAGTGAATGAATGCTTCCTCGAATCTAGGAGTCAATATAGGTCTCTCTTTGTCCCCCTCTCTCTCTCTCTCTCTCTCTCTCTCTCTCTATCTATCTATCTATCCTTAACCCTTTATATGTCTCTCTGTCTTTGTCTGCCTATTCCCTCTCTCTCTCTATTTTTCGTCCTGTCTTAAGTAAGTAACTTACTTCTCAACACAAAATTTAAATGTTGAAGGAAATATTTTTCTATATGTTGCATATATTACTTGAGTCTTCCATGTGAAACGGCCACCCGAACATTACTTATGGAACTCAATCGACGGCGAAATGTGGGGAAGGGAAGACCAAGCCGCCACGCCTACAATGACCCCGGAAGTTGTTAATACCCCGATGTTATGAAGGCACTTGATATCTTCACGTAAGAAGCTTCGCTTGCCGTTCAGGCGTCTGTGTGTCCCATCCTCGTTCTCTTGCTGTCCCCGCCTCTGTACGAAATAAACAACCGTAGCTGTGGTGTAGACCAACATCGGTAAACATCACATCAGTATCGTTCTATCCCTCCTCCTCCTCCCATCTCTCTAACTCACACCCTCATCTCTTATCTCTCCCGTTTCTTCACCATGCAGTTAGCTTACTTACAAGTACACACTCACATAGCAAGGTCCTGGTAAAAAAAAAGTGTGTGGGGGGGGGGTACCAAACCAATGGCGTAATACAAGTTAGCGACACCCAGGGTGGTCCATCGGTTTGCCACCTACACACATCCAACGTAGCAAACTATAAATATAAAACAAAGACCATGGGCGGATTAAAAAATATTGATTCATTTATCCCACCTTCCCGATGGTTAAGTTTTAAATCTGGTTGACAAGGAAGCCATATTTTTTCTGTACAAATCTAAATAAATATTTTCAAAATTACTGCAAGATCTCAACTTCCACTCTACTTAATTTCCACTTTTCCCAAATTTCATTTCACGGAAAATAAAATCAAGAAATACAAAATTCTTGATCCTGGCTACAGAAACTAACGAATCAAATCACAGCTCAAAAACTCCTACCACCACCAGACAGACTCGAACAAAATTCATTTTCTATTTGTTTTTTCCAAGCTGTGTGTCGTGACACATGGTGTGTCTCCCGCCATATATAGGTGTGTCGTGACACACAGTGTGTCTCCCGCCATATGTAGGTGTGTCGTGACACATAGTGTGTCTCCCGCCATATGTAGGTGTGTCGTGACACATAGTGTGTCTCCCGCCATATGTAGGTGTGCCCCACGGAAATATAAAGCTTCAAAAGAGCTAGAAATAATTAAGAAATGCTATGAAGAAACTGGTGCAAATGGTAGATTACAGTAAAAGCAGATTTTATATTAATACGAGCAACACAGCCCGTCCAAGGACGTTCCGCCACGGTTCGGTGGCATGTTGTAACTCCCCTCCAACAGCCGTCTCGACCGGCATTACATGTGCATCACGTCAAAAATACTATTCATTATAGTTAAAATAAATAACTCGTAAAAACAGAGCTTTTTGCTATAAATCCCAACGTGCATAACTCAAAATAAGTCTTGGAAGAAATACTGCACCAAAAATAACTCGTTTTGAACGTCCGCGTAAATGGCGTAAACGTGTTCAATATGATTGGCTGTAGGAGTCATATGTGTTTGAGGGACCAATCGCTATAGATGACCGGACAGAAAGTACAGAAACTTGTCTTTTATTATATAGGATTATGTGGATTGAAATTGTGTCAAAATTTTAAAAAATAAAAATGCGGAATAGGAAATCCTTGGTGATTAA
The DNA here is from genome assembly GCA_944989445.1 of Ampullaceana balthica. Lineage (NCBI taxonomy): Eukaryota > Metazoa > Mollusca > Gastropoda > Lymnaeidae > Ampullaceana > Ampullaceana balthica. The sequence continues at coordinate 2,308,849 of CALYLW010000011.1, read as the reverse complement.
GGTAAGCTGTGGAAAATGGAACATTTTAAATGGGAAATAAGTAGAAAAATGGCAACATCCTTTAATCCTCAAAAAGAGAATTACGGAAATGTATAAAGAAATTTTAGTAGCCAAAGAATTTGAAATGAATTTTGATTGAATTCAAATTTTTAATTAATAAACGGAAAATTTTGTGAGTCTTTTTTTTTCGAAATCTATTTTAAAGATACAAATTTATTTTAACTCGTCTTTGATAGCATCTGATTTTAAAGGGTTTACTTTTTTATTTTTACTTTTGACATGAAGTTTTGAATCGGTAGGCTATATTATAGACAAAATCAGTGTTAAAGTATTATTTGCTTTTAATATCCGAAAATCCTAAATTTCGTATAGATCCTACTAGCGCCATGTTGACATAACTCTGATGTGGTGAACCAATCAATACCTTTCATTTTGGCCACTTCACGAGACCAGAGGTCACCTGATCAAAGCAATCATTGAGTGTACAAAAGAAGAGGAAACATTTCTACAAGCTTAACGATATTTGAAACAAATTATTTTTAAAGATAAATAATAGGCGGAATAATATGATTTAACCCAATTCTAATATTCTTAACACTTTTCTGATATTTCATTAAGTTGTTTGCATAGTGTGCTATTTAATAAAGCATTTCAGACAATGAGTTCTTATGGGGTTGTTTTTTTTATAATTAACTAAAACAATCTTCAATCACGGGCTGAATAGATTTACCTGGTAACTTGCTTTTTCGGATATTATGTGTCAATAAATTAAATTAGTATATAGTACTGTAGAAGTATTTTTTAAAATATTAAATTTTTCAAAATAAAAACATCTAGGAAGAGGATGTGTTATTATTTTTTTTATCGTTTGTTGCAACGAAGTTTAACACATTAACAAAATGAGTCTAGCAGACGAGGCAAGAAATAAGCCTGCGAACTGGGACATTGCGGGGGCTCGAACAAATACCACAATAACAATTTCTATTCAACTAATCACGTTACATTTTTTTTAACGATGTGCGTATAGAATAAACAAAGATATGAAAACAAACAATAATCATTATCCAATCATTAGCACTTTGTTTTGTTTTATATATTTCTTATTTCTGATCCAGTCCAATGTAAGATTTAATTCCCCAGACAGACTTGAGTGCATGGTGATGCCATTTGAACAACGCTGACCAGTCAGAGTATCTCGGGATTAATGTTTTTGACACATAAAGACAATAAATACTTGACGGGCGCCAATAATAATAATTATGGAAAATTGTTAATACATTATTTCATGAAAAATATATTGTTTACTAAATATTCTCGATCAACTTTACTTATGTGTACAAGTGTATGTCAACAAATATACAAAAGTTCACGTCTCAAATAAAGTGTACTTAAGTGTATGTTATCAAACAAAACCAGTGGAGAAGCATGAACTGATACAGTTATTTTAATCCGATTACTGAAGCTATCTTAGAGAATTTGGCAGAAAAAGAACTGTAAAAATCGTTTTATGTTATCAAATCGAGAAACAGATTCCAGAAAGATTATACTCTGCGCCTTGGCTTCGGGGCAGTGGATTTCCTCTGTAAATAAATGAAAGTTAGGACCAGACACGTCAGCATCTGTTTTCTTGGTTCAAATCAGTTCTGCCCAGTCATGCTCCAACGTCTTGGTCAGAGTCGGAGTCATATAGGAGAGTGGAGTATGACGCCATCACGCTCGAAAAAAACGTTTGTTGTATCTCTCGAGTTTTTATGTTTTAATTATATTTTGGTAGTATATATATTTGAGACTGTATAAATACTGAAGAGATATTTATTCAGGTTAATTTTGTTAATATAAATATATTCACTATCATGCTAAAGCTAGCAGAATATCATTTCAGATTTGCTTAATTGGGAAACGACAACTTTCTTGTACGATAAAAGCTGCAGGGTAAGGGTGAGAAATTAAGCCTCCTATCTACGAGAATTCCTATATAATAAAAGGCAAGTTTCTGTCCTTTCTGTCCCGTCATATATAGCGATTGGTCCCTCAAACACATATGACTCCTACAGCCAATCACAAGCGGAGAAAAATTTACATATTATGCGGAGGTTCAAAACGAGTTATTTTTGGTGCAGTTTTTTTGTCATAATTATATATATATTTACGCTCAATTATGTAGCCTAACGCTAAGGGACATCACTCTGATTTTTTAAAATTGTGTGTTGTAAGCAGTGCTCAAATAGTTATTTTTTGGTGCAGTAATTTGGTGCGCTGCTTTCTAAAATTAGTTAAAAAATCGTGTGGTGATTAGCACTGTAAAAAATACAACCTCTATTTTAAATCACTTTGTGTACATTTAAGGTAGTTTAATATTACGTACCTATCATACAAGGACAAGTTTGTTGGGCTTTTGAAAAAAGTGGGCGCCGTAGGCACCGTAAATAAAAGTGGGCGCCGCAGCACAACCTATATTATATACATACTTTGTGTACATTTCAGGAATATTTCGTATTTATCATACAAGGATAAGTTACTTGGGCTTTTGACATAAAAAATAAACTATTATTAAATACTTTGTGTACATTTAAGAAAGTTTAATATTACGCATTTATCATACAAGGACAGGTTAGTTGGGCTTTTGAAAAAGGTGGGCGCCGAAGGCGCCCTTTAAAAGGGGGGGGGGCGCCGCAGGCGCCACGGCGCCGCAGCACAAACTAGTTCATTATGTTTTTCCCATCTTGAAGTGATGCCTGGCGCTTATTCCAATGACAATTCTGCTTTTTCCTTGATGGTCATGTGGGGTAGTGGCAAGAGTTTTAAGTGGGTTTTTTTGTTGCGGTTATTGCTGTTGTTTTTTGTTGTTGTTTTTTGTTGTTGTTTTCTGGTTGTTGTTATTGTTGTTGTTTTGTTGTTGTTTTGTTGTTGTTGCTTTGTTGTTGTTGCTGTTGTTGTTGCTGTTGTTGTTGTAGTTGTTTTGTTTATTGTTGTTTTGTTGTTTTTGTGTTGTTGCTGTTGTTGTTTTGCTGTTGTTGTTTTTGTTGCTGTTGTTGTTGCTGTTGTTGTTTTTGATGTTTTTGCTGTTTTTGTTGTTGTTGTTGTCCACATCCCTTGCCCTGCGACGACAATGTCCTGCAAACGCTTCAGCATAACAACTACCAAAACATAGCGTCCATGAACTTTACAGGTCACCCTACACTTATTCTCGTCCTTGGGCGGACTTTGTTACTAGTATATACATAATATATACAGTGTTTCAAAAAGTCGTTCCATACTCTCCAAACTCCTAATGTAGTATTTGATATTTCTCACTCACCACTTCCAATATTTTTTACTTAATCTCGCATCAGCCTTGGAATAACCAAATGTATTATAAAAAATGATAAACAAAGAGTTCTTCTATTGCACTTATGTATGAATAAGATCAACTTTAGAAATGAGATAAAAATTAACTCAGGTGATATTAACTGAATACATCTCTAAATGTGTAGCTTAAACTTCATGTCTTCTACTAAAATATAATATAAATATAATATAAATATAATATAAATATAATATAAATATAATATAAATATAATATAAATATAATATAAATATAATATAAATATAATATAAATATAATATAAATATAATATAAGTATAATATAAATATAATATAAATATAATATAAATATAATATAAATATAATATAAATATAATATAAATATAATATAAATATAATATAAATATAATATAAATATAATATAAATATAATATAAATATAATATAAAAATAATATAAATATAATATAAATATAATATAAATATAATATAAATATAATATAAATATAATATAAATATAATATAAATATAATATAAATATAATATAAATATAATATAAATATAATATAAATATAATATAAATATAATATAAATATAATATAAATATAATATAAATATAATATAAATATAATATAAATATAATATAAATATAATATAAATATAATATAAATATAATATAAATATAATATAAATATAATATAAATATAATATAAATATAATATAAATATAATATAAATATAATATAAATATAATATAAATATAATATAAATATAATATAAATATAATATAATATAATATAAATATAATATAAATATAATATAAATATAATATAAATATAATATAAATATAATATAAATATAATATAAATATAATATAAATATAATATAAATATAATATAAATATAATATAAATATAATATAAATATAATATAAATATAATATTCTCTGCCAGCGCTCGAACTTGGGACACACTCGTTTAATATGTTTTTGTAAATTAATGTTCAATAACAATAAATAATTTATATACAAAAACATTTTTTTAAAATTATAATAATTACATGAATGAAAACAAGAATATCACTTGACATACCATTCATACCAGAGACAGACGCAAGAAAACATTTTTAAAAAGTAGTTTTTGTTTCATTGCAGAGAAATTGAAGTGCCCTCATATTTAATTCTACGTCTAGTAACCAGCGTTATATATTTACATTTTTTCCGATGCTCTGTTATTGGTCACATTATTTGGTCGACATAATGAGTTGTACATTCATATGTTCATGTTCAAGTGTGCTGCATGATGGTGTACATCTTCCAATAAACATGTCAATGTCAAGGCTACTACGATCTATTTCCTGCCATCCTTTGTGAAATTGTCACACGCCCATTAAGAATGGAATATTATGTCTCAAGCATTTTAAAAATGTTTCAGTGGCTAAACCCCTTTAACTAAATGCGTTGGGGGGTTTAAATATTAAAAAATGACTTTCCTGTAAATGCCGACCAAAAGTTCAATTTTGTAATTGTTGGTAATGAAACATTTTAAACGAGAGCCCAAAGTAAGACAGGATTTGTCACAGGCACCAAAGAAATATGGGCCCTTGTCAACTTGATAAATTTAAATTTGAAGCAAAGATAATTAAAATATTTTTTTAAAATTCTTATCCCACCTCCGTCACTGGGGAAATATTTGAGCTGAAACGAACTGTTGGGATTCGGTTTGAAAAAAAAAGAATTTATTATTTTTAATGAAGTGTATATTAATTTTTTTCCCGACAATAATTACTTCCCTACCATCTTTGAAAGTAAAAATGTTAATTTCCATCCGACACAAAGGGACGATCTACTGATATTTGGTTTTGAAATCGACTCCCTTCCAAGATTGGCGACTCCAGTACACTCGGGGGTGCTGGTTCTCTGAGTCCACAAATTTGATCACTGACTTAATAGAGACCAAAAACTATCCGTTCAACACATTACAGATATGTTCTCTTTATTACTATAATATGATGCTATTATTTTAATATACTGTCTCACCATGTGTTTCTCAAACGTACGTTTCATGTCATAGAGAAGTTGGTACTATTTACTACCTTTTGTAGCAGGGAAATTATGTTTTGGTCATCTTTCCGTCATCTTTCCACCACTTTGAGCAGCACTTATACCTATGACGAGAATAGATCCGTACAACTAATTACATTTACACTGCACAGATGGAATTACCGGTTCCATGATGACTGCTTACTTGTCTTAAACTCTACCAATTTTTGGCTAGCGTAAATTTCATTTCTCGTCAATAATAAACGGATCCCTACACCTACCAGTATTTATTGTGTCGTCTCTTAACTAATCGATGGAAGACAGTTAATGTAACTGAATCATATACAGGAGAAGTTATAGGACTAGGTGATTATGGATTTATATCTTCTCTATATTTATTACACTTGGAGTATCTGAGTTTATGAGTTTATTTGCTCAGCAGTTAACTTGTTTACAAATCCATTTTATCTTTAAGTTTTATGTTCATTTATTGGTTCGCCCGCAGTAGATTAACTTCTGCTCCATAAATTATGAGCAACACTTCCATCGTCTCACAAAAATACTCTTTAAAACGCCTTTGTGGATCTAAAGATTGTTGTTAAACAGTACTTCGCTGTTCTTGTGACAAAACTCTATTGTTATTGTGACATTACTCAGTTATTATTGTGACATTACTCCTATTTAATTCTGACAATACTCTGTTGTTATAAGTTATCGTGACAGTATACTCCGCTGTTATCGTGACAGTACTCCGCTGTCCTTATGGCAGCACATGTACTCTTTTATTCATATATCACAGTTTTCCTCTGATTCTATAAACTGTTTACAAAATGTCTGGTTTCTTTTAAGTTTCATTTGTTTTAACTTTACGATTTACATGAATCCCGACATTAAATGATTGCTGAGCCCTGTATTTTTTTAATATCAATCGGTGAGTAACATTCCACAATTTCACATTTTTATTTTCAATTTAAGTTAGCTCGCGACCACCGAGGCTGATTATTTACAGCCTCTGACTCGTTGGCCTGAGTGAAATAGTTTGCCAAGTTTTTCTTGGAAATGGCTCATCTCGTGTTACTAACGAAACACGGTCACAGCCACCGACAGATTCATTGATTGAGATCCAGGATTCGTCACTCGACCCAGACAGGCAACAGGTTCTGTATCAACGCGGACACATGACACTGAGAGAAAGTGTGGCTCGTGGTTTCATTCAGAAGGTTTGGAGCTTGTTCCGAGAGTGAGACGCGTTCCAGGGTTGAAAGTCGGGATGGTTTTAAAAAAACAGTTTACACCTAACAATTTCAGATTAAGATGAATAATTATCATTAAATATTTTAAATAAATAAATTTTATAAATTAAAATGGTGTGATCTCTGAAAAACTCGTAATAAAAAAAAATTAAACATCGGAATCAAGCGAGAAAAATATATTTGTCAAGGTGATATAAACTATAAACGCGATTTATTATTTTACTATAGTATGGAAAATGTATGTATATATGGCATCCGTCCGTCCTCATGGCGATGGCGTTTACTCCTGCTCCTCCGCCCCCTTCTCCTTTCTCCTGGCCCTTCTCTCTACCTTTCTGGCTGTGAGGGATGCCTCCGCGACTTGAATGCCATCACGCACTTTTTCCCGCCAGGAGGTGCGCCCCTCGGAAAGCTCTTCCACGTTTTATGGTCTATCTGCGCTAGTGACAAGTCTTTCTTGCAGACGCAGTAGGGAAAATATTGAATATTATATTTATTTAATGTACCTGTCTAAATATCAGACACTATTTCGGTAACAGTAAACCAGAACGCAGCCAAACTGTAAAATGGTTTAATTTTTCAAGAGTCAAAGATATATTAAAATGAGTTGTGTTTGGCGGGACATAGAGAAGAAGTTATGTAATGACGTGAAAATCTATAAGTCATTCCACTGCGTTGAATTAACAATTTTCATCATGTGTCTTCTTTTTACACCGCTATCAAATCAACTACAACATTCATCATGTGTCTTCTTTTTAAATCCTTTATATTAACTCGTGGTGTCTGTTTGAACCCTAGATTGCTTGCTTGATTGTCGGTCGCCAAAACTTTGGATCGATTTTTAACCCACTTCCTCATAAGCTAGCGAACTGAAATTTAGCACGCAGTTTCGTGCCGATGATTAAAACGATGTATCAAAATTTTAGATCGATCGCATGTACTGTAATTAAATTATTGAATTTTTAGATTATTTTATTTATTCCTATGTATCATGTTATTTTTTTTAGATAGAGTGTCGCGGTGCGTATTATATTGAACAACCTTTCTGTCGCGCAATAAGGTACGTATTTTATTGACAACACTTTTTATAAACATATTCGTGATCGGTGCGCATTATGTTAAACATGTTTTACGACACAACTGCAATTTTGTATTTTTGGATGGTCTTGCGCTGCGTATTATAATGAACATTCTTTTAGTTACGTCTAGTACATCGGAGGGAGAAGTATAACCAACCTACGCTTCGCCGATGACATTGACGACCTAACTGGTAGCGAGGACAAACTAAAAGAATTCCTCGCAAAGCTAGAGAAAACAACAAAGGCGTACGGCATGGAAATCAATGCAGAAAAGACCAAGGTCATGGCAAATAGTAAATTTACAAGCGAGATTCGGATAAACGGGCGAAAACTCGAAGAAGTCTCCACCTTCAAATATCTAGGGGCCATAATATCCGACGAAGGCTCAAAGCCAGAAATTCTTGCCAGAGTTGCCCAAACAATGGCAGCATTGAGTAAATTAAAGCACATCTGGCAAAGTAAGAAGCTCTCCCTGAGAACAAAGATCCGGCTAATGCGCTCTCTGGCGATGTCGGTCTTTTTGTATGGTTGTGAGGCTTGGACGCTCACTGCAGACCTCCAAAGAAGAATGAATGCGCTGGAGATGAGATCTTTCAGAAAGATATTGAACATCCCCTACACAGCGCACATCACAAACGAAGCGGTCCGCAACACAATAAGTACTGTCATTGGCCTCTACGAGGACCTACTCACATCAATTAAAAAGAGGAAATTACGATGGTACGGACACGTGACAAGAAATGGAGGTCTCGCAAAAAACTATATTGCAAGGCATAGTCCAGGGAGGAAGGAAAAGAGGCAGACAAAAGAAGAGATGGGAGGACAATATCAAAGAGTGGACCAGCCTGTCATTCAGCGAATCTCAAAGGGCAGCACAGGACCGGGACAATTGGCGTGTGTTAGTGAGCAGTTCACGATGGTGCCCCAACGACCCAACAACGGGTTAAGGGATAGTTAAATTTATAATATAAAAACAGGGTATTAGTAGGCCTGACAAGACGTAACACAACAGTGAACGTTTCGGCAAAGAGCCTTCCTCAACGGACAAATAGTACACAAATGAAACTAATAAAACGAAATAATAATAAAAAAAACACTTAGCTGCGGTGAAATCCAAGCAGTCCAGTAGGGATAAAGTAAGGAGAGAAAAGTAAGAGTTTATATAGGAAAGGATAAGGTGGGTGTGGCCAATCAATCAGCTTGTCAGTGCGAACACAACGTTGATCCCATGTGGTGTAAGAGTCCCATACTCACTGATTAGTCTATTCTCCAGACTGACCCGGCCGGGTGTGTTTGTACAAGAAACCAAGGCGGTGACAGACATGTCATCGACGCCCATGTGGTCACGTCCATTGAAGTGTCGGGAGACAGAACATTGTTTGTCTTGTTTAATGGCACGTACATGCTCAGCGATACGGCACGAGAGTAACCTCCCTGTCTCACCAATGTACTTCAAAGGACAGCGCTTACACACAATGGTGTAGACCACATTGCGGCTGGTACAAAGATAGCCATTCCTAATCTTGAATATCCCCTTAGGGAAGACAATCTGGTCCGTCTGGGTAACAAAGGGACATGTCTTGCAGCGATTACGACCACATGGCTTGGTGCCCAGATGGGAGGACGGAATAAGCAGACGGCTACGAACCAATGGACGGGACCACATGGGCGTCGATGACATGTCTGTCACCGCCTTGGTTTCTTGTACAAACACACCCGGCCGGGTCAGTCTGGAGAATAGACTAATCCATGAATATGGGACTCTTACACCACATGGGATCAACGTTGTGTTCGCACTGACAAGCTGATTGATTGGCCACACCCACCCTTTCCTTTCCTATTTAAGCTCTTACTTTTCTCTCCTTGCTTTATCTCTACTGGACTACTTGGATTTCACCGCAGCTAAGTGTTTTTTTCTATTATTTCGTTTTATTCGTTTCATTTGTGTACTATTTGTCCGTTGAAGAAGGCTCTTTGCCGAAACGTTCGCTGTTGTGTTACGTCCTGTCAGGCCTACTAATACCCTGTTTTATTGTATGCATTTACCTTTTTAAAAGCCTGATTGCAGTCTCACCCCCATTACTTTAAGGGATAGTTCAAGTTCAAGTTCAAGTACATAAAGGATTTATAGTGAAAAACTTGGTTTTTTACGGGGTTTTTTTTATTACACCGCTATCTACTATAACATTCATCGCGTATCTTCTTATTTACACCGCTATCTACTAGAACATTCATCGCGTGTCTTCTTCTTTACACCGCTATCTACTAGAACATTCATCACGTGTCTTCTTCTTTACACCGATATCTACTAGAACATTCATCACGTGTCTTCTTCTTTACACCGCTATCTACTAGAACATTCATCGCGTGTCTTCTTATTTACACCGCTATCTACTAGAACATTCATCGCGTGTCTTCTTCTTTACACCGCTATCTACTAGAACATTCATCGCGTGTCTTCTTCTTTACACCGCTATCTACTAGAACATTCATCGCGTGTCTTCTTCTTTACACCGCTATCTACTAGAACATTCATCGCGTGTCTTCTTATTTACACCGCTATCTACTAGAACATTCATCGCGTGTCTTCTTATTTACACCGCTATCTACTAGAACATTCATCGCGTGTCTTCTTCTTTACACCGCTATCTACTAGAACATTCATCGCGTGTCTTCTTCTTTACACCGCTATCTACTTCAAGATTCATCACGTTTTTCTTCTCCTTTCCAATGCCCACCTCCATTACTTTTCTACCTATGTGACAATGTATTTCCTATTCTTAAGCGTTTTTCAGCAGTGTCTCAAGTGCATGGCAATGGCCAGCCTCTTCCGTGGTCAAGGGCACGTGGATATTTAAAAAATCCAGTTTCTAATCTACCTCTGACTGTTAAGGGGCTATAAAGTACGTCACGCTCCAGAGGGGGGGAGGGGTGTAAGAAAGTGTGACAGTTTGTGACAGGGGGAGGGGTGGTCCGGCCATGTGTGACGTCATGGTATTTTATATTAAATTTTGATTATTTTGTTAATAAAAACACATTTTTTGGTTTGAAAGTGTGACGTACTTTAAGTGTTCCAAGATTTGTGACAGTTTGTGACAGGGGGGAATGGGGGAGTTAAAAATGGTCAAAAATAGCGTGACGCACTTTATGGACGGCCCCTAATAGACATAAATATTTGTTACACTTAGTAATAAAAAGTCTAACTTGCCAGTACTTGACCTACTTTTCACGAGATACGTCGTAACGGATTATCATCTACTAGTTGCTTGATTTAACAGGGTCAAAGTTCACAATGATAAAAAGTCCACAACCGTTTTGGAGAATGTGAACATTTTATTGGTACGTCGACAGACGGTTTAGGGGTCAAAAGTCATGTGTGTTATAAATAGTAGACATTCTAAATCTAAATGAAGTTATCTTATTTAAACATTGCTCACCTCCCCCCACACCAAAGGTTAATGCTTATATGACAAACCCCACCCCCAACGTAACGTAATAATCATTAAAAGTTGAATACCCCTGGGGTATTAAATTAATATCTAAAATTACTCAATACATTGAATACAATCTTTTAACAAAGATAAAATATTTGAAATGCTTTCCATTTAATAATCTGGGCACAGACATAAATCGCAGTGCTGACTTTTGGAGAACTAGCGCTTGTAACTAAAACTAGGAGAACAAACACAACTGGAGAACTAGCGCTTGTAACTAAAACTAGGAGAACAAACACAACTGGAGAACTATCGCTTGTAACTAAAACTAGGAGAACAAACACAACTGGAGAACTAGCGCTTGTAACTAAAACTAGGAGAACAAACACAACTGGAGAACTAGCGCTTGTAACTAAAACTAGGAGAACAAACACAACTGGAGAACTAGCGCTTGTAACTAAAACTAGGAGAACAAACACAACTGGAGAACTAGCGCTTGTAACTAAAACTAGGAGAACAAACACAACTGGAGAACTAGCGCTTGTAACTAAAACTAGGAGAACAAACACAACTGGAGAACTAGCGCTTGTAACTAAAACTAGGAGAACAAACACAACTGGAGAACTAGCGCTTGTAACTAAAACTAGGAGAACAAACACAACTGGAGAAATACATTTGGGAGAATGGACTATTTGAGAAATGACAATTGCCCCAAGATACCTGACAGTGTTAAAAAAGACTATCCTCAAGATACCTGACAGTGTTACAAAAGACTATCCCCCAAGATACCTGACAGTGTTACAAAAGACTATCCCCCAAGATACCTGACAGTTTTTACACAAGGCTTTACACGATCGCCAGCACATCAAACACGTTCAGTTTTCAACCATTAGTCAACTCACCACGCGGGCGAGATTCCCACATTCAATGTGCCCCAATATTTGTTCAGTCAATTGGGTTAAAAGCTATTTTCAACTCGTCTCTGTTAAGCAACGGGTCCCCGGTACAGACTGGTCCCTTTGACTCTGTGTGTAAGGGGCTGGAGGGGGGAGTTTGCATTCAACCACAATCTAAACCTCGCAACACCCCTTGCAAAAACCCAACGCACCGCACCGCCTCGATATGCGTAATTACAAACCGCTGAAACATTTTATTTCAGTTTGTCAAAAGTTGAGGTTACATGTTAGTATTAGATATCGACTGTGGCTGCAGCTATGGAAACCAGAGACGCCAAAAGGCCAACGAGGGTTGCTTAAACGTTTTACACAAAATTTCCAATTTACAACCGTAACACGACTTCAAACCATTTTCCAGCTGCGGCTTTTCGATTTCTATGAATTAATAGCATCTTTTTTAATAAGACGCATAGATAGATAGAGGAGAAAAAGAAGGGTGGGGGAGGGCCCAGACAACTTTGACACTGAATGAGAAGGCGAAACGAGTTGGTCGTTTTCGGATGAGGCGAATTTCGACTGACGCGCATTAACTGAGTTTTGTGTGGCTAATTTATAAACGTTCGCAACAACAGTTTAGTGTGCAGAAATCTCTAATCTTAATAAATGAATAATTAACCTTAAAAACACTTTTTAAAAACTAGTCTTATATTAAAAATGCACTAATTTTCTACTTTTTAGTCTACGCATTTTACAGTAAGTGCAAAGCCAGCTTACCTTTTGACTATAAATCCCTTATATATGAGACATAACTAAAAGTAGTGATTATGTTCAAACGCGACATTTACAGACTGAAACAGAATTATCTCCCCTTGTTTTTATCTCTCGCAGGGACGGTAGGGGGTGTGAACAGTGACGGTCGGCGTCAACGCGTGAACTGGGCACGTGAAAAAATTATAAACAAATAGTTGGACGGACGGTTCCGATTAAACTTACAAAGCAAGCTAATATAAGACTAGTAAAAACCACAGAAAACGGGGTAATCGAATAAAACAAACTCGTAAAAACAAAGTTTTCTACTATAAATCACTTATATTTTAGTCATAATTAAAAGTATTGATTATGTTTCAACGCCACAAATATTTACGGACTGACACCGAGTGATGTCCCCTGTCTTTTAACGGGGGATGGGTCGTGAGGGGGTGTCGGCCCGACGGTCGACGTCTAAGCGTCAACTCAAACTCACGTGGAAAAAAACAATAACAAACCGTGAATTTGAATTACATACCTCATATAAGGATAAACTAAAAATGCATTAATTTAATTACGGTACGTTCGATCGATCTGAAATTTTGATACGATGCATTGTTAGGTCAGACGGGCCCGTGTGCCAAATTTCAGCTCGATCGGATCACGGGAAGTGGGTCATTTTCAACTTTTGTTTTTCCGCCCGCCCATGAGATGATGAGATGACGACAGACAGAGACGGCCGCGAAGTTAATATAAGGGATTTAATAAAACAAATCCGTAAAAACAAAGTTTTTGACTATAAATTCCCTTATATATGAGACATAACTAACAGTATTGATTATTTTCAAACATTTACAGACTGAATCTGTCTTAACTCAAATTTGCTTCATAACCCTAGGGGGGAGGGGGAGAGGGGAAAAGTCTGGTCACCGATTATTCGCTTGACCGAGCTTAGAGTGACACGTAAAATGTAAACAAAAGCGCCCCGTCGCTTCGTTGGGTCGCCTCAATGCGTCAGCTCAAAATTTCACGTGGGAAAAAAACAATAACAAACCGTGAATTTGAATTACATACCTCATATAAGGATAAACTAAAAATGCATTAATTTAATTACGGTACGTTCGATCGATCTGAAATTTTGATACGATGCATTGTTAGGTCAGACGGGTCAGTGTGCCAAATTTCAGCTTGATCGGATCACGGGAAGTGGGTCATTTTCAACTTTTGTTTTTCCGCCCGCCCATGAGATGATGAGATGATGAGAGAGATGATGAGAGAGATGATGAGACGGCCGCGAAGTTAATATAAGGGATTTAAAAATCAAAACGTTGTAGTAAATAATTAAATTTTTCAAAACCATTTCTCATGAACTAAAATAACCAAACATCCATTTATCTCCAAATAACGGTTGATAATTGATGACATTGCACCTTCTATAATTACATAATTTTATAAATGGAGTGGTGAGAGCCACGGCAAGGGGGGGGGTAGACTTCCCATGTTGTCTCAGTGGAAACAATTGTAAAAAAATAATAGATATTGAGTTTATATCAAAGGCGTAGCTAGGGTTGGTGCCACCTAAGGCGTGCCAAAAAAACTCGTAATTTTATCACCCGTTGAACGACAAAAACTTTTCCACTGTCAAAAATGTCACCCCCACATTCACCCCACCACAAGCCTCTGTGCAGTAGTGAATTGTTGGATGTGTTCCTCTAGACAACACTAGGAGGCAGTAGTGAATTGTTGGATGTATTCCTCTAGACAACACTTGGAGGCAGTAGTGAATTGTTGGATGTATTCCTCTAGACAACACTTCGGGGCAGTAGTGAATTGTTGGATGTATTCCTCTAGACAACACTTGGAGGCAGTAGTGAATTGTTGGATGTATTCCTCTAGACAACACTTGGAGGCAGTAGTGAATTGTTGGATGTATTCCTCTAGACAACACTTGGAGGCAGTAGTGAATTGTTGGATGTATTCCTCTAGACAACACTTCGGGGCAGTAGTGAATTGTTGGATGTATTCCTCTAGACAACACTTCGGGGCAGTAGTGAATTGTTGGATGTATTCCTCTAGACAACACTTCGGGGCAGTAGTGAATTGTTGGATGTATTCCTCTAGACAACACTTCGGGGCAGTAGTGAATTGTTGGATGTATTCCTCTAGACAACACTTCGGGGCAGTAGTGAATTGTTGGATGTATTCCTCTAGACAACACTTCGGGGCAGTAGTGAATTGTTGGATGTATTCCTCTAGACAACACTTCGGGGCAGTAGTGAATTGTTTGATGTATTTCTCCGAGGTTGACTCCACTCATTCTGCCATTGACGCTTTAATCGTTGAATTGTGTCTCACCAAGACATCTAACAGTCAACTAGTACTTGACATACTAGACGCTCTGTATCATCTCGACCACTATAACCTAACAGTCAACTAGTACTTGACATACTAGACGCTCTGTATCATCTCGACCACTATAACCTAACAGTCAACTAGTACTTGACATACTAGACGCTCTGTATCATCTCGACCACTATAACCTAACAGTCAACTAGTACTTGACATACTAGACGCTCTGTATCATCTCGACCACTATAACCTAACAGTCAACTAGTACTTGACATACTAGACGCTCTGTATCATCTCGACCACTATAACCTAACAGTCAACTAGTACTTGACATACTAGACGCTCTGTATCATCTCGACCACTATAACCTAACAGTCAACTAGTACTTGACATACTAGACGCTCTGTATCATCTCGACCACTATAACCTAACAGTCAACTAGTACTTGACATACTAGACGCTCTGTATCATCTCGACCACTATAACCTAACAGTCAACTAGTACTTGACATACTAGACGCTCTGTATCATCTCGACCACTATAACCTAACAGTCAACTAGTACTTGACATACTAGACGCTCTGTATCATCTCGACCACTATAACCTAACAGTCAACTAGTACTTGACATACTAGACGCTCTGTATCATCTCGACCACTATAACCTAACAGTCAACTAGTACTTGACATACTAGACGCTCTGTATCATCTCGACCACTATAACCTAACAGTCAACTAGTACTTGACATACTAGACGCTCTGTATCATCTCGACCACTATAACCTAACAGTCAACTAGTACTTGACATACTAGACGCTCTGTATCATCTCGACCACTATAACCTAACAGTCAACTAGTACTTGACATACTAGACGCTCTGTATCATCTCGACCACTATAACCTAACAGTCAACTAGTACTTGACATACTAGACGCTCTGTATCATCTCGACCACTATAACCTAACAGTCAACTAGTACTTGACATACTAGACGCTCTGTATCATCTCGACCACTATAACCTAACAGTCAACTAGTACTTGACATACTAGACGCTCTGTATCATCTCGACCACTATAACCTAACAGTCAACTAGTACTTGACATACTAGACGCTCTGTATCATCTCGACCACTATAACCTAACAGTCAACTAGTACTTGACATACTAGACGCTCTGTATCATCTCGACCACTATAACCTAACAGTCAACTAGTATCAACTAGAACTTGACATACTAGACGCTCTCTAATTCGGGAAACACAAATTAATGGTAATACATTTGATGTGTTTTTGTTCAGAGGGTGAGCGAAAAAATTTCACAGCAAAACTAAATCAAGTAGATGGATAACATGCAAACAGGGCATGAGTGAGTCTGAGAAGACAATTTGTACAAAAACTAGTAAACGAATATAAAGAAATGAAAACTTAGCTGGAGTGAATTCCAGAGCCAAAGAGAGCAATGAATTAAGTAAATTAACGGCGTAATATCACGGAAAAAAATCACAAATTAAGTTTTTACCGACCTTTATTTTATTGCAAGTCTTCATAATAAAGCTTTATTATGACCTAAATATCAGTAAATTATTGGAGGATGTCAAATAGGCTTGGATCTTCCATTGATTTATATTTTGTGGTTGAATTTATGTGTATGTATAATATGTGTTTTGTATGCATAGTATGTTACCATTACCATAACTTATATACCAAGTAAAAAAACCCACAAATATTATAGTTTGGATTTTAAAAATTAAATGGCAGTAAGCGGTTAAGCTAAAAATAACACCTTTTTTATTTTAGATTTGATTATTGCCTCGAAAGAATTTGTTTTAATCCCCGATCCCCTGATACAACTCGCAAATTAAAGGAAAAAATTGCGAGATGCTAATGATCACTGCACCGCGGTACTAGTTTAGTGGTAACACTATTCAGACAATGGAGTAAACGAGGCACTAATTTTTTTTAAAAAATAATTTAGTTATTCACAAAATAGTCAGATTTTTCGCATGCTTCTGCGACTTTTCTAGCAAGATATAAGACTCCATCATAGCTTACTATAACATTTTACTTTTTTGAAGGATCTTTTTTAATTTATTTGTGTAAAACTAATCGACTCATAAGATTAGTGCAAGAGTATGAAGACTTCATATTTTCTTTGGAACCAATTACTGACATTAAAAATAACATACATCTTTAATAAATTTTTCTATGACTTGCAAATAAAACTAACTAAGACAACGTTGAAAAATTAAATTATCTAAACAATTTAACTCAAAAGAATAGAGTGCCATTGTTAAACTGTACATTAATTACATCTATCACTTGGATAAAACTTTTGAAGAAAGTTAATTGAAAATACTGAAACGCCGATTTTTATTCTATGAATTTGAGCATTTTTAATATGTAAAGCTTGACAGAAGCTAACAGTGAATTGTAAAAAATAAGGCTTCGAGATTATTTGTGTAGCACGCATGATTACAAAATCTGATAAATCTACCTGATGAATTTTATGATGCAAGGGCGGCAATCCAGTCAATGGTTATGCGGCTTTTGTTACCATTTGTCTCGGAGGTTACGTTACTTTAAAAAATAAATTATCACAGCAATAAACTACGCATACGGCAGACAGGTCTTAAATTGAAAATAATGGCGGCCTGTCTGATAAGCCCGTCACAAAAATTGCGAAACCAGCGCATGAAATGAGATACAATAAAGATAAGAAACGTATAATGATTTGAAGCTGAAAACAGAGTTAAATCCATGTGGTGTTACAGCTAAAAATTAATTTAAACATCAATGGCGTCATAACGACTCATTGGTTGTAAGTTTTTAGTTTATTAGGCGCAATAACAGGAATTAGTGGTGTAGTAGGAAATGGAGTGGATTGGGAGGGGGCACTTTAGTTTTTTTTTCTTCCTTGCAGAGGCGCTACTTTAGGTCAGCTACAGAGTTTCTTTTAGGAAGGGGCAACACATTTTCAGCTCCCTGTCCAGACTTAGTTACACCACTGACAAGGAACTAGAAATAGGTGAAATGTGGCGATAGTTTTTTTTTAAGGGAACAAAAAAACTCAACCCTAACGATGAAGAGCTGTGAAAAAAAAGGAAATTAGTAAATGTTTTGAAAAATACATGTCTTGAGTCTACGTAAGCCAACGGTTGTTTTTTTTTAATTAATTTTTTATATATTTTGTTGTTACAGTACGAAGGGCAATGAGTTAATTCAACATGGATCTTTGCATAGTGGACTTGATTCCTGGAAGAATTGGTAGATCGGAGATTCACTTTACTTTTCAGAAGCTCCTTCTGAGCAGAAAAGTATTGCGTCATACGTACTTATAGGAACGCACAGACCATGGCGTTCACAGGTCACGGCTATGAGGAGATTGTGTAGAACAGTGGTTCCCAAAGTGGTCCCTACGGACCCCCAGGGGTCCGCGGAACAGTTCAGGGGGTCCGTGGAAAATTAAAATTGATTTGGGGGTCCCTGAACAACGTCAGGGGGTCCGCGGGAGGTTTAGTATAAAAATAATAAAATTATGTTTTTTTAAAAATTATTACGGAAGTAAAGTACAATGAATACTGTAGTAGCAGCGATTTTTAGGTCCTGGGTAAAATAAAGTTGTTTGACCTAGAAAAGGAAAAAAAAACTATGATATTTCCAATGCTGTAACCAATCAAAATGATTGGTTAATTGAAAGGTATGTCAAGTTATATGCTTGAGAAAGGCGGAGACCCTATATGTAGGTCATAAAAATACAATCTTTTAACGGAAATGAGGACGATAGCAGGGTTGTGTAAATTTTGACTTGTCGGTAGTCATATTTATCTTAATATGACTTACCTACAGCTTTCCATTATAACAAATTTGATATGATTGGACGATTAAACATACATGAATCGAGTCAGCAAAAAGAATTTTTTAATTCAAAATTTGACCACACACGTAGAGAGTTAGCAAAATAATATTTAAAAATATTTTCTAATGTAGTATGATAATTTTAAAAAAAAATGTAATTAACATTAAAAAATTGCTTTAGAAACCTAAAAATTGAAGCATAGAAATCTCCACCTCACCAAAACCTTTTTTTTTCTTCAAGTTTAAGATGGCGCAGTGTGAGACAGACTACTGAAAATAGTTTTATACAGCAACGCAACTATGCTGCTACATATTAAGTCTAAAAGAGCCGTACATATAATCGACAATTTATCTTGATGTAATGCTGATACGAAGTGCATAAACACATTTTCCCAATCTTAGGCTAAAAGAAGTTTAGTATTGTTAGTTGGAAGTTTTAATATTGTTGAATTTTGTGTTTTTAGCAGATAGTTTACTTTTGAACGTAAGTAGATTTAATATTTGAAGACATTTTTATATCTTTTGAAAATTCACATTTTCAATATAGTAATACATTAAGGTTAATTTTTTTAAAAATAAAATAAAACTCACAAAGGTATCGTACGTTTTTTTGAAAAAAATTAAATAGAATTGTATCCTTCCATCTCACGTAAAATAGTTCTATAGGGGTTTACTGCAGCATTCCATTGAACAAGTTAATAATTAATAGTTAAGTAACCGTTTCAAATAAAACATTGATACAATACATTACAATTTGTGTGTCCTTTTGAACAGATGAGTGTTCCAAAGAAAAAATGTAGACAGTACAGTGTTGAATATTTGAAGTATGGCTTTATTTCATTACCAGTAAATAGTATTTTACCAATGTGTCTTCTGTGAAATAAAACTTTGTCGAATGATTCTATGAAACCTCCCACGCTTTAAGGAACATTTAATGAAAATCCATAGTGATAAAAAGATAAAGATTTAAAGATTTTTTTAAGCAGTCCAAAAAACATATTTGAAAACGCCATCACTTCAACAACTCATAGGGACAACATCTAAGTGAGATGACGATGGACTGCATGCGTCTTATAATGTTTCTTTATTGATTGCAAAGTCTGGAAAGCCACACACGAATAGTGAAGGAAGAACTTATTTTACCAGCTTTAAGTGAGGTGATAAGCACTGTGTTGAACAAACCAGGTTTCGACATCTCAAAAAGAAATAAACTGAGCAATAATTCAGTCCAAAGAATGATTAACGAAATGCTCAGTGTGTTGAAAATTCTTTATGTGATTACTTAAAAACATCTGATTTTTCCCTACAGCTTGACGACTCCACTTTACCAGGAAACGAGGCTTTACTTTTAGCTTATGTAAAATTTATAAAAGAAGAACAATTTTGCCAAGAACTGTTGTTTGCTAAATGTTTGGAAACAGATACAAAAGGTGAAACGTTATTTACTGAATTAAAAAGATTTTTCGATGAAAAAGCTATACCCTTGACTAATATCATTTCTGTTGCTACTGACGGTGCTCCGGCAATGGTAGGAAGATACGAGGCTTTCTGGCATACTTAAAACAAGCTGTACCACATGTATGTTCAGTGCAATTGTGTCATTCATCGACATCATTTTGTTGCAAAATTCTTAGTGAACGTTTGCATTGATCACTAGATTATGTCATTAGAGCAGTTAATAAAATCAAAAGAAATGCCTTCAGTGAGATATAATTTGCTAAACTTTGTTTGGAAAATGATGAAGACCATAATTGTTTACTACTTCTCACAGAAGAACGAAGGTTATCTAAAAGTGCTTGTTTAAATCGATTTTATGCTCTCTTTTATTTAGTGCTGGAATTCCTGGAAGGCAAAGACAATGATTTGAGACAAATTTAATTAACTAAAAAAAATGACATAGCCTACATGACAGAATTGTTTGCCAAATTTAACAAAACTAATTTGAAACTACAAGGTGACCAATTAAATGTAATCAAAACTCTAAAAGTGTGAAATCTGCGTTTGTTGCAAAACTTTTTCTGTATAAACAAAACTTGGGGAGAGGAGAATGCTCTCAGATTCAAAATCTCTCGAATTTTCAAAATATAGATGAAGACTTGTTTACCTACTGTCAACGCTTAACGGCTCTTCATGCAGACCTGAAACAAAGATCTGAAGTCATTCTTCACTTGGATATTCCCGACTGGGTGTTGAACCCTTTTGCTCGGGGACAAACTCAGATCCCAGACATAGATGAATCCATACTAATACAGGAGCAACTTATTGAATTATCCACAAATGAGGAACTTAAACCAATGTTTGAACATAGATAGCACACATTCTGGTTACAAAAAGAGATCCCAATTTTATATCCTGCATTATGGGTTATTGTACCGAAGTTGTTGACTGCTTTCCCGTCTTCCTATTTAGTAGAACAAGGACTCAGTGCCGTTATGAACCTCATCACAAACAAAAGAAACCGGTTATACATTTGTGCTCGTGGGGATTTGCATTTACTACTCACAAACATTGAGCCGGACATTAATATACTCATAAAATTATTAAAATCTCATTAAGTTCATCCAAGTCATTAATTTTTTTAAAATTTAACAAAAGTTTAATTTAAATAAATAATAATTCTTCAACCAAATGTTGTTGTTAATTTAAATAGTAAATTTGTATACTATACATTTATGTAGCTTTTTCACGTGGGGGTCCGTGGGAAAGTTTTGACTATAAAAGGGGTCCACGGGTAAAAAAAGTTTGGGAACCACTGGTGTAGAACAATGCCCCAGCCGCCTTGTTTTCCCAAACTAGTGTAAGTTACCTATCGGTGCTGAGTGGACTCAAGGACAGCCTTAGTCAAGGAAACAGATCCCTGTCCTCACTGAGACTCGAACCCACAACTCTCGTTAACGCCAACCTGGCGCGCATGCTCATGCATGATATTGTTGGGCCGCCAAACCCCATACTAACGCACAAAACGATACAAGTGCGTGTTATTCACACTAACCTGTGGCACGAAATAGTCTTTTTACTGGTCTGTGCCAGATGGAACTTTCTTTCCATCATTGAGAGTTTCTCTTTCAGGCATCGCCCCCAGACGCCACCTTTCATCTTATCTTATTTTATCTGTTACAGACGCTCCTTCTATACAGAAGATTATTGCGTCCTACATCTATGGGGTTGTATTTAACTGAAAAGACTGAGCCCGGAGGTCTATATTTTTACTACATGAAATACACCCCTGTTTGCAAAAAGTTTGGACACTCCTGTTACTAATTATACTTCAGCCAATCTGTCAAATGGGGATAAAGACTAAAATAACTTTACCCCCCCACCCACCCCACCCTGTGTATTTTCACCAACCTCTCTCAGTGAATCAAGACAGGGACTTGACTATGACTAGGGATGAAACAAACACCCAACATTATCACCGGCAACACTGTAAATATTGACATCCCCTTTTCTCTTTCTCCCAAGCTTTGCACAATGAAATTTAAAAAAAAATTATGGGGCCATCCATAAAGTACGTCACGCTATTTTTGACCATTTTTAACTCCCCCCTCCCCCCTGTCACAAACTGTCACATATCTAGGACCCCCCCCCCTTAAAAGTAAGTCGCACTTTCGAACAAAAATTAATTTTTTAAATTAACAAAATAATTAACATTTAATATAAAACAGCGTGACTTCACACATGGCCGGAACCCCCCCCCATCCCCCCTGTCACAAACTGTCACACTTTCTTACACCCCCTCCCCCCTCTGGAGCGTGACGTACTTTATGACGGCCCCTATGGTGGTAGAAGGAATGACGCTAACACAGAGCTTCAAATACACTTTTCACAATTGTCCACTGTATACCTGGGGCGGACAAGTGGTTCGCATGGTAACGCTAATATAAGGGATACGCAGCAAGACTTTTTTTTTATTTCCCGGTTTGATTTATCAGTAAAACATAAAATTTTGGATAATTGCCTGTAAAACCCTGTAATGATTAATAATCACAATGTTATTTGTAATACTGTAAAACTGTAACAATGATAATTAATTTGAAGACAACTTATTCAACTTATTATTTTGAGATGAACTCCTTGTGAAATTTCAAGCCCAATTTTTGCATGACGTCAAAGAAATTAGATATCTGCAAGTTTCCATCAAAATTTGTTTCGTGATAGAGGGGATTGTGACACCAGAGTTAATACCAGTTCCCTTGTCCGGGGAAGGGGGGGGGGCGGGACCAGATGCCCAGATGCCCGGGGGAGGGGGGCTCTCTCATTTCGGGGCAGGCCCATTTGCAACTGTACATATACTACCAATTCTAAATATTTCTTTTTTTATGGACTTACACCAACCCGAAAATCTTTAATCATCAAATGAGCAGCACTTCACTTTTCAAAAGGAATTTGTTTCTTCGTACTCTTCTCACCCCCCTCCCCAAACCACCCTTAATTCGCTAGCTGTTGGGCACATTTCGATGAAGTTAACAAGGATTTTCCTATGGAGACTTAGCAACAGATGCCCCCCTCCCCCTCCCCCCCCCCGGACGTGACGTACTTAAGAGAACAAGAGAATAATAATACAATGTCACAAACTTAGAAATCTATGTCAAAGTTAGGCAGTTGTCGGCCTTTTCCGTGGCAAGAAGTAACAGTTTCCGACTTTAAATGGACCACTGTCCAATGTTAAAAGAATACTCTCCACCCGGAGCAGTCTGTGTAGCTTCGGTATTACGGGTATCAACGCGCATGACGACATAGCTATTATGGTAACCCAACACGTGTAGTTTCTTTTTTACACCCGCATTTGGTACACACTGTAAAGGGCAACTAATAAGAGCTCGACCTCAATTTAGGAAAATAGGTCAGTTGGAACCATCGCCTTCATTTACTTCTACGGTCGTCCTTTTCCTTTCCGCGTATTAACCATGTAGCAGATTTTTTTATCTAAGAAAGTTAAAGAAAGATATGAGAATAACAATAACAAGAAAAGCATTAATTTAAATTCATAACATTCATACCGGTGAAAATGAATATTGCCAGTATGTCTCTACGTCATGGTAGATTGTGTTACAAATTATTCATATTACCCTGAATTCATATCAATTGTATACCGTATACCGTATATAATAATATTATTTACGATATAATTTTCTTTTCAGAGTTTTCAAGGGAAAAAATATGACAATTGAAGGGAGATAAGTAATTTACATTACTTGAAAAAAAATTAACAAATAATTAAAACATAAATTTTTATATATTTTTTTTCCAACATTTATAATAATTAGTTATTTATGTTAACAAATGTGTTTTAAATCTTTTGAGAGTATCTTTGTTCCGTTACTGTTACACAATACATACATTTAAGTGTGCTATAACACTGCCAATAGTATTATTAATTAGACCCTTCAAAATCTATTTAAAATAGAACTGTATAGATATATACATCCAGGTGATGGTTACGCTGTATTGCTCAATATTTTTAAAGCGCCCTTGCACTTAACGTATAAAATAACGTATCTAAATACACATTGATTTACGTGCCCCCATTTCAACTCCGTAACTCGACCTAAAATGCAGACTAGGTCATATCTTCATGTTTTTTGTACAGGTTCTCGCATCACCATTGTCTGCCACTGCATGGAAACAGAAGCAATCCTCTTATCAACACGGTACCATTATAAATAAAGAAAACCTTGTAATATTTTCAGACACCTGTTGTGTGAGTTCAACCAGGCACGTAGACTCTCACACTCATCTGTTCTCGCAGGCCACTTTTTTTTTAAACAGTCCTCGGTGGGGGAGATCGATTTTTGCACTCGCCCACCCTTCGATAAATCGACTTTTCTTTTCAATTATGACGTCACAGCTCAGTGCAGTCTAAACCATCGGGCCAGCTGCATGGCTTGCAACAATCCATTTCTTCTCCTGCCGGGAAATGTCTTTTCTATAAAAAGCATATAAATAGCAGGACGTCTCATAGGTGTTTTTTTATAACGCTGGCCTCTGAATGGCGATAGAGGAGGTTGAGGTATTCTTTGTGTTTACCTCATGGTTATGGGGGTAACGGTTCTAAAACTAGGGGTGTTAGGGGTGAGCGATATAGTGAAATAATTTTGAGAGGAACGGGTATTTTGAAATTTATGTTCACAATTTAACTTTTCACAAAAATTATTTGAACGACAACGATCCTCAATCAGTGTGTCATGGTACAATGATATTTCAGGGTTCAGATTCATACGTGTTCCACACAAATTTGATTTCAGTAAATATACAAAGTTAAAAATGATCCTTCTAAACATTTTTCAACAATTAAGATAAGAAGAAAAAGAAGAACTTCGTCTTGTTCGTTACCAATAGTCAGTGAAGCGTGTAAGTCGAATGGTGTGTCAGGGAACTTCAATAATTTAGTGTTAACTTTTAGTGTGGAGCTTCAATAATTAATTTTAATCCTGTGTGCTGCAAGAAGCATAACCCAGTACACAGGCCATCTGTTCATTGACAGTGGAAAACAGCTGCATGAAGGTCAATGCCGATTTAGTAGCAGCATCCCGTATACTGACTGACAAGCACGTTTGAAATTTAATGGACATTTTTCTTCTTTAACATTTACACGGTTTGGAAGTTAACATGATTTCTTAGCTCCTCAATGATTAACTTTATTTGCTTCGATCAGCTCGGTGACCAATGGGACATGTCGGTTGTAAGCTCGGTGACCAATGGGACATGTCGGTTGTAAGCTCGGTGACCAATGGGACATGTCGGTTGTAAGCTCGGTGACCAATGGGACATGTCGGTTGTCAGTGAAAAATATGGGTTTGTGCACCCGAGACGGTACTTAACGTTGCTACGACCCATAACTCACAATGAACAAACCCTCAATGTAAAACACAGACCCAGTGTATTAAGTTAATTGTAACAGTATGTACCAAGATCTTTTGATGTCTTCTGTTCTCAACAACACCAAAAGAAACAAAACTGTTCAGTTAGTCAAAATTCCATACTTCAACAAACAGAAAAAATTATCTGGTGGGCGACTACCCCCGCAACCCACCCTTGCTACGCCATTGCATATGCATCTAAAATAATAGTAGTAATCATTTGAAGTCTGTAACAAAATATCGTAGACCTTAAAGTCTCGCTTGGGCAATCCAGCATCAGGTCATTGTCATAATATATATTTTGGAAACTGCCCGATATGCTATGTAATTTATCTCCCCCCCCCCTATCCCTCATCATCAGCCGTAATCCAAGAACGCTTCTCTGTGAAAAGTCATCCCATCTCAAGGAGACCATGGACATAGTTCACCTTAAAGAACTCTATGAGAAGTCGTCCCATCTCAAGGAGACCATGGACATAGTTCACCTTAAAGAACTCTATGAGAAGTCGTCCCATCTCAAGGAGACCATGGACATAGTTCACCTTAAAGAACTCTATGAGAAGTCGTCCCATCTCAAGGAGACCATGGACATAGTTCACCTTAAAGAACTCTATGAGAAGTCGTCCCATCTCAAGGAGACCATGGACATAGTTCACCTTAAAGAACTCTATGAGAAGTCGTCCCATCTCAAGGGAGACCATGGACATAGTTCACCTTAAAGAACTCTATGAGAAGTCGTCCCATCTCAAGGGGACCATGGACATAGTTCACCTTAAAGAACTCTATGAGAAGTCGTCCCATCTCAAGGAGACCATGGACATAGTTCACCTTAAAGAACTCTATGAGAAGTCGTCCCATCTCAAGGAGACCATGGACATAGTTCACCTTAAAGAACTCTATGAGAAGTCGTCCCATCTCAAGGAGACCATGGACATAGTTCACCTTAAAGAACTCTATGAGAAGTCGTCCCATCTCAAGGAGACCATGGACATAGTTCACCTTAAAGAACTCTATGAGAAGTCGTCCCATCTCAAGGAGACCATGGACATAGTTCACCTTAAAGAACTCTATGAGAAGTCGTCCCATCTCAAGGAGACCATGGACATAGTTCACCTTAAAGAACTCTATGAGAAGTCGTCCCATCTCAAGGAGACCATGGACATAGTTCACCTTAAAGAACTCTATGAGAAGTCGTCCCATCTCAAGGAGACCATGGACATAGTTCACCTTAAAGAACTCTATGAGAAGTCGTCCCATCTCAAGGAGACCATGGACATAGTTCACCTTAAAGAACTCTATGAGAAGTCGTCCCATCTCAAGGAGACCATGGACATAGTTCACCTTAAAGAACTCTATGAGAAGTCGTCCCATCTCAAGGAGACCATGGACATAGTTCACCTTAAAGAACTCTATGAGAAGTCGTCCCATCTCAAGGAGACCATGGACATAGTTCACCTTAAAGAACTCTATGAGAAGTCGTCCCATCTCAAGGAGACCATGGACATAGTTCACCTTAAAGAACTCTATGAGAAGTCGTCCCATCTCAAGGGAGACCATGGACATAGTTCACCTTAAAGAACTCTATGAGAAGTCGTCCCATCTCAAGGGAGACCATGGACATAGTTCACCTTAAAGAACTCTATGAGAAGTCGTCCCATCTCAAGGAGACCATGGACATAGTTCACCTTAAAGAACTCTATGAGAAGTCGTCCCATCTCAAGGAGACCATGGACATAGTTCACCTTAAAGAACTCTATGAGAAGTCATCCCATCTCAAGGAGACCATGGACATAGTTCACCTTAAAGAACTCTATGAGAAGTCGTCCCATCTCAAGGGGACCATGGACATAGTTCACCTTAAAGAACTCTATGCGAAGTCGTCCCATCTCAAGGAGACCATGGACATAGTTCACCTTAAAGAACTCAACACAGCGGATCTTAAAAGACCTGATTAAAGTCGTCTATGGCCCGGTGGTTCTGTTAAACTCCGCTTTAAAAGATGTAGATGGAATCGTGAAAACTATGAAAGGGGCAGATTCGATTGCGGTATTTACTTGACGATACTTCTTAATCGCATGCTCTCTTTGATATATGGGTCCTTAGACAGAGACTTCCAACCTAAGTAGAGTGTAAAATCCCCACGACCTTCTTACCCCTTTAACTTCTCAACATGTGTATAATATCTTATAATGGAGAGTAGACAAGATTATGTTAAGAGATGAACAGAAAGAATTTGCAATTTTTTAGATTTAGACATAATTTAGAACAAACACACTTGTATTGAATGGCGCGTGTTTTGACCAAAGAACATCGGCAAACATAAATAAACTAGTGTATTACCCGTCAAAAATGACGTAAGTATTCAAAATGAATATATTTCAGTTTTTGTAATTGTCCTTTTGCCTGAAAGCCGCATAGTAAATAATCAGAAAATGTAGAGACCAAGAGAAAAAATTAAATCTCTTTTCCATATTGAACAATTTTTTGCGGACGTTTAAAAATAGCGTTTTTTCTGGGGTTTATTTATTTTTATTTTTTTTCAAGGCTAATTTTTTAGAGGTGCGCTTTCTAAAATCTAGCGTTTCGAACGGACATAGCAGAGTATATATTTTGATTATATATACGAATATATGTGCTATCAGAAAACCTGCAAGCCTAGGCTTCGCGTTATATAAGTTTGCATGAATAATAATGATATAATCAGGATAATAGTAAATGCATAGTGAATTACACACAGCATAAGGTGATACTACAGCAAAGAAGTTTGAAGTTCGAAGTATTAACAAATATTGCTGAGGAGTCAGCCGACGTTAACTTGTGGCATTGAATAGTGCGCACCAATTATGAGTGCACCAATAATACAGCACAGAGCGTTAAAAATAAATTATGTGACGGTAATGTGATCCACATCAAGGACATCTGTGATTTGAAGCAGTTTAAGCTTCATTGATGATTATGACTTGTCAGTTTATTCGATTACCAAAACATGTAAAAAATAAAATGTAATTTTTACACATGTTAATAACAAAGAACTATTCATTTTGCATGAAACATAGTAAGCAAAGTTTGTCACAGGATAACAGAAAAGATTAAATTATCAACTGTTAATCATATTTACAATTTAATAATAAACGTGTTAGTAATTCACATAAAAGTTTGTATTATTATCAAGTCAGCACCTTTTCAAGATCTATTATGACTTGTCAGTTTATGCACCCATTGGTCCATACATTATTACCTTTAAATTATCAAAAATATGTAAATACAAAATTGTAACTATTTACAAATATGAATAACAAAGAACTATTTATTTTGCATGAAACCTTTGAAGTAATATGTTAATCACTGGATAAAAGAAAATATTAAAGTATCAACAGGTAATCGTATATAAAATTTAATATACATGTTTTAGGAATTCTAATAAACGTTTTCATTATTGTCAAGTCAGCACTCCTTCCAGTTCTATATTTAAAGCAAAGATTGTTTATTCCAAATTAGTCTAAGACGCATTAAAATATTACATGTAAATAACAATAAATAAATAAAACTATTGTGGGGAGGAGTCCGATTTTTAAATATGTTATTTTTTTAAACATACAAATATGAAATCTCAAGTGTATAAAAGAAAAACAAATGCTAAACTGAAGCATAAGTTGGCAAATTTCATTTGCAGTAATTAATAATGGCTTTGTAGTTCAAAACGCATCGAAACTTGACAACCAAACGACAACCAATTGTAAATTTCATAAACCGAAAAACGAATGTTATATATTAATATAGAAAATTAAATTTGTAATTACGTACGTTATATTGACATGGACACATACACAAAAACGGACATTTAATACAACAAAAAAAATAATATTAATCAAATAAAACATGGCTATTTTTACTTCGTTCCCTTCACACATTAATAAAAGCTCAAAGAATGACGTCACGTCACAATATTTTATGGCTAGAAACACATTTTGTTAATCTCGAACGCAACATTTTTACTCCTATATTTTCATTTTTTATCGGGAGTTACCTCGCAGAGCGTCACGGACAGACACTAAGTGACAGATTGCAAATTATGTTATTTAATTACGAATTTTAAGCATTAAAACAAAAACAAAAAAATTATTTCCCGACTAAAATTTATCTTTTTTTGCTAATTATAGTATTTGATAATTTCTTTTCGGGGGAAAATGGGAACTAGCCCTTTAACCAAAAAAAAACAACCCCAATAAAACAACAAAAACTTGTTTGGCTTTAAGTGATTCCGCATAAGACTTTCGAGACAAATTATTATCGAAAGTATCTTTATTTTAGTCTAGATTCGATATTACAAATCTTAGAACAAAAGTAGATATTATAAGTCTCTAAACAGGAGTCGATATTACAAGTCTCAAATCAAGAGTCGATATTACAAGTCTCAAATCAAGAGTCGATATTACAAGTCTCAAATCAAGAGTCGATATTACAAGTCTCAAATCAAGAGTCGATATTACAAGTCTCAAATCAAGAGTCGATATTACAAGTCTCAAATCAAGAGTCGATATTACAAGTCTCAAATCAAGAGTCGATACTGCTAGACTCAGAACAAGAGTTGATATTACAAGTCTCAAAACAAGAGTCGATATTACAAGTCTCAAATCAAGAGTCGATATTACAAGTCTCAAATCAAGAGTCGATATTACAAGTCTCAAATCAAGAGTCGATACTGCTAGACTCAGAACAAGAGTTGATATTACAAGTCTCTAAACAGGAGTCGATATTACAAGTCTCAAATCAAGAGTCGATATTACAAGTCTCAAATCAAGAGTCGATATTACAAGTCTCAAATCAAGAGTCGATATTACAAGTCTCAAATCAAGAGTCGATATTACAAGTCTCAAAACAAGAGTCGATATTACAAGTCTCAAATCAAGAGTCGATATTACAAGTCTCAAATCAAGAGTCGATATTACAAGTCTCAAATCAAGAGTCGATATTACAAGTCTCAAATCAAGAGTCGATATTACAAGTCTCAAATCAAGAGTCGATACAGCTAGACTCAGAACAAGAGTTGATATTACAAGTCTCAAAACAAGAGTCGATATTACAAGTCTCAAATCAAGAGTCGATATTACAAGTCTCAAATCAAGAGTCGATATTACAAGTCTCAAATCAAGAGTCGATACTGCTAGACTCAGAACAAGAGTTGATATTACAAGTCTCAAAACAAGAGTCGATATTACAAGTCTCAAATCAAGAGTCGATATTACAAGTCTCAAATCAAGAGTCGATACTGCTAGACTCAAAACAAGAGTTGATATTAGGAGTATCAGAATAAATTCCCAGAAAACAGAAAAATAGTCGATTTTACTATTTTCATAATCGTCCAGACTTGATTGCAGGGGCTTGGGGGGAGGGGGGGGTAAAAAAGTAATTCAGATGGTGGTCCCAGGCCGTGTGATGATGGACCTCAAGCCGAGTGAATAGAAACCATCTTGTGCGGGGTGAGGGGTGGAAGGAGCTGCAGAAACCACCGAGCACGATGAATAGTGAGGCGAAGTCCTGGTAAATGGCCTCTTTATTTACTGAATGCCTGCGCCATGGCCAGATTTCTCTACTTGCCGCTTTCCTTTCAAATACTCATAGCTCGCATCAAGAAATAAAGCACTGATTGTTTCCTAAATGTAACGTCGCGGCATTGCTAAAGAAAATCCCTGCGTTGGTTCGTAGACATAATGAAATGTCGAGCAAAATGAAAAAACTTTCGGTCACGAATTTACAGCTACATTGCTTCTCTGGATATGTTCAAATTAGGTCAGTAAAAATAATAAAACTAGACAGATCTGGAAACCAATATTAAAAAAGGTCATCGTCTTCGCTGAATTAAAATCAAATTCGTCCAAAGGTCTCATTGAGTTTTTAAATTAATACATAAATATTTAGATAAATTAGCTTATTATTTTAAATTTTTGAATAAGGAATAATTAATTTTTAAAAATTCCTTTTCTTTCAACAAAAAGAACATGTCTGCTAGTTGATTGTAAATGAATCATGACTTATTACATAATACTAGACGCCCCGCGGCGTAACATACGCCGCAGACTTGCTCATGGAGAGTGCAAAGAAAGTGGAGAAAGAAAGGACACAAACTACATAACGAAGAAATCAAAACAACGCGAGTGAACGTCGGTTGGGACTGCCGACTCATTGTTGGTTTCGAGACATTCGCACTGTGGTTATCTACCTGCCCACCACCCTTTACCACATTAGCTTGCCAACCATAAACTGTGATTGGCCGACCCTAGCGAGGGTCAGCCAT
Source organism: Ampullaceana balthica (assembly GCA_944989445.1). Lineage (NCBI taxonomy): Eukaryota > Metazoa > Mollusca > Gastropoda > Lymnaeidae > Ampullaceana > Ampullaceana balthica. Next base: position 2,276,744 of record CALYLW010000011.1, on the reverse strand, counting down.
GTTGGCAATAAAGGGGGTAAAAGAACGGGCACAAACAGCCATTTAAAAAAAAATAATTTTTTTTAATGTTTTCGCTGAGGCTTGAACCCAGGACCTTCCCCGTATAAGGCGGGCGTGATAACCAGTACACTACGAATCTCACGTTATTCTATGAAGGGACAATTCAAGTGAACGCAAGGACAATTGTTGGTCTCGAGACGTTGGTCGACCCCAGCGAGGGCCATTCGTCAGGCTCGTTTGCACATACTCGCTTTGGTGAAGGGGCGGGAGGAGGCTTAGAGAGTCGGCGTGCGTGCGTGGTGTCCCGCATGGTTGGGCGACGTAGAGAATTATATCTCGAGACATTGTTTGACCCCAGTGAGGGTCATTCGTCATGCTCGTTTGCACATACTGGTGTGGTGGTGTCCCGCATGGTTGGGCGACGTGGAGAATTATATATATACGAGCAACAAAGCCCGTCCAAGGACGTTCCGCCATCGTTCGGTGGCATGTTGTAACTCCCCTCCACCAGCCGTCTCGACCGGCATTACATGTGCATTGCGTCAAAAATACTATTCAGTATAGTCAAAATAAATAACTCGTAAAAACAGAGCTTTTTGCTATAAATCCCAACGCGCATATCTCAAAATAAAGTCATGGAAGAAATACTGCACCAAAAATAACTTGTATTAAACGTCCGCGTAAATGGCGTAAACGTGTTCAATATGATTGGCTGTAGGAGTCATATGTGTTTGAGGGACCAATCGCTATAGATGACCGGACAGAACGGACAGAAAGAACAGAAACTTGCCATTTATTATATAGGATGAGGGACCAATCGCTATAGATGACCGGACAGAACGGACATAAAGAACAGAAACTTGTCTTTTATTATATAGGATATAGATAGATTTTACATTCTCTTTAGCTGGTCGATTTGTTTAAAACTCTTCTGACCAGGCTCGTTATTTTACTGGCAAGCCTCATCAAGCGGCCATCGCCATAAAAGAAATTGGTCAACAGTCATTAGAACAGACTTCATGTCAAAATCCCCGACCACCGCTGGGCACTCAGCTAACAGGTCAAAATCCCCGACCACCGCTGGGCACTCAGCCAGCAGGTCAAAATCCCCGACCACCGCTGGGCACTCAGCCAACAGGTCAAAATCCCCGACCACCGCTGGGCACTCAGCCAACAGCTCAAAATCCCCGACCACCGCTGGGCACTCAGCCAGCAGGTCAAAATCCCCGACCACCGCTGGGCACTCAGCCAACAGGTCAAAATCCCCGACCACCGCTGGGCACTCAGCCAGCAGGTCAAAATCTCCGACCACCGCTGGGCACTCAGCCAACAGGTCAAAATCCCCGACCACCGCTGGGCACTCAGCCAGCAGGTCAAAATCCCCGACCACCGCTGGGCACTCAGCCAACAGGTCAAAATCCCCGACCACCGCTGGGCACTCAGCCAACAGGTCAAAATCCCCGACCACCGCTGGGCACTCAGCCAACAGGTGTTCAACCGTCTCCGCCGCATCTCCAAATATTCTTCAGCCGATATCCCTACTCGTGTCAAACCTATGCAAGTAACTCTGTGTGGGACAGTGCTCAGTCCTCATCTAGTTTATACGTGTATAATTGTTAAGGGGTAGGTTCCACCAGGAGTCACCTTTGATCGGCTGCGGCATATATTGGTAAACTTTTCTGGCCGTGTTTCTAGCCATGTAGCCATTACTTTTGGAAATGATGCTTAAGCCATGATTGACCCCCAGCTGAGTCATCAATGGGGCTGAACAGCAACTCCTCTCGCCAATAAATCGGCCCTGTCAAGCACCGGCTTTTCGACGTACATGCCTTGTGATAAACTGCAGGATTACTCTGCACCCGCATGTAAAGATGCGCCATACTCTTTCCAAAATAGCCTCCAGAGAGGATCGACTCAAGGCTTCCAGAGAGAGCCTAAAGTCGGTTAAGACAACAGCTATGGTCGGAAAGACTTATAATTCTTTACAATTAACCTCTATGGATTGCCTCAAACTCAGCCTCGATCCTGGCCACACGGACCAGATAGCCCGACGTCATGGCCCAGTCGCCCCCGCGGTGAAAAAAAAAGGGGGGGGTGGTATTCAATCAGTACGACGTACCTACTTCTTCCGTCCGGAAAACATTGACCGTCTGTACAGACTTTAACCTATAATATATAGCAGTCTTTAAAAACCAATATTGTCTTCAGAGCCTCGTCGTGCTAAAGCTTTTGTCATCGCGGTATAAGGGGTGAAGTGCACACACGATGTCCTCAATCGGAGGAAGATTTATGACTTATTGATCTGTCTCATGGCTCATGATTTTGGGCTTATTACAACATGCCTAATGAAGAGTTTTGTTAAATACTGCACTTTGAACCGCGATCAGTTCTTTCCTTTCAAAACCATGCATGGCAACTTCAGACTGACGCTCAGAAAGCGGAAACAAACTTATCAAGTTCCAAGATAACGCAAAATATCAGGAATTTTTGTTGTCTAAAATGCATCTAAAATGACGTGAAGTCAAGCCTCAGAGTTGGTTCATCTGAGTCATAGACTCCGAGTTTAAGTCTTGTCACATACCTAGGGTCTGAACCAATGTTCCCTGTAAGGTTCGTTGGCCCGTGTGCAAAATAAAAAAACTCGTGAGCAACATTATTTGTGAAAAATTGTACACCCCACAAAAACAGATATTATTTTATCATTCTCAAATTTGCTCCGCGGCAACTCTAAACTGTTGCGCGGCCTTGGTCAGATATCTGCGCGGTCGCGCAACCACGCACCTTAAAAGGAACATTGGTATGAACCATGAAAGCCCAGTCAAGATTTGATGAAGAATTTAATTGTTTCACTCCGTCTCTTAAAATCATCACCATCCTCCTCAGTCAAAAAGCATTTAATTTGAGAACCCCTGATCAATGCGGCAACAGTTAAATCGCCAAAACGTTCGCAACCAACAAAAAGCCAATTGAGTGAACATTTTCAGGAAAGGTGTTTATTTATTTATTTAATTAATTTTTTTTTAAAGATGTCCTTAATATCTGCAACAATATCGAATCTTTAGCGTTGCCATCAACTTCGAGATTCCTCAAAATATGTATTTCAAGCTACACTTGCCTCATACAGTTACAAGTTACACTTGCCTCATACAGTTTACTCGGATGTACTCGCAGCCTTACAAGTATCAGATGTTAAAATGCAAGATATAACATGAAAGATTACCGCCAAGTAAAAATGCGATAAACATTTTACAAACTTTTGAGTCGGGTCTTTTTTAATTTAATTGCTGTAAATAAGAAGGGCTTTAAGTATGTCTCATTGAAATGAGCAGCACTTTTAATGATCTTAGGGTTGGTTGACCTTGAAATGGTGAGCACTATGTCCTTTCCTTGAAACATCTTTAATCTTCTTAGCATAACCACCAGATTTCGTAAACTCGTTATTTTTAATTTTACTTATTTTTAAACGTGTTCATATTGTATTTAAAACAAACCGTCCAACAGTTGAATATAAGTTCACGATGGCAGCTGCATGTCTTGTAAGAATATAACGGGAACTAACGCATTTGAGGGACTAACTTATAAAAGGAACTGGCGCATATGAGGGACTCACATATAAAAGGTAATAGTGTATTTGAGAGACTAACATACAACAGGTACTATAGCATATAACAGCATAAAACAGACTTAGCATGCAAAAGGTACTAGCATGTAATAGGTAATAACATATTATAACCGGTCACTGAATATGACAGGATATTGCATATATCAGGTATTAGAGTATAACAGAAGCTATCGTATTGCAGGATATAGTGAATAGTGGGAGAATATGAATTATGGAACAAACGAATTACAAATGAAAGACCCCGGGACTTAGGGCGGTAGCCCTACCAATAGCTTCTATGGTGATAGAGGAAATCAAATACTTAGGGTGGTAGCCCTACCAATAGCTTCTATGGTGATAGAGGAAATCAAATAGGGTGGTAGCCCTACCAATAGCTTCTATGGTGATAGAGGAAATCAAATAGGGTGGTAGCCCTACCAATAGCTTCTATGGTGATAGAGGAAATCAAATAAGGTGGTAGCCCTACCAATAGCTTCTATGGTGATAGAGGAAATCAAATAGGGTGGTAGCCCTATCAATAGCTTCTATGGTGATAGAGGAAATCAAATAGGGTGGTAGCCCTACCAATAGCTTCTATGGTGATAGAGGAAATCAAATACTTCAAAACACATTTAAACTAAAACATTTCAAAATACTACCTTTTTATGGTTTCGTCTTTCTTTTATAATCCATACAATAATCCGTTATAATCCTTTGTCAAGATTTAGGCTAATCGAGCGACGCTGTCTCGGGATAGACTTTCAAATAATGTCTCACGTCCCTTTAATCCTCCCAAGAATCTGATGGTGGACATTGAAATTTCAAACGAATTTAACCTCTTCCTGGATGTTTCAAAACTCTGAAATGTAGGGAAAAAACGAGATTATTTATAGAGCTTTTGCTTTCAAAATTGTGGAGGTTTTGTGGTTGTCGATGAAAGATTTGATTTGCATACATAGATATATAATTGATTCGTTGGAGGACTTCACTACGACAAAGTGGGTGGGGTTTGCTGGTGAACAGATACAATTGACGTCATCTTCAAATGACATGTCATTCACGGCCCAGATGTCCATGCGTTTTCTGTCAAACGTATCGATGTAAAAAGTCAATGCATGTTACAGCTGTTGCTATCACAATAAAATGGTGTACAGAAATCCCGAGCTGCGCATCTGTGGATTTTGTTTTCCCCACTCTCTGACTTGACTTTAGAAAAAAAAACAGAGCATGAAATAGATTTATTTTTTCACCCTTCCCGTTATTTAATCTTTTGATGGCACCCTATTGTTGGAGACCCTATTGACGGGGTCCGTGTGAAGGTCGCACCTTTTCCTGATAGAATCATTGAGATTTGATGTGTTGTGGCTTTTTTCAGTGAGCCAAATATTTATATTAGGCCGAATCGTTGGAACTGACTCGATGCGAGGGTCTACGAATGCATGCAGTTGATGTGTCAAAATCTTTTTGGATGAAAATTCTTGAAGTTCCGGGTCATTCAACAATCGAAGTTTTGATAAAGATCAAAATATCTCAATTCAATTATTTGTTGCATCTGCGTGTATTAAGATTTTAATAATTCAAAATAAAACAAACCCGTAAAAACAAATTTTTTGACTATAAATCACTTATATATGAGACATAACTAACAGTATTGATTATGTTCAAACACGACAAACATTTACAGACTGAATCTGTCTTAACTGTAATTATCTTTATAACCCGGGGGGTGGAGAGTGGGAGAGGCGAAAGAGCTGGTCACCGATCGCTGGATCGAGCTCAGCGTGACACGCAAAATGTAAACAAAAGCAGCCCGGTACAACGCTCCAACGCGCGAACTGAGATGTCACGTGAAAAAAATAATAACAAACCATGAATTTGAATTACATACGCTAATAAGGATAAACTAATAAAACAAACCCGTAAAAACAAAAAGTTTTTGACTATAAATCCCTTATATATGAGACATAACTAACAGTATTGATTATTTTCAAACGCTACAAACATTTACAGACTGAATCTGTCTTAACTCAACTTTGCTTCATAAAACCCTAGGGGGGGGGGCCGAGCTCAGCATGACACGTATAATGTAAACAAAAGCACGCCGGTACTTCGATGGGTCGCCTCAACGCGTCAACTCAAACTCTCACGTGGGAAAAAAACAATAACAAACAGTGAATTTGAATTACATATGTTATATAAGGATAAACTAAAAATGCATTAATTTAATTACGGTACGTTCGATCAATCTGAAATTTTGATACGACGCATTGTTACGTGAGACGGGTCCGTTTGCCAAATTTCAGCTCGATCGGATCACGGAAAGTGGGTCATTTTTTACTTTTGTTTTTCCGACCGCCCATGAGATGACGACAGACAGAGAGAGACGGCGGTGAAGTTAACATAAGGGATTTTAAAATGCATTAATTTAATTACGGTTCGTTCGATCGATCTGAAATTTTGATACGATGCATTGTTAGGTGAGACGGGTCCATGTGCCAAATTTTAGCTCGATCGCATCACGGGAAGTGGGTCATTTTTTACTTTTCTTTTTCCGCCCGACCGACGTACGAAGAGAGAGATGACGACAGACAAGATTTCGAAGTTAATATAAGGGATTTAATAATAATAATAGTTCAGAAATCCATTCATATACTTGCTCGACATTATAGCCAGAGGCGTCACTAGGGTTGGTGTCACCCGGGGCGGCAGCTCATGATGTCACTCCCTCACGACTTTAACCCATAGAAATCCTCCTGTGTGTTCCAGTGTCAAATAACGGAAACATTCAGTATTTTACATTGTGGTGTCACCCCCCCTGATGGTGTCACACGAGGCGGCCCGCCCCCACCGCACCCCCCTACTGACGCCACTTATTATAGCTGAGTAAAGTTTAAAATGGGGATGTCTCGTGCTAATGCGCAAATAAATAAAATACGATAACAATTATTTATAAGATAGATGGATTGGGGCTAAAAAAAATTAGTGATTCAAATATTAACAATCAATTGTAACATAAAACCTAAAGGAACCCACCGAATCGTTATCACATTGGATGTGAGTTTTCATTCTAACATAAAGTTTGAGCATTAAAATCAATACTTTAATTTAGGAGTTATCTCTTTATCGATTGGTATAGAAAATATCACAATAATTAACATAAAAATGCGTGAATCTCTACACAGGATGTTAAAGGATTTTACATTTGTTGATGTTCACAAACCAGGCTTCGAAAAAATAACTTTTATCATGATGTGAAAAAGAAAACAAGAAATAATTATGATGCATACGTTTTGTTACTGACATATGTTTCCGTTTACGGCACTCTGTATCAATACGTGGATTTTGAAACCCGGTTGTAGCTTGAATTTTTCTGTGAAAATTGATCCTGCTGTAGCCAGCAATTATTAAGTCATAGATATGATCAGATGGCTACATTGTTTACAATGATAATGACTAATCATGATTATCCTACCCTACTCCACGAAATTGAAGAAAAACTACAAATCGCTGAAAGCAATATGAGCTGTTTAAAGTATTTCATATGTGTCAACATGACGCCTTCCCTCCAAGTTGAGAACAGTTGCTCCCATCCTCTAATACCACGCCCCTGGATGATAAGTCTTATACTATGGTATTGCTGGACCAAAAAAGACGACTTCACATTAATTAAAAGTATGAGTCAAAGGTGGGGGGGGGGAGTCGACCAAGGACAACATCTCTCACAAGATCAGCCCCCCCCCCACCACCAATATCTCCCTAACAAAATACCAATACCCCAAAACAACCTCACCAAATACTAGACTCCCTAATAAATAAATAAATAAATAAATTGATAATTTATATAGCGCTTTACCCCTGTCATACACCTACCTACACACAAATACGAAGATTGTTAAAAACCGAAAAACGTCACATATCCTTAATCCATACCAAAGCTTTCATCATGCAGAATCGACAAGGAAGTAAACATCTGACTTTCATTCTCTTGTCATCAATGTAACGCCCGATAGATTCACCGACCGTGGAGACCACGTTTCTTTACAACTGAGAGCATCAACGAGGGCATGTCAACACCAAGGTCTCCCCGCGGAAACCTTCCAATTACCTACAACAGCAGCGACAGCGCGCCACATGCGCCCACAGAGCGTGTTTCAGTTCTTTGTGATCCTGTTATTTTTTCAAATACCATCGCGTGAATATTGAAAGGCCTTTTCACTGCAATTTTCGAATTTATTTCTGGTCCCCTTAGTGAATATTTTATCTTTAATTCTAAGTAAAGTTAGCGAAACTGAATTTTTTTTAAAAATAATTTGAAACACTTCAAATACAACAAACAGCGCTCTTTGCAGCATGCGATCGTTTGGATAAATATAGTCTCACTTCTAAACTCATATTCACTGGATAACCTCGATAATCTACAAAGCTTGCAACCCAAATGTGCATTTAAAAGATTATTGGCAAAGAGAACATCACAAACTAAAAACTAATTATTTTTTGTCCAAAAAACATAACAAAATAACAAGAGTTGTGTCAATAAAACAATTTACGTTAAGAGTTATTTTTAAGAAATAACACAAAAATTACACTAATACACACAAAAAACTTATCAGAACAAACAAAAATCATAAAAATGTAAATAATATTTAGCTAATAAATATTTATGGACATTTTTAATACCAATGTTGCTGTGCTTTATGTTGCGTTTTTTCCCCCCGTCACAACTTTTAGCCCATGAGTTGTCTGGCACCATTCAACCACAGTGATTGCGTGGCCTAAAATATATCTATTGTTTTGATTTTTAAGCTCATTTTAATATTTGCTCCTCTATGGTCAGGCGACAACGGTATATAGATTTCGTAAAATATTACTACCCGCCCCGCAGTCAGTGGCGTAGCTAGAACTTTTGCCACCTGGGGCGGTCTCCAATTTGCCGCCCTTTTAAGGGGTCGTCTATAAATGACGTCACGCACCTGGGGGGCAGTCACATACGTTTGTGACGATGTGTATTGAGGGGGGGTGTTTAAGAAATGTGACGTCACGTCAAAACGCGCAACTTTAAATAAATTCCCACTTAAATATTTGATTACTGACACTTTATTTAATGACGTTTATTTAAAACGCGTGTTACGATATTAGAATGCAGCGTTACACTAAAAACATACTTAAATGGCAAAAATTTAATTTGAAGCATGCTCATTTTCAAACAGAAGATACAGATTTTATGGTCAAAGCTTTGTGACGTCTTAATGAAGAAGGGGTTTAAGTTTTTATGACGACGTGTGGCTAAAGGGGGGGATGAAATATTAGCCAAATAGCGTGCTTCATTTATGGACGGCCACTTAGTCGATTATATTATGGTTTTTAAAAATTAAAGAACATGAATAAATAATTGTAATTGAAACGAAGTAAAGGTGGGGAACATGTTTACCATTGCATGCCATATTTGTGTAAGCAGTAATAAAAGAGGCGGCATAAGATTATATACCTATAAATTCACATTTATAAAATACAAGATACTTTTTTAAAGGCCACAAGAAAGTTACTGAGGTCGCAGGTCCCCCCCCCTCCCCCCATGAGACAAAACATATTCCAAATTTACAACAACAAAAAAAAACATTACCAAATACTATTCTTTGATTTTTCATTTATTAATAAATTACTTTTGTTTTCAAACAAAGAAATTGTGTACATTAGCAGTGGCGTAACAACGGCTTGGCATTGGGGCAATTGCCAAGGGCGCCGGCCTGCGCCAGTTCAAAAGGACGCCGCTAAATCTCTAATTTTTAATTTTTTATTTAAATAAAAGGCGTCAAAAATAAATTAGACAGGGCGTCAAAAACCCAGTTACGCCTTTGTACATTAGTATGAAAACATATTTAAACATTTACTTTCCTAACTTTGATAATAGAAAAATCGTGTATTATGCTATCAAAATTAAAATTATTTGTAATATCTTGTTCTATGGACAGTATTGCAAGATTGTGTTGTCTTTAATCGCTCATTGTGGAACGATGATATTTTTTTATCAACTTCAGTTTGGAGACGCTCCTTTCACAACTTGCGACACTGATAGCAATAGTTGAAAAAATTCATAGTAAAATTACAGTGTTGGGTACAGAATTTTCCAATCTATACTGTTGAATAAATTTTAATCGATCAAAGGTGCCTTTTCCCCCATTTTTCTAATATAATGCCTCTTCTTGTAGTGTAGGTATACAGCCATAAAAACCTGGATCCTTTTTCTTTCCAAATTGAACTGTCAATGTCAATAAAGCAATTTATTTGATGTTCAAATGCTTCATTTAGTAGGTTACATGGTATTATATACGAATATTTTCTTGCAAGGACATGCAACTCATCAAAGCGTTATTTTATGTTCTTTTGTAATTCCAGCCATGGATAAAAAAAACATTTCTCGTTGTAATTCTTGTTCTAAAGATAGAACCACGTCTTCTGAATTTTCCCTACTCATATTTTTTTCTCCTTCTAACTAGGCGTTCAGTTGATATCTCCATCTCTTCACAAATTGTTTGGCTCATATAACAGCATTTTATATTAGCACATCTCTTTGTTCCATGCAATGGCTTTGCATTAATTTAAAAAATGGTGGTTTCCCATAAATTGAGATAACATAGAAGAGAAAAAGGTTGCATTGAATTGAGTAAAATTCCAGCATCTGATCTCGTTTTCCTAGTTACTTCTTCAGATAACAATTTTTCCAAGACGCTTGAAAGTTTAAAGTATGTCTTTTTCGAAATTATTATGCCTATTTTTGTGTTTATTAACGGTGAAATTTGAATATTTACACATTCTTGTCATAAATCTTAATAATTCTCCATAAAATAGACGAATTCAAATTATTTACACATTACCATTATTCTAATTGGATAGGCGTAACATGCTTAATAAATAACCGCATTTTATTGAAAAACACAAATTATTTGTGCTACTTTAATGCAATAAAAACAAAATAAATTTAATTTTTAATAACTTATACCTTTCATAATTTACTGAAAACTGAAACAGTAATATAAATTACTACTTGCAAGTTAAACACAATATTTGAACCACCATGCCTTGTAGGTACTTGTTCGCGCATCATTCTGCGAATGTCGAAATTCCACCTAATAACTGTCGTGGCGATATTAATAGCACATATTATTCGGCCCAGCGGCGATGTGTTTTTGGGTAGTTTTCTTATAAAGCGTCATCTGTGACTTATACCGCTTAGTTTTCCAAACAAATTGATACATTTTTTTGAGCGATTAAAAATTGTTCAACGGTTTTTCGTTAGTTATAATATCCACTATGTAAACAAATAAATGTTGTGCGAATCTGTTAATTAAGACTCGAAATAACGAATATTTTTTTCACCTTGGTTTTCTCCTTTCAAAAGAACAAGGGCGGTTGTCGGAAATGGTTGTACTTTTCAAATGCCCACAAATGCCGCCCTAAATGAGTCCCGCCCGGGGCGGACCGCCCCCACCACGCCCCCTCCCCCAGCTACGCCACTGCCCGCAGTATCTCCACAACTTATGTCTTCATACATAAACAACAAAGACGACTTTCATTATTTTTTTCCCGACAATTTCTTGTCACACAGTAATGTTCAAACTATTTGATATGAACTTATATTTCCCCCAGTCGGATGTTTTCAAAAAGTAAGAGAAGAACAATGAATGCTCGAAACTCGCAACACTCATAAGAACGGTCATTGATTGCTGTGATAACGTCATTGATTGGTGTGATAACGTCATTGATTGCTGTGATAACGTCATTGATTGCTGTGATAACGTCATTGATTGCTGTGATAACGTCATTGATTGGTGTGATAACGTCATTGATTGCTGTGATAACGTCATTGATTGCTGTGATAACGTCATTGATTGCTGTGATAACGTCATTGATTGCTGTGATAACGTCAATGATTGCTGTGATAACGTCATTGATTGCTGTGATAACGTCATTCATTGCTGTGATAACGTCATTCATTGCTGTGATAACGTCATTCATTGCTGTGATAACGTCATTGATTGCTGTGATAACGTCATTGATTGCTGTGATAACGTCATTCATTGCTGTGATAACGTCATTCATTGCTGTGATAACGTCATTGATTGCTGTGATAACGTCATTGATTGCTGTGATAACGTCATTCATTGCTGTGATAACGTCATTCATTGCTGTGATAACGTCATTGATTGCTGTGATAACGTCATTCATTGCTGTGATAACATCATTCATTGCTGTGATAACGTCATTGATTGCTGTGATAACGTCATTCATTGCTGTGATAACATCATTGATTGCTGTGATAACGTCATTCATTGCTGTGATAACGTCATTCATTGCTGTGATAACGTCATTCATTGCTGTGATAACGTCATTCATTGCTGTGATAACGTCATTCATTGCTGTGATAACGTCATTCATTGCTGTGATAACGTCATTCATTGCTGTGATAACGTCATTCATTGCTGTGATAACGTCATTGATTGCTGTGATAACGTCATTGATTGCTGTGATAACGTCATTGATTGCTGTGATAACGTCATTCATTGCTGTGATAACGTCATTCATTGCTGTGATAACGTCATTCATTGCTGTGATAACGTCATTGATTGCTGTGATAACGTCATTCATTGCTGTGATAACGTCATTGATTGCTGTGATAACGTCATTGATTGCTGTGATAACGTCATTGATTGCTGTGATAACGTCATTGATTGCTGTGATAACGTCATTCATTGCTGTGATAACGTCATTCATTGCTGTGATAACATCATTGATTGCTGTGATAACGTCATTGATTGCTGTGATAACGTCATTGATTGCTGTGATAACGTCATTGATTGCTGTGATAACGTCATTCATTGCTGTGATAACGTCATTCATTGATGTGATATAGTTATGTTGTTTCATCGTATACATAGCACAAAATAACTTTTCCCAGTTCTAGACTTCCAGCGCCTTCTGGCACACACAAAACACACACCAGCAAACACAGACACACACACATACACACAGACATAAACACACATCCATATGCATGAGTGAGATTACAGGACAGTGATATTAACAACTTATGGCACGAAGACCGTCCAAAACGTATATTTCTTTGTGTTATTTGTCCCACACGCCATCTGGTGGAAAATAGAAACAACTGATTGGAGCGTGAGTTATTAAGCAATTATAATATTTGAAGTACATGGAGAGTTTAAGCTGTTATATATGTGTATATAATGTGAACTCTACACATGTGCGCAGTAGGGCATCTGGCCATGATTTATATTGTGTTGTTGGTATATATATGTTTGACTTTTTTGTTGTTGGCAAAGGTGGTTGGCCAAATGATAAGTATAAAATGTAATTAGTAAATGTAAAAATCTGCACAGATAACATTGTGAAATTTCAGAATATTGCTGTTGTAATTGTTTAGCGTACATGGAGACGGATCAAGTTGGACGAGGCTGGAAGGACTGGGAAGAGCTGGGAAGAACTGAAGCGACTGGCAAGGGACCGTGTAGAGTGGCGAGCTTTGACAGAAGCCCTATATGTTCCACAAGGAACTCCAAGGACAAATGATGATGATGATGAATTGTTTAGTTACTATGATAAAGCACAATGCAATCTTAGTCTTAGCTATAGAAATAATGGTCTCTAATATGAAATGGGGTTCTAAACACCCACAAGGAGAAGTTAGTTAAAAAGTTACAAGTTACCCGAGATAAGCACAGTGAGATGAGGACAGTCAGATGAGGACAGTTATGTGAGGACAGTGAAGGGAGGACAGTTATGTGAGGACAAAGAAGGGAGGACAGTTAGGTGAGGTCAGTGAGGTGAGGACAGTGAGGTGAGGACAGTGAGGTAAGGACAGTTATGTGAAGACAGTGAAGGGAGGACAGTTATGTGAGGACAGTGAAGGGAGGACTGTTATGTGAGGACAAAGAAGGGAAGACAGTTAGGTGAGGAGTTAGGTGAGGACAGTGAGGTGAGGACAGTGAGGTGAGGACAGTGAGGTGAGGAAAGTTATGTGAGGACAGTGAATGGAGGACAGTTAGGTGAGGACAGTCAGATGAGAACAGTTATGTGAGGACAGTGAAGGGAGGACAGTTAGGTGAGGACAGTTATGTGAGAACAGTCAGATGAGGACAGTGAAGGGAGGACAGTTAGGTGATGACAGTCAGATGAGGACAGTGAAGGGAGGACAGTGAAGGGAGGACAGTTAGGTGAGGACAGTGAGGTGAGGACAGTTATGTGAGGACAGTGAAGGGAGGACATTTAGGTGAGGACAGTAAGGTGAGGACAGTTATGTGAGGACAGTTAGGTGAGGACAGTGAGGTGAGGACAGTTAGTTGAGGACAGTTATGTGAGGACAGTGAAGGGAGGACAGTTAGGTGAGGACAGTGAGGTGAGGACAGTGAGGTGAGGACAGTTATGTGAGGACAGTGAGGTGAGGACAGTTATGTGAGGACAGTGAGGTGAGGACAGTTATGTGAGGACAGTGAAGGGAGGACAGTGAGGTGAGGACAGTGAAGGGAGGATAGTGAAGGGAGGACAGTGAAGGGAGGACAGTGAGGTGAGGACAGTGAAGGGAGGATAGTGAAGGGAGGACAGTGAAGGGAGGACAGTGATAGCGCGTAAATTCAAAACTGAATATATAAACTTTGCGTTGACCTGAATGGACGACTTATTATTTTATCTATGTGCACTTGTTTAACTGAGCGACTAGAGATGCGGTGAACTTTAAAATGTTCCTGACATTTGTGTTTGCGATTCGAGTGTTTGTTTTTAATCATTACTCAATGGTTATTTTGTTTATATTGTATTATATTAAGTTTAGAGATTGATGGCCAAAGCAGTTTGTCAATTCTGTTTATCCTGAGTTCTTTCTATGTATTTCAAAAGTTTCACTTTATGGTAGTGTCTTCACTATTAAATTCATTTCACTGCATGGCAGCCATCCACTAGGCAACACTTTGCATTCTTACCCCCTCCACCATACTGGACATGTACCTCAATGATTTGAATTAGGCTACGATTCCTGCTACTGAACACGTATGCGAGTACTATAGCATAATCTTGTTAAGAGCTGCATTTACGCTCCAGGTATCTTTCAAAAAATTTTTTTTAGAAAGTCTTCAGAATGTAGACCGGCTAACCGACTTTTTGGCGTGTTAAATAGAATAAAAACAATTCAACTATTTCCATCTCAGTGCCTTCCCATTGACGTAATGCACTACTAGAGTGCACGTGTGTTTAAAATAAATAGGGGGAACTCACTCTTCTGATACTTGTAGTCTCCCCTTTTGACAACAAGCGCCTAAAAAAGAAACGCTACTATGCGACCGTTAATAACGATAGGAAATATACATTCCTCTCCCACCCTTGTCACAGTGCCTGCGAGAGTCGTTCACCAAGCTATATATGTAACGAGAAACATTTGTTAACTCGAAATGTCACGTCGGAATCTGGTCATGTGACCTAAATTTGATTACCCAAAAACACAAAGCTAAAAAACGACGAAGTTTTACTTACTGGCTCGTGAGGCGTGAGCATCATAGGAGTGAAACATGTCATCCTCCCTAACACAGCGATACCTAAAGGGGTTCGATGAAAAAAATCGAAGCATGCCAACACTGTGGTTGACCGTGAGCTACACACTACTTACAAGTTTCACTCAGCACAGTGAGCACTCGGTGACCCAGTTTCGCCGAGCGGTTGTCGAGTGCCGAACGGCTGTCCTTAGTGAAACAACAACAAATGGTTGCTAGCTGGTCCCGTGAGTACGTGTGTGTGTGTGTGGGGGGGGGACGGGTTTTCCCCAGTGCTTCTGCCAACCCCGAGGGTTGTGGGTTGTCTGAGAGCTGTACGCTCCACCGGGTTTTAATAAGTCATTGTGTCGATACTTGGCAAGAGTTGACTGTGAATGATGCATGCAGAGGTGGCCTCCCTGCTTCCTTACACGTGGAACGGTCGCGTAATGTAAACAAATGAGGGGAGGGGTTAAGGCCAGGCTTCCATGCGCAGGCCTGGGTAATATAACATAAGTTCAAAGGTCGCTTGGCAAATTTCGTTTAGGTTTCATTGGATCTTTGTCAGGATTTTTTCGGTCACGTCTTCATGACTTCATCTTAATATTATTATCAAACGTGGTACCATAGCCTACCGCGATGTCCTCTCATTCGTCTAACTCCTTTCGTTTTGTTTCTCATCTACCTCTCCTGGAGCTTTCAATTTCTCTTGATCTTTACGCGCTTTCTCTCTCTTTCTCCCCCTCCCCCCCTCTCTCTCTCTCTCCTTCACACCCTCTCTCTCTCTCTCTTTCTCAATTTCTCTCAACCTCTTTCTATCTCTTCGCGTGTTATAAAATTTTTAACGCATGTCTATAAGATTATGATCATAAAACGTGTTGAATACATTAAAAAGATTTTTTAAATAGATTAACTAAAAACTTTTTATTAATCAGAAGATTATTTTATTTAAAATAATATAGTCAATAAAAATATTATAGTCATAACATTTATTAAAAAGATTATAATAATGATGATAATGATTATATTCATCAAGAAGATTATATTCATCAAAAATATTATATTCATATAAAGATTCATAAAGCAGATTTCAAACAATAATATCACAGCCTTATTTATCTGTTTTTATTCATACTCTTTAACACATCGTGTTTTGATATTTTATCTATGTGCCAAACCCCCTTCCAACTGTTTTGCTTAGTATCTTACGTCATGTGCATTTTTTTTAAAGTTATTAAATTTTAAATGAAATCGAAAAACTCATAAAATAGTATGTCACTTAATTTTTTTTTAAGGAAAAAACAACAGAAATGCACATTTAAACAAAGTAAAAGGATATTTTTAAAAATTGCCTTACCTCGCGACCCCCAGTTATGCCAGAGTACAATTCTGTTTTTATTTGTATACATCACAAAAGAGTTTATATATAAATCTAGATAAAAAGCAGATTACATCACAGCCGTAGGAGCACCCAGTTTATTTTGTTGCTCTATTTTCGTGAAATAACGGTTTTATGTTTTATCGTAGAAAATTAAACTGAAACGTCGGGCTACAAAGATCGGCATGGACAAGAGGCAACACATTATCCAATCAAATGGAATTATCGAACCCTTGAAGACTATGGATTGTAGCAGTAACACCCAGTTGATAATTTTTATTATTTATTATTTATTTATTGTGTGTGTGTGTGGGGGGGGGGAGACATGACATCTTACATAAATGTGCAATGAGTGCTCCCATAATACATAACGAAAACCCGTGAGACACAACGTTATTTCCTGACAACCACATTTTTATTGTATTGTGGGACGGGTGGGGGAGATGAGGACCGGGGGGGGGGAGGTGTTTGAGTAGATTGGCACTTGTCTTAGGTGTAAGAATGTCATAGGTGTATATTTCAATTTCAATAGACAAATACCTATTAGAAGCATGCCATTTTTTAAAGCCACTAGGTGTGAGTTTTTCTCCATGTTCTAAAAGTCAGCATTAAAGACCATGAGCCACGGCTATCGAGGAGTTGATTATTTTGTTATTTTGTGTTACATGTGGTTGTAAGGTTGCTGAGAGCTTTGTCTTATACATGTGGTTTTAAGGTTGCTGAGAGCTTTGTCTTATAATTAGATTTTGTTTTATTCCTACTTTTGCTAAACGATTAAATAGTTGACTTTTTATTTTACTTTATATTTGTAATTTCAGAGTGCTTAATTTCTTTATTTGTTTTCTTTGGTTTTCGCGTATTGAAACATTTGAGGGATCTGGGCATCTGGCGTACTAAATGTAATATTAAATATGCAGTAGTCAATTCAAATATTGTTTGACGTTTAAGCCTAAAGGGTAGAGCTATAAGCTCAATAATATAGTTTGTTTGTTTGTTTGTTTGTTGTTGTTTTTTAAAGCATAACCGTATTCAGTAAAGAAAACAAAAAATTGCGACAAGTACGATTCTGCACTAATACATCACATAAGATATCTTGGATAAAACATTGGATAACAAGTAGATTATGTCACAAGCATTTGTAAAAACTATAGCCCTTCTCCCTTTATATATCTCGTATACTCATAACCGCATGATTTCTTATCAACCCAGCCGGTGAGACAACGTTGAGGCCGAGTAGAGAGGGAGAGATACCCACGGAATCATCTTACAACAGAATGCACGAGAAAAAAAAACCCTGACGTTCTCTCCATTCAACAAACGCTCGCATTTAAAGATCATCTCGGGACAGACTGCAGCGCCAGACACGCCCATACCGCTCCATTCACGAACGACATCAGCCAATTTGCAGTTGCGGACAGATGGTGGGGACGGTGGTGGAGTGCGGGGAAAACTGGTTCCTCGAGCTCGCCGCGAGAGGATGAGCGGCGTGAGATGGGAAGCATTGAGGAAATACGACAATCATGCGGGGTCAAGGGTCGCCGATCACATGTAAGCACGTAGGTTGTTTGTATCACGGGGTGAGAAATCGTTTCAGTGGATACTAGATGGCAGAAAACCAACACCGCGTGTTGTGGTCCTGGTTAGAATTTTGGGGCAACATACGCGTGTCAACATGCATAAACAACATGAGTTAACGAGAAAAGACGGAAAAAGATCATACCGTTAGGTACGATTGTCTTTTCGTTAATGTCTCGAGAGCATTGTGCAAATGAGAGAATCTTTTGGTTTCAAAATCTGTGCGACGTCATATTGTCGCCAGTCACTGTCAGGATTCAATAATAAATAGAGGTTAAAAAAAAGGATTTTTAAAAACCACGTTTTTATAAGTGGACTAAAAAGAAGAAAATAATTTAAAACTTATAAGTTCAAGTACTTTGATTTAATATGACTAAAAACGTGGGGCGGGTGCTTCAAAATCCCATTCTAATTTAGAAAAACAACACAAAGATTGAGGGGGGGGTGGATAAAAATCGGCCAAAATCGCGTGACGTCATTTATGGACGGCCTTGCCCCTTAGTTGTAGAGGGTTCACGAGTCGGGAATGTGTCACAAGATTTTTGTTTAACGCCAAATAAGAAAAAATGTGTAAAATATGGGGAACAAATTGTAAAGACATTTTCCCTAAATTATACGAAAAAAACTATTTCAAAAAATGTTTGTCCAAAAATTAGGAGGTCAGTTATATCACTTTTTTAAAGCGTGAGGCACCCATGAGCTCAATGTATGTCAGGATCACGTGACAGGTGGAGTGCAACAAAACTGTAAGCTGCCTTGACAACTCCTGCTCATTATATTTCATGGGAGCCCCTATCTTAAACTTGAAATATCTTGAAATATAAACTTAAAAGATCCCTAACATTATATTATCATTAGGGCTGGTACTGATTTTTTTAAAAATGTGTTCAATTAATCGGAAAAAAATTAATCGATTAATTTCTATTAATAATAATTTTATAACGCATATATAGATCCCGTTAAGTCACGATTTATTCTTTCGCAAAATCGGTTAAGTCGCGGTAATTCATAAATATTTATAATATTTTTAATCGAAATAATTAATTTTTAATCGATTAACATTTTTCAACGATTAATCGATTAATTAATTGTTAATTTCCGCAGCCCTAATTATTATATGAAGATTTTTTATTTTTTGTGGTTGTTTTTTTTTAAAGTGCACCACCGGTAAACAACACGTAAAAAGCCACGGATAAAGTTTACCCGAGAAACAGCGCAGCCTGAAACTACCACCAATCAAGAGTTTAGTGGACGGAAGTAGATTAGACAGTTTGGAGATACATATATATATACAGAAATTTTGAAACAACATCTCAACGGGTACAAAAGTTAGGTTATTTGCTGATGGTTGTATAATCTATAGAACAATTAAATCAGAACAAGATAGCAAAATTTTACAAAAAGACTTAGATGAATTGATAAAATGGGAAACTAACTGGAGTATGTCTTTCCACCCAGAAAAGTGTCAACTGTTAAGAGTAACAAAGAAAAAGAAACAAATAAATTCAAAATATTTCATTCATGGAAAAGAACTGACCCAAACTAAAGATGCAAAATACTTAGGAGTCTTAATAAATGAGAAACTATCATGGAATCCCCATGTCAATGAAGTTATTAAAAAATCAAACAAAACCT
Organism: Ampullaceana balthica; assembly: GCA_944989445.1. Lineage (NCBI taxonomy): Eukaryota > Metazoa > Mollusca > Gastropoda > Lymnaeidae > Ampullaceana > Ampullaceana balthica. The sequence continues at coordinate 2,257,021 of CALYLW010000011.1, read as the reverse complement.
TAGGCTTTATAAAAAGAAACTTTAACAAATTTAATAGAGATATAAAACTAAAATGCTACCTCACTTTGGTGAGACCTGTACTAGAATATGCATCTTCTGTATGGGCCCATCCACCAAAGAAAGCATTAATAAACTAGAACAAATTCAAAAAAGAGCTGCCAGATTCATTTCTGGAGAATATTCGAAACTGACAAGAATAACACCATTAGTTAAATCATTAAACCTTGAAACACTAGAGGATAGAAGAACCAAGAGCAAAGCAGTAATCATACATAAAGCAATTAATTCTAATTTAGAAATACAACACAAAGATAACTTAATACAACCCTCAGATAGACATAAGGATAAAAACACCTTTCTTATTCCGTATGCAAGAACAAACACATACAAATTTTCCTTCTTCCCGTCTGGAATTCTGGCGTGGAATGGGTTGCCTGAAGAATCCAGGAAAACCAACACCTTATCAACATTTAAATCTCTAATGAAAATGCAGGACTAAACACAAACCATAGTTAAGCGTAGGACGCAATAATCTTCTGTATAGAAGGAGCGTCTGTAAACAGATAAGATAAGATAAGATAAGATAAGACATTTGATGAATTATTTTTTTAAGCGTTGCGCGATTAATAGAGAATCTTTGTTTAACATATTTTTTTTAAAAAATATCTTCATTTTCAAATTGCTAGGTTTTAAAGAAATATCTTTATTTCTTATTGCCCATCACTGACCAACCTTTAACCCTCTCCTAGCTCTCACTCGATCCAGATTTTCAGAACTATAAAACAATGGGAAATACTGAGACATCCCTGGAAAGTAACATGGTATCAAAAAACATTCGACACAGGACAACCTATCATCCCAACTTGCACAACTTGATGTGTAGAAAGAACGTGCTTCATTTTATTTGTTATCGATGATTCGTTATAAAATATATACCTATTAAAGCCTGTGTCACATATCTGTGGTTGAAAAAAATTTATTTCTCTTTGATGTTTGTCATCGGTAACAAGATACCGTAATTAAGGAAACGCAATAATTTTTTTTATAATAAAATTATTTTTTTAAAAATAATTTTTAAATATTAAAAAACCGATTTTCTTAGCGTGTACAACAGGAAAGTATCTAATAAGTAGACGAATGAGATCACATAAATTTTGGTGTCTGATTATTTCTCTAATATCTGTTCAAGGTATGAATTTTCTTAATTCCACCTGATGCTTTCCAAGGGGATTATTTTTCCTGGGTAATGGGACCGTTGCCTTAGATCAGGGTGAGCAAAGTGCGGCCCGCAACATATATTTTGTGTGTTTGTGTATGTCTCGCCAAGACATTCAGAAGACCCTTTTTGAACTGAGATTTGCTTCATGTCTGCGACCAAAGTTCGTCTCGTGTCTTCCATTGAGCGCTACGTCAATGCGCGTACGCGGACGGTGTAAATTAATACGCACTTTTCCGGTCTCTCAGTTTTATTTCGATTTCGTCTTCGCAACAGTAAAATGAACCCACCGAAAAAGCATGATATTAGCGACAAAAAGCATAATATTGGCGACAAATCCCGTGTGTTTATAGAAGAATCGACACACAAATAATTCTTTGGAAATACATGCCAGAAGGCAGCAAACATTATTATTATTTATTAAGCAACCAACACCTCAGGATACTGCTACAGGGGCCAGTTGTTTCTTGATAGCCTACAACCTAGCTAAACGCAACAAGCCTTTTTCGAGTGGCGAGTTTGTTAGGCAGTGTATTGTAGATTGTGCAAAGCGTAATGTTTCCTGATGTGAGAAGCAAATTTGAAAACGTTACATTGTCAGGAAGAACTATAGTGGGCCGCATTGATTCAATCAGTAAATAATTGATACCATTTATACTTTTTCTCATGTGAAATGTAATGCTAACTAAAAAATACAATCATTTTAAACGGTACCGCCCTCCGCTGAAATCCGCCACCACGAATTGGCCCCAGAGCCAAAACAATTGCCCACCCCTGCGTAAGATGATTTATTTCCCGTGGAATAAATTAGACCTTTCTTTTTATTAAATTATTTAATATAAAAAACAATATTTTTTCTTTACTATTTTTGTTAAAATTCCAGCTGATTTCTATTTTTTAGAACTACTCACTGTTAATATAAGATGTAGATAACGTTTCTGATTGTTGCGACCCACAGATGTATCGATTAGTGTAAGTGTGACGCAAGATGTCATCGATTACCATGATATGGTGCGTCCAATAAAACCTTTCAAACTCCTCCCCGACCACAAAACGGAAATGGATATTTCAAGAAATTTTCACTTTCATATTATCCTTTCCATTAAATAGTGGATGTAGATTCATTGCCGGATTTACGTATAAGCTACTCAAGCTATAGCTTAGGTAACCCACTTTCTTGGGGGCTCAAAAAAATGTAAGAGTGAGTAAATTGTCCTATTTGGCAGTGACATAGAATATCTAGACTTATAATGGACCCCATATCTCAAATAGATTAAGGCTTTATCAATTCTAAATCCGATAAGTTGTACATTTCACGCGATTGTTTCTTAAAATTCTGAACTGGTCAATTCCACATTTGTCGTTGTTCCCCTCCAAAGACATTTACCGGCTACCTCATAAACTCACGCCACCCCCCCCCGCACACACATGTTCTCCACTACTGCCCAGTATTGCCTTAAACCCCGCGCCCTTATCTGATAACCAATGAAAGGCTAACTCTGCACTGGAAGATAGGACAGCTTACGTGTCATAGACAAGAACAATATGGGGAGTTGAAATGGCGGGAAAAAGGGGTAGACGGCTCTTGGAGCCACAGTTTTAGGAAGTGGGGCGTCGTGTTTGGCCCAATGCTATGAAGAGAAAATTTGTTGTAATAAAGATGGATGGAAAATTCTAAAAACCATTTATGCTAAAAAAAAATATTTCAATAATTGACCATCAGCAACAAACAAACATTTAAAGAATAGTTCAGGCCTGTTATGTACCATTTTTGCTTTACCATTTTGTACGAAAGTGCCCTTAAAATTATAATAGAATAGTATGAACTTCTATAAAAAAAATATGTTGTTTTTTTTCATACGTGAGTTTTGCTGAATCAATCGGAAAATGGTTCCTTTAAACTTTAAAGCACACTTGTTCGATTCCTGAATGGTTTGTTTTTTTGTTGTTGTTTTTTTTTGTTTGTTGGGTTGGTTATTTATTTATTTTTTCTGTGTTGTTTTTTTTAATGTTGCAATTAGATTTTTTAAAATATTTTAAAACTCATTAATTTATCGTAAGAAATCGAATGACAACATAATAAAATCAACTACGCACAATACGTCAAGAAAGATGGTGCACAACGGGTGATGTGCACAAAATAAAAACTAAGAGCTAAGGGTTGAATTTTTACCAAATGAAATAAAAGGCTGGATCTGAATGTGGAAAAATATTTAAAGTTTTATTGTTATTCGATTTTGAAAATACAATCTGCAAAAGACTTTAGACTATCTTTTAAGAGATTTATGATATTTATTTCTTTATCTATTCTATTCAGTGCGTTTTAATTGTAAGTAATTAAAAAGTTTTCTTTTTTTTTAACGTTTATTTTTTCCATTTCCTACTTTTTAGTTTTTCAATTTTTATCAAAATAAAAGAGCATAAATAAACACAAATAAACACATTCTCACTAAAAAAACTCGAGTTTATCAATTGTGAACCCAGCACTTCGATAACTGAACCAAAACTATGTAAATAAACAGCTTTCCTAAGATTAAAAAATATATTTAAAGTTGCTCAAGAATATTTGAGAGGTTTTAAAAGTCTTGTCTACTTTTTAGTGCAGCCCCGAAAGTGGTATATTTATTTAAAAATATACATGTGTTTTAAAATATTTTATTCATTTGTAACTTGAAGTTTCTAGATATTTAAACTTTAAATCCCCCCCCCCATTTTAATAGCTTATTCCCCAATCGATCAGGGACGGGGTAAATATGTTCCCGGGAGCAGAAGGACAGCGGTGCCAAAATGAGGCTTACCGCGTTATATTATAATTAGTGAATACGGGTAATAAAAAGGGGGGTCGCCAATTGTATAGATTGTCCCCGGGCGCAAAATATTCTACCTCTTCCTCTGCAACCGAAACGTATTCTTCCCCATTTACTCTTTCTATCATGCTCTCCTGGGCTGAGACACCATGTCGTTAACTCAATGTCACGAAGAAAACTGACCTCACTCGGTACAAAGTCACGTGATATATACACGATTTGATGCATGACATTCACCCAAACATCCAACCACGAATTGGAGATTAAACAACCCTGTAAAAACAAAGTTTTTGACTATAAATCCCTTATATGTGAGACATAACTAAAAGTATTGATTATGTTCAAACGCGACAAACATTTACAGACTGACACCGAGTGATATCCCCTGGCTTTAAAACCAGGGGAAGGGACGAGAGGCGGTGTAGACATCGACGGGTGGCGTCAACGCGTCAACTCAACAGGCACGTGAAAGAAAAACAATAACAAACCGTGAATTTGAATTACATAAGTTGTGTCGAGATAAACTAAAAATGCATTAATTTAATTACGGTACGTTCGATCGATCTGAAATTTTGATACGATGCATTGTTAGGTGACACGAGTCTATGTGCCAAATTTCAGCTCGATGGCATCACGGGAAGTGTGTCATTTTTTACTTTTCTTTTTCAGCCCGCCCGCGAACGACAGTGAGAGATGACGACAAGATTTTGAAGTTAATATAAGGGATTTAAAAATATAAACTTAAAAAGATATGCTTCAAGAGATTAAGCATTACATTAAGACTATAAGATGGAAATTCAAAAAGTTTGGGCCTCCTTCAGTCTAATCCTGCCTTTCATAATGTTTTTGTTTTAAAAAAGTGGTTATTAAATCTACCAAAAATTTAAACAATATAGGCAGAATTTCGTTTATTTCTGAAAATCAACTGAAGAATGTGCAGTCCGGTCAACTCTAATAATAAGTGTGTACTAAAATATCAACAAAGGAAAGAAAAAAGTGAAATAAAAAATGAAACTCCGAGAGCACTGCTTTGGGGAATCAACCGAATCACCCAATGTTTACATAATTTCCTATACGAATCCGATGTACGGTGTTAGCATCTTTCTTCCTAAACGCTATTTAAAATGTAAACATACCCCCACCCCGCGTCGGCATGCTTTATCTAGCCGTACCTGCAACAGTTTCTCTCTTTCTCCTCTCTCTCTCTCTCTCTCGCCTCTCTCTCGCCTCTCTCTCGCCTCTCTCCCTCTCTCTCTCTTTCTCTCTCTCTAGTTGGGTACTCGGTACCTATGCCTCAGTAGCCCAAATGTACGCCTAAAGGCACTAGATCAGCCAGCAGTCCTTCAACTAATAACCGCACTAAATTTCGCTAGCAAAAAAAAACACACACCAGATTTCTCATGAACGGGTTGTGCCCACCTGAACGGTGCGGTCACTCAAGCGTTGAGCTCTATAAATACACCTAACCCCTTACAATAGTTACATTACAGAGCTGGACAAAAAACGTGTGTAGTCGGAGAACACAGCCGTTGGTGTCGGGTATAAAGAGACACATATTCAATGTTGACAGCTCCCCCCCCCTTTATGGAACCTGATCATAGGTTTGGGGACTTGTGGCGGGTCGCACCCGAGGTAATATACATATTTAAAATTGTGTTCGAACAGCGATTCTCAGCCGGTACTGCGTGGTTCCACGGAGGGAAATGTGAACGTGTCTTTTTTTTTAAAGCGTATACTTGTCTGATTTTCCGATAGTGCTGTTAATATATATATAACCCTCGCGTAGTCGGACTCCCTAGCTCACAATTTTCATAAAATATATTAAAATAGACTTAAACCATAGGGGTTCTCATTTCACGACCTTTTGCTTATTCCGTAAAAAAGGGGAATAGTGTTAGTTGCATACGTATTCTCTCTGTTTCTAAGACACGCACTAAAAATGTTTGCGAATAAATCTTTATCTTTTTGTGCCCCCAAAACACTGGAATTCTCAACCACTACACATTCATAGTATTCCTACTAACAAGGCCTTCAAGACTGCACTAAAAACAAATCTCTTCAAACTGTTCTTTCCAAATTAACAATCTAACATTTCTAATCGCATATGTGCAATATCGTGTCATTATAAGTTGTGTTGTTGTTTTTTTAATCATTAGGATATGAATGTTTTAAATTGTATGCATTTATAAATATATGTGTAACTATTTTTATGTGAAGCGCTGTCAGCCCAACTGCTTGCTGGGGTGCTGTGCTATATAAGTTCTCAAATTATTATTATTATTATTAGGGGCCGTCCATAAATGAAGTCACGCGATTTTTGTCGATTTTACCCCCCCCCTTTTTTTCCGTCTCATTTGGTCACAAAAACTTAGACCCCCCCCCCGCCAAATGTGACGTCACAAAGCTGTGACCCCCACCCCTGAAAGAGGTATTTTCTATTTGAAAATAACCATGTTTCAAATCAGTTTATTGTCATTTTAATATATATTTAATGTAAGGCTGCTGCATTCTAATGTCGTAACACGCTTCAATCCATGTAAAACGTCATAAAATAAATTGTAAGGAATCGAATATTTAAGTGGAAATTTGATTTTAAAGTACATGTAGCGTGTTTTGACGTGACGTCACAATTCTTAAACTCCCCCTCCTCTCGTCGAACATCGTCACAAATGTAGGGACCCCCCTCCCCCTAGGTGCGTGACGTCATTTATGGACGGCCCCTTATTATTATTATTATTATTATTATTATTATTATACAGGAGATGGAGGTGGAGAACAAAGGTATGAAAAAAAAATTATGTAAAATTAATTGATTTATAAAATTGTAATCATTTATTATTTTTATTTTTAATATTATGTATCATTATTTTTTATTATTATCATTATTTTCTTATTATTATTACTATTATTATCATCATCATTAATATCAAGTTTGGGAATTTATATAGCTGATTATTACATTTATGAATCCGTCGCATATTTATAATCTGATTTTGTTACATTTTATTATTACACGCTTTTATTTAAGTCACACTGTTTGTATGTTGTATCCATCCATCCTTCCTTCAAATCTTGTAACGTAAAATTAAACCAATTCTGATGGTTCTAGAGATCTCAAAATTTTACCACATATAGATCGTGGATGACAATGCATTGTATCAAAATTTCAGATCGACCGAATGTACCGTAAATAAATTAATGCACTTTTAGTTTTTAGTTTTTGTCTATATAAAATATTATCACTCGCGTCAATGAACCATGCCTCATTTCGCCCTAGAGGAATACAATTAATCTCAATGTGTTCACGTCAGATGTGGGTGGTAAAGAGTTTTTATTATAACTTTAAAAAGTACTGTCAACATCAAGTCTTGCTAGCCGAAATATAAGCGTGATCGATTGCCGACATGGGGGTACGAGGTTCAATTTTCAGTAAGGAAAAAAAATATTTTTGTATTATACATAAATTTGTAATGAATAATCGTTCTTTTTAAATCCCTTATATTAACTTCGCGGCCGTCTCCGTCTCTCTGTCTGTCGTCATCTCATCATCTCATGGGCGGGCGGGCGGAAAAACAAAAGTCGAAAATGACCCACTTCCCGTGATCCGATCGAGCTGAAATTTGGCACACGGACCCGTCTGACCTAACAATGCATCGTGTGTATCAAAATTTCAGATCGATCGAACGTACCGTAATTAAATTAATGCATTTTTAGTTTATCTTTATTTGAGGTATGTAATTCAAATTCACGGTTTGTTATTGTTTTTTTCCCACGTGAAAGTTTGAGTTGACGCGTTGAGGCGACCCGTCGAAGCGCCGGGGCACTTTTGTTTACATTTTACGTGTCACGCTGAGCTCGGTCAAGCGAATCGGTGACCAGACTTTTCCCCTCTCCCCTGCCACCCACCCCTCCCCCAGGGTTATGAAGCAAAGTTGAGTTAAGACAGATTCAGTCTGTAAATGTTTGAAAATAATCAATACTGTTAGTTATGTCTCATATATAAGGGATTTATAGTCTAAAACTTTGTTTTTACGGGTTTGTTTTATTACCACTATCAAATTTAAGTTATTGACAATGAAGTTTAACTAATTAAATTGAATTGATAAGGTCGAAATAGATGTAGTAGATAGGTTCACCGATTTCACCTGTTTTCATAGAAAAATTTTATTTTCTTCTTTTTCGTGCACTTTCTATATGTAAATAAAAGCGTGTCCTTTTTTTAAAAAAAAAGATTTTTTTACATTATTTTATTAATCTTTAATTACTTTTTGTTCGCCGAAGACTTCCCGCTGACACGTCAATTTCTTTCTTGTGCTATTCTCCAAAACTTTTAAAATGAGTTTCAAACAAGAGTCAATGCCTCGCTTACAAAAAAAAATTAATAATTTTAAAAAAATAATTTTAAAAATCTGAAAGGAAATAGTTGCTTCTTCCCTTGTTTATCTCAACATTATGATTTGAGAGGAAGAAAGAGATAGTTCTAAAGATATTCAAACATGCATGGATACTTGAGATATTCAAGTTAATTAATTAAACATCTCCAGCCCATGGGAGTTGATCTCAAAAGGGTGAGGGAAAGAGGCATGTCGCCGGTTGATATACGTATACTATGTGAAGTAATTTAGTTATAATTTTTGGTCGTCACAAAATTTGAGTTAAAATTAGGTTGATATGGAGTTAGATATGTAACAAAATCTATGAGATTTTAACACTAAGTTTTGATGTTTGCCTTTACCACAAAGTATCCTATTTTAGAGCAATTTTGCTTCTATTCGAATGTTGTCAAGACATGAAAAATGCTTTAGAATTAGTGCACTAAAGCCACTAAACAGTTTTTAACGCAGTTCATACATTTTTACAGTTCCTGTCTTAATCATTTAATAAAAAACTGACATGCGAGGCAATCTTGTGCTGCAATTTCGTACACAAGTGAATTCCAAAACGGCGCACCCGAGATTTCATCAAATATTCCAGAATGGTAAAATTTCCAGAAGATTATTTTATTTACTTCAAACAGTGTGGAGCCCACTGGGTGTCAATAATACAAAGCCCATTTCCATGGAGAGTTGTTCGTGTTTCTGTGTGTTTGTTGGTGTGAGAGATTCGTCTTTATCGTCATCGTAATTTTATAAATCAGTGAGCGGACCAAGAGTGAATAACAACACTGAGCCTTGGTTTGATGTCCAATATTTAGCTGTATCTTTAAATGTGTGACGCATTTAAGAAAACGATTGACAATTATTTTACTCTCCCTCGACCTGCCCCATATTTACAGAGATAGAGATACTGTATTTTCTTTAAAATATTATATTCCGTGGGCAAAAATATACCTTCGTGAAATAATACATTTCCTGTAGCAGCGTAGAAGCCGCAATCACAGTAATCTTCACGAGCCGAGTCAACGAAATTCTTTGAAATATCATTTCTATAGAAGGATATTTACTGTGTTGTAATCCTTCTTTATTCAAGGGAAACAATGCGAGACACAAGAGAAAATAACGATTCAGGTGAATGGTTTCCAGCAGGGATGCGGAAATTAACGATAAATTTTTCGATTAATCGTAAAAAAATTAACGATTAAAATGTTTTAACGATTAATCGACCCACCACTTATAAATGTACTGGAAGTCAAAAAGTAAAATATTTCGGCCTATAAAAATATAAACTAATTTCCGCACTATGTCATGAACATTTTGGTTTTAAACTATCGACTGACGTGAATGTTCAAAATGTTGATAAAGCTAATTGTGTCCATTGAGAGAAATCGTTTGCCTACCATGCAATTTTCACTATAAGTCAAAGCTTCGTTGGTCCATGTGCAAAGATAAAAAACCTCGTGTGCAAAGTTGCACAACGTCCATTTTTTGTGCAATATTTTACAAGATTTGCTGCGCGGTGATTCTAAACTCCTGCGTGGCGTCGATCAAATATCTGTGCAGCCGCGCTGCTGAAAGGGAAGATTGCTACCATGGTTTTAACACTTCACTTATATATCACCTGCAAACCAAACATCCACTACAGTATCAGAAACTTCAGCTGGGACAATCTAAAGCTATGTGAAAAAAATGTCAGCTCTGCTGGTTATATTGTCGATAAGACCAGCTCATCACTTGAATAAAATAATGTCAATACACTTGTCTGTTTGCGTTGTTGGTTAAAAGATGTCATATAAAGAAGACATTCCAGTGTTATTTCGATTTTCGACAAGTATTTTAATAAATGTTACTTATGACACAATAAATGTCAATTTGGCTATAATCTAAATTAACGATTAATTAATCGTTAATTTTTCAAAAGTTAACGATTAAATTTAAATTAATCGTTAACAGCCCTAGTTTCCAGCGAACTCGCCAAACGTTAGGATCCGTTGGGATTAGTTTTTAATTATATTACATTTGCTCATTCAATTTAGTAGAAAGATTTACACTGCATTTGAAGGCAAGATTGTACGCAATAGGAGATAAACTTTTTTTATGGAGTGCAGAGGAAGAGTACCCGGAAATCAGATGAAAGCTATTTGGAATGATAAAAATACCAAATACAGCATATTGTTAACAGTGTCCCCATTTCTCTAACCGCATCTTTTCTTTAGATATATTTATTTATTTATTTTATATACATACAAACATTTCATGGCCAACACAACTAATTTTTAAGTCGTGTAGTCATGAACCTCTAAATTTGTTTAAATTGGTGCCATTAAGCTTATTAAACTTTTTAGAGGTGGCGATTCTTCTATTTTAAAAAAACGCTTTGGTCAGACGGACTCCAAAGCTATTTTACCATCGCGTCAGTGGAGACAATTTTTATTAGACTCCAAAGGTATTTTACCATCGCGTCAGTGGAGACAATTTTTATTAGAGTACGGTGAAACGGATTTTCATCTACGAGTACAAGGAAGTAGGATTCCTCATTCATGGCCCTGTGTAGGGTCATTCCTCAACACGCCTGGTTTCTCGCTAGTTTTGTCAGCTTAAAGGGTCATCAAACACAAATCGTTTTATTTCTGATTAACCAATCTGCATGTCTTCAACGTTGTTTGAGTCAAATGTGGCTAGTGAAGGGATTTATTTGATCTCTTTTGTTTTCTAACTAAAGCTGCGGACGCTTATATACAAAAAATTTACCCTGATCAATACAGAATTATTGTTGTCGCGTGACCTTAATTGATGCACCAAAAGTTGTTATTTATTAAGCTATGTGCACATAAGTTCGCAGGACTGGCTGAACGATTTTTGTGCAATGAAGTTATTTGATAGAAACTTGGTGTCTGGTTTTTATGTGCAAGCTTAACATATATATATAGCAGCAGTGCAGCTAACATGATTTATCTTTACTAGCGCCTTCCTGCAATTTATAGATAAATATTTATATTATAGTACAACAACCAACAGCGTCATTCAAAATTAATTTCCTAAACGTCCAATAGAGTATTTCAAATTCGCGATAAGACAGAGTTTCGTGAGAATCTTTGAGTAGGTAGTGGATTTTGCAAACGGCAACGGGCTTTGCTGTCAAACTTGGTTGTTTCGGGAAGAATTCATTTCTTTCAATCAAAAAGGCAACCTATGGAGTGGTGATGTATTTAATTGAAAGTTTCAGTTGAAAATTCAATTTATGTATCAAAAATGAAAAAAATAGAGATATCTTTAAATTCCAATAAACAAAACGCAACTTATAAAATACTTTACCCGGCTAGTGGAACTGACGACTTTTCAAGTGGAGCCGAATGAATGGTTTTTTTTTATCCATCCACATCCTCTCATGTGGATATTATTTCTTGGATATCTTACTATCTTTGCGTATATAAGTTAGTATTTGCTAGATAAATGCACTAGCATTGATCAAAAAATACTATCATTTCTTCCACTAGAAAATATAAATAATATAATGAAATGACTAGTTCTACAACTTGGTACATGTATTCGTTTTTCTCCACATAAAACTTAGAGTCATAATAATCAAAGCATTGATATCATGAAGATAAATAAGAAAAACGTATTACTTTTAAAAAGTACGTACGTTTAACATGAATATTGTTGGCCAACTTTTACATCCACGAACGATGAAAACAATCCACTACACTACACATTGTAGGTATGTAACCTACTCTACAAACACGAAACCAGTGTGTCATAGTCACACACACGCACAGTCATACACACACTCTTACGTGACAACCCGCCAATGTCATCACCATTCCACGTGGCCCACTTACCTTTCACGGTTACACAACAAATCACGGATAGAGTCTCCAAGCTGGAACACACGACTTCAACTGATCCATTATTTACTCTAAGAGCGGTATGAAGACTGCGAAGAACGGTCCCCTCCCTCAATTACCATTGGCTTGGATCGTCCTGTAACAGGCACGTCGTGTTAAGCCAGGTGTGTGTAGGGACACAGTAGAGCACGCGGCTACAACGTCTATCGGTGCACCCTGTCCCCCAGCTATAACTTCAGTCACCAGCGGCAGAACCTAAAACAAAACGATGGTGGGGAGGGGGGGGAGGGGGTAGTCAGGAGATGACCTATGAGAGAGTATGTGTGGTCAGTGTGGTGTATGGGTTCCGTTAACACAAACTACAGTAGTGTATTGCATTATTTCATGCCTACTCAAAGTTCAATACATGTACATTGTTTAAAAAGAAAACTCAATGTTTAGTAGTGTCCACTGTCCACCCAATGGACACGGAAATCGATATTGACTCAATTGTATAGATTGTATAAAAATATCCTAAAATAATTGAGGTTTCATTTATCACCCTTACGTTTTTAAATATGCGTAGAGATTGAGCCATGAGAACCAAGGAAGACCACCCATTTTAATGCACCGTAAATTCTTGTTCTTCTATAATTTAAGGGCCTACAACCAATGCTTCGATCATTCGGGCTCTTATATACGTGCAACGCATAACAAACAAAGTTATATATGTACTAAAAACATTATCAAAGAATGTGAAGTTAAGAAAAATATAGTTGCATCAGACCCTGTGTGCACATTTCCGAATCGCACAAACCAACAAGCGAAAAACGTTATTGATAATTGTGAAACTGATTTTCGGATTTTAAGATATCATCAATGTTTAAGATATCATCAATGTTTAAGATATCATCAATGTTTAAGATATCATCAATGTTTAAGATATCATCAATGTTTAAGATAGCATCAATGTTTAAGATATCATCAATGTTTAAGATATCATCAATGTTTCTTTCGGAATGTTTCATCCAGGCGAAATAACTTTTTTTTCAAATGTTAACTTAGGCGGCAAATTTCTTCAGTTTCAGAAAGGTAAACAGCGGTAAACACAACAGTCTTCATGCTCCATGTTTCTCTTTCGACGAGTAGTTTGAAATTAAATAAAATGCTACCTCACTTTGGTGAGACCTGCACTAGAATATGCATCTTCTGTATGGGACCCATCCACCAAAGAAAACATTGATAAACTAGAACAAATTCAAAAAAGAGCTGCCAGATTCATTACTGGAGAATATTCGAAACTGACAAGAATAACACCATTAGTTAAATCATTAAACCTTGAAACACTAGAGGATAGAAGAACCAAGAGCAAAGTAGTAATCATACATAAAGCAATTAATTCTAATTTAGAAATACAACACAAAGATAACTTAATACAACCCTCAGATAGACATAAGGATAAAAACACATTTCTTATTCCGTATGCAAGAACAAACACATACAAGTTTTCCTTCTTCCCATCCGGAATTCGGGCGTGGAATGGGTTGCCTGAAGAATCCAGGAAAACCAACACTTTATCAACATTTAAATCTCTAATAAAAATGCAGGACTAAACACAAACCATAGATAAGCGTAGGACGCAATAATCTTCTGTATAGAAGGAGCGTCTGTAAACAGATAAGATAAGATAAGATAAATGAGCTTCAACTCTTGATCAATGAGCAGAGGCGTGTGGCGTGCGTAACTGGATTTTGACGCCCTTGGCTAATTTATTTTTGGCGCCCTTTATTTAAATAAAAATTTTAAAATTATAGATTTAGCTGCTCCCTTTTGAAGTGGCGCAGGTCGGCGCCCTTGGCAATCGTCCCATTGCCAAGCCGTTGTTACGCCACTGTCAATGAGCATGCATATTATTGAGATTACAATTTATTGGGTTCTGAAACAGAATTATGTCACTCTCTTACTCTATTTATAAAAAATTGAAAATCTTTTTTTTTCTAACGCCATGAATATTTTTTTTTGAATAAAGTTTCACATATTAGGGGATTGTAGCACAAAACTATTTAAAACAGTGAAAATGAGAAACCGTTAATCCATCCATTTTTTTAAAATGATCGCTTTCTCCAAAGTCTCTTGATGATTCTGTAGAGACCCCTAACGAGGTTATCCCTGAAGATCGATTCAGTCATGTGGTATTTGATGATGGCATTCAGTTCAGATTTAAAGGATACGAGTTCAATGATCGAAAATAACAACTCTCACAGTCAGGTAGGATCTGAAAGCCATGCATCAGCTCTATATGTTTTAAAGAGAATGTATTTCAGGGCATGTAAAAATGAAACATGTCTCGACTGCAGCTGAGCCAATTCAGTTGTGAAGATCTCTTATGATCAGTAGACTCATCCAGCGCCAGGAAATACCCCATTTACTTAGTTTTCTCGCGAATTCGAATGTTCTGTCCATTTTCTTCTGTTCTCCACACAACTGAACTTGCTGAAAGGGCGATACTTCCAAACAGTTAGGATAGGCTTTCTTGGGAAATATGTCATTAGTTGCTTCTTTCATACACTTATTTTTAAAGATTATAACAGTAAATGTTTTCCTTGTTCTGCAATCATATACACAATTTTGTAATTTAATATCCCAATAATCTAATGCTAATTTTAAATTTAAGCTTCATTACAACGCAACGTCTCGTGTTCCATACGTTTTATTAAGCAAATTTATGTAGCGCCGGCGGGCCGGATGAAATAATGTTGCGGACTGGATCTGACCCGAGGGTCTTAGTTTAATGATCCCTGTGTTAAGACAAAGCAAACTGTCCGTCCATGGAACGCTTGCAAACTGTTGATATCCTTCTGGTTAAATATGTCCAATACGTTTGTGTCAAGTGTCTTTTTAAAATTAATATTTAAACTTTTTTTTACTTTTAAGATGTAACAGGGGACAAGGAAATAGGTCGAAATAAATGTATCATTGCATGGGTGACCTCTCTGTGATAAAAATTTTGTCATCGTGGATTGCTACGCATGTATAAGAAAAAGATGGATTACTGAAAAGTAAATGGAACTACTGAAAAGTAAATGGAACTACTGAAAAGTAAATGGAACTACTGAAAAGTAAATGGAACTGCTGAAAAGTAAATGGAACTACTGAAAAGTAAATGGAACTACTGAAAAGTAAATGGAACTACTGAAAAGTAAATGGAACTACTGAAAAGTAAATGGAACTGCTGAAAAGTAAATGGAACTACTGAAAAGTAAATGGAACTACTAAAAAGTAAATGGAACTACTGAAAAGTAAATGGAACTACTGAAAAAAAAATGGAACTACTGAAAAGTAAATGGAACTACTGAAAAGTAAATTTAACTACTGAACAGTAAATGGAACTACCGAAAAGTAAATATTCTAGTCGAATGATTTTAACTGAAATGGAGTTAGATTAATTAACAAAGACATTAATCAGACATTAAAGAGTGGGTTTAGAAGTAAGATTTTACCACAGAGAGAGCTAAACGTGCATATCAGCACATGGGTGATTGTTTGCTTGTTCATTTCCAGAAGCACACGGCAGTTAGACACATATATATCTTGACAAGGTCGTTTCAGTTGAATTAACACTCGACCACAGCGTAAATGGAAATAGTTTTTGTGCCCCATGTTTAAGGCTATTGCTTTAAATTAATCAATGTCTAATGAAATGTGTTTACCTGAGCGAGGTCGATACTATGCCAGATATCGTACATGAATTAATGTGATCTTCTTTCAATTCGTGGTCTCTCCAATGTAGCGTAACCCACGGGTCATGACCTTTTAGAGATCATGTGGAAATTATGTGTAATTTTGTTAGTGGCCTTCTCCTTCTAGCCAGGATTATAAACTGTCAGTAAATTTACGAGTAATTAATAACGATCAGACATGAAATGACTTTCCTAAAAAGTACGAGAGACATTTAAAATTTGAATAAATAAAGTTTATAATTGATAGAATGTTGTCTTTCAGCCC
Organism: Ampullaceana balthica; assembly: GCA_944989445.1. Lineage (NCBI taxonomy): Eukaryota > Metazoa > Mollusca > Gastropoda > Lymnaeidae > Ampullaceana > Ampullaceana balthica. The sequence continues at coordinate 2,240,790 of CALYLW010000011.1, read as the reverse complement.
AAACCTCGAGCTCATCGTGGGTCATTGAGTTCTCATTGCCTTAATATTGTATGATTACATGCCATAAAAAAAATTATACATTTAGAGTTTTGCATCTTATTTTTTTTTAAAATAATATTTAAAAAATGAAGGTAAGGGTTGACGATTTCACAGAATAGTGGATCTTATTTTTAAAAAAAGAAAGAAAAAGAAACATTACTGTTGGCATAATTGTAGATTAACACATCACAAAAACTGCTAAATGATATAAAAATAACTGGACCATTTCAATATTAACAAAATATTTTTAAAAATTAATTAATTAATCTGGCCACCAAACCAACATCAGTGAAATAATGCATCTTGTGCAAACTAATATAAAGTTACTAGTGTATAACCCGTCAAAAATGACGGAAGTTTTCAAAATAAATACACATCAGATTAAAAAATATTGTAATACAGAACTTTCATTTATTTTATTTATTTGTATTAATTTTATTTTAATTCACTTATTTCCATATTGAACAATTTTATGCGGACGTTCGAAAATGGTAATTTTTTGGTGCAGTAATTTGGTGCGCCGATTTCTAAAATTAGTAGCGTCACGGACAGGACGTGACATACATTGTAAATTATTTATATTGATGAGCATCAAATTTGGCTTATTAATCGCCAGTCCTATTATGTACCTAGTAACCCCATTTAGAGTTACATAAGTTAAGTAGTTGTTTTATATTTCAATATAAATTTTAAAAGTTGATGACTATATAGTTGGCAATAAGAAAAACCCGTAAAAAACCAAGTTTTTCACTATAAATCCTTTATGTACGTGAAGTAATTAAAAGAATGTTCATTATAATACGCAGAGCCAGACCATCCAGAAATACAAAATTGCAGTTGTGTCGTAAAACATGTTTAATATAATGCGCACCGATCAGGAATATGTTTATAAAAAGAGCTGTCAATAAAATACGCACCTTATTGCGCGACAGAAAGGTTGTTCAATATAATACGCACCGCGACGCTCTATCTCAAAAAATAGCATGATACATAGGAATAAATAAAATAATCTAAAAAATCAATAATTTAATTACGGTACATGCGATCGATCTGAAATTTTGATACATTGTTTTTATCATCGGTACGAAACTGCCTGCAAAATTTCAGCTCGCTATCTTGCGAGCAAGTGGGTTAAAAATCGATCAAAAGTTTTGGCGACAAGCAAGCAAGCAAGGTCCGCCGCAGACACCACGAGTTAATATAAAGGATTTAAAAATGGCCAGCTAACTAAAAAAATATAAATGCACAAATATAGTTACCTATTTTCTAATAATTTTATGTCTTTTGTATTTGTACAACAAAATACATATGCAAATGCCTGTAACGTGTAAAACCATTTCCGTTTTATGTGTATTTATGCAGTTAACTTAATTTTAACTGAATTTTTACACACACTTTTATTTAACGCTTAAATACCTTTAAAAAATTATTTTAACGTAAAACGCATAGGGCTGCGGAAATTAACGATTAATGAATAAAATAATCGTTAAAACATTTGATCGATTAAAATTAATTTGATCGATTAAAATTCGATTAAACTTTAAGAAAATATTTATAATATTTTTTTCTCCAATTTATTAATAACTAGCAGACCCGTCGTGCGTTGCAACGATCTCAGTAATAAAACAAACCCGTAAAAACAAAGTTTTTGACTATAAATCCATTATATATGAGTCATAACTAACAGTATTGATTATTTTCAAACGCGACAAGCATTTACAGACTGAATCTGTCTTAACTCATCTTTGCGTCATAACCCTGGGGGGGGGGAGAGGGGAAAAGTCTGGTTACCGATTCGCTTGACCAAGCTCAGCGTGACACTTAAATGTAAACAAAAGGACCCCGCTACTTCGATGGGTCGCCTCAACGCGTCAACTCAAACTTTCACGTGGAAAAAAAACAATAACAAACCGTGAATTTGAATTACATACGTTATATAAGGATAAACTAAAAATGCATTAATTTAACTGCGGTACGTTCGATCGATCTGAAATTTTGATACGATGCATTGTTAGGTGAGACGAGTCCGTGTGCCAAATTTCAGCTCGATCGGATCACGGGAAGTGGTCATTTTTTACTTTTGTTTTTCCGCCCGCCCAAGACAGAGAGAGATGACAGACAGAGAGAGATGACGACAGACAGAGAGACAGAGACGCCGGTGAAGTTAATATAAGGGATTTAAAAAGAAATACATATAGTTAAAAAAGGAATTAATTTAAGGGTCACCGGACCCATAAGTTTAACATATGAAGTTCGAAAATCTGTTCATTTCAATCAATTTCATAACAAATATATAAATATTTTATTTATATTTCTCAATATCGTGTAAAATTGAATGGGGAATACAATATAAAAAGTTTAATTTAAAAAAACACATTTAAGGCCCCCAACCCCGAGGAAATTGACTTTAGGAGTTCAGTGCCCTATAATAATTTAATATAGGCTCTTAAGTTTTTATATACGGAGTTTGGTCAAAATACAGTTATTTTCTCATTATCTAACACTTAAACTATTTTAATATGAGGAAAAAATACATTAAGGGGCCCCCGGGCCCATTCTGTTCAAGATGTACATTTTGAAAACCTGTTCATTTAAATTCAGTTTCATCAGTGGCGTCACTAGGGGGGGCGGGGGGGGCGGGGGGGGGCGGGCCGCCCCGGTTGACACCCATCAGGGGGTGACACCCGAGCCTAAAATTTTACTGTGTACGATTTTATGTCAGAAAACAAAAGATGACACATTTTTTAATCTAGAAAGAAATTAAGAAATACAATGAAATACGTGAAACGTGAAAATTCTTATTAAAAAATATCAGCTAACTTGCAATAATAAAACAGTCCCAACACACGAACAACATTAAAACAAATTAGGAAAAAAAGAAAAGAAATAGTCGCAACAGAGAGATCTTTTAAAAAAACGGCTGGAATGAAAGAGGCAGTGTCTTCTGCTTTAAAAGATATAAAGCCATGAACGATTCCCACCTCACGAATCCCTCCACCACAGTGGGGTGGGGGGGGGAAACGATTTTTATCACACAAAGAAAAAAAATCAAATGAAGGGTTTTCTTTGTTGATGTTTTTCTTGAGGAAAATTATGATTTCCATGTCTTTGAGTTAATATTTTGTATATATATATTTATTAATGGCGTGAAAGTATAGATATGCATGTTTATATACAGGTAGTCCTCCGGTTACGACGGTCCCATCCCGACTTACGCTGTTTGGTGCTTACGAACGCGTCCCCTTAAAGAATAGTATTACGCGATATTCCGTATTTAAAAAAAAATTCATGAGGTAACGAATTCTTTTCTCTATTTGAAATAACAAAAATTATTGAAAAATATGTATGATTATTATTTCAACCAACAACTTTCGTTTGCGAATTTTTCAAATGGCGAAGTTTTCAATCAAGTCAATAAAACTGAGTAAGCTTATAAGTTCCTTTTCAATGCTCATTAGAGAGAGCATATTCAGCCTTTTTCGTCCCATGCAAATTCTTATTATATATTCTTTTCAACTTTGAAAAGGATCGCTCTCAGCTGCAGTTTGATGTCATCATTGAAAGATAGATGCGAAGTGCGATGTGTACATTTGTAAAGGACTGTGTGAAATATAGCTCATTCAAAAGCAGCAAAAATTTTAGCTCTTTGCAAGTTTTTTGAGTTTCGCTTTGTTCTAATTCCTTTTCCTAACCCTGAGCCTGGGGCTGGACAATAACTTTTTAAAGAGTTCTGAAAATTGGACTAATTCTGAAGGTAAGCAGTCTTCGAAATCACGCATGAACCTACATGTGGAAGAAAATTAGAAGCCCCGAGCCTAGTGCTCTTTATGGGACGTAACAGCTGAGGAACCTCCGAAAAGCGGTCGCTTGTGAAGCGGCCACCTGGGCATCCAGGACATACAGTCGAAGATGCCTCCCACTAAGTTGCCCTCACAAGGAGCGGGTGGAATTTCCTACTACGACCCGCTACCACTTTGGCGCCATCCCGGCAAAGCACACGGGTCTCCATGGTTAGGACCGCCGCAGACCGGGTGATCATCAAATACCTACCTAGGGTGCAACCCCCACTGGAAGGTTTCCTCTGAGCTGGCGTCCAATGCGTTCTTCGCGGCACTTTTTGCTAATCCGTACCAGCGCTCCTGGCCCTAAACCGGCACCGCTCGATGGCGTTGCTAGTAAATTGAGGGGGGGGACGAAACGGTTGCTTCGGATTTACCCAACCCCTTCTTCGAAATCACTTGAATGTTCTTCCATTAACTTGGCTGCTGCCCATCGGGTGGCGAAAATGCTGAGCTCAGTTAGGTTTGTAATAAAGCCAAATTTCTCATGGATGTATTTATATGCACCTAACCAATGTTGTAGGGCTTAAGAAAATTTGTCAATGATTACCAGAAATACCTCAATCTTGAATTTTTTTCTCCAGGAGAATGCTATTTTGTTGATGTCACTTTATCAAACTGACGCTTTCTTTTTTGTTTGATAGTATTGAAGATTGTTAACACTGTTTTTACCACGGACTTTTCCTTTCTTTTGTCTTCATAGGAATAAAATTAAGAATTCTATTTTTTAACAAACTCAATGAAAGACTTCCTTTCTAAAATTGTTTCCCAAATTTCAAGTAAAATAGCGACTTCCAGTTGTTCAATTTCCTTTAGAAATCCTTCTTCTTCAAGTCGGCAGTCACGTGGCTGATTTTCATTCGTTGCTTTAAATAAAATATCAAGAATGCGTCAATTCAAGTTATAAATCAATTTATTCGGACTCACTGTGATGGCGTTTAAAGTATAAGCAACTTCTTTAAGCTGGGTGACATTTCGGCTACATGATCTATAATTGTGTCATTATTCAGTTCACTTAAAACATCGGGCCGATCTTGAATCATCGTTTATCCCATATAGGTATTTAATAAGTTTTAGTTTCGAAAAGCTTCTTTTTCGGAAGCCAAACTGACAGGAATAGTTGGGTGTTTTTTTTTAAGAAACTGCAAAATATTAACAGGATCGTTGTAGGTAACTGCAGGAATTATGGAACTCAATGATTGGAACTCTTCAGAAAGCATGAAACCATCAAGATCCTTACTTTCGAAGGCAGAGTGAGCTTCTCTCACGATTCATGCAGCAATTCAGTAGATCATTGTTTTGTAATTGATGAAATTTAAAAAGAAATCCAAAGCAAGTCATGATGCCTTAGTATTTGTTCAAATGACATGTCCATTGACATGATTGCATATCAATAAACTAGTAAAAAATATGTGCTAATTTTTTCTTGTGCAGCTACAAATCCTTCATCTTCTCCTTCATATATAAATTGTTTTATTTCTTTTTCAACTGGTTTTAAATGGGTTCAACTTCTATTTCTGTGGCAATTTCTTTTGCAAATGCTATTGCTGTTTCAAAACCACGATTGCAGTAAGATTTCGACTATTTGCAAGTATGTTACATGATCTCAACTTCAGTTACTAGACCGACAGAAATATTTTCTAATTCTTTGCTGGTGTAATTAAATTGCGACAATGTGTCGTGCCAAAAAGCATTTGAAACAATGAAATTAAAGTTCTTAAGTAGTTTGCACAAAGACTCTGCTTCACTTCAAGATTTTAGATCACTAATTTGATATGGTACTTTGAAAAGTTCATCATCCATTTCTCCTGCTTGATATCGCACTACCTTTGCGCTTTCAACATGGCGTTCCAATTTTCTTTCAGTGGTTTCACATAAATATTTCAAACATACTTGGAAAATAAAGCACATCGCTTTGTTGAAGCAGAAAAAATATATAGATTCGTTAAATTATACCCAAAAAATTCATTGCATCAGGACAAGTTTTTGTCATATAACATAGCAGCAATTTGTAGCTGCGAAGGGTAAAATAATTGTAAAAGACTACCTTGTACGCCTCACTTATGCCTATCATATTCGCACCGTTGAAGTATCCTTGACCGCGGATATCAGAAATATCTAAGCCCAATTTTCTCAATTCCAATGGGAAGACATCAAGCATTTGTTGCCCAGTACTTTCTTCCACTTCTAGAAAACGTATGAAGTGCTCATGAGTTACTTCAGAATATCCACCTCCTTGGCTTACATAGCGCACTGTCAGTGACATCTGTTCTTGGTGACATTGGCACGGTATTACTGAAAAGTATTTAGCTGATTTTACTCTTACTACAATAATTTTCCTTACCTTATTTCCCATCAACGAAATGAGTTCGTTCTGAATGCGCTTTCCTAAAGTAGTAATCATTAATTTCATCAATTTTTATTAATCATATATTTTCCTGCAAAACCGAAACAAAGTTTGCCAGCGATTCGACGAGAGCCAGAAAATTTCCATTTTGTGCCCGATGTATTTATCAACTGAAGTATGAAATAGCTGAGCGAGAAATTTGGACAATGTCCATGAGACGTTGAAATATACTATGTCAACGAGCCTTTTCACTGTTTATTATTTATTGGCGTGGCTTGTCAATTGTCATCGTTTTGTTAACATGTTTTTCATCTCAAACCATTCCAAAGTATACATGTAGATGTAATAGTATGTCCCTTTGATTTATCATGATCAGATAGTCAACACATTTTTTTTTAAATTTCACTTACCATAGCAAGTTAAAGCCTAAAAGTGGCTTTCTCGTTTTTAAAATCTTCTGAATCCATAAATGCTTACTAAAATACGCTAAGGATAATACTTTTTGGATTAGGATTTATGATGATTATAATATGTTATTATATTAGTACGGAATTGTTATACTTATTTTATCCTAAAAAAATAAAATATAAAGTTTTCTAGTTACGTTGTTATAAAAACAATGTTTGCGTAATAGTAGTAAAATTGTAAAAAGTAGTAAAAATGTTTAGTCAAAGCGCGGGCCCTGAAAAGTGCGGGGCCGGCCCTGATTTCAGTTTTGAGAAAGATCTCTCACAAGTTACTTGGGTAGACGACAGAGTCAATAAGAGTTTATAAGCGCTAAAGAGATGTGTGTATGTTTTCCCATAGAAACTGTATTTATGTAGTAAAGAAAAGCAGGAAACAGGACATTTTTTTCAAGATTAATTATTTATTTATTTATCACTGGTCCTGGCGGCCCACCGGGAATGTTTCCGGTATCCCGGCGGCCCAGTCCACTTCTGGTCGTAGGCTAATAATTTTACTATGGCTAATGTCAGCCCATGACACATTTCGAAAATAATTTGCAAAAATAAATTTAAAAATCCAGGGTTAGCATCAAATATCATGGCATACTTGGATTTTTGTTACAAATCGTCAGTAGAGACATATTTTTAAAAGTTTTCTTCAAAGTTCTACGTGGGATTCTGAGCCGTGTAACAGCTTCACGTATGGTCTTTCCTTACTAGATTTTCGTAATTGATCTTCGTTTGATTTTTCTTTTGTAAATTCTTGGCATGACTCTGAGAAAAAAGAATATGTGAAATTAAAAATATTATCTAAATAAAAGATTCTACAATGTAGATGATTTTATTTGTAGACCTACAAATAGTCATTCTAATATAACTAATCATATCTGTTACAAACGCTCCTTCTATACAGAAGGTTATTACGTCCTACGGCCCTACGCTTATACATAAATTTAAAATGTAATGGCCAAGTTATAGCAAAAAGATTTATAATAAGTACCTTACCATAATAAAATATGTTGAAATATAACAAGTGCGGATATGTTGTGTAAAAAGTGTGATGTAAAAATGTCTTCAAATTTTAATTATAACAACACCACATTCATTTCCTTGGATAATTAGTTATTTGTTGGCAAAGGTTACTAAAAGAACTAAACAATGCATTGTCCCCAATTCTTGAAGTACTTTTTCAAGCCTCTCTAAACCAGAGTAAAGTGTCCCGGGATTGGAAACTAGCTAATATACAACTCTTTAAAAAATGGAGATAAATCAGACCCTAGAAGTTACAGAACCGTTTCACTTACTAGTATTACATGTTAATTGCTAGAACACATAATATATAGTAGAATAGTTACTCATCTAGACAAACGCCATTTAATTAGTTAAATCATTAAACTTAAAAATACTAGCGGATAGGAGAACCAAGAGCAAAGTAATAATAATACATAAGGCAATTAATTCTAACTTGAAAACACAACACAGAGATAATTTAATACAACCCTCGGATAGACAGGGACAAAAAAAAATTCTTAAAACAAACACACAAATTCTCGTTCTTCCCGTCCGGAATTCGGACGTGGAATGGGTTGCCTGATGAAACCAGGAAAACCAGCATTCTATACATGGATAATCGTAGGACGCAATAATCTTCTGTACAGAAGGAGTGTCTGTTACAGATAAGATAATACTACGTATTCGATTTTGTCATTGAACGTCATCGAATTTCGCATACATAACAGAACAGCACTTTACTGTATCTGCTTTTCAAAATCGATATCTTCGTTGATAAACAAGAAAAGGTCGTCGATTTTTGCTATTGTTGGTCTTTAGCTACACAAATAATTTCAAGAGTCAATTAATTATTTAAGAAGAGGCCGCTTGCCAGTTAAAATTTTAACGCGAGCCGTTTTTGGTCCGCTGGCTGGACACTCATGGCTTAAGCTATAGCTGGATTTGATTAATCAAAGGACATTCTCCTTTAATATCTCAAGAAATGTTAAACTTAAATCGAAATATTTATGAAATGTTCTGCGTTCTTGTAACTTTCGTTAACATTAATTGAAATGAATATCGTGTGAATATGTACGTACCTCCGCGATGTCCTAGAGTCCTAGAGACTTAAATGATAACAGGAGAAGACAACTTCAGACAAAATCAGTGGATTTATTAATTTGATTTTGTAATCAGTTGGGAGAAACATTTTTTTTTAGGAGACAACATTCCCCAATTCGAATGAGTTGAATTTCACTTTTCCAGCTTATATTATATTGACTGTGTCTTAAGAATAAACGTCGATTGAATCACTATAGTTTGCAGTTGGTGCTCAACGGACCTGATTTGAGAATGAATGGTGTAACAACTATCACAAAGGTAATACAAACTCGAGCTGTTGCAAAGCACAGACCTTCCGCAAGCTATTCTTAAAATATTCTTAAATTTCACTTAAAATTTAAACCCACTAAAATGTGGAGGGTGTGGGGAGTTTATATGTTTAAAAATACATTACGCATGTTCAGTGGAGTAGCTAGAACTTTTGCCGCCCGGTGCGGTCACCAATGTGCCGCCCTTTTTAGGGACCATTCATAAATGACGTCACGCACCTGGGGCGGGGAGGGGAGTCATACTCTTGTGACGATGTGTGACGAGGGGGGTGTGTTTGTCAAATGTCACGTCACGTCAAAACGCACAATTTTAACTTTAAATAAAATTTCCACTTAAATATTGATTACTGACACTTTATTTAATGACGTTTAAGTAAAACGCGAGTCACGATATTAGAGTGCAGCCTTGCAATAAAGCATACCTAAATGAAAAAAAATTGATTTGAAACATGCTTATTTTCAATTAGAAAATGCGGCTTTTATGGTAGGAGTGGTCAAAACTTTATGGCGTTATATTGAAGAAAGGGGTCTAAGTTTTTGTGACGACGTGTGACGAGGGCGGAGGGGTCTGATAAATCAGCCAAAATTGCATGACGTCATTTATGGACGGCAAATTAGTCGATTATATGATCGTTTTTACAAATTAATAAACATGAATAAATAATTGTAATTGAAACGAAGTAAAGGGGGGAAACATGTTTACCCTTGCATGCCCTATTTATGTAAGCAGTAATTAAAGAGGCCGCATAAGATGATATACCTATAAAAACACATTTATAAAAATACACTACATTTTTTAAAGGCCACAAGAAAGTTACTGAGGTCACAGGTCCGTCGTCGTCGTCGCCCCCCCCCCTCAATGAGACAAAACATATTCAAAATTTACACACACACACAAAAACATTATCAATTATTATTCTTTTATTTTTTATTTATAAATAAATGATTTTTTACAAAGAAATTGTACACATTAGTATGTAATCAGATTTACGCATTTACTTTCCTAACTTTCATAATAGAAAAACCGTGTGTTATGCTATCAATATTTAAATTATTTGTAGTATCTTGTTCTATGGACAATATTGAAAGATTTTGTTGTCTTAAATCGCTCATTGTGGAACGAAGATAATTTTTATCAACTTCACTTTGGAGAAGCTCCTTTCACAACTAGCGACACTGATAGCAATTGATGAAAAAATTAATAGCAAAATTACAATGTTGGGTACAGAATTTTCCAATCTTACTGTTGAATAAATGTTAATAGATCAAGGGGGCCTTCGTTTTTCTAACATAATGTCTTTTCTTGTAGTATAGGTACAGCCATAAAAACCTGGATCCTTTTTCTTTCAATATTGAACTGTTCTTTATCAGTGTCATTAAAGTAATTTATTTGATGTTCAAATGCTTTATTTAGTAAGGTTGCATGGTATTATATACGAATATTTTCTTGCAAGGACTTGCAACTCATCAAAGCATTCTTTTATTTTCTGTTATAATTCCATCCATGGATAAAAACATTTCCTGTTGTACTTCTCGTTCTAAAGATAGAACCACGTCTTCTTAATTTTCCCCACTCATATTTTTTCTACTTCTAACTCAGCATTCAGTTGATATATCCAACTCTTCATAAATTGTTTGACTGATGTAACAGCGTTTTTTATTAGCACATCTCTTTATTTCGTGCAATGGGTTTGCATTAATTTAAAAAAATGACGGGTTCCATAATTGAAATAACACAGAAAAGAAAAAGATTGCATTTAATTGATTAAAATTTAAGCATCTTATCTAATTTTTACTAGTTACTTCTTCAGATGTCAATTTTTCCAAGACGCTTGAAATTTTTAAGTATGTCTTTTTCTAAATTATTATTCCTTTTGTGGTGTTTATTAAAGGAGAAATTTGAATATTTTCATGTTCTTGTCATAAATCTTAATAATTTTCCATAAAATAAACGAATTCAAATTGTTTACTTTAATTGGATAGTCGTAACATTTTTAATGAATAACAGTATTTTAATGAAAAACACAAATTATGTGTGCTACTTTGTGGCAATAAAAACAAAATAAATTTAATTTGTAATAACTTACCTTACAATAATTTTCTGAAAACTCAAACAGTAATATAAATTACCCATATTTTATATAAATTACTACTTGCAAGTTAAACACATTATTTGAACCACCATAAATTGTAGGTACTTGTTCGCGCATCATTCTGCGAATGTCGAAATTCCACGTAAGAACCATCGTGGCGATATTAATAGCACATTATTTGGCCCAGCGGTGACATGTTTTTTGTGTAGTTTTCTTATAAAAGCGTCATCTGGTCGTACCGTATACCGCTTACTTTTCCAAACAAATCGATTCCTTTTTTGAGTGATTTTAAATTTTTAAACGGTTTTGCATTACTTATAACATCCACACATCTACTATGTAATCAAACAAATGATGTGGGAATCCGTTAATTAGGACTAGAAATTACGAATATTTTTGTTTCACCTTGGTTTTCCCCCTTCAAAAGAAAAAGGGTGGTTGTCGGAATAGGTTGCACTTTTCAAATGCCCACAAATGCCACCACTAAATGCGTGTAGCCCGGGGCGGACCGCCTCCACCGCACCCCTCTAGCTACGCCACTGCCGCATGTAAAGACTTTTGCAGAAGTGTAGATGAACACTATGTCGCTATTAGCTAAAGCACGGGTTCCCAGCCTATGAGTAGTGACTCGTGACCTCCAAGAGGGTCGCTTCGCATTTTCCCTTATACAAAAAACTTTTTAAAAAATATTTACCATTATAGTGCAATGATATTTTTTAATACTGTTTTGAATTTAAAATGGTTTATGTGTTAGTTGATCAAATTTTATATCTCACATTAAATCCCACAATCGATCACAATAAATATAAATAAAACTTAGAGTTCTGAGTCCCCCTGTGTGAATACTTAGTTTGTGACTAAAAAAATTATTTTCTGCTTTTTCATGCGAGATTCTACATTCCTCACTGCATATAGGCCTCATCTTTTTTTTAAAAAGTTTTTTTTTCATTTTATTAAACCTTATTTAAGAAATTAATTAATTAAATGTTGAGAATTGCATGAGTTTGGCTTAACAAATGCTCACGGCAAATTTTGAGACTGGTTAGGGGCCGTCCATAAAGGGGCCATCCATTAAGTATATCACGCTGATTTTGCCCATTTTTAACTCCCCCCTCCCCCTGTCACAAACTGTTACAAATATTGGACCCCCCCCCTAAAGTACATCACACTTTCGAACAAAAATTATTTTTTATTAACAAAATAATTAAAATTTAATATAAAACACCGTGACGTCACACATGGCCGGACACCCCTCCCCCTGTCACAAGATGTCACACTTTCTTACACCCCCTCCCCCATCTGGAGCGTGACGTACTTTATTGACAGCCCCAAATGACGTCACGCACCTAGGGGGAGGGGGTCCACATATTTGTGACGATGTGTGACGAGGGGGAGGGGGGGTTTAAGAAATGTGACGTCACATCAAAACTCGCAACTTTAAATAAAAGTTCCTCTTAAATAATTGTTTTCTTACAATTTATTTTATAACGTTTTACATGGCTTCACACGTGTTACGATATCGGAGTGCAACCTTTCACTAAATACTTACTTAAAAGACAAAAAAGTGATTTGAAATATGTTTATTTTCAAATAGAGAATACGGCTGTTATGGCGGGGGGAATGTAAAACTTTATGACGTCATATTGGAGGGGGTCTACGTTTTTATGACGATGCGTGACGAGGGGGGGGGGTGAAAAATCGGCCAAAATCGCGTGACGTCATTTATGGACGGCCCCTTAGTAACAAGAACTTTCAAATATCGCAATAAATGGATTATGAAACAAATTTAAAATAAATAATTTATTTTAAAAAAACTTTTTTCTATTTGTTTTGCTTTATTACCTAATTACAAATGTTAAACTGTATCGGAGGTCGCGGGTTACTTAGCTTTTATAAAAAGGGGTCACCACCCGAAAAAGGTTGGGAGCCTATGAGTCTGTGAGTTAAAGCCTTAAGTTGAATGTTCAAGGCTTGGTCCAGTTTTTCACACCCTTTTCTTTACATAAAAAATACTAACAAGTTAACAAGGTTGCTGGGAAAAGACCAACTCCACACTCCCTTTCAAAGCTAACTATAGCCGAAAGTTAAACTTGTTTTATTTTTATTAATTTGAAACAGTTATCGCAAAATTATTTGCGTCATGCTTGTTATAGGTCTACATCAGAGCCGTCTTTATACCAGTTTGGGCCCCCGGGCAAAGAAATAGTGTTGGGCCCCTCCCCCGCAGGAATAAAAAATAAATATACATAATATATATAAACAGTGCTTTTTTTCTAGCGAAAAATGTTTGGGAACTCATTTCACATCTTTTTTTTAACTTATGTCAGAAAATATTATAATAGTCTATAATTGAATTTTCCACTGAATACAAATTTTATTGTACAAATATTTAAAGAAATAAACGTTTTTATAAGAAAATGAGAGACTCAAAGAGTTTATTTATAATAAAAACCGACCTGACTATATAGTTTATGTGGAAAAATGTATTCTACTGTATTATAATATAATATTTATATAAATATACACGAATCTGGCCAAAAAAGGTATGGGAACTCAGTTCCCATGAGTACTCACTGAAAAAAAGCACTGTATATAAATAAACATATTCCCATGGGGCCCCTATGCTCGTGGGCCCCCGGGCAAATGCCCAACGGGCTTATGCGTTAAGACGGCACTGGTCTACATGATTTTCCACCGCTATTGCCTTAAATATCGTCTTTTGTAAATGGTCAATTAAAAGATCTAAATCTATTCTATTGAAATCTTTATTATTATTAACCGATCCCATACATAGGCCTACTGTATAGTGTATACTTATATTCCCCCCCCCCACCTCCAAACAGAAAAAATGGGAAGCCTGAACAAAGCAAGCAAGAAAACGCATTATTGACATTGAAAACTCTATTAAAATGCAATATTAATCTTAGAAACAAACTATCGGTAGGCCCTACGCGTAGGACGAAATAATCTTTGTATAAAAATAATTATGTAATAAGATAGTGTAAGTGTAAGATCAGATAAGACGAGGGAAGTTAAAATCTGTTAAAAAATTAGTCTGAAGTATTTTAGTTTTGTAAAAAAAAGTGCATCAATAAAATGAAGTTTTTTTTAAATATTATATTTTTAATAAATAAATATTTATAATTATTTATTTTATTATTATTATTTATTATTATATAGGTATCATTTTTAAATTTATTTTTAAATGCCTGTTAGAACTTAAAACTATTATTTCTGAATCGGATTTTTAAATGCTATTTTGTTCTTCTTTCAATGCCATCCTATCCTACGGAAAAATATTATCTTTTATAATTTTTAATTTTTCTATAATTTCATACATGTGTATAGTAAAACAATACATTTCTTTTAAAAGCCTGACAAAAAAACATTTAGGAAATAGGTAAAAAGCATGTGCTTTCCCTGCCCAAGATGGCGTGTTAAACAAAATAATGGCTACCACTGCATAGTTAATCAGAATCAGTATCAACATTCTAAGTAGATTAGGTAACACCTCATCAATCAAAGACGCATTTACAAAATAATTATCAATATACATGGTATGCTTGGTCAAGCAATGTTTTTTAAAAGAAATTTTCGCTTTTTATCTACTTTAAAAAAAATAGATTCAAAGTTCTTCGGCAAGGCCACTACCTGTACTCAGCTGTACTGTGCCTGTACACACCACTTCACACTGAACTGCAACTGTACTGTACTATTGTACACTCAACACTGTACAGACTATACTGTACTGTGTGAGTAATAGTATAACTGAGTGTGCTTCACAATGATTTTTTGGTAATCCTGCAGTTTCTACACGTATATTATTTCACAGCGAAATTTAATTTTCTTGTGAGAACTTTAGAAAGTCTTATTAATTTCGAAGGCATTTTTTCGTCTCTCTAGCGCCTTGCTTGTCAGATGTTTTTTACCCATGCTAAAACTAAAATAAATTTACTGACTGAAGATTTTTTAAATAGTATTATTATCTATTTAAATGTTCTTAGAAGATAAATAAATATTTTAAAGACAATTTCATTTTCGAAGTGTCTACAGACACCGCGGCGGTGCACCCAGCTAAACCGTCGTCCTTGGCCTGCTTACACCGCCGCGGTGTACCTAGCTAAACCATTGGCTTTGGCCTAGGTACACCGCGGCTAAAAAAATGAGATGATTTCACTATATTTAGGCTTAAAGTGTGTCATTCCTATGCAAATAAACAGTAGACCTTAAATAATCAATTTATCTATGCAATTGTTAAATTACTGAATGTTTAAGAAAGCTATTTTGGTCACCATTCCATCATAATTAGTTATAACTTTTAAAAACCAACATATTTCATGAGCAGTTCCAGGTGAATGGTAAAGTGCAGTGAATTAGCGGTTACGTAGGTGGTGTCTGGTTCGAATCTCTGTGATGGAATAAATTTTTTTAAAATTGTTATTATTTTAATTTTAAAACCACAATGTGGGTGCTCGCAAATGGTGTTTTATACTACGTGCATATCCAAGTATCAATGAAGCATTCACCACCACCCCCCCCAAAAAAAAAGCTTGTCTTATCTTTTGTGTTACAGACTCTCCTTCTATTTCTACACAGTCTTACGCCTATGCATGCTTTAATATTTAATGGATTTATGTTAAGTATTTCATTTTTGTTAGAGTTTTAAATTTTAAAAAATGATTGTATGTTGGATTTCGTAGATAGTTTAGGCGACCCATTCCATACCCAAATTCGAGACGGGAACGTGAATCGGTATGAGTTTGTTCTTGCATACGGCTAGGTAAAGGTGTTTCTATCACCATCGCTATGAGTATGAGTATGACCCTTATGTTTAACAAAAGGATTGTATTAGTATTAGATCTCTTTGTCTCATTAACTAGCTAACTTAAAAAAAAGTGTAGAACACGTTGTTTTCCACCGGACCCCTCCCCCATTATAATAATATAGGTAAATACACCCCCCCCCCACACACACACAAACACCAAAAGAAAAGGAATATTAATTTCAATTTTTATTTTTAAAATGTGTATTCATTCAAAGATATTAACAATTACATAATATTCAAATATTTACCTTAAACGTAAGGGGCGAAGAAAGTGATTTTAATTTATTTCATTTTCAAATAGAAAATACGTTGTTTTTTTGTTGTTGTTGGTTGTTTTTTTTTGGGGGGGGACAGCTCTGTGACGTCATATTGAAAAAAATGGGGGGGGGGTCTACATTTTTCTGACGACATGTGACGAGGGGGTGAAAATCGTCAAAAATCGTGTGACGTTATTTATGGACATTTTTTCACTGGATTGACAAATAAGATAGCCTACACGCACAGGTTATAATTTGTTCAGGTAGACTGTCACTAGTAGACTAGTATATAATCTTAACTTTAAAATGTATTTGTTAAAATGGTACTTGTTGATAATTATGTCAGTTTCCACAGCCTGAAAGAGAAATAGTGGCGTTCCTCGTTGCCGTTGAATGAAGAAAGATAGGAATAGGAGTCGAAGATGATAGAGTATCATTTTGCAGAAACATAAATTTTGCGTTGAATGGACATTTTATAATCACTTTTTAAATCTAAATAGTTTTGAAATTTGAGTATTGGCAAGCGATTTTTACCTCCCCCCTCCGCCTTGTCAACATCTTGTCAAACTTCCAGAGACCCCCCTATAAACATCACTAAATACATGGTGAACATAAAAATTAAATAAACTTGGCAAGGTGTTGTAGTATTATCATTCAATATCAATAAAACTGTCTTATCCCTATAAAGGACCTAACTCTAACAAAATATGAAATTATTACTGGTATTGCTGATAAGTGATAGCCATAGCTTTTAGTTTAAGTTTAACTAAGCACACTTACAAATTTAAACCAGTAAATACAGAAAGATTGCCAAATAACTTATACTTTTTAGCTAATGCGTAATTTATTCACATCTATGCTTAATTATTGGTAAGGTATCATTTTCTATTAACTTTTATATAATATCTATTTTTAACCGCGGTGTACCTAGCCCTGACACAATGCGTTGGCTAGGTTCACCGCCGCGGTGTTTCCAGCCCAAATCTCGTATTTTGGCTAGGTCCACCGCCGCGGTGTACGTAGTGCCGGCCTTTCATTTTTTATTTCATTACAAATTACTAGATAGATCATAATAATAATAGATGTTTGATTCTTATTTTGTTTGTTTTTGAGTGCGAAAATTTCATTTAACATCTTACCGTGAGTGTGACAACCTGGCAAGTAGGGTGCTAGATAAACAAAATGGATGTATCCTGCTACAATTATGTAGCTTCAAGGGCCTAAAAAAAGCCTTAGAAATTAATACAAATTACAAATTAGCGCTGTAATAGCTCAAATACAACATATAATAATGCATTTAATAAATTTAAAAATGTAAGTTCTCACGAGAAAATTAATTTTCGCTATGAAATAATATACGTGTAACGTGTAGAAACTGCAGGATTACCGATTTTTAAGCCTTATTGCAGGGGTGGACAAACCGCTCGGCGCGCTACGGAGTTTTTGGCAGCCAGCGGAAGCCTGCGCCTGCAGTAATATCTATAAAAAAATCAATAAATTTATGCTAAAGATGGCTTTTTGTACTTGAATCGAGGCTAAATTTTGGATAGGTGCTGCCCCTTGATGTTTCATTTCTTATTAATGCGGCCCTCGCCCTAAAAAGTTTACTCACCCCTGCCTTATAGTATAGGCATAGGTCTACTAGCCTGAAACTAATGTGTAGCACATTACAATTCAATACAAGTCAGATGTCCTAGTCCTAGGTCTACCTTTTTTTCTTCTGATTAATATGATTTACTTTTAGTTGTTCAACTTGTAGACTAACACTGATGTTGACTCTAGCTCTATTTTTCTAAATAAATAGTCGCTGGTTCAAGTCTCTGTGAAGGTAGGGATTTTTTACCAAGGGGCTGGAGAAACAAAGTTGGCCAAGCATTTGTGGGGTCCACACAATCCTCTCATTGCCATGGCCTGCATGGTCTGTGCGTACTTTAAGAGAGTAGGATGCTGTAAATATATTCTTCTCTTCAGAAGCATCATCTGCAATGACAGTAAAAATTTTAAAAGTTCAATTTTTTCTTGCTTAAGCCTACACTTATTACATTGAATTGATTTCGCCAAATAAGCCTATTCTAATTCATAATCCAAATGCATTAATTCGAAAATTTAAGCTTAATACTGAATATTAATAATTTTTGTTTAAATTATTTCTGACATGGTCCAAAATACATTTTTTTTTCTATGGAAAATAACCTACAAACAAGCACTGATAAAGATCCCACATTCTTATAGGCCTGTTTATTTTATAGGCTTGTTCAATTTCAGTGAAAAGCTAGGGCATAGCTCTAAAAAAAATTATTTTATACTAACTGTAGGGTGGGTAATAAGCATATAGAAAATCTTATAAGCTTATAGGTAGAACCTGCTACTATATTGTCTACCCAAAGATCCTTAACATCCCATGGTATTCGTCAGTGACATCTACAAATATAACATTATTATCTTCAGCATCCTTCCGTCCACAGCCGGTTTTAGCAATTGCGGGGCCCTATGCGGCTTAGTATGCAAAACGGATTGCGCGGGGCTCGGTTTTGGGTAGGGAAAAGGCCCTACTTCCTACTAGCGAGATGATGGTGCATTACTGCTGGGTTGCATTTTCTTGTGTGGCTGAGCAGTCCTATCCTTGAATCACAGTCTTTATCACAGCTTTTGCTTGCGTGTTCTTATGCTTGCTGCCCACATTTCTGGCCTTTCTCCTAGCAGTATTATATTCTTCAGATATCCAGTTGTAGAACATCATGCCGCGAGCGTGCTCTCAGTGTGGATGCACAGAAATAGACACTGATCCAGCTAGAGGAGATGCAGTGTGTACTAACTGTGGTACTGTTTTAGAGGACCAGATTATTGTTTCAGAGGTTCAATACCAAGAAAATTCAGCTGGTGGAGCGTCTGTGATTGGACAGTTTGTCTCAAATGATGGTAAGTGGATATAATATATACCTTCAGTTCCGCAGGATTTACTACTGGCATATAGCATATATTTGACCTTCCTTATAATTTTTTTTTGTTAAGGGAGTTTGGGATATCATTTTTTCAGGATCAAATAACTTTAACAGAATAGCACATTTTAGGATTTTGTAAGATCATTATGTAAGTTATTAAGGGGAAATGTAAATTTAAACTTTCTCTGAATAAAGATTAAAATTCAACTTAAGAAGAATTTTTTTTTACACTAGGTACCTTAACATTTCCATTATAAAACAATGAAAAGAGAACTTTTTAAAAAAAAACTTAAAGTAAAAATGTCTGACTTTCACTTTTTTTTTATTAAATTTTTTTTTATTACTTTTCGTGTTGGGTTATATCTACTCATATACAGACAGTACATGATTTTTACACTTTTACTTTATCTTTAAAAGCACCCATAAAATATTATTTAAAACCATTAACATATTTTTTTCAACTTTTTGTCTCAGGATCAAGAGCACAATCTTTCCGTGGAGCATATGGACATGGATTTAGTTCCGAAGACTCAAGAAATTTGACATTAGAAAATGGTAAGTGTTTTTCTAGAGGCTTGAGTAACAGGTTTTACAAAAGTTAGCAAACAGTTTTGTGATGTATCTGCATTATCAGATAAAATATAAATTGTATATTCTGTAAGTAATACACTAGCATCAATCTGAATTATTAGTTAAAACCCGTTAGTTTGTGTGATGAGCTCTCAGTTTGTTTCCATCATTGGTATCATATATTTCTTAGATTTCCTTTGCGCTCACATGATAAAACTTGCTTACAGTAATAATATAAATATAATTACTTACTCTTAAATACTCTTTTAGGCTATAAAAGATTAAAAGAAATGGGAGGTCAGCTGCGAATGCATCACAGCAGTATTGAAACAGCGTTTGGGTTTTTTAAACTTGCAGTAGCCCATAGATTCACCAGTGGAAGGAAAATGGAATATGTTTTAGCTTCATGTCTGTATCTTGTTTGCCGAGTAGACCCCGGAGGCAGTGAGGATTTGGAATATATCCTTTATTAACAAGTGTATAGTCATTTTTAAAAATTACAACTCAGTTGAATTTGTTCATACAACCAGCAAAAGTAAATGCATTTATTTAAGGAAGTTAGTTTTTGAGATATGGGAATTTACCTTAACCTGAAATACTGATGCTTATTGATTTTAGTGATTTAATCCAGGTAAGCAGATTTTTTGTTAATTATATTTCCCTGAATTTGTGTGTAATAATTAAAGCTTAAGTTATAATTTTCTGTAACGCTTAAGTGCAATATATTTTAGTCATTTAACTGGACTATAAAATTTAAAACTCTTAAATTTGTCTCTTTACTAAACAGGTTAATGTTCATGTTCTTGGTAGGATATTTGTACAATTAGCAACAGAACTGTGCCAGAATATAAGGATTGTAGGTATGTACTTAGGAACAGAATCTAATGAAGAAGACCTACATTTTATATATGTATTTTACTATTATTTCATGAATATATTCATTTCATTTGGTACATTTTATTAGTTTTTCAAGAACCTATTACACAGTTGATTTCTATATTAATTTATTACATTGTTTTAGTTGTGGCAGAAATTTGTTAAATTTTAATCTAGCATATCAGAAGTATTAATTATAACATTGAAAATGTTATTTTATGATTTTAGATCCTATTATCTACATACGACGGTTTGCTAATCAGCTTCAGTTTGGAGATAAAATCAATAGGGTGGTTGAGTCTGCATCTCGTTTGGTAGCTAGAATGAAAAGAGATTGGATGCACACTGGTCGCCGACCTGCTGGGCTATGTGGAGCTGGTATGTGTCAATGAATTTACTTTTTAAAACCTTGAAAATTCTGTGGGAGCCTTAAACAACCCTTACTAACATTATTTTAAATGGTAAATACAAATTTTACTGTTCTTAATGGGGTAAATTAGTTTTACTTCCTTCCTGTTGAGAGGGAAGCAAAATTGACATACATTTATCATAGATTGCAAACATGACATCTGTTTAGTCATTCAAGAATCAGGAAATGAACTTATTTCTTTTATGTTAGCTTTCTGGAAATTATAATTGAATAGTATAATTTTAAAATTAAGTTCAAATTTAAATGATAGAGTTCAATGCCGGTGCCTTGCCACATTGGTACAGACAACACAAGATAATTTTTTGGATTCTCATCTTTTCATTACAAATTCATGCAGAAACATTTTTCTTAAAATAGCTTTGTACCTAGGATCATGAATTTTAGAAGTAAATTACACATATTCTTGTTAAGTTTGCACAATTAGTAGACCAAAAAAATGTTTTTCAAAATTGCAGTGGAACCTCTTATAACTAGCATAATTTGTTCCAGAATCTTACTTGTCAAGGGGACTTCCAGTGTCTGCATAACTCATTATGCGAAATGTTGCTCGTTAAGAGAGCTACTTTTTCACTTTTTGTTTGCTCATTATTCGAATTACTCGTTTTGAGAGGTGTTTGTTATAAGAGGTTCCACTGTATCAAAACATCAAAATACAAATAAAAATTTAACCCTATAAAACAAAACACTGCTTACTTTTATTCATCTTTTATTTTTGAATAACAAAATTATTCTCTTAGCCAATTACCTGTGCAAAAATTTACCCCAAAAAAAAGAAAAATCTCTATGGCATCACAGTTATGAAATATTACAGCAAAACCCGCTCTGTTAATCTCAACACAAAAATTTAATTTATGTGTATCACTTATACTTATATGTTACCACTTACAATTTTTTAGGTTCAGCAGCCTAATAATATACGTGCCTGATCTTATTATTTCATTAAAAATAAGAAGATATTTTATCAATGTGCTTTTTTATCAAACCTTTTTTGAAGAGGCAATGTTATTCTAGTTATTAATAATTGTATGATTGCCAAGTTATTTATTAATGCACATTTGGGTGTTTATTTTTGTCAGTGGAAAGATAGGTTTTCTGGACCTCTCACACTTGCCTGTGTTGAGCTAATCTATTGATTTTAATTCACTTTTTTGTGTGTTTTGGAACAGCTCTTCTCATATCTTCTAGAATGCACAACTTCAATAGAACTATAGATCAAATAATAAAAGTAGTCAAGGTGTGTGAAAGCACTGTGAGGAAGAGGTAAGGGTGACCTTTTGGCTGATTAGTTTTAAAATTATAAGTGATTGCAAAAACGACACTGAGCTAATGTAACAATGTGAATAACCATGGTTCACTTCATTAATTTGTTTTGTACCTTATGCATTGGTTGTTATTATTAACCCATATTTAGTTACATAGATTTTTTTTTAAAAGTTAGTCTAAAATGAAATATTTATATTTTGTTCTTCTTGTTTAATGTCATGGGGCTGTATATTTATTTTAAAAGACTTTTGGAGTTTGAAAGCACACCATCTGCACAACTGACTATAGAAGAATTTGACAACGTAGACTTAGAGGAAGAACAGGATCCACCTTGTTTTACAGAAGGGAAAAAGAAAGCTAAACTTGCTCAGGTAAATTTTAACTGTTTTATGATGTTTAGATTCTTGGAGTCATAGTCAGTAAGTAAAAAATAGTGTGTATTTATTATATTTTTCATAAACTGGAATATAAAATATAATAAATAAGACACTTTTTAGGTTAAAGACTCTTTGTTTAAACTCATACTTGAGACATTTCAGAACTACAATTGTAAGAGCCCAAAATGGAAGAATATTCCTTTTTGTTTTCAATTTTAAACATAAAATGTGTTAGTTTTAGCTTTGTTCCAGGTTGTAAATAGATCCAGAAACAATAATCGTTTTAAAAATGTTAAATTGGATACCATCCCTAACATTATCATTACATATGGTAGTTACTAAAAGGCGGTACTTGTTGGTTTCAGAGATTTTGTAAGGAGTGGTTGACTTTTTTTAAAAATTTTCAAAGGCTGTGAAATTGTACCATACATTTGTTTTTGTGCTGTATTCACTGTTTTGAAATGGAGTAGTACTATTAAAATAGTTTTGTTTTTAAAAATATTTTTGTGAAAAAAAGTTGGGAGTTCTAGATCTTTAATATCATTTATTAAAAATAGCTAATTTTAATAAATATTAACTTAAAGAAAATTCTTTGTGGTCTACAGATAAAAGAAGACATACCAGATAATATGATGAAAGAAATGACAAAGTTTGAGGAAAATATTAACAAATCCCTCAAAAGAAAATCCAATATTGCTCTTGGTGAGTATGTCCTTATGGGTATTATCTTTATCCTTATTGTCTTGTTATTTTTGAAATTATATTATCTAATTATTATAAGTAAGTACCGTAAATACTTGAATATTACCCAATTTGTGTATAAAAAAAACACCTAATAATTGATTCTAAAATGGTGATCTTAAACAAAAACTCCCATAATTATTTCAATTTTCGTCATGGTATAACGTTTTACTCCTGCTGTATGCATTAACAAAGAATAATAAAATTATCTTGGTAAACACTGTTAACGTTAAAATAGGTAGAATATGTATATGCTTACTAAATAATCTTTTGCCTGCGGATGTATGGAAATCCCTCAACCAACGAATTGCATTTCATATCTTACAGCTATTCTTTTAAGCTTTTGTACCAAATTTGCTTTTAGATTCTACATGTATTATGGACACACCATTGATTGTTGTGAATTTTGGACTAGACATGATTATTTGAGTTAAAACAATTAATGCTTTTTAAAAATCAATTTTAATTGGATTTTCTACAATATTTTGTACAGGGTGTTAATTATTGTTAAGATCATTTTTTGATGATGCAATGTTTGGAAAGTGCTGCCTCGGGGAATTTATGCACTCTTAAGGTGACCCCAGATTTGATCTATATTTTTGGGTGTTTTAAATTTGGCATATTTGTGAGTTATTACAGTAAACATTAATATCTTTACATATTTCCCATAAAAGATAAGGAAGTTGTGACAGACATAGACTCAGCAGTGAAAGCTATTGATGAAGAAACAATAATAAAAGCAGCCGGAGATGACTGGAAGAAACGAGAATGGGAAGGTCTTGAAGATGAAAGTAATGCAGATTATCTGGTAAAAGACTCAAATGATAATGAGGAGACTTTTAAAGGTGTGTATGTTCATATAATTAAGAGGTAAACAAGCAACTGTAAACAATTCATATTTAGTATTTTTCTAGACAAAATATTGCTACAGCCACTAATGCTAGATGACTTGCATGTATGGGACAATTGTATAGCATGAAAAATATGGTAATAAAATTATTAGTTCTAAATAAACCAAGCATTGGCAACTTCCCATGCCAGTACATCAAGTTAAAACATTTATAAAATTATCCCTGATGCAAATTGATATTTTTTAAACCTATATTTATCAAAAACTGTTATTAAATTTTGGCATTGAAAAGGTCAATAATCACTTAATTAAACATCCTTTCAAGTTCAAATACTTTATTAAACATCCTTTAGAGTTCATCTTACCATGCTTTCATCTGGTTTGAAATCATATTTGAATCTGAACATGATAGGGATCCAATTCCATTTATTGAGTCAAGTTATATTCTTAAAATACTGTTAATTTACATTGCACAAATAAACTCATAACTTAAGGTTAAATAATGTAATTTTAAAAAAATAACTATTTGTCACTGCCAGTTCTCAATTAATCAATTACTTCAGTAGTAAATATTCATTGCCTGTTAATTATCTGCAGATGATGTTGAACCAGAGAAAAAACAAGAGAAGACTGAACAAGTATCCCACAGTCAAACAGAAGGAACTGCTAAAGCTCAATGTGAAGACGGAGAACTCGATCTCACCGGGATTGACGATGATGAAATAGATCAAGTAATACACATAATAAAACTTCAGTTTTATTGTAGAAATGAAAATTCTTTTTTTTTCTTCATTAACATAAAGATCTAAATATCTTTCTACTGTCCCAATATATTGGTTTCCATTTTGATACTAATTTTTAAATTACTCCCTATTAATATTTAAAATATTAAATTCAACCCAGATTAGCAACCTATATTATAAGAACCTAATTTTATTTCATGTTCAAAATCTAAACGCCTTAGAGCTTGAACAACTTGAAATCAAAATAGACTTACAAGCTATATTAAAAAAAATTACTTTATCAAATCTGAACATGACTGTATTCCAATTCCAAGTGTGTTCTTTGTGTGTTTTTATTGTGCATTCTTTTCTCCAGTGTTCAGACAACCCCTCAGCCCCATAACTTTTGCATTGTAGTGAAATCATCTGCTTTGATTTTCCCTGCAAATTTTGTGCTTTTTCCAAAATTGTGTTTTTAATATAATAACTAAGTTTATGTTCTATGGGTCCTAAAATTTGGTTGAGGAAAATATGAGTAAGAGTACAGTTATAAGAACTTTGAAACTGAAGTAAAAAAAAATTAATCATGAAATCTGTAATACATACACTAAAGTCTGTAATCCATAACACTATATAATTTGGAAAAACAATTTTAAACCTGTGAAAGCGCTGATTTGATACATTTACTTTAACTTCAAGGAGATTAAAAAGATTATGAAAAATTCCAGCTGGCTGATTTCTGAGACAAAAATGTCGATAAAAACAAGATCCTGTATGATGATTTATTGACAAGTTTTATTCCAAAACATTTAAGATAAGGACTAGTGTCCTTAATGCAGGAACTAATTAAAGCAATTTTAAAATGTAAAAAAACAAAAAAAACAAAACCTTAGAACTTGTACAATTTAAAAGTCAAATGGGGTTCAGGAATAGACCAAATTGGTTTCTGATGGCCGCTGTATAATAAATATGTAAATAACTGATTTTGTAATGTTCTATTTAATGACTTATTTTTAGCTTATAGTGTCAGAAGAGGAAGCCAGCCATAAAGCAAAATGGTTTGATTTGGAGTTTGGTGAGCATATGGAAATTGTAAGAGGTAAATAAGTAAAAATGTATGGATTAAGTATCTCAGGCGTGCAGTCCTGAATGAAGAACATCAGTGCTGAGGTTAGGTGGGCATAATTATATATAAAGATAAAATATTGTGAATTAAAGAATGATATCCCTTTGACATTAATTAATATCATTAAACAGAAATATTTCTTATTTTAATAGAGCGAGAAGAAAAAAGAAGACTTAAAGAGGAAGCAGCTGCAAAAAGAAAGGAGAAAAATGTAAGTAAATAGTGATTAATCAAGTTTTCATAGGTGAAACATATTTTAACTGTTCTTTATTTTATAATTATGTTTGATGTTTTTTTTTCTTTTTCTAAACAGCCCAAGACCAAAAAGAAAAAGAAAAAAGGAGGCTATGATTTAGAAACAGAACTGGCAGAGTGCATGGAAATACTGAAGAAAGACATGAGGGAGAAAAAGTTTTCTGATAAAATCAATTACAATGTTCTCAATACATTAGATGCTTCAGCTCCTAGTGAACAGTTGAACAAAGTACCTATAGAGCTCCCAGACGATTCAGTAAAAGACTTTTATGAAAGAAAGCCACAGATGATAAATAGGTAATAAAGCAGAAGTGAGCTTCCCTAAACTTTGTGTATACTCGCATATAACAGTAAAGGTTAAAGGATGGCACTTCCACTGGCATTTAGTACCACTTCTGGTTACTAAAAATCACTAAAAAGTTTATATAAACCTATGTATAGGACCTAATACTGACAGATGAAATTTCACCCACCTTAGCTATCTAGTTCACAAACACACAGACAGACACACACACATGCAGACAAGATTGCAAAACTGGTTTTTCTGACTCATAAATGTGTAAACCATCAACTAATTTGTCAAATTCTCGATTTTCATATTTTGCACGAATTCAATACTTTCTCCTATACTACATATCTGAGGATGTAAAAAAATCACGACTTTATGCATGTAAATTGTGGAGCCAAACATTTTTAGCATAAAATCTCTAATGTTTATTAATGTTTCCAAATTAAAATTAATTTAACTTTCTCTTGCAGGTTTAGAAAATCATCAATATCAGAGCCCAATAAAAATAAGGTACATTATAATGAAACCCAGCTATTTAGCATAAGTTTTTTTTAATATTATCATTTAATTATGCCTCAGGCAAAAGATGTGCAATAAAATATTTTTAACTACCAATATTTACTAATTATAAATAATTATAGGTCAAAATACAAGTTTTTCTTAATTTTATTTAATAATTATTTTTTCAATTCATTCTATAAATCTTATTTGCAATAATAAAATATAGTCATCCCTCGTAATAAATCAACAAATAAAATTTTGGTTACCAAGTTCATTTGTAAGATGGACTGTGTGGTACATTGGAGGGGGGTGACGAATCAGAGACATAAAATATAGTCATTGGCTGCCATCATCACCTTCATTGTCATCATTTTTTCTGCACAGCATTTCATCATCATGTCATTTATAGCTCCGTGTACTTAGCTATACAGTAACTGTAAACTTATCTACCGATCTCATATTGCTTTACAGTTGGTGGAAAATCAGTTATTGCTGCTGGCCTTGGAACATGTCTCCCCTGATAAACGAGGGATATCTGTAATTCAAAATTATTTAATCAAAAATTGGGACACAAATCATTTGCAGAAAATTCCAGGAAAAAGGGTGAGGATACAAGAAGAACCAGAGGAAGATGTTAAGAAGCCTAAACTTTCAAGTCAAGAAGAAATCAAACCAGCCATACTTGTTGAAGAAAACAATGAACCTTTACCTTATGTAGATGAAGGTATGTTTATTATATTTTGAATCTAATCATACATTTTCAACCTTAAGAATATATAGTTACAATGCCCATTGTACATTAGTTATTAAAGTGTTGAAATATATTTGAAAATATATATCTGAAATTTTTGTTAAAAATTTGTTTGAACAAACTGACAACAATTTTACTTTATCCAATGAATTCAACAGCTATTACAGGTACAGAGGATATAGAAGATGAGGAAGACGATGAGGAGGATGAAGATGAGGAAGCCAGAAACAAGATTTTAAGTGCAAGGCAGCTGCTGAGTCAAGAAGGTAATTAGTTAATTACACTTGAAAACCAATAGTACCTTTCTATTTTTGTCATTGATGAAAAGCTCAAGTATTATTTTGGAGACATTGCTTTCCACAAATATAAGAATAAATGTAACTTTTATAGAGTCACAATGATTGAGCTTTTAAAAACTTGATATTTATCATCTCAAAAACTCAGTGCTTCTCAAAGTGGTGGTCAGCGGACCGGTTCTGGTCCGTGGGCCATCCGCTGCAGGTCCACAGAAGTTATCAAAAAGACAGAAAAATATAATTATAATCCTCCATTTGCAACCATTAATACTAACCCTATAGATTATGTCATTATTTTGGCAATAAGCACATAAATTGAAACAAATAAAATAAATTACATTTTGCTACCACATCAGTACTGGAAAAATAGTTAACCGGCCCTAGGTGCAATGGACAATTTCCTGCCGGTCCGCTTTACTAAAAAGTTTGAGAAGCACTGTCATAACGCATCAAACTTGTATGGCTATACAATTTTTTTATCCATATTTTCTGTGTCCATTATTTATTTGTCCTTATTACAATGGACATGCCAAGATCTTTTAAAAAATTGGATTCAAAGTGATTTGGAAGAAATATTAACTTACATAAGTTATAATACTTTTGAAAGTTGAAAGTTTATTAGAACTGAAACCTAGTTTCACCATCTGATATCTTTTTAATAGCAAGAAATAGAAAATTTAAAATATTTTTAAAAAAATAATTTCCCTATATTTCATTTTTCTGTATTTCAGGATCACACTATGAAGAAGATGACTATTTCTTCTATGATGTTCACTAACGTTATGACTTTGGCAACACCACAACAGTGACTGACATGGCAACAGTTCTATGTTATAATCAGAACCACTTCACCTGGTGCTGTCATGGCTACCTAATGTCAAATAAATAGAGCTGTACATAAATATAAGTAGGACAATGAACTAATTTCTGTAATTCCTTGAACATTTGTGAGAGCAGGTACATGATCATATTTTGGATCAGGAAAGACCTTATTTTCAAAAGTGTCAATAAATACTTTTAAAAAATCCCCTTTAAAAATCTATTTTTGATGTAAAAATAGAAATACTGTATCATCCAATAGCCATAAGCTTTAGCGGCACATTTACAGTATATCATTCTGTAATTACTTACCCCTTGGTTTACTAATTCATTTGCTACCTGTTCCTTTGCAGATCATTGACAAAAATCCTAAAACAATTTAGTTGATTCCAAATAAAAATAAGACAAATGCACAAGATATGATTCTAAAATCTGATACATATCTCTGAGTAGTATCTTGAAACACAATCTGTATTGTAATTCTCACAAATCATTCAAGGATTGTTTATTTGAGTGTTCCAAGATTGCCACTAATGTTATTTTGAAAGGGCTTGTCTGTAGGGCCAATATTGTACATGTGTTAGTGTTTGTAGGGCCAATATTGTACATGTGTTAGTGTTTGTAGGGCCAATATTGTACATGTGTTAGTGTCTGTAGGGCCAATATTGTACATGTGTTAGTGTCTGTAGGGCCAATATTGTACATGTGTTAGTGTCTGTAGGGCCAATATTGTACATGTGTTAGTGTCTGTAGGGCCAATATTGTACATGTGTTAGTGTCTGTAGGGCCAATATTGTACATGTGTTAGTGTCTGTAGGGCCAATATTGTACATGTGTTAGTGTCTGTAGGGCCAATATTGTACATGTGTTAGTGTCTGTAGGGCCAATATTGTACATGTGTTAGTGTTTGTAGGGCCAATATTGTACATGTGTTAGTGTCTGTAGGGCCAATATTGTACATGTGTTAGTGGGTGGAGACATAACTGCAATTAAGTATGGGATATGCACAAACAATGCAGGCTATTTAACTTTGTACATATGTGTATATATGTATAATGAATTAACTGGCAGCTTATTTGTAAAGGCTAGCTGGCTATCTTTCTAGGTACTTGTTTATTTTATCTTATTTTGCAACATGCCAATCATGATAATTTTTAGAATACCATCTTTAGTTTAAAATTACTGTTGGGGTCATATGTATGTTGAATTATATTATACATGTTATGACACTTTTCTTCCATCATTACAAATCTATTGTATCTAATCTTACAGGCTTAGGCCATATTAAAAAGAATTCTCTATTTCTTTATCATAAATGTCATAAGAAATTCGAAATTTTGATCTGATCTGTGCTTTTAAGACTTTTTTTTTAAATTAAATTCTTCAAGTTTGATATATTTTTGCTTCTAAATTTAAAATATATATACATTTTCTTAAAGTGCTCTGTCAGGTATTTTTTTATTTTTTTAAAGATTGAAAATGACTTTAAAATTTGAAAATAAATGTTTTTAAAAGTGTGTTTTTAATTGAATTTAAGACTGATAAAGCTTATTTCTGTATACAACTTTAAATCTGACTTACAAAATGACAAATAAAATGTATTTTGACAATAGTCTTAGCAGATAAAACTAAATGTTTCATTTGATGTCAACATTTGACATTACGATTTTAATTTCATATTTCAGTACAAAGACATTATTGCACTGTCCTCTAGTCAAGTATGCAATGTATTTTGGAGATATTAATTGAAATGATGCTGATTCAAGAAAAGTATATACCATTACCTTGTATCTAAAGCAATTAACTTCAGTCAGCATGTAAATAGTATTTATTTGTTAAAGAATGTATTTAATGCACCACATTTTTGAATATCCACATTAACAGCAACAATTAACATTTCTACATCATACTGTGACAGGTAAATTGATATTAATGATAACAAGGGGCAGCATATGATGTAAGAGTAATACTTCCTTTTGACAGCCTATATATTTGCAATGAACTTGACTGTAAACTTATTTTTTTGGACTGATCCTTAATGTTGAATTCCATAATGTAACTTTAAGTAACACAGATGGTAAAGTCAATATTAGACATCAAATTTGACTTTATTTTTTTTCTAATGATGTGAAATAGAACATAAAATGTACATTGTAACTTAAATTAATTATAACAATGCTGATTAGTTGTACAGTCTTTTAAAAAAATTATTATTAATGTATCATAATTGTGAAAACATTTTCTTTGATTAATTGTATACTGCATTTTAAAGCCAGTGAATATCAACCCAGTTGTTTTACAAAAGTTATGGTGAATGAATCATTGAATGTAGACTTTAATTAATTTTATTTTGTTACCATGTGAAATGCGCTTAATGATTGGCTAGTGTGGAAGCATGCACAAAAGTTTTGGATTAATTAATGTGTGTGTCATTAATATCTATGTATATAATTCACCAGAAATTAGGACAAGCAAAAGATGCGAGCAAATGAGCATGATGAATGGCCCTCGCTAGGGTCAACCAATCACAGTTTATGGTTGGTAAGTGAGGGTGCTGCAGGGTTGGGGGAGCAGGTAACAACAAACGCAGTGTGCATGTCTCGAGACCAACAATGCGTTGGTGGTGTGTGCCCCCCCTCTATCTATGAGCAAGTCTGTGGCGTATGTTATGCCGCAGGTCGTATCTAGTATTAATTATTTTTTAAAAGCTTCCAAAACAATTTGAATTCAACTTAGAATCTGAATGATATCCTGCAATATAAACAGATCTGTTGGAAATCTTTGCTTTGAGAGTAATCACTATGTTCAGTAATACTCAACCCCAAACTATTGCTTCTGGGTTTGTTTGTTTTTCTGCACTGTGCATTCGGGAATAAGATTTATTTTAAAATGAATAAAACTTCAATTACATTAATGTCAACAAATGTTATCAAATATTGAGCTATATATTTCAGATACTGGAATTTTCTTCATTAAATAGGGTTGTATCTATGCCCAAGCAAGACTTAATAATAGTAATAGTAGTTTATAATATGCATACAGACCTATTGCTTTTACCACCAAAAGAAATATAACGAATACTGTTAAAAACATGAAGATTTAATATCACTCCTTTGTTGCTGTACAGAATATCACATGAAGCACTAAACATTTGACACTATCACCAAGTTAAACGATGAAACTTGAACAGTGTGTCTTATAATACCTCATAATTGCCCTTTGCTGTGTCAGTGTCATTTTGTTTTTGAGTGCTGTGCACTTGTAAAACTTGTAATATGTCACTGTAGAATCAGTGTGAATAAATTTTATTATCAGATTATATTTTTTGCACATGTTTAGAGAAGACTTCTTAATGAATGAAGTAAAAATGATTTCCTTACACAATTGACTTATTACTTATTAGGTTTGTTTTGTTGTTGTTTTTTTTTGTCTGAAGATGACACCCTTAGTTAAAATAGGGTTGGAAACGCACAGGCCTCAGTGATAATTTTGTTGGTGTCTACATCATTATTTTCCATGATTTGAAGATTGGTTTCAAGTATCAACTACTAGTGATTTCTCGCACTACTAATTGGGAATTTTATACAATGATTATTAATTTTTCAACTAAACATAAACAAATATTCATTAAGTTCGAACATCTTACTAAAACATAAATCCAGTTTACCTTGCCCAAGTGTAAGATATTAGTGGCCCTTATTCATAGGACTCGGTTCTTATTTCAGTATTCCTGACAGTGTAACGTTTTGAAGCCCTATTTTAACATCCATAGAATTTACGTTTCTGTATCATAACAACATACACATAACTGTGTAAGAAATATTAATATTTCAAAAATTATTTTGAGCAAACTGACGTAACAGTAATGTATGTTGCCTTGAACTTTGAACTCATGGCGTAATAAACAAAGAAATTGACGCTAGCATTTGTGGTCTCCAGCATAACTGTCATTATGTACATGCATACAAACAGGCGACTGTGGATTCCGATCTCGTTAAATCCGCGAACTATCGCGCTGGCCGCCAATAGCACATTGCTAGGCGTATTGCATAGGACAAAAATAATCATGATCGTTGAAATCATTTTGGTCACTCTAGCGTCTTTGGACCCTGCGACAGTAGTCCCGCCAGACGATTTGTCACCACCTTTGATCCCTCCGCACTGGAGATTGGGGCCCGTTTGAGTTGATGATTCAATGTGAGTTTTTTCAGTTCCGGTTTTCTTACGCCAGCTTGTCGACATTTTCAGTTTGATAATAAGGACGACGGTGCAAAGTATTATTAAACTGATGTTTACAAGTGGTAAAAACAAGAATAGCACGGACGATTTAACAACTTCAAAGGGCTCGTTAATGGCGACGATGAAATACCGAGTCATGTTGAGTGTTGGGATCCATTTGGGTGCCAGGTAACGAGAGCTGTAGATTGACATGTGGCTGGTGAAGATGACAAGAAAGGTGGACGATACCAGGATCGAGGAGTTTCGGCGTGTGAAGATTGCCTTGACGTTGAAAGGAAAGGCCACGCAGACACACCTCTCAACGGAGATGAAGGCGGTCAGCCAGCAACTGACGCGATTGAAGATGATTCTCGGGAGCGTCCCTGTGATCATGCTGGTGCTGTAGGGGTCAAGCAGAAACGGCGGTGGGGGATTCAGGTCAATGACCTCCCAGATGGACGTCCACAACATTAATATGACGCTGCACAGGTCAGCGATGGCCAGTGTTAGCAATGATATGTTCACTGAATCGTGAAGACCTGTTGGGTTAAAATCAACAGCATGAGCATGAATAAAGCTTTGGCTTTGAGCCAGTCCCCCCTGCATATCAAAAGGGCGTCCCGGAAAATTGTCAAAACTAATACGAAACAAATATGCATTTCTTCTTTGTGTAGTTATTTAGTGAAATATATGGTTGAAAATAACTGACCCTAGCTAACTCCGTAAAAACTTGCCTCAGATAGACATTTAACTTAAGTTGACCAAACTACATGACATCACCAACAAAGATTTACTGGAAGTGGCCAAAAACTACAGAGAGGTCGGTAAAAGAGGACGTAGAGAGGGCAGTAAAAGAGGACGTAGAGAGGGCGGTAAAAGAATGCATTGAGGGGACGAGAAAAGAAATACATAGAGAGAAGGGCGAAAGATAACAATGACGCCAGGTAAGAACAGATGGACACCATGAATATAAGGGGAAAAAAAATTTGCTGAGCTGGAAGATACTTTTTTGTGCTTTAAAATTCTTCTGTTAAACGAAAGTATAAATCCAATCAGTTGTATTTATAATTCATATATTTTGAATCAATGCATTCAAGTTGTAATCTTTAAATTATAAAAAGTATTATTTTTCACTTAACGTTTTCCTTCAGTATCATTTTCCCCTGGACATAGATTGAAACGGCTATTTATTTTTTTAAAATAACATAATTTGTTTTAAATGTTTATTAAATTATGTGAACCTATTTAGTAGTATTTAGGGTTGAGCCACAGACGGGGACTGAGCTCACCTAGTGCCCATACAAACTACTGGCAAACACGCTTTGGATAATTTTTTTAAATACATTAAATAAAATCGTGTTTAATGTTAGAAAACATATGTGACGTGTCAACACGTCAAGCCATGGACGGCACACAGCTTCAATGTTCATCCGAATTTTGTAGTGCCTGTCTTAGTCTTAGGAACTGAAACTAAGAGAGCCCAGGTGTCTGCGGAAGAGGGAAGACGACAAGAAGGTAACTGTCAGATTTTCGTATGTTAGGAAAGGCAGCAGTCGGAGATATAGTTGTGGCAGAGAACAGTGAGTTTGTAGTCAATGCGTACCTGTACACGAGGAAGCCAATGCAATGCGTGATTGTACAGGGAGCCAATGCAATGCGTACTTGTACAGGGAGCCAATGCAGTGCGTACTTGTACAGGGAGCCAATGCAGTGCGTACTTGTACAGGGAGCCAATGCAGTGCGTACTTGTACAGGGAGCCAATGCAGTGCGTACTTGTACAGGGAGCCAATGCAGTGCGTACTTGTACAGGGAGCCAATGCAATGCTTGCTTGTACAGGGAGCCAATGCAATGCTTGCTTGTACAGGGAGCCAATGCAATGCTTGCTTGTACAGGGAGCCAATGCAATGCTTGCTTGTACAGGGAGCCAATGCAATGCGTACTTGTACAGGGAGCCAATGCAATGCTTGCTTGTACAGGGAGCCAATGCAATGCTTGCTTGTACAGGGAGCCAATGCAATGCTTGCTTGTACAGGGAGCCAATGCAATGCTTGCTCGTAAAGGGAGCTAAGGCAATGAGTAAATAGATGAAGTGGTATGATCGCGTCCCCTCCCCCTTTTTAGAACTAGTCTGGCATTTGAATTTTGGACCTTTTTGGTTTTTCGATGAATTGTTTGGTGAACCTAAAAAAATAGTGCTCCAATAGTCAAGATGAGATAGAGTAATAGCACAAACAAATGTGTGTTTTTTTCTACTAACTGTGATGGAGTGGTTGATTGTGCTGATATGTCGGATGACAGTGTAAGCAAAGTGACATATGTGAAATATGTATTTATTTATAGTGAATTGTGAGAGAAACAATGTAGCTACGTTTCCTAGAAGATGAAATGAACCTTATGTCGAGTTGACTACCTGATGAGGAGAGGCGAGGTAGTTGATGATTTATGTTGGTGAAAGACGAGAGTTTCAGTCTAATAATTTACCGTCAACTTGCTGAAATTCATCTATGACTTGACCTCAATAATGCATTTTTTTTCTCTTTTGAGGTGGGTGAGTGGTGGTTTATTTGATCAATTATAAGATTAATTGGTCTCCTAAGGTGCCTAAGTTTCGACTCTGATAAATTCTTATTTCTCTTTGTGAGGATTATGAATGAATATAAATGTATTGTCTAATCGTATAGATATATTCCAAATCAATAATATTATTTCATTAGAATACTATATCTATTTGTTTTTTCTTGGGAGACGCCCTGGTTCAAAAGTAGAGACATCCCATTCATTCACTACCTTGCTTTATAAAAATGAAGATCGTTAGACTGTTAGTGGCTATCCCGACCAAACTGATCCCGCCACAGAAGAATCCAGTCAACACAACCCGGAAGAGCCACACCGTCCCGGAGCTCACAAGACCGTCTGTAGCGTCCACTGATTGGGTGGGACCCATGGCCATGGGATCGGCGTCACCGACTCTTGACGTTGCACTCTCGGAGAAGGAAATTTGTTTCGTGGCATTTGTTTGGTTTCTCAACTGCCCCAAGACGGTGCAATAGTGTATTGTTATGGTGTAGAGAAATAATAACGCTGTTGGTCGATTGACTTTGATAGACCGATCTAACCACCCCATTTCAATGAATTGATGAAAACTTCTTTAAATTTAATAGCTGAGTTTCTTTCAGGATTAATTTAGATGGGGATGCACCTCAGAGCTTAGACATTTAAAGCATAGTCTCAAACAATTAGTATTGCTGCTCCCTCATTAGTTAGGAGAACCTAAAAGACTATTTCATATTCATACGTCCATTTCTATTTGAAAGTGAGTACTGTACAAATATATTTTTTTAAAATATCATATAGCGGAAGCAGTGTTATAGGATACTGACGTCACTAATGTGTCTCACGGTTATAATAAACTAAAGAGGTCTGGCTAGGGAGGTCTTTACAGTGAGTGTGAGCTCAGTCCCCATTCAAATCATGAACAAATATTGACTTGAAGCTGGAAATCTTTGATAATTTGACAGCGTCAAACTCAAATTAAACACATTGATATAAACCGCAGATTAAGATCAAATTCGTGACAGAAATGTTGGTAAAGATTAAGATAGTTGAAAGTTCGTAGCTGTAGGAAAGTACACGTAGCTAAATAGGAAAGTGCAACACGTCACTAGACTAAATGACAAAAGTATTATAGGTAGCTAACGATTAAAGTCGATGATTTACAAACAGTACCATAGTTTATGGATTATTATTTCGTTTAAGTGGCGAGGTAATAGTTCAGTTATTAACGAGAAAATTGCATTCACTGAGCGCAGGATAATTTCAATTATCTACTCTTCTTGCACATTTCAGTGTAATTAATGACATAATGTGTGATGGTGATAGGCCTAATCATAATCATTAATTTTATTAAATGGTGGAGTTGTTGGATCGTATATTTTAGTACTTTTAGCCCAGTTGTTCCCCCTAAAAATTACCTTTGTGTGTTTTGAGACTTTAGTAATATCTTAAAATTGGAATGGGGAAAGGGGAGTTATTTGATAAGTAATTCTCAAAAGATTAATTTGTTTGACTTAAAACAACAACTAGGTGAATAACCTGACACACCGTTGAAAATAGGTCAGTCTAATAATGGGTTCGAATATACTCCATACAGGTAAGACTCTTTTTAAATCCCTTATATTAACTTCACCGGCGTCTCTCTCTCTCTCTCTGTCTGTCTGTCTTGGGCTCGGCGGGCGGAAAAACAGAAGTCAAAAATGACCAATTTCCCATGATCCGATCAAACTGAAATTTGGCACACGGACCCGTCGAACCTAAAAATGCATCGTATCAAAATTTCAGATCGATCGAACGTTCCATAATTAAATTAATGCATTTTTAGTTTATCCTTATATGAGGTATGTAATTCAAAATTCACTGTTTGTTATTTTTTTTTAAATTCCAGTTCCACGTGAGTTTGAGTTGACGCCGACCGTCGTGTTGACGACGACCGTCGTGCCGACACCCCCTCACATCCCACCCCCATTTATTAAAGACAAGGGACATCACACACTGTCAGTCTGTAAATGTTTAAAAATAATCACTACTGTTAGTTATGTCTCATATATAAGGGATTTATAGTCAAAAACTTTGTTTTTACGGGTTTGTTTTATTAAATCCCTTATATTAACTTCGCGGCCGTCTCTGTCGTCATCTCATCATCTCTCTCATCATCTCATGGGCTGGGCGGGCGGAAAAAGAAAAGTCGAAAATGACCCACTTTCAGTGATCCGATCGAGCTGAAATTTGGCACACGGACCCGACTCACCTAACAATGCATCGTATCACAATTTCAGATCGATCGATCGTACCGTAATTAAATTAATGCATTTTTAGTTTATCCTTATATGAGGTATGTAATTCAAATTCACTGTTTGTTATTGTTTTTTTCTTCCACTTCCACGTGAGTTTGAGTTGACGCCGACCGTCGTGTTGACGCCGACCGTCGTGCCGACACCCCCTCACATCCCACCCCCATTTATTAAAGACAAGGGACATCACTCGGTGTCAGTCTGTAAATGTTTGAAAATAATCAATACTGTTAGTTATGTCTCATATATAAGGGATTTATAGTCAAAAACTTTGTTTTTGCGTTTTTTAAAAATATTAAATCCCTTATATTAACTTCGCGGCCGTTTCATCATCTCATGGGCTGGGCGGGCGGAAAAAGAAAAGTCGAAAATGACCCACTTCCCGTGATTCGATCGAGCTGAAATTTGGCACACTGACCCGTCTGACCTAACAATGCATCGGATCAAAATTTCAGATCGATCGAACGTACCGTAATTAAATTAATGCATTTTTAGTTTATCCTAACATGAGGTATGTAATTCAAATTCACGGTTTGTTGTTTTTTTGCCACGTGAAAGTTTGAGCTGACGCATTGAGGCGACCCAACGAAGCGACGGGGTGCTTTTGTTTACATTTTACGTGTCACGCTGAGCTCAGT
Source organism: Ampullaceana balthica (assembly GCA_944989445.1). Taxonomy (NCBI): domain Eukaryota; kingdom Metazoa; phylum Mollusca; class Gastropoda; family Lymnaeidae; genus Ampullaceana; species Ampullaceana balthica. Next base: position 2,202,050 of record CALYLW010000011.1, on the reverse strand, counting down.
CAAGCGAATCGGTTACCAGACTTTTCCCCTCTCCCCTCCCACCCTAGGGTTATGAAGCAAACTTGAGTTAAGACAGATTCAGTCTGTAAATGTTTGAAAATAATCAATACTGTTAGTTATGTCTCATATATAAGGGATTTATAGTCAAAAACTTTGTTTTTGCGTTTTTTTAAAATATTAAATCCCTTATATTAACTTCGCGGCCGTTTCATCATCTCATGGGCTGGGCGGGCGGAAAAAGAAAAGTCGAAAATGACCCACTTCCCGTGATTCGATCGAGCTGAAATTTGGCACACTGACCCGTCTGACCTAACAATGCATCGGATCAAAATTTCAGATCGATCGAACGTACCGTAATTAAATTAATGCATTTTTAGTTTATCCTAACATGAGGTATGTAATTCAAATTCACGGTTTGTTGTTTTTTTGCCACGTGAAAGTTTGAGCTGACGCATTGAGGCGACCCAACGAAGCGACGGGGTGCTTTTGTTTACATTTTACGTGTCACGCTGAGCTCAGTCAAGCGAATCGGTTACCAGACTTTTCCCCTCTCCCCTCCCACCCTAGGGTTATGAAGCAAACTTGAGTTAAGACAGATTCAGTCTGTAAATGTTTGAAAATAATCAATACTGTTAGTTATGTCTCATATATAAGGGATTTATAGTCAGAAACTTTGTTTTTACGGGTTTGTTTTATTAAATCCCTTATATTAACTTCACCGCCGTCTCTGTCTCTCTCTCTGTCTGTCGTCATCTCATGGGCGGGCGGAAAAACAAAAGTCGAAAATGACCCACTTCCCGTGATCCGATCGAGCTGAAATTTTGCACACGGACCCGTCTGACCTAACAATGCATCGTATCAAAATTTCAGATCGATCGAACGTACCGTAATTAAATTAATGCATTTTTAGTTTATCCTTATATGAGGTATGTAATTCAAATTCACGGTTTGTTATTGTTTTTTTCCACGTGAGTTTGAGTTGACGCTTAGACGTCGACCGTCGTGCCGACACCCCCTCACGACCCATCCCCCGTTAAAAGACAGGGGACATCACTCGGTGTCAGTCCGTAAATATTTGTGGCGTTGAAACATAATCAATACTTTTAATTATGACTCAAATATAAGGGATTTATAGTAGAAAACTTTGTTTTTACGGGTTTGTTTTATTAAATCCCTTATATTAACTTCGCGGCCGTCTCATCATCTCTGTCTTGGGCGGGCGGGCGGAAAAAGAAAAGTCGAAAATGACCCACTTCCAGTGATCCGATCGAGCTGAAATTTGGCACACGGACCCGACTCACCTAACAATGCATCGTATCAAAATTTCAGATCGATCGATCGTACCGTAATTAAATTAATGCATTTTTAGTTTATCCTTATATGAGGTATGTAATTCAAATTCACGGTTTGTTATTGTTTTTTTCCACGTGAGTTTGAGTTGACGCTTAGACGTCGACCGTCGTGCCGACACCCCCTCACGACCCATCCCCCGTTAAAAGACAGGGGACATCACTCGGTGTCAGTCCGTAAATATTTGTGGCGTTGAAACATAATCAATACTTTTAATTATGACTCAAATATAAGGGATTTATAGTAGAAAACTTTGTTTTTACGGGTTTGTTTTATTAAATCCCTTATATTAACTTCGCGGCCGTCTCATCATCTCTGTCTTGGGCGGGCGGGCGGAAAAAGAAAAGTCGAAAATGACCCACTTCCAGTGATCCGATCGAGCTGAAATTTGGCACACGGACCCGACTCACCTAACAATGCATCGTATCAAAATTTCAGATCGATCGATCGTACCGTAATTAAATTAATGCATTTTTAGTTTATCCTTATATGAGGTATGTAATTCAAATTCACGGTTTGTTATTGTTTTTTTCCACGTGAGTTTGAGTTGACGCTTAGACGTCGACCGTCGTGCCGACACCCCCTCACGACCCATCCCCCGTTAAAAGACAGGGGACATCACTCGGTGTCAGTCCGTAAATATTTGTGGCGTTGAAACATAATCAATACTTTTAATTATGACTCAAATATAAGGGATTTATAGTAGAAAACTTTGTTTTTACGGGTTTGTTTTATTAAATCCCTTATATTAACTTCGCGGCCGTCTCATCATCTCTGTCTTGGGCGGGCGGAAAAAGAAAAGTCGAAAATGACCCACTTCCAGTGATCCGATCGAGCTGAAATTTGGCACACGGACCCGACTCACCTAACAATGCATCGTATCAAAATTTCAGATCGATCGATCGTACCGTAATTAAATTAATGCATTTTTAGTTTATCCTTATATGAGGTATGTAATTCAAAATCACGGTTTGTTATTGTTTTTTTCCACGTGAGTTTGAGTTGACGCTTAGACGTCGACCGTCGTGCCGACACCCCCTCACGACCCATCCCCCGTTAAAAGACAGGGGACATCACTCGGTGTCAGTCCGTAAATATTTGTGGCGTTGAAACATAATCAATACTTTTAATTATGACTCAAATATAAGGGATTTATAGTAGAAAACTTTGTTTTTACGGGTTTGTTTTATTAAATCCCTTATATTAACTTCGCGGCCGTCTCATCATCTCTGTCTTGGGCGGGCGGAAAAAGAAAAGTCGAAAATGACCCACTTCCAGTGATCCGATCGAGCTGAAATTTGGCACACGGACCCGACTCACCTAACAATGCATCGTATCAAAATTTCAGATCGATCGATCGTACCGTAATTAAATTAATGCATTTTTAGTTTATCCTTATATGAGGTATGTAATTCAAATTCACGGTTTGTTATTGTTTTTTTCCACGTGAGTTTGAGTTGACGCTTAGACGTCGACCGTCGTGCCGACACCCCCTCACGACCCATCCCCCGTTAAAAGACAGGGGACATCACTCGGTGTCAGTCCGTAAATATTTGTGGCGTTGAAACATAATCAATACTTTTAATTATGACTCAAATATAAGGGATTTATAGTAGAAAACTTTGTTTTTACGGGTTTGTTTTATTAAATCCCTTATATTAACTTCGCGGCCGTCTCATCATCTCTGTCTTGGGCGGGCGGAAAAAGAAAAGTCGAAAATGACCCACTTCCAGTGATCCGATCGAGCTGAAATTTGGCACACGGACCCGACTCACCTAACAATGCATCGTATCAAAATTTCAGATCGATCGATCGTACCGTAATTAAATTAATGCATTTTTAGTTTATCCTTATATGAGGTATGTAATTCAAATTCACGGTTTGTTATTGTTTTTTTCCACGTGAGTTTGAGTTGACGCTTAGACGTCGACCGTCGTGCCGACACCCCCTCACGACCCATCCCCCGTTAAAAGACAGGGGACATCACTCGGTGTCAGTCCGTAAATATTTGTGGCGTTGAAACATAATCAATACTTTTAATTATGACTCAAATATAAGGGATTTATAGTAGAAAACTTTGTTTTTACGGGTTTGTTTTATTAAATCCCTTATATTAACTTCGCGGCCGTCTCATCATCTCTGTCTTGGGCGGGCGGAAAAAGAAAAGTCGAAAATGACCCACTTCCAGTGATCCGATCGAGCTGAAATTTGGCACACGGACCCGACTCACCTAACAATGCATCGTATCAAAATTTCAGATCGATCGATCGTACCGTAATTAAATTAATGCATTTTTAGTTTATCCTTATATGAGGTATGTAATTCAAATTCACGGTTTGTTATTGTTTTTTTCCACGTGAGTTTGAGTTGACGCTTAGACGTCGACCGTCGTGCCGACACCCCCTCACGACCCATCCCCCGTTAAAAGACAGGGGACATCACTCGGTGTCAGTCCGTAAATATTTGTGGCGTTGAAACATAATCAATACTTTTAATTATGACTCAAATATAAGGGATTTATAGTAGAAAACTTTGTTTTTACGGGTTTGTTTTATTAAATCCCTTATATTAACTTCGCGGCCGTCTCATCATCTCTGTCTTGGGCGGGCGGAAAAAGAAAAGTCGAAAATGACCCACTTCCAGTGATCCGATCGAGCTGAAATTTGGCACACGGACCCGACTCACCTAACAATGCATCGTATCAAAATTTCAGATCGATCGATCGTACCGTAATTAAATTAATGCATTTTTAGTTTATCCTTATATGAGGTATGTAATTCAAATTCACGGTTTGTTATTGTTTTTTTCTTCCACTTCCACGTGAGTTTGAGTTGACGCCGACCGTCGTGCCGACACCCCCTCACGTCCCACCCACATTTATTAAAGACAAGGGACATCACTCGGTGTCAGTCTGTCAATGTTTGTAGCGTTTGAAAATAATCAATACTGTTAGTTATGTCTCATATATAAAGGATTTATAGTCAAAAACTTTGTTTTTACGGGTTTGTTTTATTAAATCCCTTATATTAACTTCGCGGCCGTCTCTGTCGTCATCTCATGGGCTCGGCGGGCGGGCGGAAAAACAAAAGTCGAAAATGACCCACTTCCCGTGATCGGATCGAGCTGAAATTTGGCACACGGACCCGACTCACCTAACAATGCATCGTATCAAAATTTCAGATCGATCGAACGTACCGTAATTAAATTAATGCATTTTTAGTTTATCCTTATATGAGGTATGTAATTCAAATTCACGGTTTGTTATTGTTTTTTTCTTCCACTTCCACGTGAGTTTGAGTTGACGCCGACCGTCGTGCCGACACCCCCTCACGTCCAACCCCCATTTATTAAAGACAAGGGACATCACTCGGTGTCAGTCTGTCAATGTTTGTAGCGTTTGAAAATAATCAATACTGTTATTTATGTCTCATATATAAGGGATTTATAGTAAAAAACTTTGTTTTTACGGGTTTGTTTTATTACCACGTTTTTAGTAACTTTCGTTGGTTTGGCATTGTTTGTTGGTTTGTCCAAGATTTTTTCAAATCTGCCAACGTAAAATTGAACCACTTCTGATAGTCCTAGAGATTTGAAAATTTTACCACAGATAGATCTTGGATGACAATGCATTGTATTAAAATTTCAGATCGATCGAATGGACCGTTATTAAATTATTGAAATTTTTAGTTTATCTATAGTCTATATATAAGCATCTGTACCGTCGGCTTTTGTTGACATCCGTGAGTTCCCCCGTGACCACATCACAATGTTTTTAAAACATTGGGCGGGCGCTTGTGAGATGTTTGGTAAAATAAATAGAGGTAAAAAAATATTGTTAAAAACCAAGTTTTTATTAGTGGACTAAAAAGAATAAAATAAATAAAGGTAAAAAAATGATTTTTAAAAACCACGTTTTTACAAGCGGACTAAAAAGAAGAAAATAATTTAAAACTTGTAAGCTCAAGTACTTTGATTTAATATGACTAAAAACGTGGGGTGGGTGTTTGGTATAAAAATTAAAGATTTCTAATTTAGAAGGCAAAAGAGAGATCTATAAGTGAGAGCATGAGTGAGCTGCATATGTTAAACCTCATAAGCGCCCACCCCACGTTTTTAGTCATATTAAATGGAAGTACTTGAACTTACAAGTTTTAAATTATTTTCTTCTTTTTAGTCCGATTGTAAAAACGTGGTTTTTAAAAATCATTTTTTTTACCTTTATTTATTAATAGTAATTTATAAGAATAAAAAGACACAAGAAAGAATAAGTTTTATATATTTAATTAGTAGTATTTTATAAACAAATACTGGCAAAAAATGAAAACAAAAAAAACCCATTAATATTATGTAAATGACTTTTGAAGATGCCTTCAGGAAAATTAATTTGTTTGATTAAGATGCAGACAGCATTTTAAAATTTATGATCTGATGGTCGAGCTGCTTTGACTGTAACAAGAGGATGTAACATCAGCAGCAAGTACTAAGTTGTCTTCACCAGCTACTGTCACCAACCAGCTCCCAAATCATACAAAATAGAGCCAAATCATTGTGAAATAATATCATATACATTTTTCAATTTTCAAAAAGAAGATTAAACTAAAATATGAGATTTCAGTGAATAAAATAGTTCAAGAAGTTAAGAGATGTTAGAGCGAATTTCTATCAATATTTTCATTTTTGTCCATGTTTCAGTCACAAAAGAGAAACCATTATATAAATTAAATCAAAGATGAAACTTAAATCCGTTTTGAAACTTTCCCTAACAAAAAGTTTCTTGTTATCATACAGCTCCAGTGGCAGAAATCTAGGTCCATGACTGTCAAATCTAGGTCCATGACTGTCAAATCTAGGTCCATGACTGTCAAATCTAGGTCCATGACTGTCAAATCGCAAAAAAATATAATAAAAATGCTTTTCTCGATCTGAACATGATGATTTGCTTTACCTTAATTAACTATACACTGCACTTGTCTCTAGTCTGAAAGGTCAAATAATGTATTCCATAAATATAATCTTAAACAGACATAACACATGTCGTAATTGAACAGGCATCACACCTTGGCACAGAAATGATAAACTTATCAACATACATCTCATAATTGAACAGCCATCACAACTTACTTGACACATAATTTATTAACGTCATCAACATACATCTCATTCATAAACAGTTACCAACAACTTTCTGGCACATCATTGCTTGATAATGAGTCTTTATTATACTCTACACCATCAAAGATGAATAATATTTCAGCATGATTTCAGACATTTCACATACTACTTAAAAAGAAGTGCAAAAAGTTGACCTAATATGTCAAAATTAAATTTCTTCTAAATGTTTTCATATTATAATAAATACATGCATTCAAATTCATTGCTGGTATTTTTAGTTAACTTCATATTTTCTAAGAAATGAAGTGTAGACAATTTTTACAAAGTTTACCTTTAAATAATGAACCAAGTTATGGATCCGCAAAATTTCAGGTATAGAATTCCCATCTTGTCAGAGTAAATTGAAAATAAAGATATTATTATTAGAACATAATGCTCCCAGGAGATTGTTTTTTATCAATGACTAGACTATCAAAAATTATAACTTTTTTTCAGCTCACATATCACAATCAAACATTTTAATGATTATTTTCACCTTCAACATTTAAACTGATTGTTAAACTGATTGCTAAACTGATTCCTGATTGTTTGTTTGTATAATCTTTAACTATTGAACAATATGCCTCAAAACTTGCTTACATTTCTCAGCATCTTCTTCAGTGAGCAAAGCAAGATTTGAAAGACTTGGACCCATTCCTAGCAACACATTATTTCTGAAAGAGAAATTCTTTTCTGAATCAGCAACAGATTTCAACCGAAGCCACTCTTGCAGACACTTGGGTAGCAGATTCCATCCGTCATAAGTAAATTTTTTGTTTTTATACACAGAATGCAAGCACAGTCTGAAATGAAGTTTTTATAATCCATCTAGCAATTTTTAAGGACATAAAGATAGTCACAAACCATCCAGTTTGTGCTTAGCAATTCAAATACATTTGCATGTCATAGAGATTTTAATTTCCAACAAGCAACAGCAAATAAAATATTTTCTAATCTGAAAAGTTTGAGGATTTCTTTTAAAATTATTTGTTCATTAAAAAAATGTTAAAAAGACTTTTTATCAAATCATTGTAACATATATAATCATTCTGTAGCCCGTTTGTTCATAAGCCGACCCCCCTACTTTTAAAAGAGAAAAGTATTAAAAGTGTATACCCGCTCGCAATCCGTCCCCCCAAAAATAATAGGACAGCTTAAACAAAATGGTACACATTTTTTTAAAACTGCAAGCTAAATCGGTCATTATGATTGTTAACTATGTACTGCCTATCTTTGTCTTTGTGCTCTTTATTAGGCAAGAGTTACCGTTATTTAAAAAAAAATCTTTGGTAAACAGTGGCGGCAGCGCGTAAATTAAAATTCATTGTTGAAAACAAAATTTGTAAAACAATTTATTAAAAAATTCAAAAAAATTATTAAATAAGGTAAGTGCAGATGTTTAATAATATATTATAGCTTCTGGTAGAGCAGTCGAATCTTGTAGAATGTAGATGACCTAGATGATCTACAATAACAACACGGATATTCAATATCCATGCAGAAATCACTTATGACCCGCTCATAAGCCGCCTCCCCCCCCCCAACTTTTCCCCTTAGATTTTGTCCAAAAAAGGTCGGCTTTAGAACAAGTATATAAGGTATTTAAAGACATTAATACTTAGTAAAATATTTAAGATTTCTTAAAATAAAGATTTTCTAGATTATGTATCATTAAAAATTTGTTATGAGCGCACTCAACATTTTATGGAAATATGAATGCTAAAAATTAGCAAATAAAATAGTATTAAATTTTATTTTCAAAACTAAATTTAACTATTCCTATGGAATGTTTATAATACACTTAATAGACATCACAACACATACTATATATCAATCCCTCAGTTAAACAATAAAGCGGGTGCCAAGTGTGATTTTTCTCCATCCTCCCCCCCCCTTCTGTCAATCCAACCATTGCTCTATTGCAAATCCAGCAAAATAGTTCCCAAAGTATCCTAGAGCTATACTGGAGCTTCTTGTATTTTTAACAGGTGACCTCTGCACAAGTCATTGAACACACAAAAGCATCACACGTAAACAAGATAAATTATGTTACAAACTATCTGACATACCATATTGATTTGCAAGCAGAAAGAGATAATAAACCCTCCCATAAGGAAAGATATTTATTATTAAACATTAGGGATTTACACATGTGATCAATATGCATTTTTAACCAAAAGTTTGAGAGAGAATCGTAGATGTGGGCACTAAGGGAGACAACTGATGGAACAGCAAAAGATTAAGAAATTATGCAGGGTAAAATTATGCATAAAGAAGCCAACACTTTCAACTAAGTGAACTATTCAATAAAATATTTTTTAAACATTAGTGACAATAATGAAATTTTAAAAAAGGATAGATTTATGTAGTCAAACTATTAAAATTAGCTTGATTCAGACTGTTAGTAAGTTTCCCTCCATTTAAACAACTATTTTCACTAATGTTCACTATTAAAAAAATTAATTTTCCCTAACTTAAACAAAAACACTTATTACCTTTCCAGTGAATAAGGTTCAGTTCTGATTAAAATGATTTTGTCGCTGGTTTCCTGTAAAGGGAAATAAATCATCTTTGATAATGGAAGAAAAAAGATTTGTTGGCCGTTATTTAAATGCTTTGACACCTCTAGCAGGCTTATATATAGCAGAACCATGAAGAGAAAATTATTTAAACTATTATTTGAAAAAGCATTGTTATAATTTCATACTTTGACATTTTCAGGGACAGATATAATATAGTTTTTACAAAGTTGGAATTTTTCAGCGTTATGTTAGACTCTATGAAAAAGACAAAATCATGATCTCAATTATAAAACCTGCTAATTAGATGAATATGCAGAGGAAAATTTAACAGTAACGAACATTCAAATATTTAATGATTAATGTTGAACATTTTTGAAGAACTTTAGACTGTTAAAATAATAAAAAGAAGTTAAACAGTGATCTATACAAAATTGTATACACTTCTGAAAAATGTAGTCAATTTCATATTTTAATTCTGATTAAAACCAATACACAATTCTTTTTGTGTGAATAAGTTTCCCTGTAGTTTGGTAAATCCCCAAAGCAGTGTTGTCACAACTTTTTAACTAGTGGGTCAGAAATTCTTTCAGTGAACCCAAAATAAAGATTTCAAAAATTAACTTTTAGAACATTCTTTCTATAAATTCTTCTTACCTTATGCTTATTACAGCATTAATGACTCATCAGCAATATAAATAATCAAATAAAAACTTTAGTCCTTATTAATGATGTCTTTGGCTTTAAGTGTACTTCAATTAATTCTGAAATGTTTGCAACTCAAATCCTATGGACTTGATGTTGGTCCTTACAGAGAATAAAAGCTTAACTGCTGTAGGGAGTTTCACAAGCATTGTTAAAACATTTCCACAGTTAATGAAGTTCTTTGGAAGCAATATGTCAATCCATGCATGTTTTTATATTGAAACAAATTCCTAAATAATTTCAAGAATTTTTACATTTTTACAATAACCAAATGGCTATATATCAAGTTGGTTTCCCTCTTCATCTTTCACAACACAATTAGTAATTATACCTGAAACCCCGTGATCCCTCCGCTGTACATAAAACAGAAAGAATAAATAGAGATAAAAAAAGATTTTTAAAAACCACGTTTTTATAAGTGGACTAAACAGAACAAAATAATTTAAAACTTATATGTTCAAGTACTTTGATTTAATATGACTAAAAACGTTGGGCGGGTGTTTGGTATAAAAATTAAAGATTTATAATTAAGAAGGCAAAAGATAGATCTATAAGTGAGAGAATGAGTGAACTGCATATGTAAAACCTCATAAGCCCCCCCCCCATTACCCCACGTTTTTAGTTATATTAAAAACTAAATTTGGTAAAATTTTGAGATCTCTAGGACCATCAGAAGTGGTTTAATTTTACGTTGGAAAATTTGAAATTTTGCGGACAGACAGGAACGAAAGCAAGTTAATAAAAACGTGGTAAAAAGACAGTATCCAATGTTCAAACACCTGAGTTCTGAAATAACTCCTCTGCTATTGTACCCACATAAATTACTGCCACCTGTCAATCCACCTCAATGCTTTTAATTTGTATCTCCCCTTTTTTGTATTATAACCTCCCTTTTTTGTATTATAACCTCTCATTCTTTCATAAGGTTTTCCAACTAAAGTATATCAATAAATGTGAATTAAACATATTTTTCCCCCAAAAGTTTTACTTTTTACATATATATCAAAAACAATTTTCAAACTGTGGTGGCCCATTTAAAATCATCTCACTAGCCAAAAATGGAGACCAGTCAAAGACAGTTTTGTTTTTAGAACATTCTCATAGTCTAAAAAAATAATAATACAAAATACCAGTAGCCTAGTGGATTAAACAGTATTGCGAACAATATTAAGAATAAATTAAAATCATTTCATCTCCAAACTCACAAAGGAGATCCAAATACATTTAGCATTGTGTCTTGAAGTTAAATGAATTTTATGACACCCACTTTATTTTAATGAGAAGTCCATTGAGCTCAACTGCAGTCCCTCACAGACCTACAGGTTGTTGTCTCTGATTACAGTAGGAAAGTCTGTGGTGTACACAGATTACATACTACATGATTGAAGGCCCATAGTTCCCACAGATATCATGTCCCAACAAGCTTAATCCATGATTGAAGGCCCATAGTTCCCACAGATATCATGTCCCAGCAAGCTTAATCCATGATTGAAGGCCCATAGTTCCCACAGTTAACATGCTCCAGCA